>OY540801.1:7406011-8111418 GCA_961205885.1 Ptychoptera albimana | reverse complement strand
CATTTATTATACAGCCTCACTTCCTTCCTTTATTTATGTTATTTTATTTTTAGCTGTTAATTTTTATTAAAAGCTTAGTCACACAAGCATAAACTTAAACAGCACAATGAAAATGCTTAATTTGTGTTAATTGTTCAAATATGTTAATGACTTTATTATTGTTATTATTATTATTATTATTTCCACTTTTTTTTTCTATTTTTATTTTTTTTTTTGTTAACAAATAATGTTTCTTATGCTTTTTTATTATTTAATTTTTCACTTTGGTGTGAGACTTTTTTGCATAACAAACTGTGTTGAATTAAAATAATTTTTTTTTCTTTAAATTTATTTATATTTTTTCTTACTAAACACAGTTAAGAAAACAAAACAACAACAAAAAAAAAATTCCTCTTTCTTATCTACGCTTCTACAGATATTTATTTCGGCGCCTTTTATTTATAATTAAGAAAATTCATGATAATTATTTGGCATAGAA
Organism: Ptychoptera albimana; assembly: GCA_961205885.1. NCBI lineage: Eukaryota > Metazoa > Arthropoda > Insecta > Diptera > Ptychopteridae > Ptychoptera > Ptychoptera albimana. The sequence goes on along the minus strand of OY540801.1, from coordinate 8,110,940 downwards.
AAATAAAGAATTCTTTTTAATTAAATGTTACGAAAAAAAAAAAAAAAAATTATAAATAATTGGCTTAATTGTGTGCAATGAATTTTTAACATTTTCATTTTATTTTTCTTCATTTATTTACTTTGTTTACACGATTTAATTGCTATTTGGTGTTTCTGTTTATTTAATTTAATTAAAGTGAAAATAAAAATGCAGCTTTTTATACAATTTATTCTTTTTTTATTTCATTTTCTTTCATTATTTCAACAAAAAAAAAATTATTTTTTTGTTTACTATAAAATCTTAGGCAAGGTTTTCAACTTTAGCATCGTATTGACCTTTTAAATGCTTTAATTTTTATTTAAGATAAATGTGACTACACAAATTAATTTAATTTCTTATATTTTTTATAATATTTCTTAATTTAAAAGTCAATTTCAATAAAAACAAAGTTTTCAATATGACTTTTAACAAAGTCTGTTATGCTAATTTCATTTAAATTTTTTATTATTCATTATTTTTTAATAAAAATTTATTTTAAATATCAGAATATTTGTGAAAATATTGTGGTAAATTCATTAAAAATTTGTATCTAATAAAGTTGACTATTAAGTGAAAATATCATCAGTTACTTGAGGCAATAAAAATTTTATTTTAACACACAAATCAAATATTTTATTAGGAAAATTTACTTCCAAAATTAAATAATTAAATGAAAATTTGTTTTAATACTTGTTACGTTCAGAAGGTGAATAGTAGCAATTTTGGTCTACAAATAACTTTCTTTACTAACTGAATAACTAACCCAGAGCTACACTTTCATTTTCATAACATCAAATAACATTTTGTGATTGAATTCTTGAATTTTTAATAATCACAAGAACAGAAAAATTGTCCAATTTATTTATTTTTTTTGTATGTACAAAAATAATGTAGACGAAAAATTCTAAAACAAAAGTTTTCACTGTTTAAATAGCAGCTCATTTGAATATTAAAGAGAGCAAAAACTTTTAATCAGAACACAAATATTTATTAAACCAAAATAAACCCTCCTATATTAATTATACAAAAAAAAAAGTTACAACAATAAAAATTACTCTAATTTCACATTTAATTTTTGCGCTTATTATTTTCTGCTTTTTTTTTAATTAATTTAAAAAATTACAATAAATTTGTTCATTTAAAAATTTATTTTATTAAAAAAATTATAACAAGCTGTTAATTGTTAAACTTTATTGTTGAGATGAAAATGGTGATCAATCTTCTTTAATCTTTTTCGTGTAAATTTTTGTATTTTGTATATTAATATTATTATTATTATTATGATAATGATTGAACTGAAAATCATTAAGTGAGGCGAGTAGGAAATATAAATCTAATTAATCAAAAAATATATTAATTTGTGAATTAATTTTATTAGTAATAATAAAGGAAAATTTTAACTTTAATTCATAAACACTGGTTGACAAACTATGTGTCGCGACACAGTGTGGCGTCATATTGTGTCACGATATTGTTTCTCGTATATTTCTTTTGAAAAAAAAAACATGAAACTGTTTACATACATATTTCATTGTATTTCAACTCAATTTATTTTTCATATTTTTATTACCTCTATTGTGTTTTATTTGATTAAATTCATATCAAAAAATAAAAATAAAAAACAATAAAGGTTAATGCCAAAATTAAATGAAAACATAATGGTATCGGGTCTATCCAAATAAACTTTACCTTTGATGTTTAAATATATTACCAAACCTACTAAACTACTAAGCCTATAAAAGTTTATTAAATATCTATTACATGTTCCTTTTTTCTTCTTCTCTGCCTTTTTTTTTGTACCTTTGCAAAGATAACATAATCACATGATTGAGGTAAGATATCCCTAAGAGCAGCAAGTTGCTGAGATGATTTACCTTGGTAAAAGTAACAACACGTTGTCATTAGCTCTAAGACCGAAATTTTAAATTATAAATGGCCTTATGTGTCTAAAACAGAACAAAAAAAAGTTTTACATCACTATATAAAAAGCTTAGCAAAACATTGTTTTTATTAAAAATATCAACAAGGTCACACTGTGAACTAAAATTTAATTACCTACCATAAAAGCTTTAAACTTTAAACCTAAATTTTTATTTTTATTGCTCTTAAAGCAAAGTAAAACAAAAACAAAAAAAAGTGAATTTTCAAGTTATCAACTAATAAAATGATTTTTTTTTTGTATATTTACATATTTGAAAGAAGAAAGAAAAATTTTTTTTTTAATTAATTAACATAAAATTTATATTCTTTGACTTTCTTTTCAAGTGTATTCCTTTCTTTCTCTTCAAAATAATAAAAATTAATGCTCAACATTATTTAACATAATTTTATTCAGTTTTTCATGGTTTTCCATTTCTTCTCCTTCATTATTTCACTGCAAAGAAATGAAAATAAAAACAAAATAAAAAGGACAGAGGCAAAAAAATAAAAAATAATATGAATTTGTAAAAAAAACTTTCTCCTTCATAAAATATATATAACAAAAAAAAAAAAAAAAAAATATTAAAATAATATTTTCCGACTTGTCGTAGTATATAGTTAGTTTATCATCATCATTTATCTAAAACAGAATTTATATTTTTTGTATTCAACGTTTTTCCATTTTCCTTGGTTCACTCTCTCTCTTTGCGCTGCTTATATATTTCATAACATCAAAGTCATTCACTCTCTGTACGATGTTTTTCTTTTTATTATTATTATTATTATTATTTTTGTTTGTGTTTTTTTTTTTCCATTTTAATTTTATCATTTCCAACAACAAATGCAAACGTAAGTATATGAGAAAATACCTAACTATACAAATTTTGTGTATAATCAGAAAAAAAAACATTTTTTTCTTTCTACCCTTACACAAAAATCGAATACAATAAGCAAAACAAGAACAGAATTTGGTTTAAATATTTACTATGTTGTACTAGGCGTCTCCACTTTCATATAAACTTTATTATTATTATTTTATTTTTTGTGTTATAAGTTGAACTTTATTATATAGAGTTGTACCATTCTAGCAAATGTAAAAAACCAACCACTTTTTAACAGCCAGGGATGTATTCTGAATCCTTATAGTGAAATTATTTGTTGTTTTTTTTCCTTATTTTCAACCAGCTACAAGCAGTGTTTCATTAACCTTCATTGTGTGAACATGAAATTATTTAATCCATAAAAATAATATACCGATTTATGACGAAAAATTTATTGATATGATTTTCTGGTGAATAATTATATATTATTTATTATTTTAAATATAATATTGTGTGTGATTTTTAATTAATTAAAAAATAAATCAAAAGTGTCATTGAAAAAAAAAATAATAATAATAAAACGAGAAACAAAGTTTGAAGTGATAGTTATCACTTGATTTCAGTTTGAATTGAGAATTTTTATTTTTTTTCTCTGTATAATTTTATTATTTTCATATAATAAATACATTTATTATTGATTTATTATTTATTATTATTATTATTATTTTATTACCTAAATCATACAACAAGAAAGTGATTAAGTGTAAAATTGTGTTTACTCACTCTGTAATAATTAATTAAAATAAAAATATTATTTGTATTGGTGTCAAAGTGCATTAGGTTAGTTCGTTTTTTTTTTTGTTTATAAAGAAAGCTAAATAATAATTAAAATATAGATTATTTTTTAACAATAATAATTATAATATAAATAATAATAATCATCATAATGGATTAGCAGCTTTGATTAACTAAAATAAATAATGTAAGTTTTTTGTTAAATAATAATTATATGGTATTTGTTAAATATAAAAAAAATAAATAAATAAAATGAAAAACGAACTAAGTAATAATAATACTAATGACGAGAATGAAAAAAAATTAAAGATAAAAATGAATGAGCTTTTGTTTGACTTAAAACATATAACAAAAATGATTATTATCTTTTTAATTATATTTAATTGTTTTCGTTGTTTAATTATGGTTCTTTCAGCTTATTAAAAGTAACAGAAAGAAAGAAAGACAAAAAAAAAATTATATAAATAAATAAAATAAAACAAAACAAAAGTCTAAGACTCTTAATTGATTGTTTTAAATGAAAATTAATTATTTTAATTGTTTAATTTTTAATTAATTAAATAAAAATAATTTTTATGATTTTAAAGACAATAAAGTATTTTTTTTTTACTCTTTATTATTGTAAGTTAAACAAATGAAATTTATTTTTTTCCTTTTTCCCCACTTTAATTACTTTACGAGAAAAATCTTAAGCTTTTTTTATTAAAACAATTAAATTTTACATAACAAATAACAAGAAAAAAAAAATAGAAATAAAATTTGATAATAGAATAAATGAAAATTACTTCTGTAGTTTTTTGAATAAGTAAATTTCCCATTAATTAATTAGCCGGTAAATTAAATATAAGATATTTACGATTTTGAGTGTTTGTTGGGTGAACATTTTAAACTCATTCTATACCAAAAAATTTATAAAAATAGTAATGCTTGTTAATTTAACAATAAAATAAACTAAAAAAACTAAAACTCGTTAAATAAAATTGCACAATAAATAGCTAATGTAAAATAAATCTTGTCATTTTTGTTAGGATAAATTTATTTGCTAATAAATAACCAATTAACATATAATCAAAAGTATAAATTTACCATTTTCTTCTCACTAAATATTAACAAAGCTTTCCATAGTATATAGCACACCTGTAACCATTTTTTTATTTTTATTTTTATTAACATAAAACATTTTAACTTTAAACAAAAAAAAAGTGTTGTAGCAAATATACAAAACTACATTAGCCACAGTATTTTCAATTTCACTATATAACCTTTAACTGTTATAAAAAATGAAAATTCTTTACATAAATTTTGGTTTTATTTATATTTAACTAAAAAATAATTGAATAATTTTGATCGCGTGCTGACAACTTAAATATAAAAATGCATTATTTTATTATAGTATAAAACCAAAAAAAAAAACAAAAAAGCCCTGAACTATGTTAGACCAAAGCTTTTATTTTTATTATTTAAGTAAAATAAAAATTATTCTTAACATGTAATCATTTTAATTTGTTGTTAAACTTTTGGTTTGTTATTATTTCACTCAAATCAATAATAAAAAAAAAAAATACAAACCATAACTTAAACTATAAGAAAATGAAGAGTGGAAATTATTGAATTAAATAATTAAAGAATAAAAAAAAAATTTATAGAAGCAAAACTTTAGTTACACAAAGTTTAAATGTTGCATTTCAATATGCTTTATAAATCTAAGGAATCGAAAATGTTTTGTTATTATTTCGATTAAAAAGGATTTTCTGTGGATTCTGTCAATTCATGTTTTTATTTTCTATTTTATTTCCTTTTTAAAAATTTATCGTCTACTTTCGTTTAATCAATGTCATTTTAGTGTTCTTTTTTCCTTTTTTTTTATTTTTGTTTTGTTTTTTGTGTGCAACTCCCTAAAGACTCTATGGAACTAATACATTGTCTTTAATAGTTGGAAAAATAAATAGAAAAATGACAATACCCATATCTAGTTAGTAAAGACTTTCCGAGTAATTCAAAGCAATATTGTTTGCAAAATAAAGCTCAGAAAACTTTTTGACCGTGCTCATTTTTATGTCTGGCACGTAGAATTTTTTTTTTCTTTTTTTTGTTGTTGTATATATTAAAAACGCGTAAATTTATTAGTTTTTCTCGATTTACAATTTTATTTTTGTTGAAATAACAATAAGCTCTTACTGTTCACTTTTTTAAATCAATCAGTTTAATTCGATTATTTTATTTATTTATTGTTTGACTAGAATAGTACAAAAGGTAATTCAATTTTACTTCAACAAGAACTTTTTTTTTCTTGTAGTTTTTTATTTTCGCTTTGTTTTTATATTTTATTATATGAACATATATATATATATATATATATATATTCCACAGTATTATATATTTGTTTGCTGGTTGAAATCATAAAGACAATCAATTTGTCTGGATTATTTTTTATTTTTTTTACTTATATAATATATTACAGGGTGTTGTGAAAATTTATATTTTTATTTTCTCTATCTTAATAATAGATATAAGTTTTTAAAAGAAAAAGAAAAGTTTTTTTTTTTTTTTCGGTACAACTAAAGAAGATTTAAACATACAAATTTCGGTATTAAAAGATTTTTTTTTTCTAATATAAAATCTTACTTGTTTTATGTAAGAAACTAAAAACTTTTCACAATTTTCAATCTTTTAGACAAGCAAAAAGTCTTGTGCTTTGTGTTTGTTATTTTTATTTTATATTTTTTCTGAAGGTAAACAAAGAGAAAAACCCAATTAGACATTTTGAAATTCAAAAAAAAGAAAAGTCTTGATGTCTTAATGGTTTATGTTAATTAATTTGTTAACAAACATAAATTTCAATTAAAAAAATAAATGAAAACTTAATTATTTAATTATATATATATATATTATATATCAATATATTTAAAATCTATAAAAAGATAATGAAACGTGTTCACCATTATTGAATACCAATTAAATATCTAATACCATAATACTACAATAAGATACTTTTCTACCATTTTAAATAAAAAATTCAATAATTTTATTATGGTTTGTTCTATATAACTGTTCTGTTCCATTTTAAATAATTAAAATTGCTTCATTAAATTAAACTTTAGTCTACAGACAATAAAACTAATTCATCATTTTATTGAGATACGTTTTTGCTTTAGTAGTATGCTGTACTTTTATTGTATTTCTAAGAACAAACGAAAAAAAAAAAAAAAATTCTTAGTACCATCACTAAAAAGTCAATGTTTATTATAGCTTAATATGATTTTTTACTACATTTTTTCATGTTTTTATGCTTTCTTTCTATATATTTTTTTGTATAAAAGTGTAGACTTGTCAGTCTTGTCGTTGTGGTTTTATAAAACATATACATTTGTTGTTGTTTTAATATAAGATTTTATATAGTAAATTGAATAATAGAAAATTATTAGATTCTTGAACTTAAAATAGATAAAATTAAAGTTGATGAACAAGTAAAAGAAAAAGAAAAAAATAATAATAGAAAATATGGGTAATGGGAGGACTGGTATTGAGAGGACTAAGGGTATAACGAACATTTGTAGAAAATATAATATGTTTGTATTTTAGTCTGGCATAAATTTCACCAATGAAATTACATAATCTTATCTGTCTTCTTTAATATTATAAGTTTGAGTAAAATAAGGTGAATAAAGAATATAAAAATTTCTGTTTTTTTAATTTTATGTTTAAGAAACAAAAAAAAAAAAAGAAAAACACAGAAAAGTAGAAATAATAAAGAAAAATATAGAGAAATCAAGTAGTTAGATACTCAAATGGTATAAAGGTATATATTGTTGATGGTAGTTGCTTGTGTTGATGATTCTTATACTTTGCTCCTTTGTGGTATTTTATATATATATAATAATAATAATAATAACAAGAACTAAAACACTTCAGTGAAATAAAAAGAAAACTCTTCTAGCGTTATGTTTTATTATTATTTTGCTGCTTATTATTATTATTATTATTATTATTATTATTATTATATAAACTAGAAGGTAAAGGCAGTGGTTTCTAAAAAATTTTATGTACATTTAATATTGCTAGAGCTTTTTAATCTAAAGAGAAGCGGTCAGCGATTTTTTTTTTTTTCGTATCAATTTATTATTACTTAAATATAATTACATAACAAAAATCAAGGTATTTATAATTAATCAATTGTGGTATTAAAACAATAAAACAATTAATTAACTAATACCGTTTATTTATTTATTATTATTTTTTTTTTGAGAAAACTTTATCCACTTAATGTAGTTAATGTTGACATTTATTTATTATTTTATTTTTTCTTTTTTAATTTAGGTAGGAATAACAATAATAATAATTACTAACAAGACTTATAATTACTGAACCTTTTTTTTCCACAATTTTAAAACTATTTAATTTTTTGTATGATGCTTACTTAAAACGTTATTATATAATTAACGTAATTATTTATAATTATCAATAATAAAACAAGAATTATCAACATCAAATAAAACCTATTAAATTCAATTAGTTTTGTTTTTTTTTTTATTAAATTTATTATTTAATAAATTTTTAATGTCGGTATATACATAAGTTTTGTTTGTTTGTTTAATATTTTAAACAAATAACATATAAAAATAATAATAATAATATCCTTTTGACCTAATTTTATGCTCGTTTATTTTTATTTTATCCTATACGTTTTTATATTTGTCTATTTTCATTTTTATTTAATTCTGTTATTATTATTATTATAAAAACTATATTATTCTGCTACTATTATTACTAAATTGAAGAAATAAATATAATAATAATAATAATAATAGTAATAATAAATTGTCGTATAAGTCTTAAGCATTAGTTCTTAAAGGTATAGAAATAAATTGTTTAATAGTAATTTTCTATTTTGTTGATTATTTTTGTTTGCATTATTATTATTCTATATTTATTTATTTATTTATTTCTATTATAACATTTATTTATTTTATTTTATAATTTTATAAACATTTCTCACAGGGTTGGCGTCTATTTGTTTTAATCAAGTTCGGTAAATATTGGTGTTTTTAGGGTTGTAAATTTTTGGTTAAATTTAAACACGTAATTATGGTCGGTAACGTTTATGTTAACTCGTCCAAATTTATGACATATATTTAAATTTTCTACAAAAATAATAAAAAATCAATATTAATACAGTATGAACATAAAAGCTTTAGCACATTTTCACGTTTTGTGCGTTTCGGTTATTTTATTTTTTTTTCCACTCTGGAATTGCTGATTTATTTAAATTTTTCACAATAATCAAATTAGTTTTTATTATAATAAATTACTTTTAGTTTATTTTATTTCATTAATTATTATTATATATATAAATACTGCTTGCTACGTATAATGATGTAAAATAGTCACGATTTTATTTTCGTACCATAATTCTCCATTTTTGGTTTATTTTAAAATAATAAAATTTTACCCTAAATATGAAAATTGTTCATTAAATGCATGAGCTTGCAGTTTTTAAATGATGTTTACAGATGAAGATAAAAAGATTTAACTTAATTTAACCAAAAAAAAAAAAATATTTTTAGCTTCGTAAGAAGACTTAAAGAAAAAATAATACTAATTCCGCCCTGTTTACACAAAACATAAGTAAAAATAAATAGATTATAGGTAAGATGGTTAAAATGTTTAAAAAGAATAAAATATAACTAGATAATAATAAAAAAATAAAATAAAGAATACTCTCTCAAGAATATAAGTAGCTAAATGTAGCGAAACGAAACAAATAAATAAATTAAACTTAACAAAAGTAATTTTTACTTAACTCTAATATAGCAAAGCTGCCTAGTTATCTTATAATATAATCTACTTAGGTAATAACAATAATAAAAAATAAAAAATAAAGAAAATATATATATATGTATATATAAGTCTAGCTGTTTAACTAAAAACAAATCTATAAGAAAATATAAAATGGAATATAGCATCTGGTCTATACGGTTTTAACAATTTATTTTAAAAAGAAATAATGTTACGAATTAAGGTGAAGATATTTAGAGAACTGAAAATTAAGTAAAAAAAAAATAAAAATCGCTTAGCACAAAGTAATTGTTTTCGTTATTAATGGAAAGCAGAATTTTTCAATTATTAAATTAATCCTGGAAAGTACATAATCGAATTTATAAACTTTTAAATTTTATTAATTAATTTATGTTACACATTTTACTTCTTTTTTTTTTAACCTTGTGGTTTAGTTATTTAATTTTTAGAAACAAAAATTTATTTTAAAAAATGAGAAAATGTGACAAAATTTATTTTATTTTTTTTTTTTGTTAACTATTTCATAGAATTTAAATTATAAACAATTTTAGTAAATATTAGCTTTGTTTGTTGACTAATAATTACACCTTTGATTGATTATTGGTTATCGGATGTTTACTCATTGTTATACGAATCTAATTATATATCAAAGCTTTAATGTTTTTAAATTAAAGTAAATTTGTATAATGATATTTGATCGTTATTTACCATGTTATGTTTGGTTTCATATTATTACATTTCAAAACTTTTATAATTTTACTCTTTGTATATACATATATATGTATCTATAGAAAATTTTGTCATTATTTTGCATATTTGTTAGTAATATTGTTTACAAAAAAGTTTGTCACTTTATATTGTACGTTTAATCCAAACAACTTTTAATTTACAAAACAATTAAAAATAAAAAAGAAAAATCGTAATTCAATGATAAATAAATTACAATGATTTTACCATAATTAGATCAATTTATTTTTAATCCCAAAATACACCAATCGGTAATTACTACTTAAGGAAATTGATAAACTTAAGACATTCGACCGTCCTTTAATTATTTTTTTTTTAAATAAATGAGTAAAATTTTACACAAATATTTAATCACTTTTATCTCCTTGATTACTTTAACTTATTTTTTTTTTATTTCTACTCATTTAATAAATAAATTACCTAAATTTAAGGTTTTTAATTATTTTCTATAAAAGCTTTTTTATATTACATTTGATGATTAAAGTTAATTAAATGTAATTTGATTATACTGACACTTTACTTTTTGGTGTTAACAAAATATTTTTTAACTAGAAAAATAAATAAAAAATTCAAATCACTTAATCTAACCCGAAAAAAAAAAAAAAGGAAAATAAATAAATAAATATATATAACCCCTACACATTCTCTATTTATTTTTATTTTGTTACCCTTTATAGGTTTTTACTTTATTTATTTTTCTTTCATTCTCATAAAATCCAACAATTACATCGTTTACGAAAATTCTATTTTATCGATCTATTGTTATTTTATTTATTTTTTTTTTTTGCTGCTCTCTTTATTATTTGCCTTTTTTCGGTAATTCTTCTTATTTTTTTTTTCTGATACGAAATACCCAGATTATTCTTATATATGGAAATGAATCGAAAAGCCTTACAACTTGTTCCATTTTATTTTATTACTAACCATTTTTCCATCATTGCAATATTCCGCCTTTTACAGATTTTTTTTTCTTTTTTTTACTTTACATAAATTCCCTTTATTATTATTATTATTTTTTTTTTTTTTACTTTGTCATTCATCGTTTTTTATTTTAAATTAAATTGATATTCAACCATTTTTCAGTAAGTTTTACTTGAAATATTTTATTCTACTTGTTTTTATCACATAATCTGTATTATTCATATATACGTATATATATATTTAAAAGATAAAGCTGCAATAAGACAACGATAGTATTTTATGTGCTTTTTATTATTTTTTACTGCTTCAGTATATGAAATAAAGAATATGATTTCCTTTTAAATATTCATAATAAGAAAAATATTATGAATTGTAAAAAAATTTATATAAAACTAAATAAAATAATAATAAAAAAAAATTCTGCAGACATTCTTCTGCATACAAATAATAATAATAAAAAAAATAAAAAAAAAATCTTAAACCGCATCAAATATAGGGAAATGGGTTGTTGAAACACATTTTTTATTTTTATTTATTTATTTATTTCATCTTACTCACAAATTGTAATATTATTGATTTAATTCAAAATACAGTGTTGTATATATGATTTATTCACAGAGATATGATTTTTGATTTAGAAGATTGAACAAACATTATATATATATAAAAGATAAATATTCTTGATGAATGTATCGATTTCCGTATTGATTATTTGTGATAAAAAATATTTATATATATATAGAAATCTTAAAAGTAGGCGAAATAAAAAGTGGAAAAAAGTGAAAGAAAGAAAATTAAAAACATGAAAAGAATTCTTTTTATTATAATTTTATTTTTGTATGTATGGAATCAGAAGTGAACGTCTAACAACAGCAAACAATTTTTTTTTTGTTATAACAAAACCAAAACAAAAAATTCTTAATTCAAGGAAAGAAAATTTCTTTAACAAGAGAAAGCTGTAAAAAATATTACGACAAAAAAAAAATACTATAAAAAAAAAAAAGGAAAAAATTAACACAGTATTTTGAAAGCTTTCGCCGTTCTTTCGTTTAACTTTGTTTGTTTTATTTTGTCAAATAATAAAAGAAAATAATGAAAAAACAAATGATTTTTTTTCCTCGTTTTTCTTTAATGGTTTTTGGTTTTTTTCGTTCGGTAAACTTGGTTGATATTTGTCATTTTATTTTTAAACATTCAGAGATTTTTGTGTACACTTGATTAGTCTTTTTATAATGTTTTTTTAATTATGGGGGTGGTAAGGAATAAAAATTTCTTAATTATTTTTCTGCATAATCAGATTATAATCTGCTACAAAGAATTTCGCTTTTTTTGTTACGTTTTTTTCTCTATTTCACAGGTTGATACAGTATTTGCTTATTTAATTTCATGATTTTAACATTTTACTCTAATTAAAAAAATAAATAATTTAGTTTTTATTTAAAATTTCTCTTGTGTTATTTTAAATAATTACTGTTTTCGATTATAAAATAAAATAAATGGTTAAGCGCACATTACTCTGTGTTTTGAATGAAATAAACGTGCAAACATAATAAAAATGAAAATTAGAAAAAATAAATATATAACTAGGTAATATCCAATTGTAGAAAACATGAAAGAGAATAAATCAAATGTTTATTACTTTTAATCCTTTACATGAATTTTCGTTTGCGGTCACTTAATAGATTAACTCGCTTTGTAAATACAATTTTTATTTATTTAATAATTTATTCTGCTCTCTGACTTTTTGACAAATTTTGTTAATTGTATTCGGTTTATCTATTTTATCTCCTTTTTTTTTTTGGTATTGGTATTGGTATTCGTATCAAATAAATATGAATCACTCTTTCAAAATCAAAATAATATTCAAAAAAAAAAAAAAAAGCTTTGAAATCTGATTAATAAGAAAACATAGATAAAATTAGTATTCAAGATATTTTGTCGTTACATTTTTATTTTTTGCTTCGTGTTTGTTTGGCTATGTTTCTGTTTAAATCGTTATTATTCATGTTATCTATTTGAATAAATTAAACTTTTTAAATAAAAAGCAAACAAAAAAAAAAAGGTTGTATTTTGCTCGAGATTTTTCCTTTTTTTTTTTTGTTTTTTCATTATCATTATTTAATTTATTAAAACCTTTTATTTCAACTACCTAAATGGAACATATTTTCATGATAAATTTTTATTTTTTTTTTAATTTTATTGACCGTATTGTCAATTCTAGCCGTAAGGCCACTGCTATGTATTTATAACACAAAATCATACCACTAAGGAAGAATAAAAGGAGGAAAAAAAATAAAAAACAAAAATTCCACTTTAAGGCGTGTTTATTAAATAAAGTGTGGTAAGCAATTCTCTTTTAGTTTTAGACATCCCACAAAACCTGTCACAATAAAATAAAAACGAAAAAAAAAAATAAATAAAAAATGAATAAAAAACGAATTAAAATTCTTTTTTTGTGATTAATAATTTACTTAAAAAATAATATTTTTCGGTTTACTCTTTTAATGCCAACAATTCATAATTCTTTTTGGTAAATTAATAAATTATTCAGAGAAATACATTTTGTTTAACCTTTTTCTGTTTTATTACAAAGAAGCAAAAATGTACAAAAAAAAAAAAAAAAAAAAAAAAGAAGAAGAAGAATCTTTAAGAGCCCACAGTGGTTTTGTTAATTTATTTTTTTTCGTTAATAAATAAAATACTAAAGTAAACAATAATATTTTAGTAAATTTGTTTTATTATTTTTTCTTTGCTGTTGATTTTCTTGCCAAAAATAAAAGGTTAAAGGTATTTTGTTGCCAGCTGTTTTGTATTATTAATATTTTTTCTTTTATTTATTTTTTCTACTAAAGTTTAATATTTATTGTAATAAAAGACTAAAATTGAATTGTAATGCTGTGTAAAATACAGTCATGTAATGTTTATAAATGAAATGGTTTGTTTTTATTTTTTCTTTAATAAAGCTTTTTGGATTATACTGACAAGCTTTAGTATTTATTTTGTTTTCCTTTTATTTACTAATATAATAACATGACTAATTATTTAAATTTTCAAAATTAACATATTTACATTTATATCCTTAGATTAAATTATTAATAAAGTAGCTAAGATTATGTGATAAAAATGATATTTTGATAAATTTATTATTCAATAATTGACTTATAATAATAATTTTCGTTAATACTGTCTGACTTATGTCTAGATTTCTTTTATTTTTTCATTAAATTTATGATAACTGCTTAAGGAAAACCACAATCCTTAGAGATAATGATTTTTATGCCCTGTCAACTGTCTCATAGTTAACGTTTAACCACGAACTATTCATTATATATATATATACAATTAGGGGTTTTTCATATTTAGGTCAACACATTTAATATAAACAATAAGGAAATTATTATTATTAAAACATGAGTTTTAAGTGAAAATTTTTATTCCGATTTATTTCATGATTACTACCAATTAACCAACCAAATAATTTTATTTTTTTTATTATTTAATTTTCAGTTGTCATTTGAAATATCATACATTTTACTGATTTCAACAAAATATAATTAAAATCTGTTTTATTGTTCCTGTCTCAGTGACTATAAAACAAAAACAAAAAAAAATAAATTAAATAAATAAAGTGTGAAAAGCGAATGTGCATAGAACATGGTACGTTGGGATTTGATTAAAAATTCGCTACATCTACACCTGAAAAGGTAGTAAAAAGACAAATATTTACAGATTTACATCTGTTTATGAAATTAATTAAATCAAAAAAGGTTAAAATGTTATAAAACGTAAAGAGGAAAAATTTAAGGAGAAATTTATTATTTTCAAGAATGAAAATTTTTCTTTTTTTTTTTTATTCATTTATTTGATTGTGCAAATTGTTTTGAATTCATGGAAAAGGCAACGATGTGACGCATCATTGTTGATAAAAAGTTTATGATTTTCCTCTTCCTTTTCAAACTAAACAATAAAAATAATATTATTAATAATTTACCATGTAAAATCTGTTTATTTAAGATGAAATGTATAGAAATCATAATAGAAAATTTTCAACTAAATAAATAAAACAATAAAGACCAAAAAAAAAAAAAAAAGAAAGAAAAAAAGGAAAGAAAACCTTTTATAAATTGGTATGAATTTAACTTGTGTTTTGTAAATAATTCTGTTGTTTATCCATTTCTTAAAACAAAACAAAGTAGGAATAATAATAAAAAAAAAAGTATTAAATGAAAACAATAAATAAAATCATAAAAATATTTATGTTTTTTATACAAAACAAAACAAAAAAAAAGTGACAAAAGAGTTTGTTTTCAAAACATTTCAAAGCTTCAATGATTTTACTCTTATTCTGGTCTTGTCTTGTCTTGTCTCTATTAACTATAGCAACAAATAATAAATAAATAAAAAACAGCAGCCGAAACAATAAGACTGCGGAAAAGAAAAAAATAATAAAATCAAAAGGAAAATTAAAAAACAGAAAAGATGAAAGACCTTTTTCGCAAATGGTTTTTTGTTTTTTTTTTTTCATTTTTATTTATTCCTTAAGAAAATAACATATGTAATGTAGAAATTGTATAAAAGGCGATACGTTCACGATGAATGTTTTTAAAAAGGAAAAACGAGAAAAAAAAAATTATTTAGAAATGAAAACATAACTAAAGTTTTGAAGAAAGATATAAAATGCCTTCAAAAACATGTGCAATTTTCTATATTTTTCTTTCATTTATTTATTTATTTCAGTTATGTATTTGTCGTTTTTCATATTTTATTTTATGCTTTCTTCTATATTTGTATTTATTTATCCTTTTCCATTTTTATTATTACGAATCCTTTTCTCTTATTGTTTTTTTTTTTCTTTTTTTTTATATAAGTTGGTCTTGCTGTATGCTTTTTTATTCATATTAAACTATATAAATGGCAGCATGTTATATGCTAAGTTAAGACTCTTTTCATTTTACCAAAGAGAATTAAATAATTTTTTTTTTTTTTTTTAACAAGAAAAACGTAATATGGTTATATAATTAGTTTACTTTACAATAATAATAAAAAAAACATAAATTTTATTAAACGAAACAGTTGTGTGATTCTGGTGTAAGAAAAATAAATATTATTATTAATATTAAAAAATATATATATATATTTAATTAGCTTTTGTATATATAAATGCAATAAGTTTAAAGTTTAAATGTTAGCTGAGTGAACAGTGTGATGAACTTTTTTTTTCTTCCAATTTTTTTGTTATTGCTATAAACGAAGCAGCAACAACACTTTCTTTTAATTAAATATTTAACAAATAATAATTTTAAAACATATAACTGCATCACGTTCATTTGTTAAAACAAACGTTAATAAATTTATCTGCACCATAGCTTTTATTATACCTTATTTATTAATTCTTAAGCACACATATACACAAGTTACTTGTTTTGTAAACAAAAAAAAATTTAAATTTAAACATTAACCACTATTTCTGTTTGTTAGAAAAAGTTTAAAATACGAAAACTAGTGGTTTGATTATTTTCTTTTGTGATTAAACTTTACTTGTTTTGTTTAAATAAAGTTTACGAAAGATTTTTTTTTTTTACTTTTTTTTCTGATTATTATTTTCCACAAAACAAATAAGAAAATAAATAATAAAAGCTGAATTTTTATTATATTTTCGCTCAAAAACTAAATAATGGAGGCGTAGTTAGATTTATTTTTTTATTTTTCCTGCTTCTGTTGTTATTTTCATACTCAAAAATAAAAGTTCTATACCGTAAATATTACCGACTTTAAAGTTTATCTTCATTAAATTTAAGAAATATCAGGCGTCTCCACTGACGATGTTTTTATTTACAGCGATCAGTCGTTAAAGCACAACGGAAATTTGTTTGATCGTGCAGAAATAATAGCGGTGACTAGTATTTTTTTTTTTTGTGTTAAATATGTTGTTTTTTATTTTGTATAATATATAGTATATCAACAAAAGAAACAAACATATCATGTACGACAAGTGAGAGTAGAAATTTAATGTAGGCGTTTTAACGACGGTTTTACTACATATAAATTTATACAACGCAAGCTTTACTATAATCTGTCAATATTGTAAAATTATATCGATTCCTTTTATATTTTTATTTTATATAATAAAATAAAAATAATAAACAAAATTTGATTTTAAACTGATTTTAATATAAACAAACAATTTTGCTATTGTTAAGAAATCAAAACAAATAAATTTTATGCCATCTCACAAGTTTATATAAATTTAATATAAGTTTTTGTTCTTCACATTTATTGAATAACATTTATTTTTAAATTATTAATATTTCACTATGTTTTAAACTAAAATTAAATTTGCTTATTATTATAATAAAAAAAAAATGAAAAGACAAGAAAATATTAAAGAAACTTTGCAACATCTATCAGATTGACGACACTGCAAAATCTAAACTCAGAAGTAAAGTCATCAGCAAAATATATCGTATCGTATCATAAAAATAAATATCTATATGGATATGATAAAAGTTTATATCTATTTTTATTATTAAAAAGTCATTAATGATAAAAAAGAAATATATACATATATTTTAACTAGGGAAAAGAAAATTAAAAAATCATTTATTTAGTTTAAAATTATCATTCGATTATGGTTGAAGCGAAAAAAAAAAAATTATACAGCCAAAAGCTCACACAAAAATTCTTAATTTAATAAAGTTGTGTATGGTTGTTGCCTTTTTTTAGTTTTATTTATTTTTTAGTGTTCAAACAAACCAAAACGTAAAATAAAAAGTGAAATATTTCACCTATTTTTTATGGTTTTTATATTTTATTTATTTTTATTATGCCCTTTTTGTTGTTGCTTTCGTTATCAAATAAAACTTTATTCTCTCTTGTATACTTTATTTATCAGATTACTAAAGCTTTTTTTTTTTTTTTGTTTATTTCGTTACGTTTTGTTTGTTTGTTATTCCATTTTATTTTATATTCAATCATTAATCAATGTTGTTCATTTTTTTTGGTTCGTTGTTATGCTCGTATACATTTTTATGCTGTTGTTGTGCTGTTCTCTCTTTATATAAAATTTATTTAAAATAATAAACACAATGTTTCGATTATATCAAAATAAAAATATATATATTTATAATGTGTTGTGTGAGAATACATAAAAATTATGTATATGACAGGGTTTAGTGAACAATTTATGCGTAAAAGTGACATTTAATTGGGCTCGAAGAGCTTTAGTACAATTTTTAAAGTGAATAAGCTCGGTCATTTTTTTCTTTTTTTTTTATTGTAACTTAGAGGTTATATGTTTAAAAATATAAAAATGAAGAACCCTTATTGATCCTTTTACTTTTTTTTTTTTTTTTTGTTCGAAAACCACTATAAAATATTTTCACTCTGTATTTACTTATCTCTGATTTGTTTTCTTTTATTATTTTTTTTTTTTTTGAAGCAGTTTCGTTTTATTTGTTTTTATCTTTCCAAACGGTGATAATTAGTCTTATGAAAACTTCTTAAACAGAATCTGATATAAATGTGTTGAATATTAAGGTAAAATAGTAATATTATTCCACATGTGTGGTTTTATTAATATATACCTAGAGATATAATCCTTAAGATCTAATAAAATAGTTGTTTTAGTTAATAATCTCTATGTTACCTATTCTCATAGTTATCACAATGTAAATCAATCATTATAAATAAGATCATGAAAATGTTTGGATTTGTGGAAGATATACGGTTATGTCCCTGTCAATGCATACTTAATGCTATAAGGTTCATAATAAATAACAGAAAGTAATTAGAATTTATTATGACACATTTTCTATCCGTACGATCCATACGCAAACAAATGTTTCACAATCTCTGCTACATAAATTATAATAATGTAATTTGATATACAAACGCTTAATAGCATTAAACCACAAAAAAATAAAATAACGAAAAATGGTAATTAGTGTGTTGTGTTGTGTTTTTTTTAATGTTATTATTATTATTTGTAAAAATTTATTATTATAATTATCGTTTCTCCTATAATTTTTTTTTTTTTTTTCATTTTTTTTGAACGATGTTGATGTTTATGCTTTGGTGGAACATAGTTTCGTTTGCGTGAATGGATCAGTCAGTTAAACAATAAATTAAAATGAAAAATGTAATAAATAAAATCTTTGGTAAAAGACTAAATGTACAACGTATACGAAAGCACTAAATTAACTTCTATGATTCATTACAAGTATTAAATTAAATGAACATTGTTTTAGCTAAAAAAAAAGTCTAAATTCATTAGTTGTTTCTAGTTTTAAATAATGACTGTAGCTACACAGCAAGATTAAAAAGCATAGAATTTTATTTTAATTAAAACTAATTTTTTATTGACGGGTTTTCTTTATTATTTTTTTTTTCTTAGACGCAGAAAAGCTTTGCTGCTTTATTTTGTTTTTTTTTTTTTTTTTACTGTTCTACATTCAAAGTTTTTTTTATCTACTCTGCTTAAAGTATTCTTGAAATTTGTGCTTATTGTGTTGTCATTTGTTGGAAGAATGACTGATTTTATTTAATGACTAAAGAAAACTTAAAAAACAACTTTGTATTTGAAATTCTTATATTCCTTATGACAAAAGTAATATAAAAAAAATAAAAGAAACATTTGTAAAAAAAAAACGTAGAAATATTTTTAAATTGAATTTAAAAAAAAATAAAAAAATTCGTTATATTTTATAAAATTTAATTGCAAAAAAGCTTAAGAAATTTTTGTGTTTTTTGTATATTTTTTTTATAATATAAATTCGTAATGAATTGAAAAAAATTATGACAACAAAAAAAATTATAGCAGATATTGTTAGCTTATCTTGTTACTTATAATTGAATGTCTCAGATGTTTTCCAGATGAGATTCATTATGTTACTTTTTATATGTTTTGTTTGTATGATATTTAAAGTGTGCAAATTATGGGGCTACCATTTACCATTAATTTTTTTTTAACTGGTAAAAATTTTATCACAAAAGCTTTATTGTGTTAAATTTCTGCTATTTATAAAATTGCCATTAAATCGCTGTGAATAATGAAAATATAATCTACGGTCAAATCATTGTTTTCCGGTTTTTTTTTTTGCTATTCTTTGTAATAAATCCTCGTAGTCGTAGCAAAGAATTTTTAATTTAAACTTAAATATGCCTCACAACTAAAATATTCGGTTTTAAACATTATAAAGGTGCCTTGTGTTATCCATTGAACAGTGTAATCCATGCTTTGAATAGATAATTTAATTTTTTTTTTTATTTTATTTATTTACTATTAATACAATTCTGTTTTCAAATTTTTGTTTTTTTTTTTTTGGGTGGCATTTACAAAACCTTTAAGTAATTATGAAAAAAATAATAATAAAAGAAAATACATAAACTGAATAAATAATTAAAATTGACCTGGTTATAAAATATAAAATTTCCGATAAAACTAATTTTTATTTAATTAAATTTAATTACAATTTCAACGATAATTATTTTCTATTTTTATATTTAAATAAAATATAAATTTCGAAAGACAAACAAACATCATCAATATAAATTTGAGTTATTCGATTTTCTTCTTTGCTTATGGTATCTAAGCTATGTTGGACTTTTTTATGGTGGTTACGTTAAAATTGAAGAAAATCTCAAATAAAGGATTAAAAATAAAACGATGAAGGAAAAAAGAATCAACTGTTGTTTAAGGTTGTGCTAAAACAAGTACAAAAAGTTAATCTTAAAAGATTATGTTTAGATTATATTAGATTATATTTCTACTTGAGTAGAAGAATGTAGAAAGTACCTACAGATATAAGAATTTTTCTTATTTTATTTATTATTTTTCTTAACTCTGTCATGTTACCATACACACACATATATATAAACTTTGTGCTTTCGGTTGTTGTTTACGTATCTTAATCCCTTGATATCCTTTTTTACTGTTGTTGTTGTTATTATTATTATTATTATTTTGGAATTTCAGCCCCAAAGGGTTTCTGTGTTATATTTTTGTTTTGGTATTTTTCTCGTGTTTTATTTTTCTTTTTTGCCTGATTCTCAACTATTTTTTGTATGCTTTTACAAGTTTAGTTGGTTTAGTTTAATACAATTTCCTGTTACAACATTATTAACACTAAAAAATTCTTCTTTTTTTTTCATTCTTTCCTTCACTCTGATTTTCCTATTTCTCTACAGTTATTTTTTTTTCTGGTTATTATAGATGGATTTTTACTGCAATTTTAACATATTTTGACATTTTAATTTAAAATCGATTAAATTATTTATTTAAATCAAATAAAAAAAAAAAATGAAGAGAAAACATTTTTTTTATGACAATTTTTTTTTGTTAAACCATTGAATTTTTAAAAATTAAATTATTTAGTGAATTTCACAATAGCAAGTTCAATTCTTGTTATTTATATAATAAATTTATATAGGCACATGTTTCTATGTAATAAATGTAATAAAATAATAAAATAAAATAAAATTGTCATCAAAATTGTTGTTTTGAAATTTTATTTTTTTTTGTTAAAGCTGATTAAAAGTAATTACATAAACAATTAAATATATAAGTAGCATAAGTTATACTAAAAAATCTAATTAAAATGAACAACAAGAACAACTACAATTATCCGAAAATTAATATATGTATATATGTGATAAGAATAGGAAAGAAAATAAACGCTCGTACACAGGCACAACTGCTTGATAATAAATGGTTAA
Organism: Ptychoptera albimana; assembly: GCA_961205885.1. Lineage (NCBI taxonomy): Eukaryota > Metazoa > Arthropoda > Insecta > Diptera > Ptychopteridae > Ptychoptera > Ptychoptera albimana. Next base: position 8,089,206 of record OY540801.1, on the reverse strand, counting down.
AGCAGTTTAAGTATTTCCTATTTACTTTAACTTAACTTAACATTACACAACATATAATTTTAACACAACAAACACAATTATTTATGTTAATAACATTACAGATCGTTTGTTGTTAACCAAAGTAAATAGAAATAATTATTTTCATTGTAAAAAATACTTGAATTGTATATAATTGTTATCTTGTTATAAACGTAGATGCTTAACGAACAGAAAAAAAATTCTACTTATATACGTATATAAAATACGAAAACTAAAAAAAAAATTTAGTTAATAATAACAAAGAAAAAGCATTAAAATGTAAGCTCAAAAAAATTTTCATTAACTAAGATTAAATAAACATAAAAATACTCTATAGTGTAGTATTATTGACGGTTTCTTATTCTTATTATTATTTTAATGCTGAGTACGAGCTTTTTTTTTTACTTAACTTAATAAAACTTTTTAATATACTTTTCTATACATTTTTCTTGTTGATTAATTTTTTTTTATTGAATCAAATTTATCATTAATTTAAGATGAAAGTAATAAAAGGTATTAAAAGAAAGCACAATGTAAAAGAAAATTGATTACTTTGAAAGTTTTTAATAATAAAAATTAAGAAAATAATGATTTTTTTTTTTTATTTTATGGTTAAATTTAATTATTTATTTTTCTTATTTTTGCGCTACTTATTAAGCTTTATTTGAATTAAAAGCGGAAAAAAAACTTTCTATATTCAAATATAATTTTCTTTCGTTTTTTTTTTTCTTTTTATCTCTGGTGAAGGTTATTCATTCTTTGTACCTTAGAGATTTAAAATAAACATTTTGACAAAACTTAACATAATTTACACAATTTCTAAACAAATAAAATTTACAGATTTTTCTATTAAATTTTTTGTATTTTTATGTCTGAATTCAAGAAGTTTACATTTCGACTAACGTAATTTAATTTCAATTTTCATTTTCCTTCTTTCTTTCATTTTTTTCGGTATTCTATTCGCTTTCTTTTATTTGCATATTTTAAGTTTGTTCAACGACCATGGTTATTTTTGTTAACCTTGAGTTAAGTTTTAAAGTCAACTTTGAGCTGTAACAAGGTAAGCAGAGCTCTTCAATAAATATTCCTCTTGTTATAAGCCAGTCAGTGTTATAACAATATTTTATTTCAAAATGTTAGGGAATAAATCATCAAAAGAGAAAAGAAAAGTAAAAAGGAATTCTCATGGGGTCTTCTTACTTTTTTTTTTATTTATTTCATCCACCACATCGACAGCAATTTGGTTGGTAATATCCAGGAAAATAAAAATTGTTCCCATGATTTTCGTCCAAAAATCATCCAAAAATGATTCGTAATTGTTCAATTCTCTAGATTCAAATTTTCATACACAGATTTACATACTTAAACTTTATTTTTCCCTTACATTAAAATACGCAGATGATAAAAGTCTAACCCTCTAGAGGGGTTCGTCTTTTTTATTTTATATAATAATCAAAAAAATAAAAAAAAAACAGGCAACTCATTTTTACCTTTAACATCTTAAATTTTTTATAATAAACTGGGAACAAAATATGTGAGATTTTACCAAAAAAAAATTTTAATCTTTAAAAAATTATAACAACAAGAAAAATAAAAATCTTGTGTGTAAGGCTAACTAGCCTTGTAGCTCAAATTCTATTTTTTTTTATTAAACAGCTTAAAAAGCCCACAGCATAAAGCTAAAATCCGTAATATATAAAAGGAAAAAAAAAATTAAATAGAATAACAGAAAACATGGATAAAAAAAAGAAAAGTTTTTGTACCTTCCCGAAAAAGATACAGAAAAAGAATAAAATTAATACTCAGGAGTGTATTAGGTTTTTGTCTCTTATTTTTCTTATTTGTACAAGACTTATAAGGTTATTATTATTATTATTATAGAAGAAAAATATTGTAAAATTAATACTTATAAATTTGGTCAAATTGAAAATGAATAAAACAGGATACAGGATACAACCAAGTAATCTATTTACTTTCTGTCGATCGATACTTTTCTTTTTTTTTCTTATATGTAAGAGAAAAATGAAAATTGGCTTCGTAAAAATTTTACACTTGTGACACTAGCCACCCGGTTGTATAAGTAAAAGTATTTTTATTATTAAGTTATGGGAAGCTTTTAATGTGTAAATAAGAAATTTTTTTTTGAAAAAACAACATAAATAGTTTAATGAGAAACATTTTTTTTTTATTATATCCATTCCGTTTCAATTGGCTTTATAAAATTCAGTAGTAATATTTCCTTTATCGATTTATTATTATTATTAAAAAAAAAAAAAAAAAAAAACAAATAATAAAATCTATCGAATGATTGATTTTAATCTAAAAGAAATAATTTAAGCATCGTTTGATCATTAAAGTTTTTGAGTATGTTACATTAATTCCTATAATTTATACATTAAACTCGAATAAACATCGTACTGATTTATTATAATCACTCAGCCGTGTAATAAATAATAATTTTTTCTACTGTTAATAATTTTATAAAACAAAACAGTATATCAGTTTACGATTATTTTAACAAATTACATTATTTAATATTTGTGTGTAATTAATTAAAACAAACAAATAAAAAAGGAAAGAATTTCACTTTTTCTATTAGTAATATTATTCTTGCATCTAGCCATAACCTTTTACTATAATTTCGCATTTTTATTATATATTCAACGAAAAAATAAAATAATAAAAATCTTTCATTATTGTGTAATTTCCCTTTGATGTCATCTATCTAGGGTCGGTAGTTAGCTGCCTTAAGCAAATTTCAATTTTTTTTTCTTTATTTCTTATTCTTTGTTTGCATTAATTTTTTTTTCTTTTCTATTTCTCTCTCGTCTTTTTTTTAATACATCTTTTATTCTATTTTATTAAAATAATCACAACAGGCAACAACAAAATATTGTTAAGAAATTATTGTTAACGGAAATGATTTTATTTTATTAATAATTAAAAAAAAAAAAAAATAATAATAATAACGCTGTAGAAAGAATTAATTAAAAAAAATAAAAACGTTTACCTTTCTCGATTTCTTTTTATTATTATTATTATTTATTTTTTTTTGCATACTTTTCTTTATTCTTTCAATAAAATAGATTATAGCATAAAAAATAAAAAATTATATCAACAGGTGGTACTTAAAGCTTATAATTTAGCTTTTTTTTCCTTTTGCAGATAATTTATTCAGTTTTATTATTTTTCTTATAATTCATAAAAAAAAGGGAGAAAAAAATATTTATAAAAAAAAGCTTCCAAGTAAATGAAGTGCGAACAAACCGTAGGCGAATAAATCCGTTAAACGTTTTAAAAAAAAAGTTTTCATTAAACTTTGGTGTTTGTTGTTTGCAAATCAATTCTTTAAATTAATGAAAAATAAAAATAATAAACGGAAAATAGTAGGGATGTATGTATGTTTACATATAAAAAAAAATCGCCGGAAAAAAACTTTGATTAATCATGAAACAGAAATCATAAAACATATGTTTCAAACTTTTATGCTTTTACATAAACATGTGTCGTTTCATTTCTATTCTTCTGTTATATTATGTTTTTTCTCTCTGTATAATATTGCAAAAGCAAAGTAGATAAAATTATTGTCAAGTGATTCATCGTTTTTTTCTTTTCTTTTCTATGTTAAAAAAAAAAAAATTATTCCAGGGTGGATTTATATAGAAATAAATTTTTTCTTTCTTTCTTTGCTTCAAATTTAAATTGATACAAATTTCATTCGTTTTATTTTTCTGATGTGTCATCATTTAACGTTATTATTATTATTATTGTTATCATCATTTTTGTTACACTTTATCGCGTTAAAAACAATATTATTTTTTAATGATTGCTGGGTGTATAAAACAACATTGTTACAACACCTTTACATAAATGTAAACAATCATTTTATTTTTTTTTTTTTTGAGATTTAAACACAAAATACAATGTCGCAATTAATAAATGTCATCTTTTATGTTGTTTACTGTTTAATGTCTTCACTTTATGTTTATGTTTGCTGTATTTTTTTTTTTTACATATTTTTTGAAGCATATCAATTTTGTTAATAAATATTCCGATTATTGAGTTCCATTTCGTATAGTATTAGGCTCAGCTTTAACAAAATACAAAACAATAAAATAAAAAGCTCTCTTTGAATTAATCCTTTATGCTTTCTTGTATTTTTTATTTTTGTTAAGTTTCTTCTGCTACATTTATTCAAATTCAAATATCTATTCAAATTTATTTTAATTCGTATTCGAATTTAAAATGTATTTATTCTTAAGCTGCACGTACTTAATTCAACTTATATCGTTTTTGACTCTACTCAATTACAAAAAGACAATTGATTCGCTTTTTGCATTTTGTATATTGTAAATTTGAAATTTGTTTTTCATTATCCTTTTGATGTCTGGATTATATAAGTTTGTCTAGTCATCTTCGATATAAATGATTCTGATAATATTTACTTCGAAAAATTAAAATAAAAAAGAAAATTGGTATTTCAATAGTACTTTAGGTGCAGTATTCCTTAATGATATATAAATTCATCAATTCAGTATTTCAAAGAGCTTTTTTTCTTTATTTCAAATAACTTATTATTTATTTTTATATCATAAGTACTTTTGCCATTTTGGCATTCACCTTTGATAGTTTTTCTATGCTCTTCACATAGATAGTTTTGTTTGGTTTTGAAGCTGTTTTTTTAAATCTCTAGTCTATGTTTAAAGTAATGATACGACGAAATACGATACATCAATGATTATACAATCAATAGACTTCTTAAGAAGTTCTTATAATAAAAATTAATTTTTATTAAGCCACTTCAAATATTAACGAAGAATTGTTAGTGATTAGATATTTTCTACAAGTAGGGTGAAAAAAAACACTTACACAATATCAGTAAAGAATTATAAACTTATCGACAATCTTCTTGTAAACTTCTTGTAATACTCGGAATAAATAAATAAACAAAAATACTATTTGAAACGATTTAATAAATTTATATGGGAAATATATCTATTAATTATTATTCGTTTTGCTATAAATCTCTTTTAGCTTACTTTACAAAAAATAAAAAAAATTTATATTTATTTACTGCTAAATTTATTTAACGACTTTTGAAGCCAAATGTTACAAAATATATATCTTTCAACAAACCTAAATTTGATAGCACAATAATAAAATCTAATCCTTAAACCACCTCTGCATCTCTGACGTAATATCGATATTTACTAAAATAGTGCAAAAAAAAAAAAAAAAAACAGAAAAAGAAAAAACGTAGTAATAAAATAAAATCACAGAATAAAGTGAAAATAGAGTAAAATGTTTAAAGAAAATATAAAAAAAAAAAAAACGCCGTACACAACACATTATTTAGTAAAATCGATAAATGAGGGTGAAAAAAATGGTTTTTCTTTGGTTGAAATGAAAAAATGAAAAAAAAAAAACCACGAAAAGCACCATCGCCAGCAACAACTTCAAATAACAGCGACGAGCAGCTTGTCACATTTTCTCATCATGTAATAAACACACCAAATATATTCAATTCTGTCTCCTCGTGAGAAAAAAAAAACAAAAAAATAAACAAACAAGTAAAGAACATATAAAAAAAAGGATAATATAGTGGAGGAACAGTACGGTCTTCCATTACTACATGAAAGAAGCTAAAAGCCAAATATATATATAAGAATATTGAGTATATACTTATGGTACGTTACGTTACACATTTTTACAACGCCAAAAGTCGATGACAACAATGCCAACAACAAAAATCTTACATTGCTCCCTTATGCTTATTTTATTTTTCTACTTCTTCTTCTTCTCCTGTTTTTTTTTTATATGTTTTGCCTATGCTTTCCAAAAGTTTTTCTTTTTACCGTTTTTACCATTTTTATTGTTTTTTCCCCACATATTTTTCTATTCGTTTTCTTGAACAATTTTCTCTTCTGTTTGTTGAATTTTTCCTTTTATATAATTTTATATTCACTTGTGTGTCCCGTTTGCTTACACGTTGCATGGCACGACAATCGGATGTTAAGGACACAAAAGGATGGAAGCAACAACATAAAGAATTAGAAGAAAAAAAAAAACAGAAAACAGAAAAATATTAAAGCATTCTCAGACACAGACTGTTATAGAAATCGTGTTTTGTGTGAGATTTTTTTTTTGTGCTTTTTAATATTTTAACGCTTTTCTTTTCATGATTATTGTTTATTTTAGTTTTTTTTTCTCCTGTATTTCAATGCAACATTTTTAACTCCATACAAGCTTTATGTCGCGCTTTTTCTTTTTTTTATTAATCTGCTCAACTATTAAATGCGAGACATTAAAATGTTTAAAATAAAAAAAACTTTAGTTACGTTGAGTACAAAGTTGTTGACACGTGCTTTTCAAAAGCTTTTTGTATTATTATTATTTCATGAATAAAGTTCTCTGTTGTCTTAATTTTATTTATTTCTATATAAATGTAAACAAAATTAACAGCAGGTTTATATATATATATATTTTTAAAGGAAAAATTTAATTATTATTTAAATTAAAAATAAAATTTATGTGTGTGCTTTGGCTGTGCTTGTGTGTTTGTTTGCTTTCTATTTTAATTTCTTTAAAATGAAAAGTTTATTTTTAATATTTAGAAATTTTTTTATAAGAACTTACAGCACTGGTTTTATTATTATTATTATTATTATTATTATACAAATATACTGATGAAAAAGAAAAGAAAATTATAAATGAAAATAAAGCGAGAATATAGAATTTTCTTTAATTTTTTTTTTTTTTTTTGCAAAAGTTTTTAATAAAGTTAAGTAACAATAAAGTACAGTAAATGGGGAGATGAAAAATATTTAAAATTAAAAAATAAAAAAATAACAAAACTGAATGGATTTATTGAAGTTTAATAAAAAAAAAAATAAAAAAATAATTCAAACTAAACTTGAGTAGCAGGAGAAAAGTTTATGCCTATGGAAACTTTATTGTTATTATTCCTGACGAAAATTAAAGCCAACAAAATTAATTTAGGGAACAGAAAATAAATTAAAAAGGAGAAACAAGATAAAAAAAAACTTTTTAGAAGTAACGATTAAGAGTATTTAGGGATCTCTCTATGAAATTGAATATTTTGATTACACTTTACATGTGAAATGTGACTCATCTAGTCTAGAAAAAAGAAATTCTTTTCGTTTTTTTTTCGCTAACGGCGATTCTAGAAAATACACATCAAGAATTTATAATATAACATAACTGGAATATAAATCAATTATCCTTAATAAACTAAATAACAAATTTAATTTGATTTTAATAATAAAAATAAAGTAGAAAAATATATAAATATGGAACAATAATAATAAAAAAAAAAAACAAAAAAAAAAAATTGGAGAAATATTGCTTTTATTGATTTTTACTTATAATTCATGTTGTCATTTGCAGGGTGGTTAAGTTTGTGTGTTCAGTAATGTAGGGGTGGTGAATTACATTACAGATTGTACAGTAATAGGACAGTGCATAATACAGATTGTACATTGTTGGGGTGATGGGATAAATTGTACAGATTGTTTTAGATAGAATATTTCCATGGAATGAGTAAGACACTGGAGACAACATAGACAATATTTCTTCTGTTTTTTTTTTCTATTATATTTATCATATACTGTTAACGTAATTATTTTTCCAATTAATTACCTTTAATATAGTCAGTATCTAAAAAAAATAAAATCCAATTAATAATTTAAATATAAATAATTAAATTTTGTACTTTAAATTAATTTTTAAATAAATAATTATGACAATACAGAATATTGGTTAATAATTAAATTAAAAAGTCTACAAAAATTTTGAAAAAAATTGACATGTCAGTAGCGGAATTTTTTTTTTTTTGTATAAGTAATTTTACAGTGTATGAATAAATTGTCATGCGCGATGACAGGTCTCCAAATTAAAAAAAAAATCTAATCTGCATTACCGACAAGAGTATATATTTTATATTTTAAAATGGCAGCTCATTTTTGAAATGTGTTTTTTACATTTGTATTGCATTTAGAGTATGTTTATAGAATAGGGAGAGTCTTCACAAAAACTATACACAAAAAAAACTGAGTGGAGTAAATTTTTTTTTTGTCAGTTTTGTTGTGTTTCGTTGAATTTTATGTTTTCGTTTTGTGTATATTTATTTTATGTTTTTTAATGTTGGTTGTGTTTTATGTGCTAAAACCATTTTTATCATCGATTATTTTTTGTTTTATTTTTATTTTCGGTTTATTATTATTATTTTAAAAACAGAAAAAGTAAAATGTTTAATGTAAAATCAATGTAATTTGTGTGTGAAGAATTTGTGTTTTTTTTTTGTTCATTTCTACACAATTTTTTTTCTCTTAATTTATAAAGATGGATAAAATATGTTTTTTTTTTATGTTGAAAAAGGTTGGTTACATGTTTCATGTATTTATGTTCGCTTTATTATTAAACAATCTATATCTAAAGATGATAAATTAATAGAAACTAGATAAAATGTGTGTGCAATAAAAATAAAGAAAAAAATTCATTTAAAGTGTGAAAAGAAAAAAAAAACAAAATTTGTTTTTTTGACATAAGCATTAATAATCATAAAAAAAAAAAAATATATTATTATTTTCTGTTTATCTTTTAACCGTGTGCTTTTTATTGATATTTTTAATTAAAAATAAAAAAATTTGTATAAAGCAGCTTATCAAGATTATTAATTAAAAAAAAAAAAAAAAACTACGACGAAATGAATTAAGAGAGAAAAAAAAAAAAAACAAGATTTCAACGTAGAAAATGACTACAAAAAAAAAAATGTGTGTAGGCGTCTCAACATTATGCATTTTTTTTGTTGTGGTAGAAGAAACACTTTTTATGTTTAATAATAAAAGAAAACGAAAAAATTATTTATTTATGTGAATAAAAAAGGTTTTCTTTGAGTTTTAATGTAATGGGAAAAATATATTGAATTTTGTTGCAATGTTTCAATGAAACGAGTTTTTCAATTTGTTCAATAAAAAATATAAAAAAAAATAAATTGCAACTAGAATGGCAACAATGTTTTCTATGTTTAATATTGCAAAAAAAAAAAATTTAATAATAGTCACATTGTATGTGTCCAACATTAATAAAAAAGCAATTTTTTTTCCTCCTTATGCCATTTTTTTCCCTTTTTTTTTGTGCTCTGTTATTACTTGATTAACTCAGTTTGCAAAGTATAAACTTAAGTTAAGCGAACAAATGTCGCCCACATGATTGTTTTTTTGTTTTTAATTAAAGTAAAAACGCAAAAAAAAAAATAATTATTTCCAACAGAAAATAAAAGAATTTTTAGTTTTCGATTTTATGGTACGAAATATGCAAAAATGTGTTTCAAATAAATTTGTTCGTTTCAAAATGCAATTTAACACATTTTTTGCCTTTTGGTTTTATTTTTAAAGCAATTAAACGGTTATTAATTAATTATTAACGGAAATCTATAATAATTGTTAATTAGTATTAAAAAAAAAAAAATATAAAAATAAATTTACTATGCTGTTGTTTCTCTAACTAAATGTTTTTCTCTTTTTTTTTTTACTTTACAGAAATAATTATTGGAATAGAATGAAAAAATTCATTAAAACAACCTATTTATGCTGATTATTAATTAATTAAATAAGCGAAAAAAAATTAATTAAAGGAATTAATACAAATTTTTAAGACAATGACGACATTTGTTAAAGAAAAGTGATAAAACCGGAAAAGACCAGAGAAAACTTTATATAAATGCAAAATAAATTGGAAATTGATTTGTTAATTTAATTAATAAATGTCTTAAGCAAAGTAATAATTAATATATAAGGTGAGTAATGTTTAATTAAAATTATCGTAATTTATTGTTTTCTTTATTGTTTTATTTCTTTTATTCTTTTTTTTTAGTTAATTTTTATTTAAAATTATTATTTACTAATTTTAATTCATTAATTAAAATAATTGTTGAAGAATATTTAATTGATTTTTCATTGTTATCACTGTGTGATTATTTTCACTAAAATTAAAAGTTTTTCACGATGAGAAGAAGATGAAAAACAATAAGAAAAAAAAATTATTTTTAATAATTACGTGCAATAAATCTTTGCGGTTTTATTTTTTAATTGTTTATTCAAAAAAAAAAAAGAAGAAAATTCTAAATTATGTTAAACTAGTGTAACGAGTTTTTTTTTTTTTTACAAAAAAAGTAATAAAAATACGCATAGATTAAATAAATAAATAAGGAGGAAAGAAGAAAAACTTTTTTGGCAAAAGTTAGTCATGTGAAAAATCACTTTTGTGTCTCCTTATCGTTATTATATGTTGCCTGCCCCCCGGTTAAAAAAATTCGCTTTATTTTTCTTATTTCTCTATCCTTAAAGTGTGACAATAATAATAATAATAATAATAATAAGAAAATAAATATTAAAAACAGAATAAATACCAAAAAATAAAAAAAAGGAAGAAGAAGAAGAAGATGAAAACCCAAGACAAGACGAGCGATTTTTCGTTATTTTTGTTATTTTCGTTTTTAATCATTGACTTACTGGAATATAAAACGAAGAAAACTAAGTGACACTTTATTTGTTTGCGGTTGTCACTATATTTTGTGCTGTTTATTTTCACAAAGCAACAGAAAAAAAGCAAAAAAAGCTCATGTACGAGATGAAAATTATAAAAGAAAATTGAGAAAAATTATCATGTGGAAAATATATATATTTGATGGGATTCTTCATCCCTTATTTGTTTTTTTTTATTTTATAGTTTAAAGTTGACCTTTTTTATTTTGATTTAAATCTACTAAGCTTGATTCATTTAAAAACTTAGCTACTCCCATCCATCCAGTATATTTATAAGTTTTGGTCTTTTCTTTTCATCATAATTTAGTTAGTTTTTCAGGTTGTTGTTAATCCTTAACGGAAGTTTTTCTTATGGACAAGATATAAATTTCATGTAAATTTTAATTAAAAAATTATCCATTGTTGCTCTGGTATTAAGCTTGTTATCTTGTTCATCTGTGCTACAAATTAATTTGTTTACTGTTACGAAAATACTACGGGAAATTATTGGATGGAGGGAAGACGTTCAGAAATATTGAGACAAATAATTAAATTTATTCTATTTTAACGTAAATCGTAGGGAAATTAATCTTATTTAGGTCAGTTAGGAAAAAGTTGGTAACAAATTTCAAGTTGAGGGTTAAATTAAATTTATTTTCATATTTTTTTTTGACCTTAAGTAATTAAGTCTAGACACTCCACTAATGGCTTAGCATTAACTAAGCTAAGGTGATTATTTTCTTAGTTAAGCTTTGATTCAATTGAATTTCATTTTCCAATTTAAAAGCAGCAGCAGTAGCTGAATTCAGCTCATTAATTTTTACGATGATTTTTTCCTTGTATTTCATTTAAAGTTTGATTCGTTTTTTTCTTTTTTTACACTCCTGGTAGTTCAGGAAGCGGCATAGATTCATATTTAATCCATTTAAATATATTTTTCTCTCTTGGCCCAAGTATTATAATTGGATTAATTTAGTTTAAAAGAGTTTTCGCTATTTTTGGTATTTCAACGGAAAGCTTTAGGGTTTTACTTACTTTAGCTTCTGCTTTGATTACTTTGAATCATCTTTAAACCATCAAAGAGTTAAAATTTAATCATTAATTTGTCAACACGTTTTTCATTCCTTTGCCTTTTTGTAAATAATTAATTTTGTTTTGTTAAAATTGTTTTTATTAAATCGCTGATGAAATTTTCTAATGATTGATGCGCGCATCAAAATGTTTTTTATTATCCAATTTATGTAACGAGATTATTATTTTAATTAAAAATTAAAATTATTTTTACTATAGTCATAGTTATGGTTATAGTTGATGTTTTAGTTCTTTCTATTTTTTAAATTAATTTTAATTAAACATGTTAATCAACTGAATGAATATTTTTGCTATTTTGTTGTCTGCTATCGCTGTTGTTGCTGCTGCTGCTTTTTCTTTTTTTGGTTTTATGTTTAATTAGTTTGATTTGTATTAATCATTTTTAATTTGTTTGCTACTACTTTTTTTGGTGTCTGATGATAATAATACTTTAATTTAATTCATCTCTTTTTAATTGTTTTATTGATAGCTCTTGTGTGGATAGTTTATTTTTAGAGAGTTTTCTGTTTTGACCAATTTTTATAATTAAAATGCGATTTTTTCAGGATGTTTTGAATTATCGTAATTATGTTTCTATAATCATATTTCCTGGCAAAACTCTTGTCTTTTAATGTCAGCGGGATTTAATTTGGTTTTATTCAAACGAAAAGAATGTTTATGATGTCAGAAACTCAACCCACAGACATAAATTTTTGCGTTTTTTTGTTGATAAACCGCGAAACTATTTGCTGTAATCAAATGACTAATTCATTGTCTATATGGTAGATTAATTCTGGTTCTCAGCTGTAGCTAAATTCCTTTATATAACTCTTGTAAACCAAGGCATGTCACTTGTTAATAATTTTTTTTTTTTTTGTTATATTTATTTATTAAAGACAAACAATAAAATGATTCATTTTGTTCGCTGTTTCTTGTTTCATCTTCAAGCGACATGTGGTCACTATATGTCGAATTAATTATTTATTTAAATTAATCTCAGTATTTCTATCAACATTTTTATGCTAAAAATAGAGTTGAACACGGTTTAGTTTACAGAACAACCATTCAGTTCGTTTAACTTTTCTTTTAATTTTTTATTTTCCATTAAGCCTTTTTATCAGGAGATTGTTGAATTTTAATTGAAAAAAAAATTGAATTTGATCTTTGATCTACAGTAAGCAATGGTGTTTAGAAAGTAAACTAATATAACGTAAATCATGTCACAGAGTACAATAGATAAGAATTTTATTATAAAGTCCACCTTAGACTGACCTTCTGAAATCAAAATCACCGATAAACTTTTTTCTTTTCTTTCTATTTAATGACATCGCAACCTACAATTCGGTTCGGTTAACACAATTTCTTCTGGTTTATCATTCACGATTAACTTTTGGAATATTAACGTAATTGTGGCGAATGTGTTAAACAAGAATATTGACGCCTTTTGTAACGTCCTACATGTCGGGTGTTTATTTTTTTTTTTTATGTGCGAAACAATAAATAGAAGAAGAAGATTTTCCGTGTCAACATTAATGGTTCCTTTGGGTTAAACGGTGCTCTGTTGTTCGTCAAGAAAGTAATTTGTTAAACCATCCCACCGACCGTTCCACCCAGAAGGGAATACCCCAAAATACTTTAAATCATAAACAGACTTAATTACGTACTTAATTTCAGTTTTATTTTCTATTTAATTCAATTTAATGTACATCATATGCAATTAATTAATTAAAGAAAGTTTTTTCCCTTCTAATCATAAATCATTACGCAAGGTCGTCGTATCTAATTATCGAGTTGTGCGATAACACTTTATAAATTCTCATTATTATACTATCTGGCTTATCATGAAATAAATAATAAGCATGTGTATAGGAACAAGTGTGTGTGATAATTTATAATAATAAGTAACGTTAAAACATTTATTTATTCAAAAATTATTGATATTTGGTTTGATTGTTGTGAAAAAATTAAATAGAAAAAAGAAATTATTTTTTTGATAAGAAAATAATACACGATCATACAGCACCATCTATAATTTAACGTTTGCGATAGTAGTAGCTTTTTAAAATGAATGCAACTTTGTTAAATTACATATTGAGCAATATTGTGATATATTGCTTTAGCTTTATATTTTGCTTCACTTTTATTTAACCGGTTGGAAAGTGTCTTTGATAAATGTTTGTAGAATTGTGGATTTCATTTATGCCAATAATACTTTAATATTTTGCATTAAAGATATAAAAATTCCCTTTATTCTGAAATTAACATTTATTTACGGTATAGTTTTAGTTGGAAATTATTCAGAAAATATTCTTAAAATACACGCACCATAAAAACAATTTTTTTACAAAATTTCCCGAAAAAAAATTGTCTTGGATAAATATATTTCTAATGGTATAAATAAATCGAAAGCTTTCGCATTTATTTTTACTCAATTTGAGTGCTTTATATTATTTAAAAGAAAAATAATTTTTATTGAACACGAACAACTAGAAAATATATTTTTCTGGTTATAGAATTTATAGGCAGATGTAGAAAATATAATAAGTTGACTAGGTCAAATAGAGTATATAAGGGTAGAACAAAGCCATAAGCATAATAAATTAACAAAAATTTGTTGTTATTCCATCTTATTTATTGTCGTTATTGTCTTTATTGTTAAAATTCCTATAATACTGCATCAAAATTTATCAAATAAATATCCGATATCTGTATTTATATAGATATAAATATTTTGTATGCATTATATATGATTTTAATTGGTAGTGTGCAGAGTAACATGGTGTTTATGTCAAATATAATCCATGAATGGGTTACACCCATCTGCATACTTATAGCAAATTATATTATTTGTTTTATAGTTTATTCTATAAGAAGTAGCTGTGTCTGTCTGTCTATCTGTCTATCTATCTATACAAATCGGTTGTAAAATACTGGAGTAAACACACAATACAAACATATTTTAAATAATTTTTCTGTTTTGAATAGATAGTTTGATCGAATGGTTTGATGTATGGATAATAATAATAATAATAATAAAAGGGATTTAAGGTCATTCTATTTAGCTTACCCTTTACTAACTAATTTACAATGGTATCAAATCCACAATGTTTGTCTATTTGGTGATCAACAAAGATCAACAAGAGCAATAATATAACATTATAGATGCATCAAAATATTATATAAACATTGAGTTGTTTTAACAACTATCTATAACTATAACTATATATAGATGGATATAACAAGTGGATGGTGTTGTTCAACTTGTTTACTATTGAATAAGATGAAATGTTATTAAGTTGATAGATAGGTGGATGAATATATCTATGGGTAGGTGATTTAATAATAATAATAATACTACTACTACTACTTGGTCAATGTTTCTCTGTTTATTATGGTTAGTTTAAGAATCAAGATGAAAATAATATAAATATTGTAGATTCAACAGGAGATGATGACCTTATTTGTATTTAATGTTATATTTCTATTGTTTTTAATACAATAATAATAATAATAATCTAACGCTGTTCTATCACAGGATATCCATATTGTAATTACGCTTGTTAGTAGATGCTAGTTTATTTGAATTGTTTATTTATTGTCGTTTAGTTTTCTGCTTCATCTTTTTGTTTTTGTTTTATTATCTTGAGACGGAAAACGACGATTGTTGTTTACATTATGATTGATAGATTAATATAATTAAATTAAATTTACACAAATGTTTATTTTATTTATTAGTTTTTCACACTGATTATCTAAAATGTTTGAAAATTCTATTAATGTAATTTTGAATTCAGTTAAATTCTTTAAATATAAATATAAAATTAGGTAAATATGTGCTGTGATGTGATGTGATGTGATGTATGTTGTATAAATAAACGCAAAGTAAATGTAATGTTTTTTGTTATATTAATTATAAATAATATGTTAAATAAATAATCTACGTTAATTACTTATTAAACTGATAGACAGTATTTCATTGTAATTGAATTAAAATTAAAATGTGTTAAAAGCACTAAAACTTTTAATCACAAACTCTAGGTTATATTCGATAATTTATTAATAATAAAATGCACTTATGAGAGCTATTTTTTTTAATGTAATTGTAAATGATTATACTGATTATTGTTAAAAAAAATTTTTTTTTTATTATTAAAACTATGCTTTTATCATAAAAAAAGCTTTTCCTGTAAAATTGGAGATTTTTTTATTGAGATATTTACAGAATTTAAGTCTGTTTTTATGAAATGCTATATTGAATTATTTAATTAATTAATTAATTAATTACGAAATGAATAATATTTAAAAAAATATATTTTTTTTTATTAATCAACTAATTTTGCTTTTTATATTAATGCTACAATCAAAATTTTCATTATTTCGTAATAAATAAAATAAAAACTTTAATAAATTTATTATGAAATAAATCATCAATATTATTAAAATTAAATAATTAATTAATTAATTATTAATTGAGTATGCTGAACATAATACTCGATAATAAATTTTTTCTTTCTATTTTTTTCCCCATTGTTAAAAAACAATTTTGTGTGCTGATTTGAAAATTAGTTTTCGTATTGCATTTGTAAGTATTTACTATTTGCACCCTGATTAATATAAATTTTATTAAATATTGATTATAATTTCTATTTTCTAATTGTGTAAATGCTCTTTGGGAATTGATATTAAGCATCAATGTTGACACGAGAAAGAAATTATTATTATTAATTATTATTAACTATTAAAGAAATTAAATAACGTACAGCTCTCTCGTACAGCATCCATACCCAGATAATATTAACCAATGTTGATTTACCTTATTAAACATTTACAAAATATATATTTTAATTAATTTAATTATTTTATTCGTTATTTGATGTATTCAATTTTGAGTAATTTACGTTTATTAGTGACATTTAAATCAATAAAACTGTTAATTAATTTTTACTTTTTTTTTTTATTGTTAATACTTGTAATGGTTTTCTGTTGATTTTGATATTTTTTAAGAAATTAATCAAACATTTTATCTAATTAATGTATTAAAAGAAAAAAAAAATGAAAGAAAAATTCATTTAAACTTCGTATAAAATCATGATTTTCTATAAAAAGAAAAGTAAAGTTAAAATTATATTAGATTTAGGTCAAACTTTAATTATAAAGCTGTAAAGACAAATAATTGTCTTGATTTTATAAAGAACTTTTAAATTAAAATCAGCTTGTATTAACGAAAAATTGTTTTTTTTTTTGTTTTGTTACTAAATTAGTTATACGGCTTTCACAGTTTTATTATTTATTGAGCGCATTATAACATTAACTCGTTTTATAAATAATAAATACATTTCGTTATACTATTTGCTTTTAATAATTCATTTTATAAGCTTATTTATTATTTAATACAGATACATTTGCTCTGATTTTAGTGCTTTTTATAAAACAATAATCAAACTTATACTGGTTTTACCATATATTCATCACGCAGCCAATAATTCGGGAAACACAATTTTTTTTCGGACTTACTCGTAGATTTAATCGATTATGTATACCCGAAAGAATATTCCTACAAGTTTTCAGGTAATTTTGATTTAATTTTTTTTGCTGATGAAAATTTTCTTTATTTTTCCTAAAAAAAATTATGAAATTTCCACTAGACTATATTTCATTGCTTATTTATTCCTGAATTCAGAAACATAAAAATATCAAGTCTTCATTAAGATTTGATCGAGATAGAGTCATTTTACTGAGTTACTGTACTAAAAACGTTCGATTCAAACAAATAATTCGAAAAATTCTTACGACGATAGTTTTTATTTTTTTTAAATTGTTAATTGAAGAAAATGCTAAAAATAATTTGTTTATAAGAACAAAAAAAAAACTATTAAACAAATAATAATATTACCTCACTAATTTAAAGTATTTTTCGCTATAGAACTTTTAATTTGGTTGGTGAAATTAAATCAACAGAAACAGAAACGCTAATGAAGTACCCAGAATTGGAATTTCTTTATTAATTTGTTTTTTTATATATTGCTTTCGTTAATGTTAAAGTTTGTTTTTGATGAAACTTTTCCCTGTAGATTTTTAACCTTAACCCGGTTACTTATAGAAGTTTAATTGTGATGCACAACTTTTATTTATAGTTGGTTACATTTTTAATTTTATTAATAAAATTCATCACCTGTGTTGTTTATTTTTGTGTATGCAATAAATGTAAATAAATAAAAATAAAAATAAATATTACCCTAATATCCAGCAATATAAATTAACTGATATGTCACATGCATAAGATAAATTGTAATAAATTATTTTTTAAGCATATAATAATGTAAATTATAAATAAATTTTATGACAAAAGTGTATACAATTTTTTTTTTGTTGGTGTTAAAAATGGGATTTTCCACATACATTAAAAAAAAAAGAGAGCGAAAAAATTATTATTATATGTTTTAAAAATTGTGTCAGCGATTTACGTATTTCACATTCAAACGTAAAGATAATTTACTGATTTTACGTATAAGGTGTTAAAGGAAGATCTATGGTTATTTACCTTTTTCCTTATTTCATTTATTATTATTATTGTCTCTAGTCCTTTTATCTATTTAAACGAATGTTATTTATTGATAATATTTAATTTATTAACAATAAAAAACCCCAAATTTGTAATACTTTTGAACTTACTGAAGTTATATCATGTGACAAAATACATTAAATGTTTGATTGAAAATAATTTAATTAAACATATTTTCCTATATGTTTGTTTAAAGTTTAATTAAATTTGTAACTTTATATTTGGGAATGGCAAGTAAATAAATTTGTTCAAAAAAGCTCAAGTATTTTTTTTTCTGTTTTTTTTTTTTTTACATTTACCACAAATACATATTTATTTGACCAAAGTTTTGTGGTGATAACTTTTGATTAAACTATAAAATTTAACATTCATCATAGTAATAAAAAAACAAAACAACCAAAGTGATTAATTTCAATTAAAACAATAACATGAGTTTGTCGTCTTGCCTTTAAAAAAATTTTTTTTTAAAGTTTTATTAAAAAAGAAAATAATTTGTGTTTAATTCATGCAATAAACATCTGTTACATGCCATCATCTCACATAGAAGAAACAATAATAATGTATTATATGGAGAGAAAAAGTTCTTAAGACATATGATAATGATAGCACAAAATCTCTCATATGTGTTTTTTTTTGGTTAACTTTTTAAAGAATATTAAGTTTGTTTCGTCAAGATTCATATTTTTATATAAATAAATATGTGATATGCCTATCATCATATAAAATGTATATTTTCTAAATGATAATGTTGATGATTATCATTATAATAATTGTTGTTATGCTACCATATAGACAGACGTTGAATATTTAAAATAATAATTGTTTTTAATAGTTTTTTATTATAATATTTAATATAAGATGTATTAAATTATGAAAACTTTTCCTATTTATTTATTTATTTATTAAGGATATAATTTTAAGGGAAAATTTCATAGATTCTATGTATCAAGTGGCTTTTATATAATATTTATGTTAAAATTTTATTATAATTTTCTTCATTTTTTTAAAATTGCGTAGAAGGAGCTTTTTTCTTTTATTTTTGCCTTCTTAATAATACTTAAATGCAATTAAGATATTTACTTGCCTGTTAATAATATGAAAAGTTTTTATTATTTTGGTTTTCTTCAATTTTATCCCAATAAGTTATGCAGATAGTTTTCAATTTATTGTAATTAGTAAAAAGTTCTAGATCTAGATGAAAATTATGTAATATCAGTTTGTATGAAGTGTTATGTAAATTTTGTGAATGTTTTGTTTGTAAGAAAGCAACATAAGTAATCGTTTTAGATTATAGATAAAAACACAACTCTTACACATGTTTGTTCAATAATCATATAAATATCTTATTGTTATGACTATGACTATTATGATTATTATTATATGTAGCAAACAATTTTCGTAAAAATTGTGTTTTTTCATATGTAAAAGTAGGGAAAAGTTTTCGTTTCGTTTTGTCTTTTCTTTTTTTTTTTTTTTTTCGTTATTTATTTATATCCTTTTGTTATGTTTATATAATAAAAATGTTACTTTCTTGATTTTTGTTTAGTAATTTTTATTATTATATATGAAAGCATGGTGACGTTTATTAAGGCGACATACTACACATATGACGCCTGCTGTCTATTTATGGTTTCTCTTCACTATGTTACACTTTACTTTATTTTACTTTACTTTACTTTATGTTTAACTTAACTTTTCTTATTGTTTTTTACAATATCTCTTTTACTATTTATTTATACAAATAAAAATATATATATTCTCACTAGGAAAATTTTACTTTATTTATATAATTTAACATATTGTTTGTTGATTTTTTTCACTTTAACTTTCCGTCTATTACTATGCTTATTATTGGTAGATGTAACGGTGGTGTTGGTTGGTGTTGTACATACTTACTTTTCTACTTTATGTTATTATATTTTATGCAACATCAATTTGTTTATTGTGCTTTTCCTTTTCTATTTATTTAAAGTAACACACATATAACATGATTTTTATTTTTTAACTTTGAAAAGGAAAAACATTTTTTTTTACTAGATAAAGTCTCAGGGAATTATTATCTGTAACTGGAATTATTATTTTTTTTTGTTAGAATAATTATTTATACACATTTGCTTTCTTAGAAATTATTTTTAAATTGTTGATTAACTTTATAAACATAAAACCCTTTTATATAAATAAATAACTTTTGTAATCAAATTACTTGAATTGATTTGAATCGAATTTTATAATCGTTTTATTCCCTGTGGTTAACTTTGACAAGTTAAGAACTTTACCTTTTAATGCAACAATACACTATTAATAATAATTATTATTAAACAACGTACATTTTAAACTTACATAATAATAATAATAATAATAATAATAATAATAATAATAATAATAAATATTATTTGTTGTAGTTAAATCTAACACATGGTTGGTTGTGTTATATTTAAATAAAATATTATTAACTAGGATTATAGAAAGTGGATTTAAATAATCAAAAATAATTAATTAAAGATCTTTATTTATTTTTATTATTAATTAATTAATTAATTAATTTTTATTTCAATAAATTATAACAACCGTGGCCCAACTGTATTGCAAATAAAATGTATAATCATTAATTTTATAATTCCCTAAAGTGACACATAGATTTATAAAATAAATTCAACAAAAAAATATTATATGTGTAATACACAGTAGTTGCTCAATTAAGTATGTAAAAAAAAAAATGTTTTTAAATATTAATTATTATAAATAAAATATAATATAATAAAATACCATAAACAATATGAAATTATTTTTTGAGTAAAAATTCTCTAGAATATTACTATGACGTTATTAAAATTATAAACCATTAATTATTATTATTTGTATTATTATTTTTTATTTTTTTTTAAAATTAATGAGTTGATTTTAATTTATAAATAAAAATGTTTTATTTAATTTTTTTGTTTATTCATTTATCTTCTTTTTTATTTGTATCGTGCTTTGTATTATTTTTTGTGACATTCCATTTTTCCCTTTTTATTACCATTTATTACATTGGAATATATATATATATATACTATTTTTCTCATCTGGAATGATGGTAATAATTATGTATGAAGCTTAAAAATGATTTAACATTTTAAATTAATGATAATTTACATTTACAATTTTTTTATTTATTTATTTATTTATAAAATCAAAATGAATATTTTATTTATAAACATTTTTTATATCATTTTAATATTAATGTAAAATAAAGCTAAGTTTGTTGTTGATATTATTTTGGTTAATGATTGTAATTGCTGGTTAAAATGGTTGAATTATTTTTTCAAAATATAAAATTTTATACACACAAAATGTGGTTTTTCTTTTTAATTCCTTCTTTTCATTACTCTCTGTGTATATTTTTCTTGCTTTTATTTATTTTATAATTCGCTGTTGGATTGTTGTTTTATTATGTATATAAATATATATGTATATATATATATATGTATTTTTTTTTTTTTATATAAATGATATGAGTTAGTTAGGTTTGGTTTTTGTGTGTAATTTAGTAGTTAAAGTAGAAGGGTTACAAATGTAAATATATGTATATAGAAAATTTGCTATCGTTAGTGGTAGAAAATGGTGGCAGATCTAAAGCTTAGCAATTGGATTAATCATAGATTTGTAATGGTACGTATAACCATCTGTGGCTCAATGGGCATGTTACCTATCCACAACCGAAAATCTGTAATATATTTCTATACATTATTTGTATTTATATAATATTTGAATTTGTATGTCTACTGCTGATAAACATTAACAATATTACTTCGTATAATAATAATAAATGAATAAGACTGCACCGTCAAGAGTATAGAAAGAAGACAATTTACCATGAGAAAATTATACATTTTAATATAAATCATATAGGATTATTGGTATATATGAAAAACCATATCATAATAATGAGTTTGCATTGTGTTAAAGGAGTTTTGTAGGTGGTACACATAATATTATTTTATTTCTTAAATACAAAATATTTTTATTACAAGGTTTTCTGTATTTTATTATTATTTTCTGTATTTTTTTTTCTTTTCTGTTGCCATAAAGGTGGATAATTATGCTTTGGTGTAGAGGTAAAGGATAAAGTTTTGTTTTTTTTTCCTCCACAATTATTTGAAATTGAAAACATTTATTTCAAATAATTATCTTAATCTCTGATTGCTTACCTAGTACATTGCTTGTTTTCTTTGTGTTTTTTTATAATGATTACGTGTCTCAAATATTTATACACATAATTTTTTTTTTTTTGTAATTATATTTTGTTATATAAAAATACAGAAGAAGAGAATATTCCAATTATTGTTTGTTTGGGTTTTTTTTTGTTGTGCGATCAATTATTATTAATATATTAGCTCTTATTATTACAATTTCAACAAATCATTACCTTTATTGTTATTATTATTTTATTTTGTTTTTTTTTATAAACAATATTTATATTTTTATTATATTTTGTATATAATTGAAATAAAAAACATAAAAAAAAATATATAAAAATTTTATAGTGGAGGCGCCTGGTTATCGTAATTAAAACAATTATTTTTCGTTCATTAATTAAATTGATTATTATTACTCTATTTACAAATGGTAACTTTAATTAAAAATGATTTTAATAATATAAATATAATATTTTATTCAATAATTAAATTATATTTATAGTAAAAATGGTATTTTTTTTTTGTCAGTCATAAATAAAATATTTTATTATAAATTGACCGCATCAGCAATACACAATTTTTTTTCTTTATATTAAAATAAATTTTCAAATGTTTACTTGTTTGTCCATGTAACCAGAAAATAAAAATAAATTCATAAAAGACAAAAAAAAAAAAAAAGCATGAGGTAAGTTATCATTGACTAGAAGTTTATAGAGAGAGAATCAAATATAATACTCTATATAATTATTGGTGATGGTTTTGTTGGTTTTATGGGTTACTACGAACAATGTTTGGTTCGGGTATTCTGGTCAGTCAACGTGCTCGGTTAACATTAAACAAAATATAGAAAATTAACATAGACGTAGTTTCGATTTATTTTCTATATTTTTAGAAATAAATTTAACAGTTTACAGAGACCCACAAATGCTATTTTATTCCATTTATATGTGAACAAAAATGTTTTTATTTTTATGTTTGTTGTTTGTTTGTTTGTTGATATTTCAAAAACACATACAGTTAGTTTTGTTGCTTGATACCACATATACATAAACACATTCACTTTATTTATTTATACGAGATCATCTCTATTAGTCATTTTTGATCAACTTTGATTATTTAAGCAGAAAAAACATATATATATAAAAAAAAAAGAAAAAAAAGAGTCAAATATACTACACAACTATTCCATAAATTTATATGTATGTAGAAACTCAACTTGTTTGTTTTTAATTTTCTATTTAAAACATTTTTATTTGATTCTCTTATTTATGTTTTTTTATTTTATTATTTGATAAACAAAAAGAAAAAAAAAGGAAATGAAATGAAAAATCATGTTAAATAAAATGTACGTCAATATAAATTAAAAGCTCTTTTCTGTGACCTGAAATGTGAATTTTAATGTTTTTTTTTTATATATGTATGCATGTCATATGTCCAATTTTATAATTATTTATATATTGCAGAAAATTATTTTTTATGATTTATTGTGCTTTGCATTGCATTGAGAAATAATTTTGTCTTTCTTTCTATTAGTATAAATTAAATGTTTCATAAAGCATCATGTATGTAACACATTATATAGCTTTAAATTAAGTGAATGAGCAGCTTATCCAAATATTTACTTAATATCGAAAAAAAAAAAAATGTGAATGAAAGCTAAACCGAAAATTCTCCAAAACTATATCTAATGTCTAGTTATAACTTATACGAAATGAAATAACGTTCATGGTCACATTTTCATGTGGTTAAAATGTATATATACTCATCAGTATAATTAGCATTGAAGTAAGTATGTTGATTTAAAAATAAAAATAAAAATACAAATGTCGAACCAAAAAATCAACATAAAATATTCAGTTTTTAATTTATGCTTTATTTTTGTTTAATTAATTTAGTCTTTTTAGTCGATGTAACATAGATTCAATGTTAATTAAATTCTCAAAAGAAACTTTTATTTCATATTTTCAAAATGCAATCGTTTTTTAATTTAAATATTCTGTGACTATTCTTGCGTTTTTAATTAGTAAGTCAAATAGTTAACTATTGAGAACTATTTTTTCCTTTTTTTTTTTCGTTTTTGCTAGCAAGCAATTAAAATTCTTTGCTATTGATTGATTTTTATTTTTCTTTCAAAGTGACGTGCTTTTTTTTTTTGTATGTTTTATGGAATGTTTTGTATGGATAAAATAAAATATTGAAGCTTTTAAATCTCTTTCATGTTCTTTTATTAAGGAATTTTACTTGTCCATCTTTGTCACGATTTTATTTTATTGTACCTTTATTATTATTATTATGTTTTGATTTATATTTTCCTATCGACAAAATAATAAAAAAAAGTAAAGGAAATATATATATATATATAAAAAACTAAGTGGATTATACTTATCTTTCATTTTTATTCTTTTATTATATATTTTTAATAACAATAACCAAAAAAATTTAATCGCAGAAAAAAAGTAAAGTAAAGTAAAGTAAAATTCAGGCCTAATAGTTTATTATTATTATTTCTTATTTTCTGCTGTTGTAGCTTCGCTGCTTTATATATTTTAGGTAAAATAAGAATAAAAAAATGTAAACAGATTATACGGAAAAATGTTGAAATTTTTTTTTCTTTTTTTTTTTTTTGATAAAGCTTTTGTGTTATTATTTCTATTTTATTTGTTTTCTTTTCTTATTATTCTTCCTTTATTGAAGCAACGTTATTTACTTTTGCTTTGGTTTCGATGTTGTTGTTGTTTGTTCATCTTTAATTTTTAATTTTGTTTATGCTTAATGCATTCTCTTTTATTTATAATGTAAAGATAACAATAAAATAAAGTAATTTTAAACAGAAATGCCTTTTTTTTCTTCTCTTCTTTATTATTATGTTGTTAAGGACGTTGAAGTTTTCTTTATAAAATAAAAAACAAGGTAAATCCTGAGACACACTATAAAATACACTGAAATAACAAATAAACAGATCTATGTCAATTGATTAAAAGATTATTTTTATTTAAATTTAAATAAAAGAATTTATTTAGAATTTTTCTTATCATTTATTATACAAATTTGTTATTATTATTTTTTATTTTTTTAATTACATATTAATGAAATATTTACATAATTTTTGTTATTTTAATTCTGTGCCCTATGAAAAAGATACAAAAAAAAATTGTTTTTTATTTATTTTTTTGCTCCTTTGTTTTTAATACTAAATAAATTTCAACAATTACCTTGTCTACCTGCCTGACTACATTAATTACATTTCTATAAAAATATTATTTTTTAATTTTATATTTTCCAAAACCTAATTAAATTTTAATTAAAAAAATAGTGAAGTTGAATAGAAATTAAATTATCATATCAATTATTATTCTATATGTTTATTTTATTTAAATATCCACTCTAATTAATTAAATGTTTGTCCTTTTATATTATACATTTACATGTTTAGATAAAAAAAAAATAAAAAAAAAAATAAATAAATAAAATAATAATAATAATGATAATAAACCTCAACAATATGTTTACATTTTATACACATGAATAAATATTTTGTATAAACAATTTATTTCTTTTTAAATAATAAAATAAAAGCAAAAATAGAAATAAAAAAAATTATATTTTCATTCAATATATAAATAAAAGAGAGAAATATTTACTTTATCATTGCTACTTTTTTTTTTATTGTTTTCGTTATTTTATTTCACTAATTTCCACTGTATTAAAAATAATTTATTTTTTTTTTTAAGTGTGAAGGTTTTTTATTTCTCTCTTTATTTATTTTTTTCTCTATACCAATTTAGTTAATTAAATTTTTCAATAGATAAAAAAATAAATATTTGATTGGTATCGTTTTAATTCATCAATAAATTATTTATAAAGCTCACTTAATAGCATTAATTAATTAATTAATTAATTTCTTCTTTATTATTATTTTTTTTAATTATTTAATGGTTTAAAAAAAAATTTTTTTTCTTAATTTATATATTTTTTTTTTGTATGCATTGAGTGAATTGTGACTTCCTAACGTACTCTCTGTTGTTTATCCAAATTAGCATATTGACTGAACGTGGAAATGGTCAATAATAATAAATATTATCACAATTAGTTTTCTTTAATAAAAATTTTTTATCGCTGTTTTCATATTTCGCTGTTATTAAATGAAAAAATGTTTTTTTTTTTATTTAAATTATTTTCAGCGTTAAAGCTAGACACTGATTTTATGAAATATCTATTTTCATATACAACAAACTACCTTTAACGTTTATTGTTAAATTATGGTTTTAAAATTGAATAAAACCCAATTATCAAGATTAAATGATGTGTTGTTGAATTTTAAACCACTCATCTTTGTGTATTTTTTTTTTCTATTTCAAATCTCTGCAAAGTAAAAAATTTTATTTTTGCTATTAATAATACATACAGTCTAATTAATTAAAATAAATATATTTATATATATATAATATTTTTATATAATTTAATTGAAAGCTTTTGTTTTATTATTTATTGCTTTAATAATTATATATATGTGGTATTTCTACTCTTGTTTATTTATTTATTATTTATTTATTTATTTTATCAAAAAGCTAATAAATTATTGATTTTCTTTCGTATTTTTTTTTATTTTAATTCATAAAAAATAATGTTTTGTCATTATTGATGTTGATTTTTTTTATTTTTTTTTAATACATCAATCATTTATTTTATTTTACTTTTTAACACTTCATATTTTATGCTTTTATTTTTATTTTTATTATTAATTTTGTTAATGCATTTGTAAATATACAAAAAAAAAAAAAATTTAATTTTAATACACTTAAAATATATTTCTTTTATTTTTTAAAAAAGCATTTTTATGTATGTATGTATGTATTAAACGTTTTTTTAATTTTCTATTTTCAGATTTCACCAGAAATAGCAACAAATTAATTAAGTTTTATTATTTAATATTTTCTTTCTATTTATTTATTTTTGATGGTAATAAAACTAGAAGCAGTTTATTTATGTAAGTATTCTTATAAAGTTCTGTTGAAATTATTATTAATAAAAAATATATATATATTTTTTTAATTAAAATTAAATCTACTGCTTTAAAGATAAAATTCTCAATAATTATAATTGTTTTTCTATTTTTTTTTTAATATGAAATTATGAACAAAATATTATTACAAAATGTTTAGTAATAAAAATCCTTGATAAGTAATAAAAAAAAAAATTATTTTTATTACTTTATTGGCTTGGAATATATACATATATATTTTCTCTTCCTGATAATTATATTTATTCCTTTTATTATTTTTTTCCATATAATATTGAATTTTTATTTAACTTTTTACTTTTTTTTTTATTTATTTAAATAAATAATTTCGCCAGGTTTTAATGTTGTTACGAATTTTTTTATTTTTAATTTAAAGAAGTGGATAATGATATAAAACACAAAAAAAAAATGATTAAAAAAAAAATAAACGTGTAAAATTAAAAGAATTACAGCAAAAACATTTATTATTCAGTTTTTTTTTTTATAACTGAACACAAATTATAATAAATTTTAATGGATTTCTGTGTTATTTTTTTTTTTACTGATTTTTTATTATTTTAATGTATCTAATGGAATTGGATACATATTTTAAAATAATAAAATTGTTTTGTATGTATATAGGGTATTGTATAATTAAATGCAATAAATTTGTTATAATTTAACTTATTTAACCGAAATAATAATAATAATAATAAATGTGGTGTTATTTATAAAAAATTCTAATTTTGTATCTGTTGCATGTTTTATTTATTTATTTTTTTTTTTTGATAACAAGTTAAACAATTCAAAAGCAATTTAAAGAGAAAAATGTTATCGTAAAGTATAAAATTACAAAAATAAATTTAATAATTATTATCATTTAATGTGAAAGGGGTGAGAAAAAAAGAAATGTTGCATTGATAACTACAATTAGCTAATAAATAATTGTTTAAAAATCATTACGTGTGACTAGACATAATTTTCATTTTCTAGATGACCCTATTTAACAAAATAACCAACTATGTTAAAAAGTTCATATTAGAGAAAAATATAGAATAGAAAAAAATAAAATTTTCTAAAGCTTTTAATAGATAGGGAAAAAAAACACATTAATTAAAATCTTATTAAATTTTTGTTTGTTTTTATAAAAATGTCTTAAGAACTACTCAAAAATTATGAAAAAAATAAAAAATAATAATAATAATGGAAAATTTAAAATAGTTACTAAAAGTTTGTTTAAGTGAAAAGTAAAGGGAAAATTCTTCCTTTTTTTATTATTATTAGGGAAAAGCAAAGTTTTTTCTGCTGTTGTTTTATCAATATTAATTTTTATTATAATAACTTAAAAACATTTTAAATAATAATAAAAATAGATAAAAAAAAAAACAAAATATAATTTACATCCACAAATATGTCCTGAGTATTTTACAAAAAGCTTTCTTTGTTAAATTAATTAAATTGTTTTTGTTTGTTTGTTTGTTTGTTTACGGTTTAGTTTCGTTGTTTATAATAAAATGTTGGACAATAGTAAAAAACAAGCTTTATCTATTGTGCTTTTTTGTTAATAGTATTCAGTTTTAGATGAACAAAATGTCATCATTATAGTCATCGTTCGTTAAATGTAAGAACAATGTTTTGCTTGGTTTAGTTTAAAGTAAAAAAAATAAGCTCGGCTGTTTTTTTTTCGCATCTACATTACATTATTTGTAACAGCATTTACATTATTATCATAAAATAAACTTAATCTAATAAATATGTATGGAGAAAATAATAAAAAAGCATAAAAAAAAGCTGATTGTATTATAGTGAAATTTGTAAAAGAGGAAACAAATAAAAAAAAAGTTTTTTCTTTAACTTTTATTAGTTTATAGTTTGTCTTAAAAACAAAAACTTTTAAATAAATAATAAACAGTAAAAGCTCAATTATTAAACGTGAACTTTATGAAATGTATACAACTTTTTCTTACTTTATTTATTTATTTATTATATATATATTTTTTTAAGTACAATAATAATTTAATTAAAATATTAATTAAAAAAAAAAAAATTATTCTTTTTAAAAATTAACATTTTTACCTTGTTATGCGCCATCGGGAAAATCTTTACTAAGGTGTGCTAAAGTAAATTATTTTTTTTTTTTTTACTTTTTTAATTATCTGAAAGAGTAGATACACAAGAAAAATAAAAAAAAAGTAGAAAATTTAATTTATAAAAGTTTTTTTTGTAATTATTTATTAAGAATGTAATGCAATCAAGAGTAAAAATTCTTTATATCACATCGCATGTAAGTCTTTAAGTAATATGACTTTCAATCAAAAATTTTTATTAGGAAGCATTTTATTTATTATTTTGATTTGATATAGAAGCAAAAAAAGAAAAAATTTAAATAAATTGTGTATCTAAGCCATTTTACTGTAATTTATTAAAGGAATTTTAAAATATAAATACATTAATAATAAATTTAGCATTATTAAGAGAAATGAATATGATTTTTCCACGGTGGGTGTGTTTACTTTGATTATTATTTTTTTTTTTTGCTGTTAAAGTCAGTAAATGATTTATTTTTGTAAATTGTCAAAAGTATTATGTTAAGAGGAGTATGTTAATCTAATAAATCGTTTTATATATATTTTATTTTACATTACTTTACTTTACTGTACTGAATAGAGTAAATTGTGTTGCTTATTACATAGTAAATTTTTATGTTAATGGTCTCTGGTTTAATATTATTTATTCATATACGTTTCTAACATAAAGAAATAATGAAAAAAAAAAAAAAAAAAGGAAAATAAGGGGAAAAATGCTATTTTAAATAGCAGGAGTAATAGTAGTAGGATGTAGGATGCGTTCGTTCTTAATAAAAATTAATTCAATAAAAATAACACAATGCTAAAGTTTACTTTGATTTTCATATATTAAAAAAAAAAGTTAATTTAAAAGAAAACTTTTCTTTTTCTATTTAAACAAATAAATTGTTTATCTAAAATGAAGCTGATGTCGTCGTCAACTTTTGAATTAATTTAACTAATCAAAGTTAAATGTTCGTGTATTTAATTGAAATTTAAAGAAAAAAAAGTTCATTTTTTATTTTGTATGTTCCGCTTTCTCTCTGTGTCTTGTAGAATTATTATTTGAAAGTTTTTTTTTTTTCTTGGTTGGTGAATGTCAAAGCTATGAATGATGTTGATGACCAACACGAACTTTTTCTAAAATTTTATTTTTAATGTTTATTAAATTTAAGTTTGGCTTCATTTTTTTTTTTTTTGTTTGTTTCTTTTATTTAATAATTTATTTTAATAGCAAAAGAAGTTTTTTTTTTTATATAAATAAAATTATCATTCAGATTTTTTTTTTACTTTTGGTACTTTTCAGTTCTAATTTATTATGAAAAATGATTATTTATTTAGTTTAAATTTAAAGGAAAAGAATAAAAGAAACGAAAAGTGCTTGTACATTTTGTACGTCTTTTACTTTTATTTTTTCTAACATTTTGAAAATATAATTTACGACATTTCCTATGACAGTCTGTCATATATGTACTTAAGTGACAAACATTCTTATGCCACAAAGTAAAACGAGAAAAACAAAGTTAAGCATCAGTCGTTACATTATTAACTTTATTCAGTTTAGTTGTAAAAAGATTACTTGATTTGTCTTTTTTTTTATTATATGTGATATTGGACTGCAGTATGTTTTTTTTTTCTTTATACAATTTCGTTTTAACGGATTAAAGTGAAGTAGCTGCTTTATCTGTGTTTTCCTTTCAATCTTAAAATTCTCTTCTTCTTTTTTTTTTCGTTCATTTTAATTTAAATTATCCTTTGTAAATATTACGAAATAGAGATAATTTTGTTGAAAATAATTGAATTCTCTTTGTTGGCATTCTTTTAATTAATTAATTTAAATTACATAATCCTTATTCTATAAACCATTTTATACATAACAAAATGATTTTATTTATTTAAATATTATAAAAAAATTTTGCTAACACATTTAATTAATTAATTCTGTACACAAATTTAAAAATAAATTTTCATCTTTAATTTTCTTATCAAGTATTTATTGTTATGTATTTACATTTTTTTTTTGTTTTTTTTTTTTTTAGTTTTGCTTTTTAATAAAATCTCTATCATGTATTATATAGTAAAAGCTTAAACTACTTAGTATTCCCTATATGTGATAACAATTGTTTGTTAATAAAATAATATATAAATATATATATATGTATATATAAAACGAATATGTGAGATTCTTGTTATTCATTTTAATTTTATATTAAATGGATTTCAATTGAAGAAACTATAATCCCAAGAATAAGCTTTGTTTTCCTTTAGTTTAGTTTATTTTTTTTTTTTTCTGTTCTTTATTTTGTAAAAGTTTATCTTTAAGCGTTATTTTCAAACTGAAGTGTTGAGAAATGTTTACAGGAATTAATGGGATTTTTTTTTTGTTTTCTTTTCTGGTTTTAGTTGAGATTTTTATTGACACATTTTTACCACATGTTTCGAATTTTTTATTCTAGTTTATAATGTAATAAATATACTTAAACGTACTTAAACTCTGCTATTTACAAAGAATTCAATTAATTGTGTTTTGTATTTTTAATTTCTATAAAAAAAAAAAAAATTAAATTAAAAATGTATCAAATTCTTTATTTTTAATAAATATAAAATGTAAATAATATTGTGTTTAGTACATTGAAATGTATCATGTGTCAGTGTTTGAGTTGTTATCATCATTTGATGATCAAATTATTGTCAAAAAAAAAAACTTAAAAACCAAACCAAATCAACCGTTCAGCCATTACCACAACAAGAGTAAAATTGTTTTAAAGAAATATATATCTATATATATGTATATATAAATTGATATAGTACTTGTAGATGGGAAGTTTGTAGTTTGGAAACTCAAACAAGTCACAAAAGTCACAAGCTCTTGAAAAGATGAAAGATGTTTGGATAATTTGATCACCCATGAGAGATGAACTAGATGTGAGCTGAATGATATTTATTTTATATAAAAGGATGAGTTAAGTACAAAATGCAAACAACAAAATGATGTTCTATATACAATAAGTAGGAAAAATAAAAAAAATATATTGAGGGAGAATAAGAAGTAAAATTTACACCTGAACTTGTATATAATTTTGCTAACTGTGGGTATCGCAACTAGGCACTATGTTGTACTCTGTTTCATATTCACAGGTTCAGTTTATCTTCATGACTTTTTCCGTCATTTTAACACTGACACTCTATAATACTAAGTATATATTACATTCTATAGACAAAAGTAGTTTAAAAGCAGCCTCTTCATGTCAATATTAGAAGAAAAATACAAAAAAAAAAAAAACTTTTTCTGTTGTGTTCAGTGTATCGTGGCTTTTTTTTCTATTTTATTTTTGCATTTTTCATGTACACCATGTGTCTATCCCATGAGATCAGTCAGTGAAACCTTTTAGACATATAACTTTAGTTTTTTTCATTTTTTTCATTTTTTTCATTTTTTTCATTTTTTTATCTCTCCTGCAGCCAAACCCATCGATTTACTTTTTATTGCATAGTACAGTTGTCAATTTTTTACCTTTTCTTTTTTGTTTGAATTATTTTCACATTAATAATAATAATTATTAATATTTTTCAAGGTGTATTATTTCAGTTTAATACAATTCTATTCAACAAAACTTTTCATTAGTTTAATTTATTTTTGGTTTTTTCTCCTATTTTCTTTGAATTATTTAAAATTTATTTATAAAATATTCGTAAATGCTAATTTTTTTTATCTTTAGATTTATTTCAACATTTATTTGGTTAACATGGATTATAATAATTAAATTCATAGAATTATAATTCATTTATTATTTAAAGAAAACTTTTCTCTTTTTTTGTCTTGTATGTAAAATTGCATTTTTATGTCGTTTTTCTTTTTTGCATTTGAACAAAAATTTAAGAATATTTAAGTAGATTAAAAATAGATATAAATATATCACGCGGTTTTGTATAACGTTTCGTATATTATAAACAATTAAACTATCATTAATAATATATATTTTTATTTATATTATTGTTTATATTAAGCTTTTGTTTTGAATAGTAAAAAATTCTAGTGATCATTTCCAAGTAATCATTAAAGAACATTTTTAATCATGAAACTTTGTTTTTCTATTTAATTCTTTCGGAAATATTTTTGGATGCATTCAATAACAAATAAAACTTTAAAAAACCGAATAATTTTTCTCTATATTTTATTAAGGAAAATGAATAAAAGAATGAAGAAAGTAAAAAAAAATCTATGAATAAAATTATGATATTTATGAGGAAACCAAAACTGAATCCAAATTATGAGCTTTTTACCTTTTTTTTCTTTTTTTTTTTTGGTTGTTTGCTAACAAAAATATTAAGCTTGTTGTAAGTTCGTTCGTTCGTTTTATTTTTTATTCTATATTCATTTTTAACTCGTACATTTTGCTACATATACTCTTACCCAGATTATTATTAAAAGAAATTTCTATCTTGCTTTCTTCAAGTATGCCAAGATATTTATTTTGTTCGCGTGTTTGATATTTACGTTTAAAGTTTATAGGTTTGAGTTTTTTTTTTTTATTCATGGTTCTAAGATCTTTTTTCGTGTTTTTCGTTTTTTTTTTCTCTATATGAAGTGATGTTAGTTAAGGTATAAAAGGATGGTTTTTATTAAGAATTCACGGCATGAAAATGACAATGAAGCCGATGGCAAATGTTTACCCGGATGATAGTGTACTACTTCTCATCTTAAACTGAAACCTTTTAAAAAAATAATATATATATATAAATGTCTAATTTTTACAAGAATGCTATGTGGAATCATATATCAGCGGTAATAATGCTATACTAAAACATGCTTTAAATATAATATAAAGTTAAACTAAATACGTATAACTAGTCCTCATTTGTTTATTTCGATGAGGCTTAAATTACATGATGATAAAAAAATTCAAGTAATGAACATTCATGTACGCACGTTACATTTGATTTTGAGATTAGCAACGACTTAGAGTTTATTCATATAATCGTAGGTGTTGAATATTTTGTGGCTAAACAATGTGTTTCTAGGATATTAACGTGTTATGAATATATTTCAACGTATTGTGGGTTTTTCTAGTAACTAAATAGCGCCACGTAATATCATTTTCATGTATATTATGCGTAAATCGTTTGGTAATCTAGTTTGAATCCCTGAATTATTTTTACTATTCCCAAAAATAAAAAATATAATTCGTCTGTCGTATAAAACGCAATATTACATTTCATATCATTTAAATATCGTTTATGTGCATGGAAAGCAATAGTAGCGGCAAGAATGTAAGGAGGATGAAAACATTATTCATGTATGCTCCAGATGGAACAAAATTGAATTTTTTTTTTATCAATTTTCTGTTGAAAATTCTATAAATTCTGATACTCAACGATTATTAAAAAGTATAAAATAAATAAATAAATAAAAGTAGAAATCATATCACATATTGTGTTGATTATATTTTATGTTTTTTTTTCTTTTCTTTTTTACTTCAGTAATAAATTTTCTATTTATGATGTTAAGAAATAAATAAATGAATGAAAGAAGCATATTTAAAGTCAAGCAAAAAAAATAAAATAAAAATATTGTTGTTATAATAAACACAGCGAGTGATTTTTAATTTTTGTATTTTTTCACGTATCAACTGCAGATTGTAAAATGTTTTCCTTTTTTTTAATATTAGATGTTTATTTCTGTTTATGTTTTTTGTCTTCTCCTTTCTTTCTTTTTTTTTCTGTATGTAATTTATATACAAAAACGTTGTATAAGCTGAATAAGAACAGACGAAAGAAAAAGAAAGAAAAGAAAATTGTTAAGGAATCCTAGCAAAAGCATACAACAAAGTTCTATGCTTAAATGCTTTTAATATCAGTATGTATAGATGATGTTTACGAGTTACATGATGCCTTTATTAAAAAAAAAAAAAAACAGTTTTAGCTACATGCAATTTATCTAATTTATTTCTTTTTTTTTCTAAAAATTAATTTAATATTTTGTTAATGCTGGTTTTGTATTTTTTTCTTTAACAACGAATTTATTTTATTTGTATTTTTCTTTTTATTATTATTTATCGATGAAAAGTTAATATTTTTGGTTGTCAGTATTTTATCGTCACCAATTTAAAAAAAAAAAAAAAATAAATTCTTTCTGACTGTGTAGCGAATTTATTCTTTTTTTTTTTTATTTTTACTTTGAACAAAATTAAAGCTTCGTTTCGTTTATGGTGTAGTAAAGTATTGTGGGTATAAAACTATAGGATGGTGTAACAAAAATATGCCATTATATTCGATTTAGTAATGTCTTGTTCCGGGTAACTAGGTAAATATAACCAGATAGGAAAATAACAGTATGAGAAATGTTTTATTCATCAGTTTAAAATAGACGAAGCTTATGATGAGATGGTTTGATGGAATAAAAGGTGCCACGACTTGGTTTTTTTTTTGAATATAATCGTATAAATAACAAATATTCTAAACGCGCCGCGCGACAAAACAATGTATAATATCGTCGTGTAACAAATGTTTATTTTTACCTTTTTCGTAGTTGCGTTTATTTTCACCCCTTTTTTTTACTGTTTGGCTTTTGTTGTCAAGAACAAAAGGAAGGAAAAGAAAAAATTACCGAAAGCTTAGACTTTTATCGATACATACAGCAAGGAATTTTATCTAACTTTTTCCCTTTTTTTTATTTTTTTGTTGATTTTAAGAAAGCAAAAATAAGAAGGAAAATAAAACAAAAACCCTGTAAGTGCGACAGGTGTTTGAAAGTTATACAATAATTTTAACTTCTCTTCGTTGAATAAACAATATATTCTTATCTACGTGTTACATAGTGTTGAATCATTATAAATTTTTTTTATTATATGTGATAATATTTTTATTAAAAATTTATCGGTTAATAAATAATTAAAGTTTTTGAAAAATCGGTTTCGATTAAATACCGAAATTTGATATAAAATTACGTTAAAGTAATGAAATTTACCTTTTTTTTTACTTTTTAAAAAACATATTTCTATTTTTTTCTCTCCATAACCTTTTTTAGTAATTTTATTTTCATTATAAAAGTATTTTTGGATTATTAAAAGAGTAAAAAAAGAGTATTGGGTGGTAATACTTGAATAGAGTAAATATACCTTGTAAAAAAATATCAAATAACTTTAATTAAATAAAAATGTTCATCCTTAAAAAAATGTTCAATAAAATTTGTTTTTTATTTTTTATTATTAATGTCAAGTCATTTTTATAATTATTATTAATATAATAAATTTTCAAAATTAAATAGATACAAAAAAAATGTAAACTGATAAATTTACAATTATTTTCCAGGTCTTATATAAGTAAATAAATAAATAAATGTGACAATTGATTAGGGTAAATTATTATTATTATTATTATTATGGATACAAGATAATAAAATGTAAATTTTCTTTGTTA
Organism: Ptychoptera albimana; assembly: GCA_961205885.1. NCBI lineage: Eukaryota > Metazoa > Arthropoda > Insecta > Diptera > Ptychopteridae > Ptychoptera > Ptychoptera albimana. The sequence goes on along the minus strand of OY540801.1, from coordinate 8,052,349 downwards.
ATAAATAAAGAAATGAGAAAATGTATTTAAATTAATAATTAAAAATAAAATTAAAGGTGATGTATTGTATATATTGCTGGTGGTGGTAATATTTAATCGAGCTTTACCTATTAACATTATTTTAATAAATAATTTCGGTTACTATTGATATTTATTAATAATAATTAAATTTTTATTATGTCATATTGATTATAATTATTTTTTTTATATTTAAATCCTATTTTCAATGATTTATTTATTTTTGTAATTAAATATTATTGACTATAATTCATGTAATTTTAGATTAAAAAATAAAATAAAAATACACGAAAAAAAGAAGTTAATTTATATGCACAGCAATATTTTATTAATTAAAAAAAAATTAAATTAATATTTATAGTATAAAAATAAATAATTAAAATGATTGACATATAAAGTTATATAAATAGAAAAAAAAAATATTTTCTTGTTTATAATAAAATTTTTAGTTATCATCATTTATGGTAAATAAAGTTTAATGAAGTTAAAATCATATGAGCAAATATTAAAATGACAACAATAATTATAATTATAATAATAATAATAATAATAATAATAATAATAATAATAATTATAATAATAATAATAATAATAATAATAATAATAATAATTATTATTATTATTATTGCTACAATAACAATAATACTGCTGATAAACAAATATGAACAACGAAAAATAACAAGAATATGTTAAAATTTATAAAAACCAAAAAGAAAAATATAATTTAATTTTTTTTTTATATTAAAACATTGTTTACATAATTTCCATCTAAATGTTAAACTATCCTCGTTGTTTACTATATATTCGCTGTCATTGTTATTCTAATATTTACTTGATGTGATTTTTAGTTTAATTATACAAAAAATTCATCACATAAAACATACAAAATGCAAATGGATTTTTTTTAAACTAAACAAAAAAAAAAGCTTCAATGAGCTTTCTTAATTATTTTATAAATTTTTTCTTTTTTTTTTTTTTTAATAATGATTGTTTTATTTAATGTTTAATTAAAATAAATTTTATTTACTTATATGTTGATATTATAAATTAATTATTATTACTTTATTATGTAATTAAATATAATTTTTAAATGTAAATTCGCTATAAAGATCTAATTAAATTATTATAATTCATTCATTCAAGTACTTAGAATTTATTTTTATTTTTTGTTGTCAAATGCATTTTATTATTTTAATCAAGAATTAACATTATAATAAAAATTAATGTAAACAATAACATTTTATAAAAAATCATGTTAATTACCTGTAAATCCATCTGCTGTTGACAATGTATACACATTTTAAGTTATTTATTTATTTATCTACTTATTTATTTATTTATTAACATTATTATGTACTCTGTACTCTGATTTGTTATGCTTTATTAATATATTAAACAGAGGAAAAAACATTAAATTATTTTATTAAACATTTTTATTATTAAAAACTTGTCACTTTATTATACTGCTCCTTTGCACCTGTATACAGTTTTTTTTTTATTGTGTGACATTTAAATTTTTATTTGCTTTAATTAAGTTAACTTGTATTATGTCACTTTAAACATAATAATAATAATAATATAAAATGTGATTTATTATTATTATTTTTTTTTTTATTTTTATTGTGAATTATACAAAAACTATTAAGCACACACATCAAACACAAACCGAATAGAAAATTTACACAAATTTTCAAAAAAAAAAAGAAAAAAAAGTTCACTTTATTTCGTTGTTAACATTGTGACAGTCACGATAAAACTGTTTTGTCTATTATCACTTTGAAGTAATTTGGTTCGTCGTTTATATATATTTGGTTTTTCCTTTATGTTTAAGCCAAAGTATTCCTGTATGGATGTATTCTCTATTTTGTTGTTACATTACATTTTAATTTTTTTTCTTTTTCTTATTCAAGTGTATTTTTGCGAGGATATTTTCTCATCGTCACGTTGTTGTTGCAGTTGTTTTGGAATATATCGAAAAATTACCAATATTTTTCGTTCTTGTTTTATAGAATTTATATAATCTTCATGTGTTGTATTCCTAGTCTGTGGGATGAAACAGATACAGTGAATTTAGTTTTTGTTTGTATAAATGCAGCACCAAACCGTGGTGATATTTTTTGTTTTTTTTTTCATTTATTTTTTTTTGTTTTAAGAAATTCCCACAAATACTCAAATAATGTTCCCTGAATTATTAGGAGAAATTTTGCATGTGGAGAAATCCTTTTTTTTTTACTCCACATAAATGGTAAAATATTTTCGTTTCTCCTTTTCACTGTTGAGAATATTATAATTTTGTTTCTCCACACATTTAAGGTTCGCCGTTTCTCATGCATTTAAATCGTATTTTCAGCATATTCCCCAAGTCACTTATTAAATATTCAATAAATTTCTCCGCTTAGTTTTATTATAAAAAATAAATAAATTTATTTAAAAATTCCATTTGAAATTTTAATATTTCAATAATATATCAAAAAAAAAAAAATATATTCAAATTTTATGTTTACTCATTGAATGAGTTTTCACAGTATAAATAATAATTCTCCGCATAATTTTCTCCAACACGTTATTACTACGACTGCGTTATTTAATTTTGATGCCCCTGATTTTCTCCTTTCTCCGATATCAAGGGTTGTTTGACTCCTTCGTATTACAACAGTGGATAAAAAAAAGGAAAGAAAAACAAAAATCCAACAATGTGAGAGTTTAAGGGTTCGGCTGATAAATAATCACTCCAATGAAGTCAGTGCGCTTTCTGCCACGTTCGCAATACAATTGAATCCAATTAAATGGCAATGATACAGCCATTTATTTCGTAGATTCTTTTTATTTCGCGTTTTGTATTTTTTTTTTTCTTTTTCGTTTTCGTTGTTTTTGTTTATAAATATTCACACCAAAATTTATTATTATTATTTTATATTTTTGTTATTTATGTTTATGCTTTTTTTTACACATGTAAACATAAATACATAGTTATTAATCTTGTAATATGGACAAAAAATAAAAAAAAAGTGAAAAGATTAAACGTTTTTAAAAGTGTTTAAAGTTTATCGTAACGTGCGGAATTTTATTAATTAATTAATAAATAAATTTAAAAAAAAAATGTTTTTGTCCAGTGTCTAAGTAAATTAATTAATAACCAAAAAATAAATAAATAACAGCAGCAATGGATTAACACAAAACATACATTAGATTAAATTTGTCAACATTTTCAATTTTATGTTTTAAAACTGTGGATTACATTCAAGAGAAAGAGAATTTTTTTTTTATTAATTTATAGACATGGTTTAACAACAACAACAACAAATATTATATTCAAAAAGAAAAAAAGTGCTAATCAAGGGATAATAAATGGATACTTGAATTTTAATGATTGGATTAACAACGGTTTAGTGATTTATTTTCTGTTTAATAATGTGCTTAATTTTTATTTAATCAAAATCATTTTTACTGAACTTTTTTTTGTTTCCTTTTTTCTTTTTTTTCTTTTTTTCATTAATAATAATAATGCGAAAGCTTCGATAATAAAATGTGAGAATTATTGAAAATTTATTTGTTTATTACAGAAAAATAATCAATAAAATAGTTTCGATTTATTTTTATTATTATTATTATAATTTTTATAAATAAAAAAAAAAAATTGAATAAAGCTATCAATTCAATTAAATTCAATTGAATTTCTTTACCATTTTTCTTTAATTCAAAAAATTAATAAAAATAAAAAATTTAATAAGAGTGGAAGAAAATATAATAATAATGGGATTTTCAAAGTTCTTTATGAAAAAAAAAAAAAAAAAGAATCCTTGGTCAACCACTCTGGAATATTTCTTTAGATATTTGAAAACTTTCTTTCAAATAAGTAAAAGCGATAAATAAATATATCATCTCTTTGAAAATTTAAATAATTTAAATTGACATAAAGTTTTTTTTTTTATTTGATCAAATCTTTTTCCTCTAGTTTTCATGTTTTTAAAACTTGTAGAAAGTTTTTTATGCTTTTTTTTCTCTCGCTTTGTTTGTTGTTTGAAGATTTCCTTTGCAATTTTTTGTACATTTTTTTTTTATTATTATTATTATTATCCAGAATAGTTGTAGTAATAATAATAATCATAATATTAAAAAAAAAAGAAACCGATTTAGTTGTAAGATTGTACTTTTGTGCTTGAATATTAAATAAATTTCTATTCTCTTCGATATACAAATTTCTTTTTATTGAACAGAAATATGTTTTTTCTTTTCTTTTTTTTCTGAAGAAGTAAGAATAATTTTTTTCTTAAATTTTCATTTGTTCACCTTTCGCTTTATTATATATTTTTTTTTTAGACAATTTTTTTCTTGTGTGTCTTTTATATTCCTTTTTACACCACATATACTTTAAGTAATATGATAAAATTATTTTTTTTTGTATAAAACGATGTAGACATTTGTTGAAAACACACAAGAAAAAAATAGAAAAAAAAAATTGTCTTATAACCAAATAAAAGTAATAAAATGAAGACTTCTAGCTTTTTTTTTTTTCGCTTGCTTATTTTTATTCTTTAAATAAAGTTTTATGTAAGAAATATTTCTACTCGTATTCCTATTGAAATTGATCGTGCATGAACATGTAATTTTTGTTCATTCTTTCCATACATTCAATTTTTATTTTTCTCTCTGCTGCTATAAAGTTGTTAGTTTCAAAAATATGCTTTTTTTTTATTATTAGAAAAAAAAAATATGGAAAAAGAAAATTTAATCAGGTTACTTAGGAGAGAAGCTTTAAAATTCAATTTTTTTTTTTGTTTTTTTTTTTACATGGATTTTACGTGAATTAATTTTTTTTATTTATTTTTATTTCATTTAGTGATGAAAACATTTGCTGTAATAATAATAAAAATAATACAGAGATATAATTAATAATGTATTTAAATATAAATAATTTATATAAGAAAATGACAATCTTATTATTAAATAGAGTTCTTTTGCTCAATAAATATAATATTATTATTAATTATATTTAATTTAATTTTTAAAGAAAGCGAATGAAAAAAAGTTTATTTTTTTTCTTTTCATTGTGCAACATAATGGGTGATTTATTATTTAAATGGCGTCTCAAGCCTTATAATAAATTTATATTGAATTATAATAAAAAAATAATTTTTTTATTAATGCAAATTAGCTGAATTTTAGTTTTAGTAATAAGAATTCAATTAAAAAGTGGAAATTTTATTAAATAACGTGGAAAAATAATCATAACCAAATGTGACAACGTCATTACTAAACTTTGTTTTAAAAAGAAAAAATGACGTTGAATAGTTTTTTTGTTTTTGGTTTTTTATTTAATATTAGATAAATCACGATAAACATATTAAAAATCTTTTTTTTAATGCATTTAGGATAAATAAGTAATTAAATTAAAAAATGCAATCATGTGAAATTATAATTTAATTAGTTAATAAAACAGTATTTTATGTAAATTTATGTGATTAATTAATTAATAATAATAATAGTAAAAAAAAAAAGTTAATTGTGTTGTGTTAATAATAAAAAAAAAGTGTTAATTGAAATAATAAGAAAAGTTTATATAAATAAAAAACGTTTAATTAAAAAAAAAAAATCTGTAAATCATATTGATCCTAATAAGTGTGTTTGTTATCCTATTTAAAGAAAAAATATTTTTTTTTTGTTTTATTATAATTAATCCTATTATGTCGTTGTTATATCTAAACATACTTAAATATCCTTATATCCTATTACAACATTTTTCTTGTTTATAATTAAGTCATCAATATTACAAAAAAAAAGTAAAAATTGAGAAAATATATTTGTAACCAAGCGTTATTTAGGGGGTTGGGTTCTATTTTAGGTTGTTTCGTTTAAAAAAAAAAAATAAAACGAAACGAAAAATAAAAAGTAAAAAAATTATTATTGAGAATTTTATCAAAGCAAAATTAAATTATTTTTGTTAAAAGCATGTTTTATATACTTAGAAAATACAAAATAATACACATCATATGCCATTTACATTAACGTTCGTTCTATTTGTAACATAAGATAAATAAATTAACTAAAAAATAAAAAAAAAGAAAGAAACGAAAATAAATATAATTATGGCATACGATAAAAAAAAGGTATTATAAAAAAATAAATAAAAATAAATTCTATCCTCTGTTGTTGTTCATTTTAAGTTAATTTCTCTTATTTAAATAGGATCAAATTTTAATTTATCTTTTCTCCTTTTTTTTTCTATTAATTTTATTATCAACAATCTAGATAAAATCAAGCAACAATAACTGATAAGAAGAAAACCTTCACTATTTTTATAATTATAAAATATAAAATAAACGAATAAAATTGTTAAACGTTTCACATCGGTATAATATTTTTCCAATTGGGATTATATTAATAAGGAATAAAGAATGGGGCTGCAAGTGGCACCATCAGCTGCCACAATTATTTTTATAGCAGTCACCACCCTATCAATTTTATTTATATGGATGCCACATTTAGTCGATGCTTCACGTAAGTAACAAAATATATTTTTATTTAATTATCTTATTATAATTGTGTGTATATGTGTGTGTACGTTATGTGTGATGAGTCGGTGAATAAATAAACTTCCTGAATATGCTAAATTAATAAGTTAATTTAAAGTTAAACATAGATAAATTTATATAACCATTATACACTCGCTACGTATTTATTTTAATTCGTTTAATTAAGAAATGTTTTTGTTTTTTTTTTTGTTATTTATTCTGAAGATAAAGGTAAAGCTGAATTGCTTTAAATCCCAATTACTCTCTGTTGTTAGAGTAAAATTCGTTATTTTCTTTGGTTGTAAGTAACAAACATGCATTTATTGGATTGACATTTAATCCAGTTCTGAGTTTACCTGGAAAGGTAAAAAAGAAAAATCGTAGAAATCAATAATAAATGTTATTCTTTGTTTGTAGATCTTAATTTCCTAAAAGGAATATTTGTCGTGTAGAAAAAGATATAAAGATAAAAAAAAAATATTACTTACTGAGTAGTGATGGATACTAAGGTTGTGTACTTAATATTTTAACATGAAAATGCTCTTTTCTTCTCCCTTAGTGTTTTTATTACAAAACATTTTTTCGCTTTCTTTTCTATATCTTTACCTTTTCTTTAAATCTCCTATTAACAAAATTTGATTTAATTTATTTCTTATATTTACAATAAATAGCAGAAGAAAAGAAAAAAAAAAAAAAATAAATAAAAAATCTAAATGAAGATGACAATTTCTGATTTATTTAATTACTTTCTCATTAAATACTTGTTGTAGTTTTTTTTTTTTTTTGTTTTTTCTTATAATAAAATTTTATGCTTTTTCCCCCGTTTATAATATAATTAAAATAATTAAATTCAATTTTGTATATCTTTCTATAAGAAAAATTACATTTACGTATAATAAATACAAAATTTCTGATGTCTAATGTGATCGAATAAATCTGAACACATGTTGTAATTTTACTTCGTATTTTTTCTTTTTTTTTTTCTTTAATCCAGACAACGATGATTATGAAAGGTTGAGGGACCAAAAATGTATTTTTCTTTTTGTTGAAAACGTTTTGGTTGTATTAAGTTAAAATATAGTCAATATTAGGTGCTTAAGTCAAGATGATACACATTTAAAGTTCATTGTTACGATGACAGTGAGTGTTTTATTTTAGTTAAAACAAATAAGAAGAATAACAACCAGAAATAAGATGTTTTACTTATTTGATGACAATTTTGATGGTGGGGCTGGGGTGGTGCCGACCAAAAAAGAAAAATTTCATTTTTCCTCTACTATATACTGCCAAATGAAGATAAATCGATGTCATTTAACTAGTAAAATGAGTATATTTTCGTTATTCCTATTATTATTTTTTTTATGTTACCATCCTAGCGTTTATGATTATAATAAAAAAAAAAAAAAAAAGAAAAGAAAACCAAAAAATATGGTAATAATATTATTAACTTTTGTAATATAATAGGCGCGTGTTATATTTATTTAACATAAATTATTTAGCTTCCAGAAATATTCAAAATACTTATTTTGTTATAAAAAATATAAAAATAAAAATAGGTCACCTGTTACATTACAATAATAATTAGAATAATTATTATAATCTTTAAATTAAATTTCTTTTTTTTTTTTTTATTTTCTTGTTATTTTAAGGTAAATTTGTTGTATTTTGTTTTTAGGAATGTTCGCACCCTGAAACATTATAATTATTACTATTGAAATATAAATAAAATTGGTTATTAAAAAAAAAGAAAAGAAAATATTTATTTAATTGACTGTTTAACAGGATATAAATATGAGTTAAAATTAGTTTTATAAGATAAATGTGTAATAACTGTAGGGGCAAGTGGTAATGACTTTTCAAAATTCAACTTAATCAACTCATATCTAAAATATCTTTTAAACTTTTATGCTTTTGATGTATTAAGTTTAATATTAAGCTTGCAATATAACCATTGGTTTATAAAAGATTGAGGAAATAAATCAGATAATAAAAGTAAATTAGTAGTAGTTCACTAAGTTTTTCTCTTTTCTTTTTTTCTTGTTTAAATAAATATAAAAATTCCAGACAGAATGGATTTTATGGATTTTTTATGTCTTGAAAAAAAAAATTCCAATATTTAATTTTGCTTTAAAAAAAAAAAATTACATTTTGACCGAGGTACATATACGAAAAGTACGGTTTAACCGATTTATTAGTTAATGTTGTGTGGTAGGTGTGTCATTTACATTATAGTTAAGTAAGATTGTTAGATTTGATCAAAAGAGTAATGTTTGTTGTACAATTTGAAATTACTTTGTTCGTTTATTATGTAATTGCAATTCTACCTCATTCTATTGCAAATTTTTATTATTTTTTTTTTTTGTTTTGGTTTTGGTTTTTCATCCCTTATTTCGTGTTTTCTTTACCTAACCAATGGAATGAGGAATGATAAAAGAAAAGTCGATAGAAAAGTAAATAATAAACGTGAATTTAATGTTGCCTTTTCGTATAAAAGGTTTTTATTATTTTTTGTTGCTTCCATTTAAAATAATGATTGATATCTTATCTATAATGAACGAATATGCAAATTAAAAATTGTTTTTCTTTTTGTTATTTTATCGTTTTTACTCCTACAATTTGATTGTATAAATTATTTCAGTGTTTTTTTCTTTCTTTTTTTTTTTAGTTTCGTGATTATTTATATAAATAAAATATTCAGGTGTTTTTTTTTTCGTTTTTTATTAATTTAATTAAAATTTAAATAAAATTATGTTGAATGTGTAAAAAAAAAAGAAGAAAATTCAAACTAATAAATATATAAATAATAAATTCAGTTAATTAAATTTTAGTTTTTTTATTGTTTTATCGATAAAATTATGATAATTGCGGTTAAAATTGGTATAAATGAAATTATTTTTGCTCCGGTATTTTAATTGTTTGTCCAAAATGTAGAATTTTCTGTGTTTTTCTTTTTTTTTTTGGCGTTATTCTACTTCCGCTAAGGATGTCCGTTTCTTCTATTTATTTATTTTTTTGTTCATTATCATCAAAAAGTTTTTTTTTTATATGCGATGATAAATTGCGCATTTTTTTTTGTTCTGTTTCTGTTTTGGTTTTTGGTAAATTAATTTGTTTTTAATTTCATTCGTTTTCGTATCTTATTCAAAAATAATCTTTAATTGACTTGGCCATAAACTACTTTTAAATAATAATAATAATAATTATTATTATTCCTTGATTCTTTATGTGTTCTAAATTAATTTTATTGTTCTTATTAATGGGTTGGTTAAAAGTTACTTCAAGAACTCATTCTTGGCATGTAAAGTTATAAAAAAATGTTTGTTTTTTTTTTTAATAAAATGCCAATTCATGTGCCTTTTGTTGGTTTAATGTGACTCCAACTGTTCAGCATTAAAAAACCAAAGTAAACTAATAAAATAACTTATTTTATGCCAATATTATAGTAATTTTTTTTTTTATTTATTTCTGTATTTAAAATTTAATATATTCAAACCGAGTGTGGTTTTTATATTTTAATTACATAACATAAACATAACTCATACGCATATTGTAATTAAATGTATTGGGGTTTTTTTTTGTGTGTTTACTGTTGCTGTTCTTTTGCATTTGTTTGCTACTGTGTTGTTTTTTTTTATGGTAATTATTATTATTATTGTTATCCTTTTAATTGCAATTATCACCATTGTTTTATTATAATATAATAATAATAATAAATTAAACATTTAAAAATGGAAAACATGGTTGTTGTTTGTATTTCTTGTTTCTAGTTTTTTTTTTTTATTTGTTGTGCGTTTCGAATGCCTTTTTTATTTTATTTTTTTGCTTTTTATCCCTGTTAAATATAACAGTTGACTAGACATACTAATTGTTAATAATTAAACACCTAACTAAAAAGTATGTATTTATATTTTATTATGTGTAGATCATAAATAAATAAATGTTTGTTAAAGTCAATTAGTTAAATTATTTCATTTATATACAAATCAGTTTATGGTTTTTATTGATTTTTATTATTGTTACATAAATTATAATCGATTAAAAAATTAATTGAAACGGAAAGAAGTGGGTTTTGCGTAGAGATTCTCATGGTTTTTTTTTTTTTTTTATTATTATTTTTTAACTTCTTTGTTTTCATTTATTTAACAGAATTTAATTATATTTGCATTAAATTTCCATAAATAGAAATTATAATTTAATAAAATTTTCCACCATTAAATAAATAAAATGAAAAAAAAAATAATAATCAAATTTGAAATTGTTAAGAATTTACTTTTTTGTATCGCTGTGCTTTTTATTTACGGTTGACAAAAAAAAAAAAAATAATAATAATAATAAAAAAAGCTCTGCCTAAACCAGCACAATTAAATTAATTTTTATTTGTTTATCATTAAAATTCGTTTTTTTTTTACTATAAAAAATAGTATTTGGATGACAACAAACAAACAAACACAAAAAAAAAGGCAAGAAAATTATGCTGAGTAACACCAAATATAATATTTCTATCGATTGATGTAGGGTTGGCCTTACATTTCTGTATTTGTTTGTGTTTATTAAATAAAAAACTAATTTCGGTTAGAGTTAAAAGTTTAAGACACAGGTAACATAATAAGCTTAAAGCGTGAAGGAAATAGGAGAAAAAAAAACTTTTATTATTGAATAGAATTTTTGGTTTTCACAAATTTTACTTTTATCCTTTTTGATTGTAAAATTATATTGACTTTTTTTTTTTATTATTATTATTATTATTATTATTATTACATCAACACTACCCTTTATATATGACTAAATAACCATTCGTGTATATCGTTTGTAACGCGTAACATTTGACACAACATGACGTCACATTGTTTTATTTGTTTGTCTGCTAAAAAAAAAAAAAAAAAAAAAAAAAAACAGAAAATAATATGGAAAATAGAAAGGAAAAATAATAAAATAAAATAAAATTAAAATCGGTAATATATAGAAAAAGTGTGTTGTGTCGGTAGACACGCAAATATAGTATAAAAAAAAGAAAATAATAGAATGGAAATATGTTACGAGAATAACATTATGACAATTACGAGAAGAAAATAAAAGAAAAAATATAATAGGAACGCGGAAAAAAAAATGTATATATATTGTTGAAGAGGTTAAATCGTCATTCTTCTGCCAATTTACAAAAAAACATCGATAGTAAAGTATTTTATTTTTGTAAAAGAAAGTTGAAAGTTTTTTTTTTGTGCTCTATGATTTTTAAATCGTCATATCTCGATATAAAATTAACTTTACTTTACTTTAGTTTCTTGTTGTTATTGTTGTGGTCTATTGGATGGTGTGTCGTTCCGGATGGCGTGACCAAAAACCAAAACCGCCTGTCCTGTTTTTCCTGGTTTCTTTTTTTTTTTTTTTTTAAACCATTATGCCCTTCCTTTCATACCACACAAACAATATACAATTTTTATTTCTTATTTTTACCATTAACAAAATCCGTTTGTACGGTGCACGTCAATTGTATTTTCTTTTCTTTAATATTTTTATGTTATTGCTGTGCTTAGTATAGTCCAGTTTTACCTCGTTCTTACGAATACAAAATAATTTTTTTTTTATTCTCTGTTCTCACAGTGAACAAGGACGTTAATAGTTTAACGTCAAAAGTCAAACACCCTATAAGTACTGCTAAACAAAACCGCCTTTTCCTTCGCCCAAGAAAAAAAAAATAAAAATAATAAAAAGTAAATAATAATAATAATAATAATAACAAGAAATATACATAAATAAAAGCATGTAATATTGTTACACATTGCAAAACGCTAAAATGGTAGCCGGGTATATACATGTAATTTTTTTTTTTGTATAGTTTTTCCACCCAATCTTTTCATCACCCATTCGGTGCTTTTTTATATTTTGTATGCTTCCTGCGTATGTATTGCTTTTCGTTTTTTTATCGCTAAGTATATGAATTTCACTTGAACAATATAATGGTAAATGTACAATAATAATAATAATAATAATAATATAAATTTATATTTTTTTTATTGTTTATTGTTATGAGATGGATTGGTTTGTTTGGTTAAGTTAAGTTGGGCTAGGTTAAAGTTGGTAAAACTTGATTTTCTTTTTCGTTTCATTGAAATTTTTTTATATTCAAAGATTGAAATGAAATTTATTGATATGATTTTTGTGTTTATATTTATATATGTTATTCTTGTTTTGTTGCTCAAAATTTTTATAAATGTTTTACAATAATTGAAGAAAAATTCTTTCTTTATTTAAATAAAATAATTAAAATTCATTTACTTTATTTATTTTATTATTCGTGTAGACTGTAAGACGACAAAAAGAAAAAAATAATATTAATTATTATTATTATTTTTACATTGTGTAGTGTACGATGTATGATGTAATTTTTAAAATGTAGAAAATCTTTTTGGTTTTTGTTTATTATCTTAATTATATATTAGGTTACTTAAAATGTAATCATATTACTGCCTGAATGGTTTAATAAAATAGATACTAAATTGTATCTTAATAATTTGTCGTCGTAACAACACATATTGTTCTACTTAATATATTAAAATAGGAATAAAGAATGTAAAATAAAATAAAAACTGTTTAAACCGCAATTAAATTGTTAGAATAGAAAATAAAATAATGTATTAAAAATTTCACACATCTAACAAACAGGGGTAGTAAAGTACATATATGTTACATTAATTACTTTATCTTTTGTGCGTAAAACCACATTTAAGCTTTTATCTATCTATTCTATCTATCTTTAAGCTTTACTAAAACGAATATTATAAACACCCTTGCTGTTTTTCTTTTTTTAATTCTTTTTTTCTAATTTTTCTTCTTTCGTTTTTTTTTCTGTTAGTATTCTTTACTAGGTATATTTTTTTTTTTTTTTTAACGTTCTCTCACATATTTATATTTATTTCTTTATAAAAGAGTCATTTTGATTTCATCTCCTGTTTATATCTATGTTATATTATCCTATTACAATATTATATATATATAAATATATTTAACAGACAAACACAGATTTTATGTTTAACATTTACATTGGTGTTTGGTGGTTAAGCTATCTACGTTACGTATAGAACGTACGAGTATAATATGTATTAAACAATTTAGCATATCTCTTACTTCATCATCTTTGTAATGTTACTGTGTTGATCCTATTCAATATAAGGTTACATATAAGTACTTTGATGACATTGTGACAACATACCATCACCAAGATGATTAAAGTAGATCTCCATATATATATATATATATATATATATATATATATATATATATATATATATATAATAAATTTTGTATAAAAAGAGTCATATTTGCCCTTTTTTTTCTTTCTTTTTTGTTATCATATAATTTCTGCTGATTCTCTTTCCAAGATAATAATTTGTGATTTCGCTTTTTCGTTATTATACTATTAGAGATTTTTATCGTATCTAATTTTCATCGGTACAGACTTTAATTTTTATGTGAAAATAATTTCTGGTCAATTAATTTAATGATTTTGAGACACTTAATTTTTATCTTTATTATTAAATGATCGTGAAATTTTTTAATATTGATTAACTTTTTCTTTTTTTTTGTTACATTTTTGCCACTCGTTAAACTTTTAATTATTATTACCTATATTATCGAGTAGCATCAAACTTTTATTTATTTTTTTTATTTAATTTTGTTTAATTGTAATTTTTGATTGTTTATTATATAATAATAACCAAGAGTTTATCGATTTATCGATTTAAAATGATATCATATTGCAATCATCAATATGAACTTTAATTTTTTTAAAACAAAACATATTTTTTGTGTTATTTAAACGTGAAAAAAGGTTAATTCAACTTCAGCCAACTGTTTTATAAATATTTAAAATTGTTTTCAACTATAAAAAGCAGGCACGACCTTTGATTTATATTTTAGTTAACAGTTTTCAAAGGTTTTGATATTGCGACAAAGAATCAATAAAATTATTTTAACCTGTCATTCCTTAATATTCATAATTTTTTTAATTCAATTATAAATTAAAATTTCATCTCTTGCTGCTGCTGTTGCTGCAAAAAATAAAATTAGATAAAAGTTGAAATAAATTACACAAAAAAAAAAAAAAATATATAAATAAAAAGGAATGATAAATAAAAAATAAATTTTGCAATAAAACTAAAAAAAAAAAAAACGTTAAATTGTAGAAAATGTGTCATTTCTATGACAAAATGCTTTATTTTTTTTAATAATATTTTTTTGGAATGAATATACATATTTTATGTGACTCGCTTTTGACCATTAGGGCACAAAAAAAAAAAAAATAATGAAAAAGGAAAATTTGCAAAAAAAAAACGGAGATAAATTCATGAATTATTTTTCAAACAGAAAAAAGGTAAATTTTTTAACTTGCTACTGCTGTTGTTCGCGTTTACAAAATAAAAAAAACTTTTTAAACATTTAAAAAAAAAATTTATGCAGTATAAAAGAAATAAAAAAAAAAAAAATTAATAATTAAAAACTACGCTGAAATGTGATCTTTAATTAAATTTTTTTTTTTTTATTATTTCAATGAAAATAGTAACACCTTGATTACACTTTTTTTTCTGCTTTGTTTTATTATTGCTGGTTGTTGGTTTTATTTATTCGTTTTGTTGATAAAAAATTAACAAAACAACAACGAAGGGAAGATGAAGAATTTTGCTTTTATTTTTTTTTATTTGCTTTACATAAAATTATAATAATCTAGATGAATGTTTTGTCATAAAAATATTTATCTTTAATTTACATAAAACGAATAAAATGGAAAAACAAATAAATTTTTGTAAATAAAACTTTAATGTTTTCATTAAAAAAATTTTATTTTTTTATTTTTTCGTTTTTAATCATAAAATATTAACAGATTTGGTTTGGTTTTTTTTTCTGTACATTTTTGTATTTATGCTTCTGTCGGTTTTTAGTATTTTTTTTTTTTGTAGTTTATTTATGTTTTAAAATATATTTTAATTTAAATGTATGGCAGCAAACCAATTTCCGATAAGCAAAAATAACGATAACGTCTTTTGACATCAGCGTATTTTTTTTTTTGTTTGTTTGTATGCTATTTTACTATTGTTTAAAATATTTTGATGGAAATAATAATAAAAAAAAAACGCCTGAAAAATTTAATAATAATAATAGAAATATCAGTTTGGGATTAAAAAATGTTTTTTTTTTGTTGGTCTATTTTTGTTTTGAAAAAAATCAAAGTAATTTGTGTAAAAAACTAAATTATTTTACCAAAATCCTTGCTGGATTTTTTTTATTTTTCTTTATTATTGATAAAAAAGACATAAACCACTCAAACTACAAATAAAGTTTTCCTATATTAATGTGTTTTTTTGCTGCTTTTTTTTAGATGAAAATTGATAACAAATTGAAAATAAAGGAAAATCAAATTGTTTCTTTCGATATAAATCAAAAAAAATAAATATATATATATATATAAAATTCAATAATGATCAATAGTAAATTATTGTTGACCATTCATCTATATTGTTTTCGCTTAGAAAATAAAGAAAATATAAATCTTGTTGCTTGTGAAAAAATATTTTTCTTTAGATTTTAACAACAACAAAGAAAAAAAAAATAAAATTCTTGTGTGAATTGAAATATAAAAAAAAAGCAAAAGCAAAGCATAGTAAAACAAACGAAAATTTGAAAATAAACTTTGTTAAAGTTGTTGTGTTTTATTTATTTCTTTCTTTCTTTCTTTCTTCCTTTCTTTTTGATTATTATTTGAAGTGTATACGATTTTACTTAAACTATACAGACAGATATGTGGGTTGTAAATGTAACACGGTTATTCTACGGCGACTAACATAAACTCGACACAACTAAATATTGGTGCTTTATTAGCTAAGAGTTTTGGTATAACACCACCACCATCCCCATCTCACATGGTAGAAAAAAAAAGAAAAAGGCAAAAAAATTAAAAAAAAACAACTAAACAAACGACGAAATAAAGAGAAAAACGAAAAGAAAATTGTCAAAACAACAAAGATTTATATATTCTTTCATTGTTTATTAGATGAAAAAGTAGAATCTTCTTTTCGGTTTGTTTTCATTTCATTTTACCTAAAATACACAAAAAATATTCTCAATGGTTTTTCCTTTTTTCTATTTGTAAAAAACTAAATATAATCATCATGATTCACGTATTATGTCGCATCAGTTTGTTTTGAAAAAGTAATAAATAATTCAAGTGGTTTTATGAAAAAATAAAAAAAATAAAAAAATATAGAGATAGATCCCGGAGTTACTAATTATTTCTCTTATAATTATGTAAAATTAGATACTTAATAAAGAAAATTAGTTTTCTTGTTATTATTATCAATAATTGACATGTTTTTTTGCTATAAATATACTATAAAAAGCTCTGTTTACAGTGCTTTTCTGATTAAATATATTTTCAATTAAATTTCTTTTTTTTTTTTCGCTATTTATTAGAAGATTAAGTAAATGAATGCTTATTTTGTTTATTGCTGTTGTACCAAGTTAATTAATGAATAACTGGGCGTTGTTTTCAAAAATGGAAAACAATTCCGACAGAAAAATATTATTTTTATTTAGATAAATTGTCATGTATCATGTTGGCATGCTTAAATTCAGTTCTTTCCATTGAAAGAGAGTCAAAAAAAAAAAATAGAAAGTTTTTTCTGAAAATTTAATTTCTTTCATCTTGAATACTACAAACAGATTATTATATTCTGGAATTATTTTTTATTTGTATGTATATATGTTATGTACTTTTAAATTTGTTCATTTAATTTTCTAAATAATTTATTTACTTTACTTTAAATAATGATATCATCAACACTACCACTATCTATGTTTTTAAGAAGAAAAAAGAAATGTTAAAAAATGTAAAGAAAAACTAACAGAAAATAAATAGTTGTGTGAAATATTTTTTTTTTTTTCAATTTAATATAAACTAAACGTATTAATTTAATTTAATTTAAGTTTTTATTATTATTATCGTCTAAGTATATAACATATATTATTGTGTGATAACGATAAGAGATATTTTGTTTAGTTAGTAGTTTTCTATTTATTTGTTACTTAGATTAAATGAAAATTGTGTTTTATTATGTTGTTTTTTTTTTTTTTTTTTTTTTATTGTATGCTTTCTCAACTCTGATAAGATATAATCATCATTTAAAGTGTGTATTAGTATTACTAGTATTTTACTTATTTAAACCCATTGCATTTCATTTACAACGTTTTGTGAAAAAGTAATGCGAAAACTTCAATTGATTTAAATTTTAAAACTTTATTTTTGTTTTTCTGTTTTGTATTTATAAACCATGAGCCCTTCCGTTAGTCAACGTTAAAAGATCAATGTTGGATAGAAATAATTGAAATCCTCTTAATTTAATGTTACTTATTTTATTTATATTTATCCATGAGACATCTCTATATGAAATACATTCAAGACAAAGTAGATAACTGCTTCTTTCATGATTCTTATTCGAAATGGTTACGTTTTATTGTTTTTCTATTGTTTTTTCTCTCTTGTTTTTATTATTTCCTGCCTTTTCGGTAAAAGGTAAATCCAATAAGATGTTTAAGGCTATCAAATAACTACTGTATTGGCCGTACATTTATTTATTTTTATTTTTTTCTTCATCTGTTATTACAAACCAAGAAGAAAATTTAATAGAATAAATAAAAAAAAAACTCAACCCACAAAATTCACTTTGTCACGTTAATATTAAAACAAAAGGTTTATTTGTGTTGCTTCCTTGATGTTTCGTACGCTTCTTGAACGTTTTTAGCTACAAATAAAATGTTCGCATGTAAACATATATTTCACATTGTCTAGATTTGTTACTTCTTTACATTTAAAAAGTATTCTCTGGAGTCGGTAAAGTTCTATTTTAAAGTTAAAATTCACTTTACCATGCAGTTCTTTGTAAATTTTCAATTAAACCAAAAATTTTTATTTGTTTGTTTGCTGTTTCATTCCCATAGTTTTTCTATCTATGTTTTGATTACATAAATGAAATACCGCATTGACCAGCAAACAATAGTTCCAGCATAAATTGAATCAAATAAAAAAAATTTAGAAAAATAGAAAAGTTTTATCTGCTAGGACAAACATTACGCACTTTTGTAAAGACATTGGTGCTGCTGCTGTTTTTTTTAGGAAATAGAATAAAATCGTATCGTATCGTAACGAATCTTTAATAAAATCTTATCTTTAACACACTTGCACACAAGTTTCTGTTTTCATCAACCAATGGTGGTTTTGTTATGTTGGTCGATCCGTTTGTTTGTTGATTGTAAATGATGGGTGGGGTTTTCTTATATGGTCGTAGACTTAAAATGAAACAGATGTGACCAGAATTTAAAATGAGTCACAAGTAAAAAGTTTAGCATAGTTTTCCTGTTATTTTTCATCGTTTCCATTTCGACTTATTTTCGTTGAATTTCATTCCCTCTGGTTGATGTCACCGCGTTATCTCTGTTGTTATTTTTCTTCTTTTCACACGAAAATAAAATTTCAATAGTATCAACATTGATGTAGATCTACATTTTAGCGTTGATACATAATATAAATAATAAATAATTCAAAAAAAATAAAATATTCTCTAGTGTAAATGAATTTTTTTTTTGCTAATGTTAATCCAGCGTTATATACATATTTTAGTCTTAGTATTAGTTTATTATATATAAAGACGAAGCATAATTTTAATGTTTTTAATTTTTGACTAATGCATGGTTTAAAGTTTAAAGCTAATAACTGAAAAAAAATTGACTAAAACACTTAAAAATACAAAGAAACGAAACATGCAAACCTTTTTTTTTTATAAAATTAATTATTATATAACAGTGGAATGGCTAAGTAGATTTAGGTAGTTTTGGGAAATACAGATAAGAATAATGCATTTTCTTTGAATCTTTCCCTTTTTTACATTTAAGTATTAAAAAAATATAACCGAGTATCATTTATCTCTGTAAAATCACTGCATTTACTTACTTACAGCTAAAGAGATAAAAAGATTTTTTTTGTTTCTCGTGTTTATATGCTGAAGGTAAGGTATTATTAGTCTGGTGGTTTTTTTTTATTATTTTTTATTATTAAATTTCTAAATACAATAGTTTTTGGTTTATTTTCTTGCCATCCGGTATGCCTATATCAATTATTGAGCTTTTAAACAACGTTCGCGTGTGTAACTATTAAAAACCACAAAAACCATTTGAAGCATTAAGTTTCATTAAAATTCTAACGAATTTAAAATGAGTAAAATGGTTAAAGTGGTTCTTCTTACTCCTATTATTTTTTTTTTATTATTTTTTATTAGAAATAACAATGTTAACGTTTCTACTTCTTCAATGACTGCAATGAAATTTTATGTGATAACCACCTTTCAAAAAGAAAATACAATTTTTATGAATAATAAACGTATAAGACTCGTACCGCACCCCATATACAACACAAAAATAAAAAAAAATGTAAAATTGCTGCGTTTGTTTGTTTTTGTATTTTCTTTCGTTTTTTTTTTTTTTTAACTTTCTTATTCCGGAAAATGGGTTTAAATTAATGTTATCACCAGTCTAACCGAACTTTTCTTTATTATTTTTCTTTCTTTTTTTTCTTTCGATTAAATTCCCATGAATGCAATCAACAAAGTCAGCAAAATGAAAAATATATAGAAGAAAGCAGAAAAGATGTCGAAACAACAAAATTGCATTATTTACCATTAAATTTTTATTTTTTGTAGAAGATGATGATGGAAAATTACCTGTCAATAACATAAAAAAAGAAGCGAAATGTTCTCTATTAAATGTGATTATTTTTATTATTATTATTATTAGAATGTGATGAGGGAAAAAGTAAAGCAAATTAAAAGCATAAGAATAATAATAATTTAATATAAATAAAAGAATTATAGATGGTCAAATGATGAACATTATTCATATTTGATGTTTATAACATCATCACACATCGTAAAGTAAATTATATTGTAATAAAAAAAAAAGTGTGTAAACGGTTCTAAGGTAATGGTCGCATTTTTTTTCATTTCCCTCCTCTTTAATAACAATTTCACTTCAATTTATATTCTTCATGATTCTGCATCAAGTTTTAAGCTTCGTTTTAAAAATTTACTACAATTTCCTTCGTATTTTTTGTTTTTTTTTTTATTCTGTTTTGTTTTTCTTTAACTTTTATTTTTTGTACATGATAAATTTGCTAAATCGTACTACACGTTTACCAGTAAAATGAAACGAAATAAAGGAAGAAACTGATACGTTCTGATGATGCTGAAATAGAACATCATATAGCCAAGTGTTGTAAAAATAAAGATTTTTATCTTTATTAAAAAATAAAAGCAGAATGTTGTTGAATGTTGTTGGTTTGGGTTTTGGGCTGGATATTTTCTTCTTTCTTTTTTTTTTTCCTTCTCTATTTATTAATTTATATAAAATGAGGGAATAAAATGAAATTTATAAAGAAATTAAAGCAATAACAACGACCTTATTATAGACGTTGTCGTTGTTGCTTTATTATTATTATTATTTTCTTTATTTTTTATTTGCTGTTATCGGATTATTTATGAAAATAATAATGTGTTGTTAAAATTATTATTATTTCCCTTCTCTATATATAGAATATTGATATTAAAAACTACTTGCACAAAATTTCTATTTAATAGTAATAATATTGCTTGTTTACTTATTTCCTTAATTTATAATAAATGATTAGTA
This sequence comes from Ptychoptera albimana, assembly GCA_961205885.1. NCBI lineage: Eukaryota > Metazoa > Arthropoda > Insecta > Diptera > Ptychopteridae > Ptychoptera > Ptychoptera albimana. The sequence continues at coordinate 8,031,092 of OY540801.1, read as the reverse complement.
TTGTTAAATATAATGCAATTATCAAAGTTTATAGATAGATTTATTTATAAAGCATTGTTCATAAGATTTTTGTTTACTTTTTATTCTATCTAATTTATTATTACTTAGCTTTTCTATTCATTACTTATTGAATAAGAGTTATGTATATCTAGATATATATAAAGTTTCCATAGGAAAATAGGCAAAATTTCTTGATTTTTAGTATGTATTTGGGTTAAGATGATGCTGATGATGATGATACTGCTACTACACTGTTGTTGCTGATGAAAAACATATAATAAACTTGACTAAACAAAATTTTGGTATAAATACAATATATATATATATTTGTTTAATATAAGTTTGGTCAATGAGAAAAGTTCGTTGTTCTATGTTTTATTAACACACTTTATGTCTGTACTTATGTCATTTAATATAAGAACAAAAGGATTAATATATTGTTGTGGTTCGGTTGTTTTTGTGTGTGGTAAAAGTAGTCAAAGAATAATATCAGTAATATTCAGATGTTTATAAGAAAGAACAACAGGAGGTCAGCCAGCAGGAATACATAATATAACTCCTAATTTAATTTCGATTTTTGGTTAACTAAATATTTCGTTGATATGGGTGTAACATTGATGTACATGTTGAGGTTAAAGTCTAAAAAAGACATAAGGATTATAATAATAATCGTATTTTATAGACTAGCAGCAACCATCAACCAAATTAACAAAAAAAAAAGGTAAATTAATGTTTAAATAAAGTTCTTGTACTTGGAATAAAATTTAACATAAATACAATTATGTAGCAAAAAATATAAATATAAAATCATCGTACTTACCAAGATTTAAAATGAATTTATTTATTATTATTATAAATAGACATTTTTAGCATGCTCAGCCATTAATGCACACACATTTATATGAATATAGCAAATTTTACTCAATTTAATACAATTTTTTTTTCTTTCTTTCATTTTCTCTATAGTCTTTAATATGCAAACATAAAATTAAATGCTTTCTTATTTGTTTTTTTTTTTCGTTATCCATCCTCTGTATATTTATTTAGTGCTTAAAATATGTTTTTTTGCGTTTTTCGTTACTTCTCTATACAAACTTCTTATGTTTAATGTCACAAATATATAAATAAATATATGAAGCCATATAATTTTATATACACATTCTCAATATTTGTTACTAAAAGTACTTTAACGTGTTATTATCGTAAAATAAAATTGCTTTTTCTTTCCTTCTGTATGATGATTCTTTCGAAACTCCTTTCATTTCGTCTTCATCACCTTTCATAAGAGAGAATATCTTTTCTTTTTCCATACTAACAACAAACAAGACAATTTAAGCTTTTTTTTCCGCATCTACGTTTCCTTTAATAACAAAAAAAGAAAATGAAAAATTTGCGTAAATATTTCGATCAATTTTTTTTTCATCCTCTTTAAAGGAAACATTATTTTGTATTGTATGGCTGGGTGCGTGTATTGTGTCGCCTTGTAAAAAAAAAAGTGATGAAAACATCATTTCATAAAGCTTTGTATGTTAACGAAATTACATAAGGAACACCTTTGAGGCTGGCTATTATTGTCAAACGCGAGCTTATAATGTCCTTATATATCCTTTTAGTCGTTTAAGGTTTTTTTTGTCTACCACACACTCTTTTATATTATTGTTCAATATGTTTCCCATCATTTTTAAGAAGTTTGTTAAGAAGGAAATAACAAATCCAAAATAAAAACAATAAAAAAAAAGTAAAGCGAAAACTTTTTGTTCGTCTTGTTGTTGTTAAAGTGCTGACGACATAATGTTTAACATGATAGAGGCGCAACAAAAAAAGATAAAGATCTGATAACGTATATAAAAATACGACAAGCAGCAATATAACAAAAATCTAGAAAAGCTGCTAAGAAAAAAAAAAAAACAAGAACTTTTCCTACACATGTCAATTAGAGTTTTTCTTGTTATTATTTGGTCAACTTTTTTGTCGAGTGAAAATTGTGTGTTGTTATCATTTTTCCTTTCGGTTTTTCTTTTACCATTTTCTTAAGTAAGTTAAATTGTTGAGTTTTTTTTTCCTTATTATTTGTCTTCCTTTTTTTGGTTTATCATGTGTGGCGAAATATATTGGACAAAAGGAAGTAAGAAAAAAAAAACTTATCGAACATTAAAGCGAAAATAAGTTATTGTAGCAGCAAAAAAAATGTAACATTGACGAGAAGGCGAATATAACCTTCACGATTAATTATTTAATTATTAAAATCAAATTATCTGATGAAAAACTAAGATAAGATTAGCTGGAAAAAAAAATGTGTGTTTGTTATAAATGCATTTTTGTTTTATTATTACAATTATTATTACACATACTGATTGCTCATTTTAATGACTTTTTGCTGGAAACCGTAGAGGAAGTTAATAATATTTTTATACTGTTATAAAAAAAAAGGAAAAAATGAAAGGACAGGAAACAAGTAACACGTTGAAATGCGTTCACATATATAACATTTTTCAACATTAGTAACAATTTAACTATTTAATCATGCACATCATACAAATAGTCTAGAAAAACATTAAGGATATATATTTCGAAAACCACAAAGCTGTGTTCGTATAGTTTTCTCTTCTCTTCTATTTTTTTTTTTTTGTTGTTTCTTACCTGCTGTGGTATATGGGCAATATAAAATTCATGCTGTTTATTATCACCGTTTCGTATTTCTTAAGCCTGTCATAGAAAATAAGATCGATTGTTTTTTATATCAAACGTTAATTGATTGTGAAAATGTTAAAAAAAAGGTATTAAGAAGGAAACCGGATAATAAAAGAAGGAGGCAAGCAGCCTATAAGCCATGACAGCTTAAACTCAAGTCATAAATATATGTTGCACTTTTTTTTTCTCTCTCAACAAGATTTACTTCTTTTTTTCACGTTTAATTTAATTATGGCTAGCATTAATGAAAGTCAACATATGTAATTTTCTTTTTAGGTTTGTCCACTACAATTATTGATTGTTTTTTTCTTGTTTTTTTTTACTTTATTCTTGATGATGGTTAATTTAATATAATAAAATGCACAAACACGATAATTTCTTTTCTTTTCAAAATTAAAATTCTACTTAAACTAATTAATTTTATTTTTACACAGTTCACAGTTGTTTGACTTAAATTATAATTTAAATACACAATCCACAGGTTGTTTCTTTTGTATGCATTTTAAAATAATTTTTTTTAATTATTAACGTTAGATAGCATAAAATCAACAAATAATTGTCTAGTGTTTGTACATTTTTCTCAACATACTTAATTCTTTTAAATAATTATTATCATTTGTTTTGTATATTATATAAAACATAATGTTCTGTTTACCTACAATTAAGGGATGAGAAACTATTTTGTTGTTAGTGCAAAAGCACCTCTAATTTAAATTACAACAATTGTATAATTTTTTTTTTGTTTGAAAAAAGTTTTTTCCTTTTAATTCCTTTTTTTTTGCTAAAGCTAACATCTACAGAAACACTAATCGCTTTGTTGCGTGTTCCGAATTGTTATAAGTAATTATGTGAATGTTGTCTATTTCTGTTAAAAATTTTTCTGTTTGCAACTTTACTTTTCATTTTAGTTTATTTCACCTTTTCGCCCTTTTTTTTTTTTTTGTTTTTTCGTATAATAAAATTAACTTTACGTTAAATTTATTTTCGGTGTTTTTATGAAAATAATAATTTTTTGTGTTTAATAAAATAAAATATTAAATGGATGCAGTAAATATTGTTAAATAATTTTCAAGTAGAGTTTTTATTTTGTTATGTGGTTAAAAAAAAAAATCCAATTGACGCGACATAGTTTAAATATTACTAAATATATAGTATTTCAAAGAATTAAAAAATTATTGTGTAAAAACTCACGCAACAACAGTAATAACTGTTACAACAAGGAGTTACACAAGGAGAACCACAACAACGAAAAAAAGAAATTAAATTAAATAAGTAAATAAGTAAAATAATTTTATTAATAATAACAAAGTAGCTAGCTAAATAAACAGGCAATGACATCAAAGTTCATGCATGCCAACAATCATTTGTCGTATATGGTATACCAGTTTGTAGTTGTTTGACAATTAATTATTCCCTTTTTGTTTCTTTTTTTTTATAATAAAATAATGTAATTTAACCAGTTTATATTTTCTACTCCTTTTTTTAAATTTAATTTAATATTTTTCTACTTAAAAAAAAGTAAAATGTTGATGATCATTATGAATGGGAAACATATTCTTGTTTTTTTTTTTTTTTAATTTTTATTTTATTTACCTCCCATTATATGCTATAATTGTGTTAAAATTACTTTTTTCCTTTTTTTTTTTTCGTATTATAAAAATATTATTTTAATTAAGTTACTTGTTTTGTTGTAAAATAATAAAAAAAAAAAAATTTATGCTTTTATTAACTAGAGTCTACTGTATATTATATACGAAAAATTTTAAATTAAAAAATGAATACAATAACAAGTGATAAAAGCACGATAATAATAATAATTTTCTGTAATAAAATGCTCAATGCCAATTTTTGAGTAATTTTCTTTTTTTATAAAATTTCCGCATGAGTAAAAGGTCAACAATTTATTTTTTCTTATCATAAACTTTTTTTCTTTTTTTTTTATAATAAACGCGAATCTTTTTCATTTCTTAACCCGCAAAAAAAAAATGAAAATTTCTGTGCTTTTTGTTGCCATAATGACATATATAATCTAAGCTGTATAATATAAATCCTTTATGTATTTAAGTTTATATTTCATATCCGTAATTCATATAATAAAACTATTTCTATTTAGGATAATAAAATGAATAAAAAAAAATTATTCAGCAATAACAAAAAAAGCTTCTAATAAATTTTTATAACTTTATTATAAAATGACAAATATAAAGTTAATATTTTGTGTGTGTGTGTGAAAGTAAATATTAAAGATAAAAAAGAAAAATTGAAGGAAATTTGTAAAGCTTTGTTGAGATATTTTGTGTTAACAGAACACCAAATTGTCTACAATAACTTTTCGATTTTACTTTAGAGAATAATTTAATGTAGTTTCTGTTGTGTGCTTAAAGTTTATATTTAGTTTAATGTTATTTTCTAATATTAACTAATAATTTAAAGATTGGAATGAGTTATGTGAGGGTTTGTTTTTTTTTTTTTTTTTGCTGTTTCGTTTATTTATTTATTTATTTTTTTTTTTGTTGATAAAGGAATAGAACAAAAATCACCAAGGATATGTTATCATCATACATGTTCTTTTGTCTGGGTAAAAAGTTATTGTGTACTTTCTATATAGACAAAACCAATAGATGGCAATTTTCCGGTTTATGAGGTTGACCATTATATATATATAGTAATTGTGATGCTAATATATTGATAGTATTATTAAAGGTTTATTTAAACCCTATATATATATATATATATTATAATATAAGGTTTAAATATTGTTGTTATTAGTTATTTGTCGTTTTATTATAATAGAAAATGATGTTTCAATTTATGTTTTATTTATTTATTTTATCAATCATAATATCTGATTTATTATTACATATAGATATAAAAGGAACAAAAAAAAAACATTTTTAATGCTTCTAATAAAATATGAATAAGCAAGAATTTTCAATTAATTTCTAAACATATTTTCATAATAATTAAAAAAAAAATAAATAAAAAAACCGGAAGCTTTGCAAGTTACAAGTATTTTAATAATTAAGTTTATTAATTTTTGTTGTGTCCTTCTCTTTACTTTGTCTCTTCTTTTATCACATTTTAATATACAAAGTAACTAAAATCATACAAAAATATAATAAAAAAACGTAATAATAATTAAATATTATAATTATGTTATATTTTCCCTAATGAAATTAGAAGGGAGACTGTTTTGAAAGCGGAAGACATAATCCTGAATAATTTTTTTTATTTATTTTTTTTTTTTTGTAAAAAAGCATCATTCGCTTTAATCTAAATCGTTTAATTTTTATTTTCATTTGTCGAAACATTTATTTATTTTATTTCATTGTTCTTTTTTTATTATTATTATTCTTATTATTTGATATTAAATTCTAAACTTTCTTAAAAATCATTTAACCTTTCGTTTAGATTTTAATGCGTCAACATCATTGGATTATTTTTATGGCTAAACATTTAAAACTTTTGCTTTGAAAGTGCTTTGACGATTTTAATTGATTTTATCGATTGTGTTTTGCTTAGTGGTTATAACAGGAAACGAACTCTAGTGCTTTTTACACAAAGTCTTAATGACTGTAATTTTACTTTTCATAAATTGATTACCATAAAAGCTTAGTTTTTCTATTTCTTATTGTTTTCCCTTTATTCTGTTAATAATAAGATTGAATTATCATCATTGATTGATTGCAAAAGTTTTACTTTTTTGCGTTTGTTGCCATTACTTCTTTAATTATTCTGTAATTAAGTTGATAAACATTTTCGATAGATCGTTGATTGTATATTATTGGTAGTTTGAAAAGAAATAAAAAATAAAATCTATTAACTTTATTTCTATCGTGGGCATACGAAATGTTATATTGATTTTGGTTCGTTTAAGTATTTACAATCAATAATAATAATTTGGAATAATAGGTTTGATTGTACGTCGCTGTGTCAAAAAAAGGATGAAATAGGTTTATAAAGGGAAAGAAAAAAAACCCATTTCCGGATGATTAAAATTAAATGACAATTTCTATATAGACACTTTTTTTTGTTATTATTATTATTATTATTTCGTCCTTTTATATAAATTTAACAGTAAAGTTTGTTAAGCAGAGAAATGATACATGTGCAAGGGGCGGTCAATGTAATCCTAAAGTGTATAACTTTCATAAAGACAATAAAAAATGTTTTGACTGAGATACCACAGTCGACGAAGCAAAAAAGAAAACCAACTAACGAAGAAAAATAATAATAAAAAAATTAAAAGGAGGTGTCAACTTTAACTATGTTAAATCCTACTTAATTCAGAGTAATCAGTTAAAATCTTTATCCTTTGTAGGAGTATCATGAGTGTTTTTCGTTTATATTTTATCATGGTTTGAGTGGCGTTGCTATTTTCTTCTGCTTTTTTTTTGTGAATAAATTATAAACAATTAATTATTATTCTACATAAACAACAAAAAAAAAAAAAAAAGATGAAATTGTTGAGTTGAATTATTATTTTTATTCTTCGCTTAAAAGATTTCCGTTCAAATTTTAATCATTAAAATTTTTTGGTGGTTAAAAAAAAATTGTTTTTTTTTTCTAATTTTAAGTTCAAATTTACTAATCAATTTAAATTAAATAATTATTCTTATCACGCAATTTTCTTTGATTATAAACTTTAATATATAATTTCCTGAGAAAATAATAAGAAAAACGAACCTATAGATGTATTATTTTCATTATTATTATATATATATATATATATTTTTTTTTTTTTTGGAAAATGTCTAGAGTGTCACAATCCATTTTACTAGAATCAGCAAAAATAAGAAAGCAAAAAAAAAAAACGAAAAACCATCGAATTTTTTTATTTAGGGTAAAATAAGAAAGAAAAAAAAATAAATTCGGGTATGAGAGTAGATTCGCTAGAGATGGAAAAATAAGGGAAAATAATAAACGGTTGAAGTAAAAAAAAAAAATTTTTTTTTGAAGAAAAAATTAGTCCATTTTACACAGTAAAGATAATTTTTTTTTTTTCGACGTAATCATTATACTATTATATAAGATGGTATCATGATGCTATCAGTACAACGACATTGCGAATTGGTTGTTATTATAAAAAAAGAAAATGCTATATATATATTATAAAAGAAGCGAATAAAAAAAAACAATTTTTAACGAAAGATATATTGTTGACATTATTTTGATTATAATAATTTTTACTTTTTTTTTTTATATTTCAATGAAATTTAATTCTGTTCCTTTTGTACTTTTTTTTTTTTCGGACGGCGATTTCTTATATTTTTCTTTCTTTTTTTAATTCATTTAAAATAATATTTCCTGTAATAACCAAAAATATTTTTTATTATTACTAAAACTTTTAACATTTTTTCATTTTTTGTGTATTAAAATTATTACGTTAATAAATACGTTTTTATGAAACGATTATTGTTTATGGTTGAGGTTTTTTTTCCCCTAATATTTAGGTTAAAATTTTTATTTTTTTGTAATATGTAGCTTTTTAAATTGAATTTTATTTTATTTTTTTGCTGTAGAAATATATATTCGTCTCTATTATCAAGTTTTATGTATCTGAAAGCAACTTATCTTATTGCATCGTTGGTATTACTTATCTATTTATGGTACCATAGATACATTTTGTTTATTTCTTTCGAAACACTAAATTTTCAATTTGTAGTGAGCAAATTGAATGGAAAATATTTTAAAAAATAAATAAATGAAAGAAAGGAAGAAGTTTTTAACAAAAAAAATATGTAGGTTTAGCAAACAACAATCACTATAGTTTCTATAATTTTCAATCATACAAAATCAAATATAGGTTTAGGTCAAGTAAAGTAAAGTAAAATAAAATAAAATAAAATACTGGCTGAGGGTATTTCTTCTATGCACATTAAACATACAAAACAGTAGAAAAAGAAGAGAAAAAAAATACATTTTATTATTTTCTATATTTTATATTTTTCAATAAAATTCTACTGTCCCTCGCATTGGGGTAGTTTTTATTGTACAAATAAGAAAAGACAGACAACAGTCTTCTATTCAAATATACGTGTAATAATCTTTATTTTGTTTTGTTATTTCTGCTGCTGCTACCAATGACCATCATCCTAGCTCATACTTAATTTTTGTTTATTCACATTTGTTTAAAGAATAAAAATACGAAAGAATGAAAACCCCTATCATTCCACCATTATGACTAAACAGAAGTTGTATGAAAATAAGAAAAAGCTAGAGGAAGTAATGCTTTAAAAGAATAAAATAAAAAGTAAATCTTGTGTTCATCTTGATGCTTGTTGTAAAACTTGATTTTCCGTATAATATCTTAAAATATCTGGTTATTGTGCTACTACTGCTGCTGCTGCTACATCTAAAGCTACAGCTACTTCTTCTCTAGTTTGCATTTCGTATATTTATACACAACAACCAAGCTATAATACAAGTTTTGTCCTTATTATTTTCAATCGTATATATAGTTTATTTATTTATTTTTTTCTTTTTATATATTTGCATCCCTTCGCTTATAATTTTTTTTTCTTTTCTTTTTCATTTAACAATAACAACTCGAATTGGAGTCAACCATCAAGATTTATAATGAAAAATTTATTTAAATTAGATTTTATTATTGTGTGTTGTACATTTTTTTTTTTTTTTTTATTATTATTTTGAAAACACTTGAAGAAAAAGTCTTTGCTAATTTAAATTTGATTTAATTTAAAAGAAAATAGAAAAATCTGAATTATTATTATTATTGCTGGATATTTATACAAATAGATTAAAAAAAAAAAAAAAAAACTTTTATAAAGTTCCATTAAAAATCAATTAATCAGAAATATTTATGTTTTAATGATGAATGAAACTAATTGCAATTAACCTAATTATATTTGAATAATATTGTTAAATATTTAACTTGTTTGTCAAATTTTGATAGAAATATTTAAATTTTTTTTATATCTGAGCTAGTTGACATTAACTCATCTCTAACTATAATATGGTTTTTATTTAACAGATAATATCTATTGATTTTTATCGTTTTATAATTGGAATAGAATTTATGATTTATCAATATTTATTTATAAAAACTTATTTGTTATGCTAAATAAATAATATACTAAGCTACTATACTATAGGTTAAAATTATCTCTCTAATGATGCTTTAAATTTTTGTTTACCCATTATGACATTAATATGGGTTAAATAATTTGTCTAATTTAAAATAAAATAATAATAAATAAAAAGAAAGATAATTTCTGTTATGAAAAATTTTATATTTTAATATAAAATATAAATTAAATTTAAATTTAAATAATAATAATAATAATAATTATTATAATTCGAGTCAAGTATAAAATAGGATAACGTTACATCATTATAGAAGAAACAAATTCTTTTTCGGAGGCGGTTATGGTTAATTTTTTGCTTTATTATTTTATTATAAATTTTTGAAAAAACATTTTTTCTTTATTTTGTATATAAAAGTTAATTTCAACTCTTATCAATTGCCTCAAGGCATTTTATGACGGGTTAGCATCCCTAGAATGGTAAAAATAAATCTAAATGCTTGTTGTTTTGGCTGACAGTTTGAATCGCCAAATGGCAAAGTGCGTGGTTTTGATTTCAGCTCATTTAAAATGTTTTTTTTGTCGTTCTATCGAAAAATATAATTTAATTATATTTAAAAATGTGTTTAATGTAACCATTTAACGTGTTTTCTTTTAAAAAATGTGAGCCTTTAATGGAAGAATATTAATATTCACTTGAATTGAGCTTTATTTCCTATTTTTTTTTTTAGAAAATAAGAAACAAGGAAAATATCCTTGTATATATTTTTTTTATTCTTTTAATATATAATAATTTATATAAAATAAAGCATATTTGTTAAAGTTAAAATTTTAAGATTATATTTCTTTATGATTAATTTTTTGTCGTTATTTTGCTCCTTCTTGTTGTTATACGTTTTTCATGTGCTTTGAAAGATTTTAGATTTAACAATATTTTATTTTTTTTTATTTTTTTTTATAGCTTAGTATATAAAATGAAAAACCATAAAACACAAAAAAAAATTAATAAGAAAGAAATAATAATAAAATTTATATGAATATGTATATAAGAAAATTACAACATACAGCCAGCCATTGATGGTTTTTGCTGAGCTTTTTTTTTAATTTAATATTTTTAATTTTAGTACAAGAAGAAAGAAAGTTTAATATTTTTTAAATTAATTAGTTTAAGAGTAATGCGATGTTTATTGATTAAAACAAATTTCAATTTAAAATTCAATCGAATAATAATATTCGATATGGATCTGATAACAGAGCAACAGAAAATTCTACAAAATGTTTATAATCCATAAAATGTCTTTATCACACTTTTGAATATATATAAATAAAACTAGAAAAATATAACAAATTATATCCATTTAGAAAATAACCAAATATTATTACTAATAATATCACAAATGTTTATTTTTTTTATTTTTCTTTACTTTATTATTGTTATTATTATTATTATTATTATATATATATATATATTTCATTTATAACACGCGAACATAATAATAATAATAATAATCGTAATAATGATAATTATATCCCATTGCGATTTTTACTTTTCTAACAAAATACATAGTTATGAAAAATGTTTTAATTAATGAAAGATATATGCTTTTTAAGTGTGTTACTTCGTTAGTTTTTTTATTTAATTAAATTATTATTATTTAAATCATACAATCGATGGTGGTATTCTTAATGCCTTATTATATTTGTTTAGAAGAATATTGTCATAATAATATCAACAAACATATATTAATAATACTAACTGTATTTTTATACATCGTTATATTATTATTATTATTATTGTTATTGTCGTTATAAAAATGGATACACTTTTAATTATAATCATATTTATCGATTAACTAATTTGATGGATAACATTATTATTATTATTAGTAGCATGCATTTATATAGGATATATATATTTGAGTGTTATTAATACACGCAATACAATAATAAATGTTATCCTTGTTGTAATAATATTAATTTTAATTTTATTATTATTTCATTCTGTACGCATAAAATTGTTTTTTCTCCGTTTGTTAATTTTTAAAAATATTTTATTTAATATTTGAAGAAGAAAACACACGAAAAAAAAACGAAGACAAGCTTGCTATTATTTGCCTAATGCATTTGGCATGCAATGAGCTTTTATCATTGTAAAATATTAATTTTTCCAACTATATTTTACTTAAAATAATGTAAAGTTTATAGAAAACTTTGTTGTTACTTGTCTATTTTTTTTTTTGTTTTATTTGTCTGTTGTTGTTGTTGTTTATTATTTAAAACACTTTATCGTTCAAACATTGTCTTATTTTTGAACAGGTGTCACCATTATATATATTATATAAAAAACACTCTAACTATGAAATGTTTACGATTATTAAAATTTAACAATTGTGCTTCTCTTTTATTTATTTACTATGATAAATACACAAAATATATATATATATATATATATATGTATTTATTTTTAAAATATAAAATATTTCATATTATGTATGATTTGTCTTTATTTTACCTTTGAGTATATTAACAGGATTATGAAATACAATTATAAATGTCTTAACGACGTTTATATTTAAATGATGAAATTTTCTTCATTACTATAACTATTGATTTAGTAATTTCAATTGAATAACATATTAGAAAAGTTAGTTTTCCACATGTTAAACTTGTATAAAAGATTTTTTTGTAATTTCTTTGAAATTGTATGTCTTATTACCAGGCGCCTCCACTTGTATATATATTATTTTTAATTTTCTTCGTTTCTTTTTAATTCATTTAAAATTTGTTGTTTCATGTTTACTTTATGGTTTCTTAATTAACTTTTATTGATATAGTTTCATCAAATATTGATGTTTTAATATTTTGACAATGTTTTATCAGTTCCCAGTTACATTAGGAAATTTTTTTATTTATATTATGCGACAAACAAATTTCATAATGTAAATCAATTTTTATTTATCTTTAAAAATATTTATATGATGCTTTTAGTTTATTTTATTTTTTTGTTTATATATAAATATATATATATATATATTAAAAAGCTTCTTTTTTAATGTTTCAACATAGCAAAAAAAAAAAAGAGGCACTCAGAGTAATATTTTACATTAGTTTATGTTAAAACTTGGTTTTTTAAGGGTGTTTGTTTGGGATTTTTTTTTTTATTTTTCGTTTCTTTTTTGCTTTTTTATTTAATGTACATTGTCCTATAAATTATAATTAAATATCATTTTATTATATTAAAATTAAAATAGCGGTATTTTTCCCTTAATTCTTCTTCATTTTTATTTTATTTTTTAATAATAATTTTTCAACATAAAATAAAATTTGAAAGCAGCAACAACAAGTACAGAGATATATTAAAAAAAGAAAAAAACTGATAAAAATGGAGGAAACCTATGTTTTATGTTGTGCTTATCCGGACGCATTGGTTATGCTGTTTTGTAAATGGAAATACCACAGTATATTTTACGTAAACCATATTTCTATATGTTGTACACATCTGATATATGTTTAAAATTGTATATGGCAGTATTTTCGACAAACCTCCCGGGTATGATTTGTCAATTAAAATGCCATCTAGCTAGTTGCATCAGTATATAGAAAATACAAAACAAAAATGTATGTAGAAGATATCTGGTTATGGAAATAGCAATGGGCACTCTAAATATACTCTGTTACTACTTTAATATACTGTAACCATGTTTCACTAGAATCTAAGTTTCGCTTGTTTGTTGTACTCATTTTTGAATATTATGTATGTCACACTGACAAAATCATGTGTATGTTGCTATTTTTAACTCTTCATTAGACAGTTTTTTTATTATTATTATTATTATTATTGTTATTATTAAATTACCACATGGAAACAGGAGATAAATGTGTTTTGGATCACGGTTTAACATAAAATTAGCAATAAAAATTATTAAATTGCTAAAATGAGTTTAGGGACAACAATGACAATGAATCAGTTTTAGTGGTTTTATATAGTATTAGCTTAGATTAAAATATTTTATTAGGTTCTGTATTTTAGGTTTTAGTTTCATTGTTATTATCAGGTATATAAATATGTATTTATCAAAATAGTTAAATTTTTAGTTCATTTTTAGATATACATAAATGTTTCTATATTTATTTAAATTGTTATATTTCTGCCCCAAATTTTGTTATTAAATATTGTAATTTTCTTAATTGAAATATCAATTGTTCATTAATAAAATAAAATAAATATATTTATAATGGAAATAAAGATAATGGTTATATACTCTATGTTTAAATTAGCATAAATGTTATTAATTTAATGTTGTAAGTTATCCAAGTGTGTAGACGATTGAGTAAATGTTTAAATGTAAAAAACAAAAAAAATACCCACGTATTCCATAAAACAATCTTTCCCATTTTATTTATAAAATACAATTTATAAAAATAAAAAAAAAAAATCTAAAAATTGTGTCTTATAATTAAAAATTCATAAAACAAATAAATTGTGTGTTGTATAAAAAACAAAAAAAAATGTATAAACGTTCCAGATGGAAATTTTTCAGATTTTCCATATATACAATATTTAACACGTAAGTTTTTTTTTTTATACATAATATGTTATTAAAAAATCATAAGTTTTATGTGTCGACGACAACGTCAATGTTTCTTTTTTCTTGTCACTAATGGATATTTTTCTTATTTATTAAATAAATTAATTTTTTATGTTTTTAATTTAAAAAAAAAAAAATACAAATAAAGATCCACCAGAGATAACGAAGAAACCATCAAATCAAGGTGTTAAAGTGGGTGGTGTTGCTTCATTTTTTTGTGCAGCCGGAGGTGATCCACATCCAACAATAATATGGCGAAAGAATGGCAAAAAAGTTTCAAGTAATAATAGAAAATTCCAATTTTTATTTAATATTTTAATTGATTTATTTATGTTTGTGTATGTGTATGTCATCCTCATATTATTTATTAATATTTGTCTCGTTTTTCTTTTTTATTTTCATTTACAAAAAAAAAAAAAAAAGGCACCCAAAGTCGTTATTCAGTAACCGAGGAAAAAGGTATCTCAATATTACGTATTGAACCAGTACGTGCAGGTCGTGATGATGCCCCATATGAGTGCGTTGCTGAAAATGGTGTAGGTGATGCTGTGTCAGCTGAGGCATCTCTAACCGTATATGAAGGTAAATGAGAAATTATTTGACCACACATTATCAATATTGCAAAATGTACAAATAAAAAAGAAAAAAATGATATTATTTATTGAAACATTTTATCGTTTTAAAACATCAAATAAAATATAAAGTAACGACTTGTATTTATATTTAAAGTTATGAAAGACAACCCCAGATGTCTTGTGATTTAAATAATTTTTTTTTTCAATTTTAATGAAGAGATAACAAAACAGCAAAAAAAAAAAAAAATACAAATCACAAGTAACAATATAAAATTTCCTTTTTATTATTGTTGATCTATAAAAATAAAGAAAAATTTATTATAGCAAAAAAGTTTAAGAATGAAAAGATCGAAATAAAATTGAAATTTCGTTTTTCCTTTCTTTTCTATCAGAATCCTACTAGTGTGAGTTGTGTCCATTTGCTATTTAATTTTGTTTGTTTTTGAATAAAATGATACGAATTGTTTTGTTTTAAGGATATATAATATTGTTTTTATTAAAATAAAATGTGACATCGTACTCTTACTATAAAACAGGATACTGCCCACACCAGCTATCAGATACATTTGAACAATATAATTCGTAGAATCCTATTGGTCTACACTTGGAATAATTTCTATGTGATACCGAGTAATTTATTAAAAATACGACAGAATAGTTAATGGATTGGTGCTTGTTTCATTTCTTTTGGCCAAAATAATTTTTCATTAATTTCAATTTTTTTTTTCATTTCGTTTTTATGTTTATTACACAAATTTATCATTCACTTATCCACGGATATTTCTTTTTGGGATAATAATGATAATAAAATAAACTCTTACATGAGTTAAGTCACAACCATTGGTTATTTCTTAATAAAAACATAAAAAAAAAATTTTTGGCTTCTAGAAAAGAAATAGAAAAGTAAAATAATCTTTTTATTGATTCAATTCACTTGTTTGGTTTTATTTTCGTTCCTTACAATTTATTTTCTCTATTCATTCGTCCCATTCGTATGTAATGCAAATACATTTTTATTTAACTTTAGAGAACATAAATTTTTATGTTTATCAATAACTTGATGGTGGTATGGTATGCTGTACTCTGTTGCAATATTTTTATTCTTCAATATTTTCCTAAGATTTATTACTTTTGACTTTCGTTTTAGAATTGAGATGAAAAAATAAAAGTTTGCTAGTTAGTAAAGAAATATTTTGTTTGTGTTTAGCCTTTTGCTTGTTATAAAATATAAAATACTATTTAAGTATCAAAAAGTTATGTTAAATGAATAAAAATTTTAACAACAATTGTTGTGCTTCCAGTAAGGAATATGTTAGTGAGCTTTTTTTGTTGTAGCATTATTGTTTCAAATTTTCAATAACATTATTTATTGATAATTTGTTTGATAATAAATTCGTTTTTTCTTATAAATATAAATACATTTGACGCAGCATATGGCCATGTGCAATTTTTATTATTATTTTTTTAATTTTATTATCATCCTGAGTAGCATTCGTAACATTTTGACATAATTTGAAGTAGTTAAAAGAAAGTTTCGTTATATCAACATAAAGTTTAAACAAAAAAAGTAAAAAGAAAAAAACGTGGAGAGAGGGTGAAATAACTTTATTATTGTTATGATATAGGGAAAATATAATATAATAAAAAAGGTAAAATGAATAATGTTTGCATAGATTGTGATTTGATTAAATTCTTTGTTAAAGGATTTTATAATTTATAACTTACATGTCCTTGAGAAAGAGAAAATTTTACTTTATCTTAAATAAAGAAAAAGGGAAAACTACTTTTGGAAAAGTTTTTTATATAAATAAAATCAAAGGTAAAAAAAAACACAAAAACTTTAATTATTGTAGTTAAACTTAAAAATTTTAATCAGAAAATCAAGGTGTACCCTTTTTAAGATAGTTAATAACTGTATATATGTATTAAGGAGTCACCTTAACTTTATTTTACTCAAGAGGATATAATTTAGATACTAAATCTATTTTTTTTCTTATAAAATACTTTTTGGTACGGTCATTCATATTTATTTTTTTTGTTTCTTTTTTACGAAAGCTTTTTATACTTTTATTGCAATTTTTTATGACTCAATTTTCCTTTCTTGTTTCTTTTTTTATTTACAGAATTGCATTAATTTTTTTTTCTCTCTTTTTTTATATCAAATATCGTTAAATTTCGATTTAAATTTCAACGTAATTTTATTATTATTATTTTTCATTTTTTCTTTATTTTATTTTTTTTTGCTTATTCAAAATGTAGTCGATTTTATTAAAGAATATAAAGACAAATGTGTATAATAATCTTTTATTATTACGACTGTTATATTAAGGATTAATTTAGATTATTAACGTTTCACAGACACACATAATTCTGTTTTTTTTTTTTTATATTTTCTGTCTTTCTATTTTAATAAAATTAAAGGTAAAATGAAAAAAATAGATAAACAGTAAAAGAAATACCTTAGATAAAGTTAAGTTTTTGACCAATTTAATCTTTCAAAAGTACTTTTTTTTTTTTTTACTATTTTCACGAAAAAACAGTTGCAGTTGTTTTATGTTTGTCATAAGTCCTTTTTTTCTTTCTATATATATACATTTTGATATCTGTCTAGCTGGGAAAGCTTTAAAGCTTTTTTATTGTATTAAAAAGTTTATTATTAATTTTTTTTTTTTTTTATTAATATTGTGCACTTAACTGACGGTTATATATTATTTCATTCAATTTTGTTAGTTAGTTTGTTTTCTTGGTAGTATTTCATTGTTAATAATTTTTGAAGAAATTAAACTAAAAATTAAAAAAGTTTAAAGATTAAATTGTATTTAAACATTATTAGTTTATGCTTTTATTGATTATTGAACATTTATTGTTTTAATTATTATCAATTAACAATATTATTATTATTATTATTATTATTATTATTATTATTATTATTATTATTATTATTATTATTATTATTATTATTATTATTATTATTATTATTATTATGCAAAAATTATACACATAATGTTTAACAATTTTTTTCTTTTTTTGTGTTTAATGAATATTATTTTGAAAACAGAACACGAAACATCTTCCTAAACGTTATATTTGCACTTAAACTTAAAAGAAGAAAAGACAAAAGTTTTTTTTTGATAAACAATCCACGACCACCACCACCCGCTGTTTTAATAATGATTTAGTTTTTTTTTTCTTCTGCTTCTTCTATTTTATTTTTTGTTACAACCTACCTGAAAATAAAGTAAAACTTTAAACAAATAAAACGACAAAAATGTAGAAAAGTTTTAAATCCTTGATTATTGTATTTTGTACGTTTTTTTTTTTTTTTTCGTGTAGAAATTTTTTAATCATTTATTTTAAAAGCTTTATTATTTTATTCTTTTTTTGTCAATGTGTGCGGTTGGTTTTTAACTTTGTAAGTTTAATCTTTACTTTCTTGTTTTTTTATGTTTTGTTAAAAAAAAAATAATATCATTTTGTTATGATGAGGAAAAAGTTATAAAAAATATTTTTTATTGACATATAATAGGATGTATTCTGTTTTAAATTGTTTTATGACGTTGCGACCACATGAAATTACATTTTGTTAATTGAATTATTGTAATAAAGCTTTATCAATTAAAAAATAAAAATTGCAAAATTAAAAGCTTTGTGGAAAAAAATAATATGTATTTAAAAAGCATAATTTACATTTTATATTTTATCGGTTAATTGTATAAATAAAAAGAAAACTTTTATTAATTATATTTTTCTAAAGAGGAAATTAATAAATTACTTTTTCTTTTTTTTTTTTTTATATAGTACCGGTAGAGATCTTTCCGGTTATTATAATTATTTTTTTATTCTTTAAAACAATGAGGTTAATATTTTTAATTTCTTTTTCCTTTTTTTTTCCACCTACAAATAATCTAATTTCTTTGAAATTATAATAAATTTTCTTTGTAAAATTTCTGCAGTTTTTTTTTTTTTAATTTTTATCTAACTAGTTCAAGTTAATTTATTTAATTATAATGCAATTTTAGTTTGATTGAAATATTTTAAAGTTAATTCTCATTAGTTTCTTGTAATTACTTTTAGTTTTAAGAATTATTTTATTCAATATTAATTCTCTTTAATTTGATTAAATGATAAGTAAAACCAAAAACGCATAACACTCTGGCTTTTAATAATGTTTGTGCATTCAGAAATTATTTGTTGGCTTTGTTTTTAGTTTGAATTATTTAATTATAATTCTAATTTACATATGAAAATAGTGGTATGGCAGGTGGATAATATTTAGTTCCTTTTTTATTATATAATTATTCAGTGAAATGGATTTTATAAAAAAAAAAATAAATAAAAAAAATTATTTAAGATGATTTTTAGCGTCATTATAAATTTCTTTATATACTATTTTTATTTAATTATTTTACTGCATAATGTTGTAATACGTGGTTTGTAGATTTGTGTATGCTCTAAGTATGTTAAAAATAATTTACATTAATTTTTTACGCTCTAAAGATTAAAGACCAACTGTCACTCAAACCATTTTTTATTTTCTTCTATATTTATGCGGTTTTTTGTGTTTATTTTTATGTTGCTTAAAACAAATAATAAAAAAATTCTCTCCTGCGTTTCGTTTGTGAGTAGAAAACAGAAGTTGTGGATATGATTTTGGTGCTTTCTAGCGGCTGCTGTCGTTGTTGTTGCGTTATTATAAAGCTTTTGTTTTTGCTTATCCCATTTTTTTTTTATTCTTTTGTATTTTGTTTTCATTATTTTTATTATTATTTTAATTTTTTTTTCGCTTTTTACACAATTGGTGAGTTAAATTGTTTTCATTTGTTTGGCTGTCATGGTTATGTGGTTGACTAAATGAAGGCGGCGTGTGTAATTTTACATCCTCTTCTAGAAGAGCATTACTTTTGGTGCGCCAACAATATCCTCATTTGTCTTCTTTATTACTTTAAACCGCTTTTATTTTTTTTTTGTGTTTTATTAAAAAATTTCAGGTTGTTTGCTGTTTGCTTTGTTTTTAACACAAATGGACAATAATTTTGCAGACCTCCCCTTTTCACATGTTTTTATTATTAAGATCTAAAATAATATCACATAAATACGTTTCAGTGTTTTTTTTTTCTTTTTTTCTTTCTTTATTATTATTTTGGCCCTGGATTTGTAAATGATTTTCATTTGAAATCCAATTAAACTTATAGCGAAGCATTTAGAATATTTTATAAGAGGAAAAAAAAATTAATAAACGACACATCAGTCATCATCTATCGTATTATTATTATTATTATCATTATAATTATTTAAATCACTGAATTATAATTTTATTGGCCAAATGTCTGTGATTTAAAAGTGAAAAAGTATTTATTATCATGGAGAAAAAAAAAAAAAAATTCAATTAATATTAAAATTAAGTGGAGTAACTAAATAGAATTATGCGCAAATAATTTCGGAAAATAAAAATGTCACCGTTCGTTCTGTCCTATCTACTAACTATAGCCAAATGCTTTTTAATCCCGAAAATTCTATTGTTATAAATTTTCATCGTTGAGCATTTTTTGTTTTTTTCATTTTTAACAATCCGTACAGCATACAGGCAGCCAAAGAAGGGTACACAATCAAATATATTAAAATATCATCGCCTCCATTTTTCAACCGTTTTTTTTTATTTTATTTTTATAAAAAAAAATTTTCACATTTAACGACGACCAAGTTAGTTTGTTACAGACTAAAGGATTTGGACGGTTTTATGATACCATAAATTTAACTGAATAAATATATATTAGGATTTAGTAGTTAGTAGTTTTTGCATAGTTAAGTAATATTCTATGTTTCAACGTAACGCTTCTGGATTTTTATTTATTGTCATCGCATTAGAAATTTCTGATTTTTAAATGTCAAATCTGATTACAAATATAAGATTAAAATTTGATTGACAATTTGTTAGTTTTACGCTTTTTATACATATTCCAAGTTTAAAGTTTTTTTTTTTTAATTAAAAAAAAAACACGGAAAGCAAAATTTGTTTATTTTTAATTAAATTAAGTCGTGAAAATAATATAGTGGAGGCGCCTGGTTAACACCAATATTTTTTTTATTTTTTAAATTGATTTACTATATGAAGGTTGCGCTTTCTAAATTATTTATATATTTATTATGTGTAAATATAATTATTATTTTCTGATTATGGTAAATTTATTTTATTAAATAAAAAAATAACAGCTTGGCTTGGCGGTAGTAATAATTAAACATACCGAAAAAAACTTTCTAACAAAGGAATATTCTAGGGCGAAGGTGTGTCATATTCGTGTGGTTAAAAGAAGAAAAAATAAAAACGCTAAGAAATAAATTCATTATGAACAATAAACTGAATGATGTATAATGTTTTACCTTTTTTTTTTCCTTTTGATTTTTTTTTATATTTTTCTCTCCTTTTCAATATAAATATTTAGTCATTAAAATTATTTTAGATTGTGTAGCAGATATCAAGTAACAAACATGATTAATAAACGAAGAAAAATTATGTTTTTAACAACACAACGTAAAATATGGTAGATAGATAAAATGTTTTTGTTTTTTTTTTTTGTTTAATTTTAAATAATAAGAATAATCAATAATGAGTTTGATAGATATTTTATTATTTATAATCTGGTGAGTGTCTTAGAGTAAATATTTATTTATATAAATTTTAGACATATTTTATTGTAACTGATATTTACTGAATGAATATTATTGATGTTTTTATATTATTCTCTATTTATTTATAAGTAATAATGATGATAGGTTTAGTATTTTTTTTTGTTTATCTGATAAATAATGAATTATAATTAATTTATGAATATACTTTAATCAAAAGAAGAATAGAGACAACAACCAACCTCCCCATATTATATAATAAAATTTCATTGATTTAAATAAAGCAATCATTTTATATTTCATTAAATTGTTTCAAATATTAACAATTAGTTATCTAATAAAATTATATATAAATATAATTTTTAAACGTAATAACAATTATTATATAAATAAAACAAAACTATTAGTTAATTTTGCATTTTATATTCAAATATTGTCTATGCGATTTTATTTTTATTATTATTATTATTATTGTTGAATAATTATTGTTGCTGTTGCATTAAGTTTTTATAAACAAAATATATTTAATTAAATTTCTTTTCGTTGTTTTTTTTATTAATAATAATAATAATAATTAAAAATTTATTTTATGGATATTTTATTAAAAAAAAAAAAATAATAATAATTAAATGTTAACAAGTATTTATGTTAATTGAATTCCATTTGTGTGTATTTTATATTTTATATTTCTTTATCAAATATAATCATATGCTTTCTATAAATTATAAAGCTACCTCAATAAAATACCATTTATTCATCATGTTAATTTATTGTTTTTTTTTTGTTTTTGTATATATATTATGGCGTGTTTTTGTTTGGTTTTATAGTCAAAACTTTTGAATTAACAAACACAAGTGATTTGTAGGTTGCATAAAAAAAAAAAAAATTATAATAATAAAGCAGAAAATCTGAAAATTACAATTAATGTTTAAATTTTTTTTTATGTACATACAAATATTCTTTACAAATATGCTATATTAACTAGTTATTTCACTTCTTATTGTGTAATTTGTGTTTTTTTCTTTCGTTTTTGTAACATTCTATGTACATCTTCAAGTGTTTTGAAAATTTATTGTTTTTACATACATAAATATGTTTTCTTTATTTACTTGTTATGTTTCTGCAACGAATATTATTATTTAAAATTATTTTTATCTATCATGTTGTATGTTATTCTTGAATTTAAACTAACCTAAATGTTGCTGTTTTCTCATTTTAATTTATAAGACAAGAAAACATAGTAAAACGAAAAAAAAAAAATCCTTATTTTGTCTGGTTTTAAATTTTGATTATTAAATTTCTCAACATTTTAAAGATTAATTACTTTAAAGATTTTATTATTATTTTTTTTTTGTTTCTTATCTATCTTCCTTTTTCCTTAAAACAGAAAAAAAAATTCATTGAAAAAGCTTTAGTATTACTAAAATGGTTGAAAGGATTTTTTCGACAACATCTCTATACAAAAAAAAAAACTTAAATAAATGTAATTTTACAATAAAAATACAATTCTATTTAATATAAACATGAGATCGAGTAAAAAAGATATAAATTTAATTTGGATTTTATGAGTTATGTTGTTTTAGAATCATGACATAAAGATGAAACTTCGTAACATATATTCATGAATGTTTTAAGTAAAGAAGAAGATTTTCTCTATCGCTAGATAAACTACATACATTTTGAAGGATTTTTTTATTTTTTCGTATTTTAAGCACAAGCATACTTTAAAGTTTGTACTTTAACGAAAAAACATTTTTTTTTATTTATCATTATATTGTTTTCTTTAATAAAAATCCAAGTGCAGTACAAAATCACATATTCAAAAGTTTTGCTTTTTTTTTCTGTCTACTCTTCTACAGCTGTCTTTGGATACAAATAAAATTGTTTGCATTTCTTTCGTTTGGTATAAAACAGAATCTCTTGTTTGTTTACACAAGTACATGATAATATTTTAAGTATGAGACGATTCCAATCAATATTTTATTATCGTTATATTTGTATTATGCAATGCATACCTTTGGTAATTGTTTAATGCAATTTCGTTTGTTTTGTTTAATTTATTATTTGTTATTTTTATGCTTTAACTTTAATGCTATGTTTATCAAATTAACTATAAAACATACATAATTGTATTCAGTAATGTATTAGCATATTATTTACGTTATAATTGCTAATGTTTTTTTTTGAATTTCATGTGAAATTTGAAAAAACAAATAAATATTGTTTTTTTTTTTTAACCATTGATTAAGCAAGCAAAAATTACTACCATCGTATTATTATTGTTAAATCATAATAAATTAAATTTTATTTCTAATAAACACACAAATATGATGATAATTTTGCTAATTATACAACATTTATTATTAAAATAATTAAATTTCATTTTTAATAGGATATTTTCCATACAATTAGAGTTACCAAATATTCGAATTATGTAGAATAAATAGAATTAAGTTGCGATAACGATTTTATTGTAAAATCTATCATACAACATTTTTGTGAACTCAATACAAAATATTTGACCAAGTTTATGTAAAAATAAAAATTCAGTTTTAAGCTGAAATTTTAACAAAATTCAGATCCTTCTGAAACTTTGCTAAATTATTTATTTTAATGTACTGAACTGAGTCAGTTCTTGAAGTTTTTCAATAAAAATGCTTAAATTTATAGGATATATTTGAACCGAGTTATAGTAAGATCCTACATAGTTCCAAAAATTAGTTATTTAAGACAGAACATCGAATTTAAAAGTTTAAATATTGAAAAATAGTTAATTAACTAAATTTTCAAATCATACATATAATTAAGCAATTAAATCTTAGCATATTTAATTATAAATACCGTGTAGTATTATATAACTAAGAACTTAAACACTTAATATTCTTAAAAAGTATTTATTTCTCTTAACAAAACTTGACAATAGCAATAGGAAATTGTTAACAAAAAAAAAAAAAAAAAAAGAAAACATTTATTTTGGCTTTCAATTAATAAATTTCATGTTATTTTAACATTTAATATAATAATGATAAAATCACGTCCTAAATGGCACGTACTTTCTTCTATAAATGAATAAACATGAAAAATAATCTATAGAAATATTATTGTGGTATAAAAGCATAATATTTCATTGCCAATAGATTTTATAAACACATTAAACCATGCAAGAATAATAACCACAACAAATATTATATAATTACCTTTTACAGGATTACACCTGTATATATAGATTTAGTTTTTTCTTTCCTTTCTTTTTACGTTTCGTTTCATTTCCCAGTTTTTTTTTTTTTTCTTTTTTTTTAATGCAACTAATAAAATTTTGATGATGTTTACTTTGTAGGAAAATAAATAAAATATGAAATAGTAAAAATGTGAAAAAGCTTTATATATTTAAGCTTAATTAAACACACAATTTCTCGGTTTTACTATGAAAATATTTCTCCTTTTATTATGATTATTATTATTATTAGTAAAATGTCTAATGATTTTTGTGTGCGTTATGTTGAGGTTTTTCCTATAATAATAGATCTTAACATTTTTTTTTTCTTTCTATAATATTATTTCTCCTATAAAAATATTTTATTTTATTAATTTTTCATGTATTTTTATTACGGTTTTTCATTATAAATGTGTAATAATATTAAAGGAACTTGATGTATTATATAGTTTTATTTTTCATTTCATTACTTTCTTTTCTCGTTTATTATTTTTTCTTTTCGTTTCTTTATTTAACATTTATTAATATTTTTAATGTCAAAGAGGAGAGCACAACGACAAACAACGAAAAATCAACTCTTGTTATTATTTTTAATGTACATACAAAATATTAAACCAAGGAAAAAGCACACAAAAATTATTATAATTTGTTGTAACGACAAACAAAACAGTTGACTTTTATATAAGCTTTTCACGTTATACATGATTATTTTATTTATTTTCTTTTTTTTTATTTTTTGTTTTTTACTTAAACTAAATTAAAAGTGAAACTTTTTTTTTTACTTATTTTTTTTTTTCACTTTCTCTGCTGCTTTTATTATTATTGGAGAATTTTTGTTGTTTTTACTTTTACTTTTACTTACAACTAATTTTCTTTAATTTAATTTTTTTTTGTTGCTCCTTCATTTCATTTTATTTATTTTCTGTTTTTGATGAAATGTATTTTCTACATGCACAAATGATTAATTTTCCTTCGAAGCACAATAAATGAATGATAGAAAAATGTATCTATTGCAACAAAATGATTTTCTTGACTCTTGATAAAATAATAGAGAAATAAATAAAATGAAAAAAAAGGTAAAATTGAAACATGTCTATAGATATCGTAAAAGTACAAATGATGGAAATAAAATATTATTATTATGAATAAATAAATAGAAATGAATAAAGAATGGTAGGAGGTAAAGAAACCAAATGGTAAATAGTAAATATATTCATGTTTATCCTTATTAACCTCCCAGAAAAACAGTGTCCAAACTAAAACAAAACAAAAAAGTTATATTCAAAACGTATAGAATATATGTTTTCCCAACTATTTTTTCTATGATGATTTTTCCGCATGTTCAGTAATATTTTTCCATCTACTCCATCCACTCATTTTTATTTAGTTTTTATAATATACAAAAAAAAAAAAAAATAGCAATCCAAACGAACAAAAAAATATTTTTTGTACCATGTTGATGGGTTAAGTTTTGGAGATAAATGCATGCATAGTAGAATATATGTTGTATGTATCTATTTTTCTTCTTTTTATTTTTTAAGAGTCTCGAAAAGATTATAGGTGTGGTAACGAAATGTTAAAATAAAAATGAAAAGTTGTGGTGAAAAAAGCAAAAAAAAAAAGAAAAAATATATTAAAGAAAAATAAAATCTACCTAGGCGAAAGTTTCGTTTCGTTTATTTATTTTTTTTCTTTGCTATTTTATTTTGGACGCTAGCTGAATGTTAATGATGCAAAACCGTATTTGTTCATCATATTCTAACTCATTTTTTATTTTGTTTCTGCGTAGAAATTTCACCTGTATAGAATGTAAAAAAAAAAATAGAATATAAAAGGAGGAAATAGAAAAAAGGTAGAATGATGTCAAATATGGTTAACTTTTACTTTACTTATACCATAAAATTATGAACAATGATAACTATATCCTCACTAGTGAATGAATGACTGGTTAGGAACATTCAACAACAACCATCACTAACAAATAATGAGAAAAGTAAAACAAAATAAACCAAACGAAGCATAATGAATTTTATTCTCTACATATGTTTTTCTGTTTACAGTATCTTTCTATTACTATTCCTATTCAATGCTTCTTTCATTGAGCTTTTTTTCTGTTATATTTGATGTAATTTTTCCGGTTTTGTGTCTTGTTATCGTTTTTTATATATTTATCTAAGGTAAACTCTGCGCGACTATTTAGATAAATATAAGGTAGATAAATTTTACGTTAACTTTCATCTTGTCTTATTTATTTCTATGCTTGTAATAATTTTTTTTTATTTAAACATTTTATTCTTTATTATATTTTCAACTAGAATAAACACAGATAAATGAATTATTGGTTATAATTTCTATATGTGTGTAGGAGTTAATTATTTATATTGTTTGATCACTTTTAATAAGAAGCTAATTATATTTAAGTGATTATAGATATTATAATATGATTTTGAATAATAAAGGTAATAGAAATTCTTTTTAACCAATTAAATGATTATTCAAATAAGTTGATATGCAAATATTGTTTAGTTTATTAAAATATTCATAATTATTGTATAGGTAAACAAAAAGAAAAAAGAAAGAAAAAAAAACGCCAAAGAGAAAATGCTATAAAAAAAATTATTATTTTTTATGATATCTTCCTGATGTATTTATTACATTTATATCACATGAACGATAAGCACGTATATTGGGATAGACATTTAAAGATTATAAATGTGTGTTTGGTTGTGTACATATATAATATAATATTTAATGTATAGCAGCCTATAAAATTTTATACCACATACTGTTTGTAAATTTTTTTCTTTCTTCCTTTCTTTCTTTCTTTATTCTTTCTTCCTAATAAAAGCACTGGAAAGAGTATTTGATGTTATAATATGTTCTCTTGTGTGCTTATTTTTATTATTTTATTACAATTTTATTTTTTTGGCTAACATTTTGGCCACCCACAACAGTTTAAGGGGTATTTTATTTTTTCTATTTTTGTTGAGTAATATTAAAGATTATTTTTCATAGGCTACAAAAAAAAAAAAGAAAAAGCACAAGAATACTTTGGTTAAAAAAAAAATAGAAAAGAAAAGAAATTTGTATGTAAAAAAAAAAACAAAAAAAAAATTATATTTTTAAATAATAGGAAGCAGTGTAGAAAGAAAATTATAGTAAGACATGAGGACGCATAATCTGTTTGTCACATATTCATGTAGCTAGGAAAAACCAAATTTTTATATTATTTTTGCACGGCATAGAAACTGACAATTTGTGATTGTTATTAGTTTCAATACTTTTGATTATTATTTCGCATTAAATTTGCTTTATTATACATTAAACCAATTTTATTTTTTATTTTACTTTTTGCATCGTTAATAAACTTTTTAAGTGTTGTGTAACAAAAATTGGCTTTTTTTCCAAGAATTTTAATGCGTTCATAACAGATACTTATCATTATTTAGTCATAATTTTTATATTTCGACTTTTCACTATATATTATGATTATTATTTGTAACACAATATGAATCGTAACATTGGCTATGTGTTTTGAATATATTCATTCTTTGTCACATAGCTAATAGTTTATAAAAGCAGTTGCACGAATTACAATTTCTACACAGTTTTCCACCTCAGTTGATTTGTGCTTATGGGCTTTTCTTTTACTCACTATGTGTGTGCATAGGGATTATATATATATGTATATAAAAAAAAAATTAAATAAATAAATAAAATTGTATGACGTTTTTCTCTCTTCTTCTTTTTCTATTTTGTTTCCCATTTTTATATTTTGTTGTAAAAGAAAATAAAAACACTTTTACCTATCACCTATCATTCTTACTTTCATTTTCATAGAATAAATATTTTTATCATGTGAATTTATTACTTATGTATATAGAAATATAAAATTCTCTACCGTATATTCTATATTATTATTATTATAATAATTTTTTTTTGTTGTTTATATGTGTATATTGTAGAGTCAAATAAAACCATTTATCATATTTTTGTTATTTTGCAAACAAACAAGCAAACAGTAGCAACTAGAGAAATAGAAACCTAAGAGGGAAACATATAATAAAATGCTTAAGAAAAATGAATAAACAGAAACAGGGAAAATATGTTTTGTTAAAAAAAAATGAATAAAATCAGATTAAAAGAATAATACACAAAAATCACAAATAAGCTCTTTGATTCTAATTTTTATAATTAAAAAAAAAAAAATTTTCATTGGTCAAAATTTAATCTAATCCTTTCTCCTCTTCCTAAGCGTTTTTTTTTATTATTATTATTATCGTTGTTACTGTAACATATTAGTCTGTATTTTTTCATACATATGATGTGTAGGATAATAATGGACCAAAGGAAATGAATTGGAAAATTTAACATTTATTATAAATTTTTTGTTATTTTTACCGTAAATGTTACCAAAAAAAAAAGGACTAAGAACAAACATATATCCTTCAAATACACACAACACAAAATATATTTTATTTTATTTTTTGTTATTACATAAAAAGAAAACATATTATGAATTTGTTGTATATTTATCGCGTTTATTCGCATTTATACATACAAAAAAAAAAAGAAAATATTTTCTTCTCTCTACCCAAGCTAAGAAAAGAAAGGAAAAGAAAAGAAAATCGTTAGTCGTTGTAACAACAACAGACGGTTGTAAAATAGCACTATGTTTATAATTTTTTCTTCATATTTTTATTTTTTTGTTATTTATTTATTTATTTTCAGTACATTTCTTGCAATATTTTCTTTCTTCTTTTAATG
The DNA here is from genome assembly GCA_961205885.1 of Ptychoptera albimana. Classification (NCBI taxonomy): domain Eukaryota; kingdom Metazoa; phylum Arthropoda; class Insecta; order Diptera; family Ptychopteridae; genus Ptychoptera; species Ptychoptera albimana. Next base: position 8,001,586 of record OY540801.1, on the reverse strand, counting down.
TACATTTTGGTTATTCGGTTTTGTTTTGTTTTTTTTTTTTCTTTTTTAGGTGATTTGTGTAGTGTTTTGTTGTAGTAATAAATTTATCCGAGTGAACCAAAGCAAAACCACATACTTGGTTTAGTCAGAGAAGAAACACTGAAACATATCCAATATACACTTTGTTAATAATAAATACAATCCACTTTTCTTGTCATACAGCAACAATCGGTATATTCGGTGTTCCTCCCATATTTAGACGCTTTAAGTATATTACGTAAATACTATAAAATCCCATCATATGCAAGACACAACTGTTAACGAATGGATGATGCATATAGTTGGCTATATTGTAACTAAGAAGTTAAAGTTTTTTATTTTTAATTTTATGCTTTTTAAACTATATATTCATCCAACAGACAAAATCGCTTATATTTTATTATCATCGTTCATTTTTCTTTATGAATTTTATAAACTTTTTCAAAACTAACTTATTCTCATTTTTTTTGTTTCTACTGATTACATAATAGGTTCCGCTGTTTCGTTTATCCCTTTTGTATTTTTAACCACAATTATTTGTTATGAAAATTTCTGAGAAATATAATTGAAAATAATTATTTTGTGAAAACACATTGTTGTATTGTGTTCGGTTCTCTCACATAAATGACTAATTCTAGGTTATTTTAATAACATGATCTGATGTAAAAAAAACAAAAAATACATATAAAGGTAATGTTAGAATAAAAGCACGTAGGTAGAATGGTTTTAATTTTAAATGGAGAATATTTTGAAGTAAATTAAAGGAAATCATAAAACTAAACTAATAATTATCACATTTTCTATTTTTATAACGAGCAAACCTTTATAAAATCGTGTAATTGGTAATTGTAATTGGTTGTTAATAAATTAAAGTATTTAATAGATTTGTTTTATTTATTATTTTAAAGCTTTTATATTTCTATAAAAACGATATGAATACGAACTTTTAGAAAATCGAAAATACGAGAAAGAATGAAAAAATGAAAATAGATTACAATCGAAAAAAGCAAAATGTTTTTTATGGTTTTAGTTGGAATTGTAATCAAATGTCATAAGTCATGCATAGTTGTTACTTTATTTATAGCAAAGCTTTTATTTTTATGGTACTTTATTTTATTTATTTATTTTTATTTTTTTATTATCAATATTGCGGTACAGGATGTGCTGCTATCTTTTAAGAAATTAATTGAAAGCAAATCGGCAAATATTTCAATATAATTAACAAAAGGTCGATGAAAGGTAAACCTTTATTGAATATAATGCACAGGCATTGAAATTTAACAAAATAAAAAATCTATTTGCAATTAGAACGAGGTTAAAATTACTTTAAATTCAGTAAAAAAAAAAAAAAATTATATAAATGTGGGTGGTCGTTTTAAAGGTTGGTAAATGATTTTATACTAAGTAGATATATTTATATCTTGGTATAGCTTGGTATTTTGTTTCATTGTGTGTCTATACTTCATTTTTTATTTATTCGTTTTATGTATAGAATTTTTTTTTTTTTTGTTCTTTATATTCTTTCGTATGCATATCAATATAAATTGCAGTAAATGATGTTGCAAATATTCTATTTTATTTAACAGAAACCAAGTATTCTATGTGTCTAACCATAATAAATATATACTTGATGTAAACACATCATTTAAACTGCTGCATTGCCTGTTTTTTTTACCTTACTTAAACTTAGGTAAAAACCTGAATATAGAGTTATTTTGTGTTCAAATATATACCTATTTACATATATTTTTGTTTTGTTTTTAACAAAAAAGAAAATGATTTTAAAGAATAGATAGGTATTTATGTATTAAATAGTTTTTTTTAAAACAGAAAACAATATTTATTATTATAGTAAATTATACTCTTAATTTGTTACCATAACAAAAAGTTTCACCTATATGATATATGAAACGTTTATATTACTTTTCATAACTTTAAACAAAAAAATAAATAAAATTTTCTATGAACTTTATTCTTCTTCTTCTACTTCTACTTCTTCTAATAAAATGAAGAAATCGTAAAAGAAACTTTTTTTTTTCATAGTTATATATGTACGTCGTTTAAAATATTTAATATTTATCTACTTAAATATCGACAATAAACTATAAAACTATAAAAAAAAAAAAAAAATTTCATCGATTATTGTTATTTGAAATATAGAAATTTATTACCAATTATTTTCCTAAATAAATAAAGGAAAACTTTTCTCGTTTTTTTTTTTTAGCTTCTTTTAAACCATTAAAATAATAACGCTTTTAGTTTTATTAATTTTTTTTTCGAAGGAACTTTCATCATATTTATTTATGTTTTCAAATTACTACAAATAGCCAAAAAAAAATTTGCTACCACAATAAAGATGTTTTTAACGAATTTATATGAATTGTTTTATTTATTTTGATAATTTTCTATTAAAGATATTAATAAATTTTTATTATTTATTTACAGTTGATAAAACGCCAAGTGGATTTCCGATAATAACACAAAGTCCGAATACCAGAGTTATTGAGATTGGACATACAGCGGTGATGCAATGTCGTGCAACTGGTAATCCAACACCAAAAATTTATTGGTTAAAAGATATGAAACGTGTAGATATGACAAATTCACGTTATTCTTTAATTGACGGTAAGTTTTATTTTATTGATGACTAATTTACCTACATAAATCAAATTTATTTATTTTTGATAATCATCCAAAGGTTATTACGACTATAAATACGAATGAAATTGATTTTAATAATAATAAACAAATAAATTACATAAATGTTTTGTGTAGTCTCATGAAAAATAATTTACTTTAGTTATCAGTAAATTTGTCACATGAGTTAATAAAGCGTTAATTAATCACTCAGTTATTAAAAAAAAAATATTTTTTTTTTGGTTTCAAGTAGCCACTGGCTTAATTAATTCATTATTTTTGTATTATATCACTAGTGAAACAGACTTTTTGGTATTTGCTACTAACTAAAAAAAAAATTTAAAGAGCTTATTTTCCTAACAATGTAAAAGTCAAGTAATAAACAAATAATAAAAAAAGGGTTGAAAAACGGACATTTTCCGTTTAAAGCTTTAACTTTATTTCACCATTATTTGTTAAATAATTATGTACAGAGTATTTAAGCAAAATACAAAGAATAGAAGTATCGTCGTTGTTTTCCTATGGGTAAAATATTTTATCGACTATAAGCTTTACATTTGGATAAAGAAAAAAAAAATTAATTAATATTTGAAAATTGTGTATTCAATTAATTATTTATATAATATTCTTTGTTAAAAAATAATAAAACTGAATATTTCATCCTCGAATACATATTTTGTTTTTTTTTCTTTTCTGTATTCTCTTCAACTTTTAAGTTGCTTTAATATTTCTTTTATTGATTATCATTAATATTTAAATAGATTCTTGAATAATTTTTCCTTTTTTTTTTTTTTATTAATTCAAAATTCGGCCCACTTTGTTGCCCATAATTACTGTAATGTTAAAAAAAAATAGAAACATGGAAATTTATATATTTATATAAAAAGAAAGAGAAAAGTAAAAAACAGAAAATCAATGGATGAAACAGAATAAGAATCATAATTTAAAAAAAAAAAAAATAATGAAAAACATTTAAGGAAACAATAAACATATCTCTTTATTAACATATTAAGGATTCAAAAGAAAACGACAAGATTCTGTATCTTATAATGATTTTACTTGTTTTAAACGAGTAAACAAAAAAAAAAACAACATCGAATGACCCTTTTTTTTTCGTCATTGTTGTTATTGTTTTTGTTGTCTGTTTGGATCATTTTATACTTTTATTGTTTTTTACAATCATCGATCTTTCCTTACGATAAATTTATAATAATAACATTCAAAAGTATAGTTAAGTAGAAATGAATTTTATGTTATTTTCATTTCTTTTCTTTTAGAAATATTTTTTGTGTTGCTGTTGTCTTACCTCCTATATGGGGGGCTTTTTTATATCGAATACAATAATAATAATAATAATAATATATTGTTGTAAATAAGACTAAAAATATATTAAGGGAAAATTCGTTTTAAAAATAAAACTCAGTCATTTTCCTACATTTTTCTTTTTTGTCAACAGTAGCAAACAACTTATTACTCGTTCATTCTATAATTTTTGTTGTTTTCGTTATTTGTGTAAACTTCTAATATCATCAATGATTCAATAATGAGTAAATAGAGTTACCTCGTTTTTTATTATTATTATTATTAAAGTGAACAACCAAAATTGAATCGATATAACATGCATGAAAGAAAACAAAAAAAAATTACACAAGATAAAACCAATTTCTTGTATTTTGTCAACAAAGAAAACTATAATCTCTATTTGGTTAATGAAATTGTGTTTTTATGACAAGAATAGAAAAACGAATTTAAGCTGTAATACTGTTGCAAACGTTAAAGTAAATGTGAAACGAGGACTTAAAACTACTATTTAATTGAAAAAATAATCAATAATACTTGTTAATAAACATTAAAAAAAAAATTTATTATTTCTGTGCTTTTAGTGCTTTTTCTTTTTCAAAGAATTTTTTTTTATAAATGATGTCATTACCGAGTTCGTATCACTTGAATATATTTTTTTTTATTATTACTTATTATGTTATCTGATTATTATATTTGCATTTTAAATATTTGCTAATGGATTTTCTCTTCTTTATTACTTTTATTTTTGAGCATCTTCATTAATGTTTAATTTACATCAACTAAAATGTCTATCAATTCATGGAAACAAAACGAAATATTGTCAAGTTTTTTGTTTTGTCTATTTTAAAGCATTAATAAGTTAACCAGTAATTGTTTTCAATAGTAAAGTTACTTCATTCTATCAAATATAGATGATTCTAGCATTTATTTTTTGTTTTTGTTTTGGTTGTTGTTAAATAAAACTCATATTTTTGCTTTTCATTTGATATGCATTTTTATTTTGACACACTATAGAGTTGATGGCATCATTGCATTGTGCCAAATTTGAAATATCAAAAAAACAAAAAATTAAAAATAGAGAAGAAAAAGCTTCACATTTCTGTTTTTGCTTATAAAACTGCAAACAAATTTGCTACTGCAAATCTTATTTTTTTTTTGTTTTATTTTGTTTGCTGTTACTTGACATGACATAATGCAAAAGACGCATTTTGTATTTCAATATTTTATGTAATGCATGTAAAAAATTTATCTGCAAAGGATACAAAAAGAATGGAAAAATAGAACCCAGATAAGGAAATGAACAATAGATCTAACCATGTCTCAAGTTTCTTGTTTTTTTTTTATTCTTTTTAATGTGCATAGTGCAGAATTTTGCACAAAATACCATAAACTAGACATTCTGCTGTAATACGTGATTTTGTGTTTTTTAGTATTTCTTTTTTTCAATAATTTTTTTCCTACGTAATTTATTTCTTTTATGTTGACGTCTCTATTCCCTTATTATTATCAATAATTCTTTTTTTTTTCATTCATTCATACATTTATTGACATAATATTCTATTTATGTTTGGAAATATTTTATTTATAAAAGTGACATTTAATTGTTATTTCCGTATGAATATGTAATGTTTAAAAAGGCAAAAAAAAACTAAATATCTATAATAACACTTCTAAGTGGAAGGCATAAGTCAAATTAAATGCAAAACATATTCAATGCACGTAATATTATAACATAGGAGTAAGCAAATTAGCATACTCTTTAAGAAATTCATAGATAAAATATTATAAAACGTGTTGAAATGAGTTTTGACTCTTGAAAAAATTAATTAATTAATTAAATGATTTTTATCAACAAAAAATTTAAGTTTTCTATTTTATTTTATTGTTAATTAAATTCGGCAAATTTTTTTTGCAGATATGATAAAAATCATCGTTGTCTATCCGCTATTTTTTTTTATTATTCCGATTATTTAAAGAGTAAATTTGTATTTTATTTTTAATGAACAATATGCAAAACTGTAGAATTGCATAAATGTTTCATTTTTTTTTTATAGTAAATACTATGAATTGGTCTATTTAGTAAACGTTTGCATTTTCTGTATAAACATCGCAAGTCTTAGCTAATACAATATTTAAAGTATTCGATATTTTTTATAATTCATAGAGTTAAGGCAAGATAAAATAGTTAAATGATAACAACAGTTGAAGAAAAATTAAAAAAAAATAAAAAATAGTTGCTAAAACAAGGTAACTAAACAGACACAGCATAGAGAAATAATAATTTATTAATCATATTCTTTATCGTATCTACTTGCATTACATAACTAAACAATATATATATATATATATATTTCATGTTTAGAATTACAACAAAATAAAAAAAGGAATAGAAATGCAGATGTGCATATTATACTTTTATATCATAACCATTACGAACAACTTTATAGTCGTTACATTTTTTTGCTTAGCTAAATAAATTTTGATATTTAAAAATACAAAAATTAATGATACATTTTACAATAATCTTATCCCTTTTAAATGATTACAAATTATTATATGAGTTGATGTTATGGAAATAATAAAAAAAAGCAGAGAAACAAACAAGCAAACAAAAAATAAATTGATAAACAGAATATTGCAGTAAATATGTTTTTGTAAAAGTAAATTCGCGTTTTTTATTTATTTTTTTTTATTATAATAACATATAAAATGTGTGTGGATTTTTACGTCTTTTTATTGTTTGTATAAATAAAAAATTGTAATTTAATTTTTATTTTCATTTAAACAAACAAATATCTATCTGTGTGTAATATAACATTGTGTTTTGTTTAATATAAATATAATTTATGTTTTAATATTTGTTTTTGTTTTTTTTTTATGTTTTTTTTTTTGTAAAGGGAGTCTACAAATTGATAATAGCCAAGAGGATGATATGGGAAAATATGAATGTGTTGCTGAAAATTCAGTGGGTACAGAACATTCAAAACCGACAGCATTATATGTTAAAGTACGTCGTGTGCCACCACAATTTTCACGTCCCCCAGAATTATTAAATGAAGTTATGTTGGGCGCTAATTTAACATTGACATGTGTTGCTGTTGGTTCACCGATGCCATATGTGAAATGGCGTAAAGGTAGATTATTTATTTCTTTTTAGCGTATTAGAGTATTTTAATTTATTATTTTATTTTATAGGACAAGATCAAGATATAACACCAGAAGATAATTTACCAATTGGCAGAAATATATTAGAATTAACAAATATACAATCAAGTGCAAATTATACATGTGTGGCAGCATCGACATTGGGTATAATCGAAGCAACAACATTAGTTAAAGTACAATGTAAGTAATAATGCATATCAGCGATTGTTTATTATTGCAAATACAATAAATTATTAATTAATTTTTTATTATTAAAAAAAAATAGCTTTACCAACGGCACCAACGGATGTTACAATATCAGAAGTAACAGCAACATCTGTACGACTAGAGTGGTCTTACAAGGGACCAGAAGATTTACAATATTACGTTATACAATATAAACCAAAGAATGCTAATCAAGTATTTATTTTACTTTTCTTTACTTTTCTTTCTTCTCGTTATTAATATTATTTATTATTTTGTTAAATCCAGGCATTTAGTGAAATCAGTGGAATAATAACAATGTTCTATGTTGTAAGAGCTTTAAGTCCTTACACAGAATATGAGTTTTATGTAATTGCTGTTAACAATATCGGTAGAGGGCCCCCATCAGTACCAGCGACATGTACAACAGGTGAAACAGGTAAAAAAACTCATCTCATCACATTTAAAACCAGAAAATTTCACTTTTTTTTTTAATCCAATCACCAACGATAATATTTATTTTTGAATAATATATTATTATAATATTTTTTTGTATTTTGTAATAATAACTGATGCTGCTGTTGTTGTTGTTGATGATTTATATTAGAAAGCAAAAAACATTTTCTCTTTCTATATAATTTTTGATTTATTTTTCGTTCTTTTTTTTTATTTTCATTTTCTTCAAAAAAAAAAAAAAAACAATTTTTTTTTCATGCATCTTAAACACTTCGCTGATTATACTACTGATTCATATGGAATATCACAATAAACAATTTTGATATATATATAATATATTTATAAATTAATTAATAAATCATAATAATATTACATATTTTTACGCCGAAATATTATTTAATGTAAGTTTTGTTCGTTTCTTTTTTACAAAACAATTTTTTTTTATGGTTTTACTTCCTTTAGTTTTATTTTCTATTTTTCCATTGATTTGATTTTTGTATTTAAAATGTTCGTCAAATAGTTTTATTTTTTTCACTTATTATTTTCATACCTTTTCTGTTTTTATTTCTCCGATTTGTTTTTTGTTTTTATTTTTTTTTTTTTTTACCTTATCCAAATTTTTCATAAAATTTCGTTTAAAAAATAAATTTAAAATCGTACTTTTTCTTTGTCAAATTTTTATACGCTAACAATTAACAACAGGTGATTTATCGTATGGAGGTGCCAGTAAGTATTTTTTGTTAAAGGAATATTAATTTGTATTATTAAATTGATAGAAGTAAAATTAATTTTGTATGTAAAAATTGTTTTTATAATTGTTTTCTCTCTGTCTTTAAACAATAGAAATGGAAAGCGCACCACGTAATGTTCAAGTACGGCCATTGAGTTCATCTACAATGGTTATTACATGGGAGCCACCAGAGACTCCAAACGGACAAGTGACTGTAAGTTTTATACTTTTATACTATTTAAGTAAATTGTTTGTGAGGCAATATTCTCTGTTTTTATATGTTTTGCCTTTTAAAAGACTAAAATGAATAAAAGAAGAAACTAAGCGTTTATAAAACGGTGTATTGTGGTGACCTTTAGCCATGTAAAAATGTAATTTTGTTTACTTTATTCAGTCTTACTCTTTTTGTTGGCTCTTTTACTTTTTATAACTCATTTGGGATCATACATTTCTAACCTTTTATACTAAAATTTTATTTTTATTACCATTTAAAAGGGCTATAAAGTCTACTATACGACAAATCCCAATCAACCAGAAGCATCATGGGATTCACAAATGGTAGACACAAATGAATTAACAACAATATCAGAATTAACAGCACTTGCTATATACACCGTACGTGTACAAGCATTTACATCAATGGGTCCAGGGCCAATGTCCAATCCGGTACAAGTGAAAACACAACAAGGTAACATATTATTATTATAATAATTATTATTATTATTATTTAAAGAAAATTGATGCATGTGATATAAAATGATTAAATTGAATTAAATTGAAATGAAATAAATAGATTTTGATCATTTATGTATTATTATGATAAAATTTATAATTCAAATAGATTTGTTGAATCACATTATTACTATGATTATTATTATTATTTTTCATCATCATCAGGTGTACCATCGCAGCCAAGTAATTTCCGTGCCACTGATATTGGTGAAACAGCAGTTACATTACAATGGTCAAAACCAACACATTCTGGTGAAAATATAGTCCATTACGAATTATATTGGAATGATACATATGCAAATGAACAACATCACAAGTATGTGGCCTTTTATTATTATTATTTAATTTAAATATTTTCATAATAATCGATTATTAATCAAAAAATAAAACTAGGCGTATAGCAAACACTGAATCGTATACATTAGGCGGTTTATATCCGGATACATTGTATTATATATGGTTAGCGGCCAGATCTCAGCGTGGTGAAGGTGCAACAACACCTCCGATTCCCGTTCGGACAAAACAGTATGGTAAGAATAATTTGGAGAGTATACAGACTCTTTTTTTTTTTGTTATTTAGAAATTTTTTCATTTTTTACGGAATTTACAAAATAAATTTATTTGAATGTACTTGAAATGTGCATTCCGTATGAATAGCGTTGCGGGTTATTTTGATAGTTTTCAATAGTTTATCTTTTTTTTTTTTTAACAAATTAATCATAATCAAAATTAATTAATAAATAAAAGCAGCCATAAGGATTTTTTTTTTATTTATTAATTTTTTTCTGTTTTGTTTTATGTAAAATTCAAAATAAAATTTTAACAAAAAAAAAAATAAAATGCTGCGTGGAATAATTAGGTAAAAAAAAGTAAAAACATAAATAATTTTAAATCCCTTGAAAACTATCAGTTTAACCATTACTTTGCACGCTACTTCATTACTTCTGTGTTTTTTTTTTTAAACAAACTAAAAACGAAATCAAAGTTTGTGTGTGAATTCACCTGATTTTTTTTTATATATATTTTGTTTTGTACAACAAATTCTACGATACTATGAATTAAAAAAGAAAGAGAAACTATGCCAACAATATCAACCTTAAGCCATGGTTTTTAGCGAGTTTCAAAAAAAAAATTGAAACATTCAAGCAAAAGCAAAAAAAAAGTTATTAAAACCGAAAACAAAGTAAAGCAGAGTTCAATTAATTACGACAACCAAATTAACTCTGTTTGCTGCCTGCTATTTGATAAATAAACTGCATACAAACAAAAAAATATAAAAATGCCAATTAAATCTTTTTTTTTTTTTGTTTTTCATTATTATTAAAATAATTAAAAAATTTAATAAAGAAGAAACAAAAAGCTTTAAACAGAAAAATACAATACAGAGTTGTATGATTTTTAGCTCTGTGTGTTATGCTGATTAATGTGTGTTGAATTAATTAATTTGATAAAAAAAAAATTATTTTTACAACATAATTTTGATTTTTTAATATTTTTTTTCAAGAAAAAAACATAAAAATGATTTTACAAATTGTGTGGTGTGTTAAAAAAAAAAATTAAATTATGTTATGTTATAAATTTATTAGTTTTTTTTTTCCCAATTTTTCTTTTAATTTTAATTTTATTTTTAAATATTTTTAATTAATTAATTAATTTTAAATTAATTAAATATAAAATTAAAAAAAAAAAATATAATTAATTATTATTCTTAATAACGCATGATATTTTCTTTGTGTATTTTTGTAATAATCGCACCACTCGCACCAAAATATATTTATTTCTTTTTCTTTTTTTTTGTTTTCAAGTTTATTATTGAAGTGAAAACGAATTTGTTTTCTAAGATTTTTAATTAATTAATTGATTATTTTTTTTTTTTTTTGCTGTTTTTTTTTTTTATTATTGTTTTAAAAGCTTTTTCTATTTAATTTTTTTGGTTTTTTTATGAGTTAAAAATCGTTATTAATATTTTTATGTAATTTTATAATAGAGAATATAAATGATTTCATTAATTCTTTATTGTAAAACGACGCTAATTACAATATAAATTGTTTGGTTTTTATAAAAAATCTTTTTTCAGGTTAAATTTTTATGTTTTTTTTTTTTTCTTTGATATTATTTAAATAATTTTTCTTTATTTGATTATTAAAATAATTAAATTGTCAAATCGTATTATTACTATATTATTAGTTTGCTAGTTTTAATAGCAAATAAATTTTCTAATTTTATCTTAACTTTAATTTAACACAATCGAATCGAAACGAAACTTTTTCTGTTTTCTACAAGAATTTATTTAAAACAATTAAATTTTTGGCAGAAAAAAAAGAAAAAGTTTCAACACAGACAATGCAGACAATTTATATTTATTTCTTATATAAAACCATAAAAGCACACTAATTTCATGTGTATGTTTCTATTTTAATGACAACGATTCGTTTCTGCATTGAAAATTTAAATGAATTCACTGAGCTTTGCTCTTTTTAAATGAATTCTTTTGTTTGTTTTTTTATAATAAAAGTTTAAAGTTTAATAGCTTTTCGATTGTTAATTAATATGTTTAAATAATAAAAAATTCTTTGACAATTAATTCTTTAACTTCAAATTGATAATTGAGCTAATTAAAAAGTTTTTTTTTATTTATTTATTTATTATTTTTTAATTAAATTTATTTTTTATTTATTTATTTATTTATTTATTATTTTTATTTTTTTATTTATTTTTTTTTATATATAATTGAATAATTCTAAAAACCAAACAAATATAAAAAAAAAAAAAAATACCAAAATATTCAATCAAAAATCGTAGTACCTGGTGCACCACCACGTAATATAACAGCTGAAGCAACAAGTCCTACAACAATACAATTGCAATGGTTGCCACCACCAGCTGAACGATCAAATGGTCAAATTGTATATTATAAAGTATTTTTCGTCGAGGTGGGACGTTCAGATAGTGAGGCAACTGTAACAACATTAAATTCAACACAAATGATATTGGATGAGTTAAAACGTTGGACCGAATATAAAATATGGGTACTGGCTGGCACATCAGTTGGTGATGGTCCACGTTCATATCCAATTACTGTACGAACACACGAAGATGGTATGTAATTGAAATATTTTTTTTTTCTATTTTTTCGTTGTTTTATTCGTTTATTTAAATTAAATAATTTTATTCGTGTATACAAATGAATTTAAGTAAGAATTAAAATTGTTTTTCTCCTTTTTTGTTTGTTTTTTTTTCCATTAAATCAGAGATAAATTCAATTTTTATTTTTTTTTTTTTTTTGTCTAAGACAAATTCATAAAGTTTAATCAAATTGATTATATTTTTCTATGAAAAAAAAAAGAAAGAAAATGCAAAATTATAAATAAACAGAAAGACAGAATAAAATTTAATTTTTTATTTTCCAAATTTATTTTAATTAAATTTGTTGAAAGAAAAAAAGAAAATATTTTTTTTTAATCCAGAGAATAATGTTTTTTTTTTTTTTTTGTTATTTCCTCGTCTTTTAATTATTTTATTTTACTTGATTTTGCATTTATAATTAATTAATTTTGTCAATAAACATAATTAATTTATGTATTTTTATTTTTATTCGTTTGTTTTTTTTAATTTATTTATTAATTAATTATTTGTTTTAATTTTGCTGATGAATAACCCAATTTTTTTGATGAATGGGTCGTCACAAATAAATCAATTTTTTTAATTTTTTTTTTTGAACTTTTTGAAAACGAGAATAAACAATTTTTGTTTTTATATTTTTGTATTTTTATTAATCTATATATATATATAAATATATATATATTTTTGTGTAAATTATGTTTATATGTAATTTTTATATAATAAATAATTCCTTCTATATTTTTGTTATGTTCTATAAAACATAAGACATAAGTTAATTAAGAACTGATTTAATAATCATTTTTTTGCATAGCGGCGGACAGATATATTTTTGTTTAATTAATTATTTTTTTGTATGTGGAGAGCGTAAGATACAGAAGTAAGATACAAAAGGTGATTTTTACAGGTGGTCGCAGAGATTTATATATATAATTTGTTTTTTTATTATTATTATTATTATTTAAATAATTTTTAAGCAAAACAATATTTTTAAAAAAAAAACAATAAAAAATGCTGCAAACCCAAAGAGGCTGGACAATAAAAATTTTTGATGTCTAACCAGAAATGATTTTTGCTTATTTTTTGCAGAAATTTAATTTGATTTTTGTATTAAATAATTTTTAACAAGCAAACCGGATTTTTAATATTTTTTTACTAATACTAATTCTTTAAGTTTTAATTAATTAATTAAAAATAGAAAGAAAAAAAAAACAATTTTATTAATTATTATTATTATTCTTCTTCTAACAAATAACAAATCATAGCTGAATTAAGGATTTAACATGAAATGCTTTTATGCCTACTATAACTAAAGCAATAATGGATTTTTAATTAATTGATTTTTATTATTTTATTGCTTGATTTTTGTTTTAATGAAATTAAATTTAAAAAAATAAAAAAATTCTCACTTTTATTTTATGTTTAGTGTAATTTGGCCAAACACTCGCATATGATTATTGAATTTTTATTTATTTTTCATTTATTTTTCTTTTATTTAATTTATTATTCAAAATCGATTGATTCAGTACCAGAATAAATTTTTATTTTTTTATTTTATAATAATAATAATAATAGAAAAAAAACAAACCCCCCTTTTAGAATCAATAATGTAATAATTTTATTTAAAATAGAGCATACATTCTGTGCATACAAAAATAAAATTTATTAAAAAAAAAAACAAACTAGAAATTGTGATTTGTGAAATGAAAATTAATTATTTAATTTAAAACTGCAATTACCGGCTATAAAATATTAATAAAATTTAAAAAATTTTATTGTTTATATAACGCCATTATTGGAATCATGTTCACAATAAATGAAATAAAAGGAGAAGCAGAAATAAATAAATAATTTTTTAATACACTCGTGCTATGTTATTTGCGATAATCAACGGTTTTACTTAAATAGTTAAACACTTTGTCTGTAGTTTTATTTCTTCTTCTTTTAAATTAATAAAATAGCAATAAACTTGATGAATCATGCAGTTAAATTGTTAATTTTCAACAATCTAAATAAAACAAAAAAAAACTTGTTAAAGTCGTCAATGTGTTGTTTTCGTGTACTTTCAAGTGCAGTTAAACTTCTAAGCTTTTCTATATTTATTTAATGAAATATATATATATATATATATACATATAAACTTTTTTAATCTTTTATTTATCGCTAACCGATTTCAATTTTATTTTATTTCATTTCTCACTGCTTTATGTTGTTTATAATTCATGGATGTCTGTTTGTTTCTTTTTTGTTTTACAATCATTGACTTTTATGAGCTTTTAAAACAAGTGTTTTTCCAGTATTATTCACATTTTATACATTTATTTACATATTCTCTAACTTAGTTAATCGTTAATCATAAAAATCGTTATCAAAGCTTATTTTTCTGGGTTTTAACTGAATCAATTTTTTTTGTTACATTTCATTCTTTTGATTTGTTTAATTTTATTTTTTTTTTTTTTGGCATCATTGCATTATTGAAAGTAATTTAACAATAAAAAATAATAATAATTTAAGCTACTTAAAATAAAAAAGCACAATAAAAGCTATTAGTTAAACTATTAGTTTACACGTTTAAAAGCAAAAATTTAATAAACACAAATGTTTGTGTGTGTCGTTTTTTTTTTCTTTGTATACTTTTCTTAAACACAATTAAATAATAATTAATTAAATTGCACCGTAAAATAATAATTTTATTTTTTTTTGTTTTAATAATTTTATTAATAATTCACCAATTCACCTGGTAATTATTTGTTTTTTTTTTTTTAATTAATAAATATTTTTGTCTCTCTGCGCACCTTAAATATATTTATTTTTTTAATTAATTAATTAATATAAATCTAAGAGCACCGCACCAAATTTGTTTTTGTTTAATTTTTCGTAATCTTTTTAGATATTTTGATGAAAAGAATTTTTTTTGATTTTTTAATTTTTGAATTAATGAAAGGTGGAAGAATCATTAAAAGTTTTTTTTCCACTGTTCTTCATTAATTAATTTGTGATTTTTTGATTTTTTTTTCCTTTATTATTTATTTTTGGGAGTTGCATGATAAATTTTTCTTTAATAATTTTTTTTTGTTTTTCTTTATTTATTTTCTTTCTTTGGTTTATATATCCTTGATAAATTTTTAATCCTTTTTACATAACAGAGAAAAACTCTCTTTTTATTCATTTTGTTTATTTTTGCTACCAACCAAAGATTAAAATTATTGAATAAAAAGCGATGAAAATGATCCTGATCCTTTTCCTTAATAAATCACAAATCACATCAAATACATAACACAAATGAAAATTGTTTTACCTTAATTATTATCAACACAAACACATTATTTTTGCATAAATCACTAACAAATTAATGCTTTTATTTAGTTGAGCAAATAAAACAATAAGAAAACAACAAAAAATTAATTTTTTTTTTTATTATGATTAATTAAATAATTAAATAAATGTTTTCAAAATTCTGAATAATAAGAGCACAGTAGAAGCATTAAATGAAGCATTATATGAACACACGCACATTAAGCATAAGCACATAATTAAACAATTTTTTATTTTAATTATTAATTATTAATTGAGGAACGTTGTTTTCAGTTAACTTTTTTCTTATATATATATATATATTTTTTACTAATAATAAATGCAAGCACAAAAATTGCACAATTTTAATTATTTTTAATTTTTTTTTTTTATGTCTTACGTTTATAAGTTATATTAATTTAATTTTTTTTTTCTTATTTAATTACTTAAGTTAATTAATTAAAAATGTTAAAAAAAAATAAAAAATATGGAAAAGTAATTTAACACCACGCACAATATAAATGTTAGGTTTATTTCTATATATTTTTCACCCTTTTTTCTGTTTTCATTTTTATTTTAAACATTCTGGCATCATATTCTTCTGCACAATTTATTATTAATTATAATTAATTAATTAATTTCTACAATAAAATATTTAAAAATAAAAGAGAACGAATTAATGAATGTTAATTAATTAAAATATTTTTATTTTATTTTCTTTTCTTTATTATTGTTTTAAATTAAGTGAAATTGAAATGGTTGAATAATCTAGACAAATATGAATGGTTGTTTAGGGTTTGTTTTTATTTTTTTATTATTATTATTATTCCTTTATTATTTTTTAATATTATTTTTGCTATAAATGTATTGAAAGAAATCTAGCAATTAAAATAAATAATAAAAAAAAAAAAAACGCAACATACATAAAGTTATTAATTAAAAAAGAGATACGTGAAGGAAAAATATTTTTTTTTTATGAATGAATAATGATTTACTCTAGATATGTTATGTTATGTATAAATATGTAACGAATGTTTATTTTTCCTATTCATCGTTGAAAAATGTTTTATAGAAAAATAAAATTTCATTTTATTATGAGAAAAAGTTAAATCATTTATTATCGAACGTTGTAAAAATATTTTTGCAAAAGGCGAGACCGATTATTAAAAATGAAAAAAATAAAATTATCATTAAAATTAATAATGCCAAATATTATAAACAGACACACATTTGAATACCAAAAAAAAAAAAAAAAATAATAATAATAAGTATAAATTAGAAAGCTTTATGATTTTATAAAAAAAAAAAAATTCTATAAATATAAGACCTGTGGAAATGTTTTAAAACAAATTTAATTGCATTCTTTGCTGTTTTTTTTTTTTTTTTTTTTTCTTTTTTCCCCCTAACAGAACGTTGTCGGAAAACTTTAATTAACCAATAAAAATCTTTTTCACCTAATGTTTTTGAATATAAATCAAATGATAATAATATTTTTTTTTTAAGGATAAATACCGCTGTGCATGTCCATTCATTAGGATGAATTTATTGCATTTTAATACCTTTTATTTCATATCCGATTTACCTGCGTTTTATTGTACGTTTTATAAATAATTTTTTTTTTATTGATTACCAACATATAATGCCACCTAATTAATTATGAAATGTGCATTAAATTCTCTTTTATTATAATTTAACTATTAAAAATTAATTAATTGTGATAAAACATTTTTCCAGGTCTTTTTTTTTTTTTTTGTTATTTTTTCTATGGACTTTCTTTACCATTTGAAAAGATAACGAAAATTAAGGTTTTGCTGCTCTTCTAACCACCCTAACATTTATTATAAAAATGCATGAATTAAAATCAGTCAGCCAGTCAGTGAAGATTATTATTAAAAAAATAAATAAATTAATTAAAGAATAAATAAAATACAAAGAGAAACAATAAAAAATCTTAAATCAAAATTCCGACCTACCTTGAATTTAATTTTTTTCTTCTGTTTTTTTAATTTAATTTTTTTTTGTTATTGTTTTATTTATTTATTTTTTTTTTTGCGTAACAAACAATAAACAAATTATGATTTTTTTTCTTTTTCTTTTTTTTTTTGTTATTAAATAAAAAAGATAAACCTATGTTTAATGAAACCTTCAACGGAAATAAGTAAATGTGTGCCCAATTACCTTTGCCATTGTCATTGCCATCTTAAATTAAAAAAACGTTTAAACGTAGAAAAAATAAATAATAAACGGAGAGCAAAAAAAATTAAACAGAAAAGACAACGAACGAAAAAATATCCAGATTTCTTATTATTATTATTTAATTACTTTTCTTCTTATAATTTCTGTTTTTTTTTTTTTTTTTTATTTATATTTCTTTCTTTATTTTTAATCGAATTAAACTTTGTTTGAACAACAAGAAAACATGTGCGAGTGATCATGCCATCAAAAAAAAGAAATTTTTTTTTTACTTTCGTTTTGTTTGATTTTTAATGCAAATATTTTTTAGAATTATCGATAAAACTAATTTTTATTCACAGACTTGCATTTTGTAATATTTTTTTTTTTTTTAAATTAAATTAAATAATATTTTTGGAGATGAGAAGAGAAGAAGAAAATTTTTTTGTTATTTTTTTGTTGAAAGAAGAAGATTATTAAAAAAGAAAATCGTCGAAAACTTTTTTTTTCTTCAAGCTTTTGTTTGGTTTTAAAAAAAAGCCAAGAAAAAGAGAAAAACTCTAACCAAAATATCGTCGAGTGTTTTTAAAGAAACTTGAAACACAGGAAATTTAAATAAAAATTGAAAAAAATTAATTTATTAAGCGCGCGGTTGTTTTTTGTGCTGGAATAATGTGTATCCAGTTTTGTTTTATTTTTTAATAAAATTCGCTGAAAATTTCTTAATAAAAATTTTTATTTAAATTTTCTGGTTATTTTTTTTTTTTTTTTGTTTTGCGATAATTTTCTTTTTGTGAATATTTTTGAAAACATATTTTTAATATTTTCTTTTTCTTTCTTTCTTTTCTTCTATTTTTTTTGTTTTTTTTTTTTTTGTTTTTGATTTTTAATTAACCGAAAAAAACTAAAATTAAAACAAACAAATTTTAAAAACTCATGGACATCATACAAATAACGAATTTTTGTGTATGCTGTACCTGTGTACCTACTACTGCTACTGATACTAACTACTACGAATCCTGGGTCTCTGTTCTATAAAAAAAAAAAAAAAAAACATAAAATGCTCTACTCTACCCCCTACTGACAACGAATTTATATAATTTTTGTAATTTTATTGTAAATCAAACATTTAAACACGGTTAACACGGTTACGTTTGACTAACAACAACGAAATCATTTATTAAACTTTGTTCCATTAATTAAACAAAAAATAAAAAAAACTAAATTCTTCGAAAACTTCGAAAACAAACATAAAACGGAAACATAATTAAATTAAATAATTATTTAAAAATAAAAATAAATAAATAAAAAAAAATACCTGCGTCCGTTAACAAACGTCCGTTTGACGTCGCAGAGGGAAAGAGTGAGTACCAATAACACCAAAACATAAAATTATCATTTAAAAAATAAAAAAATAAATCTTTTTGGGTATAATTTCTCGTTTTTTTTTTTTCTTTTTTATTATGTTTTAAGAATTTAATTATATTACAAAAAAAAAAAGGAAAGAAAAATAAATTTGCGTTAATTACATTTGGCAAAAAATTGCGTTTGACGAAAATACCTCATAAGAGTTTATTTTAATAAATAATTTATATGGCGGTTATAACATCCGCACACCACCAGCAGCAACATTTAAAGCATTTTGTATTTCTAATAAACTATTTGAAATATTTATTTCCTACGTGGAAATTGATACATTAGCAAAACTTTCAATTTTTTTTATTTTTTTTTGTTCGTTTCAATTTTAAAACATTAATTAGTGCTCTGTTCAAACATAAGCAACAAACATTAAGTATTTATGATACAAACATTAATAATATATTTTCTAGATAAAAGCTCGCACACCGATAACAATTTTCCTATTAACTATCGTTGTTTAAACTTTTATTAGTTTTCATTGTAAATAATTCAAATGAGTTACATAAGGTAACCGCGGAATTTGTTTTTTTTTTGATAAGAAAAATTCTATAATTTCTAATTAAAAAATTTTCAATTATTTTACTCAAGAATTTAATAAAATATTAATTATTGAAGTAATTAAGAAATTCTATTTTATTTGGTGGTGGTTTAATGTTGGTTAATGTGTAATAAAAACGCATTGGAGAATAATTTCACTTTTCAAATTGATAATTTGTCTCTATGACGGTGCACACTGATTCTTGTGTTAATAAATTCAGTTTTCCCAATTTATTAGCTGGTGAAATTCTTTGCCGAAACAACCATTGACGGCAAAATCCCTTTTATAACAAATTTATTTTTCTGTAATATAATTTTATTTAATTAATTAATTAATTTTTGAACACCATTTTTGAATTTTGTGTGAATTTTTATTTTCTTTTTATTTAAAAATTGATTTTTACAAATAATTTTTTGTTTTTGTTTTTGGATATGATAAATTTAACGTACAAATAATTAAACTACGATAAAAAAAAATAAATATAAAATAATTAAATAAAACAAAAAATTAATGAGATAAGGAATTAAGATTGTGAGCAGGTATGTTAATTTCTGCTGATAATGCTTAAACACACAATAGAAGAAAATCACTTGGAAAAATAATAATTTTTTTTTATTTTATGTTTTTGTATTATTTTTACCTGTGTGATTTTTACTACAAACATTTTTCTTACATTAATAACATAAATATTTTATGTTTTATAAAATACATGGCATTCGATTTTCATTTTTGAAACATAACGAAATTATCGTATCAAGAGAAAATGAGAAATCAAACGAATTTCGAGAAAAAAAAAAAAAACGCACAAAACAAATAGAATTTAGGAAGAGAAATAAAATGAAATGAAATGGTATTCAAATGAACAAACAAATTATTTTTATTATTATTATTATAATTTATAATTAAATAACAAATTTATTTATTTATTTATTTTCCTTTATTGTTATTATTTTAATTAAAATAAAATAAAAAAAAAAATTTACAATAAAAGGTTTGATATTGATACAAAATGGCTCTAATAGAAAGAAATAAACGCGAAAAAAAAAAACAAAATAAAAAGCGATAAGCGAAAAGCTTATTTATTAATTTTTTTGTTTGGTAACATAAACCGAAAAAATGTTTATGAATAAAAACTAATCAAAATAAATATAAAAACAAGAACAAAAACACTTTAATTAATGTGCAAGGTGGCATTGTGTGACATTTCTCAATTAAATTTCTTTTACTTTTTTCTCTTTTTGTTAATTAATGTTAATTTTTTTTTTTTTTTTTTTTGGTTTTGTTTAGTCCAGTGGTTTTTGTTAATCGTTTAACTCTAACGGAATATTATAATCGGTTTTATGTTTGAATAACTTGAATAAAGTTTTGCCTTTAACAAAAGTTGGCATTTTTTCACATTGCTTGTGCTCTTTTAACTACTGTAACCTCTGTAACTTTTAACTTTTAAATAATAAACTAATTTTATTAGATATTTAAAGCTTTTAAACTTATGAGCAATAATAATAAATATAACAAAAAGTTAATTAATCTTTAGTTAATAAAATTAATTAACAATTGTAAACAAATGATTGATAAATGTCACAGTGATGTTATTTTATCATTTTTAGTTGATTTTATCATTTTTTTTTTTTATTGTTATTTTTTATTTTAATTAATTAATTTATTTTTATTTATTTTTAATTAATTTTTATTTTTACATTTTATTTATTTTATATCCTTTCATCATTTATATTTTTTTATTATTATTATTTATTTGCCCTACTATTAATCTTTACTAACATAAATTTATTTTCTTTTTTTTCGCTTTTTTTTGTTTGTTTTTAAACAAAATAATTTGTGATGTGGAATCTTCGATAAAAACTAAATAAACACAAAACAAAAAAAAAAAAATAATAAACATAACGAAATGAAACAATATAGTGCCTGGTGATCCGCAAGATGTAAAAGCTTCACCGGTTAATTCCACATCAATACACGTTATATGGAAGCCACCACAAGAAAAAGATCGTAATGGTATAATACGTGGGTATCATATTCATGTACAGGAAATGAAAGAAGAGGTAATTAAAGTCAACCGCACATTTATACTATTTAGATGAAACATAAAATTATATTTTATAATTAATTTAAAATTCCTTCAACTTCAACGTTTTTGTTTATTTTTATTAAATTGTTGTGTCGTCGTAGGGTAAAGGATTTTTGAATGAGCCGATGAAATTTGATGTTGTTGATGGTTTGGAGTATAATGTAACTGGTTTACAACCGGATATAAGATATTCAATACAAGTAGCTGCCTTAACAAGAAAAGGTGATGGTGATCGAAGTTTGCCAGTTACTGTGAAAACGCCAGGAGGTGTACCAATAAGGCCAACTGTTAATATAAAAATACTTGAACGTGATCCAACCGTATCAATTGAATTGGAATGGGAGAGACCAAAACAAACTTATGGTGAATTAAGGGGATATCGTTTAAGATGGGGCATTAAAGATCAAGTACTTAATGAGGACATTCTATCTGGTGCGCACTCAACAACAAAACGCATTAATGATTTGGAGCGTGGCGTTGAATATGAGTTTCGTGTTGCCGGAATGAATCATATTGGTATTGGACAAGAAACTGTTAAATATTTATTGACACCTGAAGGCACGCCAACAGGGCCACCATCAAATATTTCCGTTCGTTTCCAAACACCAGATGTTGTGTGCGTCGTATGGGATTCGCCTAGTCGTGAACACCGTAATGGACAAATAATCCGCTATGATGTGCAATTTCATAAAAAAATTGATCATGGCTTAGGGACCGAACGTAATACCACATTGAAAAAAGCTGTCTTTACTAATTTAGAAGAGAATTCTGAATACGTATTTCGTGTTCGAGCTTATACAAAACAAGGTGCTGGTCCATTTAGTGAAAAATTGGTAATCGATACCGAACGTGATATGGGACGGGCGCCAATGGCTGTACAGGCTGTAGCCACATCAGAACAAACAGTTGAGGTGTGGTGGGAGCCGGTTCCATCGCGTGGCAAACTTGTTGGTTATAAAATATTTTATACAATGACAGCAGTTGAAGATTTAGATGAATGGCAAACAAAATTAGTTGGACTTACAGAATCTGCAGACTTGGTTAATTTAGAAAAATATGCACAATATGCTATTGCAATTGCTGCACGATTTAAAAATGGTTTAGGGCGCCTTAGTGAGAAAGTTACTGTCAAAGTTAAACCGGAAGATGTCCCCTTAAGTTTGCGAGCCCATGATGTTAGTACACATTCTATGACACTAAGTTGGTCACCACCCATCCGATTGAACCCAATTAACTATAAGATATCCTTTGATGCCATTAAAGAATTTGTTGATTCACAAGGAATAACTCAGACGCAAATGATTACTCGTCGAGAGATTATTCTAAAGCATCATATTAAAACGCACACAATAAACGAATTATCGCCGTTTACTACATACAACGTTAATGTTAGCGCAATTCCTGCAGATTATTCATATCGTCCACCTACAAAAATTACTGTAACTACCCAAATGGCTGCACCGCAGCCAATGGTTAAGCCTGATTTTTATGGCGTAGTCAATGGTGAAGAAATTCAAGTGATTTTACCTCAGGCTTCTGAGGAATATGGACCAATCTCCCATTATTACTTAATTGTAGTTTCTGAAGATAAGACCAGTTTAACTAAGAATCCAGATCAATTTTTAACCGAAGATATGTTGCCGGGACGTTTAAAGCCGGAACGACCGAATGCGCCTTATATTGCAGCCAAATTTCCTCAACGTAATATTCCCTATACATTCCATTTAGGTTCTGGAGAACTGTATCAAAACTTTACGAATCGTAAACTAGAACGAGGAAAACGATATAGAATTTTTGTGCGAGCCGTCGTAGATACTCCACAAAAGCATCTGTATACTTCGTCACCGTTTTCCGAATTTTTAGCTCTTGATATGCGTGAAGCTCCACCAGGCGAGCCACCAATCCGACCAAATCCAAATTCTAATAATCAAGACCCAGAGGTATCAGTCAATCGTAACAAGAACGAACCAACAATGATTTGGGTTATTTTGCCAATTATCGCCGCCTCATTGCTTTCAATATGCTTTGTCACTGTTTATTATGTTAAAAAACGACGACAACCTTGTAAAACACCAGACCAAGCAGCTGTTACTCGTCCCCTAATGGCGGCTGATTTGGGAGCTGGTTCAGCACCCACTGACCCAGTAGACATGAGACGTCTAAATTTCCAAACACCGGGAATGATTAGTCATCCACCTATTTCTATATCAGACTTTGCAAATCATATTGAGCGACTAAAAGCAAGCGATAATTTGAAATTCTCTCAAGAATACGAAAGTATTGAACCAGGGCAACAGTTCACATGGGATCACTCGAATATGGAAGTTAACAAACCGAAAAATAGATACGCCAATGTGACAGCGTATGACCATAGCCGAGTTATTCTCCAAACAATTGATAGTTTGCCGGGATCCGATTACATAAACGCCAATTACTGTGATGGGTATCGTAAACATAACGCTTATGTTGCCACCCAAGGTCCATTGCAGGAGACTTGCTGTGACTTTTGGCGTATGTGTTGGGAATTACGAACATCAACCATTATAATGATGACTCGATTAGAGGAGCGTGCACGTATTAAGTGTGATCAATATTGGCCGACTCGTGGCTCCGAAACATATGGATCAATGACTGTTACGATTACTGAAACTCAAGATTTAGCGACTTATTGCATCCGTACGTTCCAGGTATCTCGACAAGGATTAGGCGAACGACGTGAAATCAAGCAATTGCAATTTACTGCATGGCCTGACCATGGTGTGCCCGATCATCCTGCACCATTTTTACAATTTTTACGTCGTTGTCGTTCCCTAACTCCTCCCGAAGCTGGTCCAATTGTTGTGCACTGTTCCGCTGGTGTGGGTCGTACCGGTTGCTATATTGTCATTGACTCAATGCTTGAACGTATGAAACACGAAAAGACAATCGATATTTATGGACATGTCACATGTTTACGGGCGCAACGTAACTACATGGTCCAAACAGAGGATCAGTACATATTTATTCATGACGCAATCTTAGAAGCTATCATATGCGGCATGACCGAGGTTTTAGCTCGTAATTTGCATAATCATATTCAAAAATTGATGCAAACTGAGCCTGGTGAAAATATCACCGGAATGGAGATGGAATTTAAAAAATTATCAAACGTTAAAGCCGACTCGACACGTTTTGTGACTGCTAATTTACCATGCAATAAACACAAAAATAGGTAAGCAGAGCAATCTGATTTTTTTTTTATTTCTGTTTTCTATATTATCGCTGGTTTTCTAAATTAATAATTCATTTGTGGTTTGATTGTAGACTTGTACATATTTTGCCGTATGAATCATCGCGTGTTTGTTTAACACCGATCCGTGGAATTGAAGGAAGCGACTATATAAATGCTAGTTTTATAGATGGGTAAGCTTTAATTTCACTGATATCACTTTAATATTTCTATAATGTCGCCTAATGTTATTTTATTTTAAAATTATTTTAGCTATCGTTATCGTAAGGCGTATATTGCTGCACAAGGACCTTTGCAAGATTCCGCTGAAGATTTTTGGCGTATGTTATGGGAACATAATTCAACTATTGTTGTTATGTTAACAAAGTTAAAGGAAATGGGACGGGTAAGATTCTTGTTGTTTAGTTAAACGTTAAAGTTTTTTTTTTTTGTTTGTTGTTTTTTGCTAATAAATTGTATTTTTATCGTAAAAACACAGGAAAAATGTTTTCAATATTGGCCGCATGAACGTTCTGTACGTTATCAGTGCTACGTCGTTGATCCAATAGCTGAATATAATATGCCACAATATAAATTACGTGAATTTAAAGTAACAGATGCACGTGATGGGTCATCACGTACAGTTAGACAATTTCAATTTATTGATTGGCCAGAGCAGGGTGTTCCTAAATCGGGAGAAGGTTTTATTGATTTTATTGGTCAAGTACATAAGACAAAGGAACAGTTTGGTCAGGATGGTCCAATAACGGTGCATTGTAGTGCCGGCGTTGGACGTACAGGCGTTTTTATATCATTAAGTATTGTACTTGAACGCATGCAATATGAAGGTGTTTTGGATGTTTTCCAAACTGTACGCATATTAAGGGCCCAAAGACCAGCTATGGTCCAAACTGAGGTTTGTTAATTATTTCTTATTATTAAATTAAAAGAAATAATTTTATTTTCTTGTTTTTTGTAGGATCAATATCAATTCTGCTATCGTGCTGCACTAGAGTACCTCGGATCATTTGATCACTACGCTAATTAATGCTAATAAAATCTTGTTTATTATAAATACAAATTATAATATAGAAATAAATAAAGACAACTAGGAACAAAAAAAAAAGATAAATATGATGATAAGAAAAGAAATGAAATGGAAAAACGTAACAAAATCCCTATTTGAATGTTGCGCACCAAAAAGAGCAAAAAAAAAACAACTTTTTTTTTTGAGTTGTTGTTATTTATTTATTTACGCGAAAAAGTTCTTTCGTTAATACATTTATTTATTATTATTTTTTTTTTTAATTATTAAATTACTTTAAGCTTAATTAATTTTTTTATATCAAAAAGAAAAATGAATATTATTAAGTAAATTTAATATAAATAAAAAAAAAAAATGAGAGATAAAGTGCATATTGTCGACTGTTAAAAAATGGCAATTGAATAATAATTAATTAAAATTAAAACTAATTTATATAAGCTAATTATCAAGTAATAAAAAAAAAGAAAAACCATTTTAATTTAAAATTAAATATTAAAACTAATTAATAATAATATTAATAATAATTATAATAATAAATATCATTAAAAAAAAAAAGAAAAGAGAAATCATTTAGGCGAAACTTATACTGTTTTTCTATTTATAAACAAAAAATTAAAAAAACGCATTTATCTTAAATAATTAATTAATTATATATATATATTATAAATAAACTGCCGATCTGTGACAATGATAATTGATAATTTTTCTTTGTTTGTTTTTTTCGTTTTTGATAATTAAAGTTATAAAAAAAAAGAAATAAATCGATTGAAAATTATCATATTATTGAAATGATTAGATAAATAGATAATGTGAAGTATGAGAATAAATGAGAGAATATTTGCTTTGATTTATTTTACATCACACGTTTAATTATAATTATCTGGTTTGTTTTTTTTGTTTGTTAGTTATTCATTTTATTTCATATTTTGAAGCTAGATGATTATAATCGATAAACAAAATTTCAATGTGTTTGTCCATTTATAAAAAAAACATTGAAATAGTTTATTTAGAATTTAGAATTTATAATTTTCATTTTAACACATAATTTTTATTATTAATAGCATTTATACGAATCTCAACTATAATTATTCAATTAATTTTAAAATGAAAAAATAATAAACAATTTTATTGCTATTTTATTTTAGTTTATTAGAAAAAATCCAATACAAATTTATTTTGTTGTTGTTAAAACCAGCTAACAACTACACCAGCAGCTATATCTCAGCTATTCTAACTAATTTAATTAATTATTAATTAAAATTACACATTTTACTTCTCTTACTGCATCATAAAATACTTTTCATAATTACATCGTAGTATATTTTTATTTAAACAGAATCATTTTAATTGAACCAAAATTAATTAATTAATTAAAAAAATAAATAAATAAAAACGTCTTCCAGTAAATAGTTATTTAACTATTCAATGCTCTATTCAAATTATATTATTTTCTTCTTTAATTTTCTCTGTATTATTTATTTAATTAGCGAAAATGTGTAATTTTAAATATAAAATTATTTGTTTAATCAAAAATACTCAAAATAATTCACTAGTGAAAAAATTAAAGAAAAGAAAGAAAAACTAATCATTCCACACCCACACCACACTTGGCCATTTTAAATAAAAATCTTAATTAATTTATTAAATATTTATTTTTTATTATAAAATTCATTTATTTATATCCCATTTTGCCACAATTTTTAATTATGTCCTGTAGTATTGGTGATTTTATTTTCATTTAATAAAATTTCTTACAACTTATTTTCCTAAATTTTTCTTTAATTAAAAGCACATAAATGTTAACGATGAAAGAATAAAACAATTAAAATTAAATTCTTTAGACCCAGATCTTGCCTAATGAATTAAATTAATTAATTAAATAAATTTAAAAAAAAAAAAATTATTAGAACTGAATAAATTAATAAAGAAAATTTTTGTTGAATATTGACGATTTAAATTAAAATTAATTAAAATTAGTAAAATAAACGTTTGATTTTCTCGACTTTATTTTTTTTTTATATTATTTCTTTTTTAAACGTATATTATTGTACATTGTAAATTAATTAATAAATCATATTGTACTTACAGACAAAAAAAAAACATTAAAATTAATTAGAGAAAATTTACATAAAAACAATTGGCATTAAAAAAATGTTTATTCGTTATGCTTTCTGAGTTATTTAATTGGTAAATAAAAAAAAAAAATAATGAAAATGTCAATTTATGTTAATAAAATAAATAAAATTTAAATTTAAAAGCTAGGTAAAAATTATTAAAAAAAAAAAAACATTTTGCACTGTGTACAAAAAAAAGATGAAAGAACTAAAATGCAAACAAAAAGCACAACAAGAATTCATTGTTCCTCTCACTACCCTCAGTGTAAGAATAAATAATAATGAAAGCGATTTTATGTTAATTGTATAAAAGAAAAAAAAAAAAAACTGAATGTAAAGACATGAAACGATAAAAGTAATTTTCCTTGCACAAAAAAAAAAAAAAAACAAGTAAACGCTAGAGATATATCATTCTGTTGTTAGTTAATTAATTAATTATTATTGCTTAATTATTAACAAATTAATCAAAAATTTGCCAAAATAAATTTATTATTATTTTTTTTTTTTTTGTTGTGGTTGTAAAAGGTAAAGCAATTTTAATTAAATTAGAAAACAAAAAAAAAGAAACAGGTGAAAATAATATATCATTAATTAATTAGCAATAATAACGATTGTGGATAAGTAATTAAATTAATAATTATTTTAATTTTTTTTTTGTTTCCTTTTTCGTTTCAAAATTAAAACAGAAAATCAGTTTTTAATTTTAAGATTGATTTATAAAGAAATAAATATTAAGGGTAGAATTGTGTTGCGTAATATAAACAGAAATTAATTAATCGGTGAGATGTTTATATTATAAATGAAAGCTTTTTTTTGGTTATATATTTTCTATTCATTCCACTTGCCATTTTAATGTTTTTTTTATTTTATTTTATTTTTGTTTCATGTTTAATTATTTAATTAATTAATTAAAAAAAAAACAAACAAATTTACAAAACAGTATTTTACAGCATTTATTTATTTAAAAAAAAAATGAAATTATATTTAAAGTCCAATTAAAAAGCTTTCGTAGTTATTATTTTATATTATTTATTTTTTCTTTTGTACTTATTAATTATTTTAATTTATGTTTATTTTCCAAGCGTTTTGATTTTGGTTAAGAATAAACAATTTTTCTTGCCTTAACTAAATTTGCTTGTTTATTCCCATATTGTAAAGTATTTTTTTTTTTTATTTTAATTTAATTATTATTAATATTAGTTGATTATGTAAATTAAACAAATGATTATTATTTGGCAGCTAACTTAGCTTAATCCCTTGTAATAAACTTAATTTTTTTTTTGTTTGTTTTATTGCTTACGACAACAGTATTTAATTATTGTTTTTGTTTTTAAATAGAAGTGAAAGATCGATAATACATATAAGAAACAACATTTATCATTAATTTATAGCTGAAATAAAATTAAAAAAAAAAAAAAAAAAAAAATTAATAATCAACACACTCACAACACAGAGAATTAAAATAAATAAATTAATTAATTAATTGAGTAATAATGTGTATGTGGAATAAATAAATATGAAAGAAAGAAAGAAAGATAAAAACTAGATTTATTTTGTATTTGTATGTTTTTTATAAAATGGAAAGCGAAATATTAACAAAAAAAAAAAAAAAAAAAAAAATACTAATTAAAACAAAATTAAATAATAATTTAAAATAAAAAAAAAAAAAATTGTAGAAAGTGTAATTGTATAGAAGAAAAACTGAAAATATATATATATATATATATATATATATATATAAATAAATATATATTAATGAAAAAATAAATATAAAAACGAAAAAATAAAGAAAATATTATATTGAAAAAAGAAAATTTAGGTTAATAAAGAGAAATGATAAATAAAAATAAAAATTAATTATAAATAATAAAAAGGAAAATGAATTAAAATTTGTTTTACCTTTACCTTCTTCTTTATTCCTATTAGACTCTCTATCTACTCACTAGACTTACCCGGCTTTTGGTAATTCTATATTATAACTATTTTACCCATATATTTATTTATTTGTTTCAGTATTAAAGTCATCTGTGGTAACGTAGTGAAAGTAATATCACCATTTATTGGAAGTTTATCCACTTTTTAACCACATTTCTCCACGATAATGATCAAAAAAAAATAAAACTTTTCTATTCAATTACAAAACCAATAAAAATAAAAAACCCTTCAACAGTTTTGTTTTTTATTAACAATTAAAGTGTCTTTGCTATACAACGTGCAACAAGCTAAACAAATTCATTTTAAGGGTAAATAAAATTTCGTATCCTTGGCATGATAAAAAGTGATCATCCGATGTCCTTTATTTTATTCATTTCGAAATAAAAATAAATAAGGGTGATTTCGAGAACAAAATAAAATTGTTTCTAATCCGAGACGTTAAGTCTTTATTTTCGATTATTATTGTTAAGGGTTGTTTAGTAAAAACACAAACATATTTAGGGTAAGCGAAATATTCTTAAATAATTTATTAGGGTAGAAAATAAAATTATTTAATTCTCAGTCCAGGAAAACATTCGGAGTTATAATATTGTTTCTGGTGTTTGACACTAACGATATAAAGTTCGCTACTGATAATCAAAGTGAATACACTGAGTGTATTCAATAATGGATTGAATGTGCTCTGGATATTTTAGCTACAAATTTTTATCCTTTTTTTTTCCTGTACTAAAACAATTCATTGGAAATCGTTACAAACGATAATTTCCTACTAAAAAATACACGACTAATGATTATTAATGATTACTTACTACGTAAATAAAAATTGATTTAAAAATTTCTAAAATTCAGTTGAAATAAAATATGACAAACTCACATAATTTTCACACCACGTTTAATTAAATAATTTACCAAACGCTAA
This sequence comes from Ptychoptera albimana, assembly GCA_961205885.1. Taxonomy (NCBI): domain Eukaryota; kingdom Metazoa; phylum Arthropoda; class Insecta; order Diptera; family Ptychopteridae; genus Ptychoptera; species Ptychoptera albimana. Next base: position 7,970,513 of record OY540801.1, on the reverse strand, counting down.
ATCATTTTTTAATTAAACTTTAAGGCTTTAAAAAAAAAAAAAAAAACAAAAAAATATTATTTCTGTTTTCCTTCTTTTTGTCAAATATTATTTTATGTTAAATACTTTATTTTTAGCATTTTCAAATTAAACGTAACTTTCAACAGACATATACAAAACGTATATAACGTGGCATGAGGGATAATAAATGCAAAATAAGCAAGAAAAGGGTTAGAAGAAATAGTGAATGAAAAGTTAGAAAAAAAAAAAAAAAAAAAACGTTTGCTTTCCTGATTCTATTTATAATAAAACAGAGAATCAGAAGGAAGAAACGAAAGGAAAAACTGCAAGCAACCCTTCCACCACTAGTAGTCAGTTATATATCGTAGTACACAAATAATATTCGCTATCATTTCATTTAATATTCATGAGACTAGGCTAAAAGGCTGTAAGTGAGGAATATAACAACAGCAAAAAAAATTGTGTTAGAGTTAGTGTTCGTTATTATTTTTTATATTTCTATTTAAAACAATAAGAAGAAATAAAAACGAAAGAAAAAAATAAATATAAAATAAAGCGAAAGTAAGAATAAAACATTATTTACCACCACCCATCCCGGTTTAATTTTTTTTTTTATTTATTTAAATAGCAAGACAAATACAAAAATGTTCGAATAATTTTGATTAATTAATGTTTGAGATTAAAATATTGACGATTATTGGTGATCGTTGGAAATATAAAAAAAAAAAAAAAAAGCACAAATTAATGCATTCTGTTTAACACTTAAATTTCAAATCTAAATGTAGGTTAATTACATGAATTTGTCACATTTTATTATCCCTTATCTAGTTTCTGGTTAACAGAAACATTTCTATCTTACTTAGATTACTAATAAAATAGTTTTACTGTGTGTAAGAAAACGGATAAATACTGGATAAAATGTTTATATCATGGTACAACTGTATCAAGAAAAGCCGGAAATTATGTGTAGCATAACCAACATAATTTCGTTTATGCATTAAATGTTAGTTTTTCTTTTTAATCACTTTGCTTTGTTGGTTTTAAAACAATTATAATTATTATTTTTATTAATTAATTAATTAATTAATTAATTTGTTAATGTATTTCGTGATATTTTTTTTTTTTTTTTTTAATGATTGTTGACACATTTATTGTTACAAACACTGTAATGTTCCCATGGGCAACATCTAATTTTTTTTTTTTTTTATATTCTTATTCTGGTATTAGAATATTAACCTTTACGACAAATAATTACCAAGAAAGAAAAGACAAAAAATAAAGAGAAATAATAATTATTAAAGCCTTGTTTTAATTACACAAAAAAAAAACATATTTCTTTACGTTAAATTACATTACGTTACGTTACGTTATGTTACGCACTATAAATGTATGCCATGACCTTAGTAAAGGATAAAATCGTTATAACTTTTACTTTGGTTAATAAAATTGGAGGCATTGGAGGTTACTACACAAAAAAAAAAAAAAAACGGATGAAAATAATAAAACGAAAGAAAGAAATCTTGATATGTTTATGACATGAAATGGGATGGATATACATGGTGATAATCTTCATTTGTAATAAATTTTCCATAGTTTAATTGAAAAATCGATTTTTTTTTTTTTTTATGTTAAAATACACAAGTGAAAATTAAAGCTTAAAGGACGGTGTTACCCGTCCTAGATAAAAGCTTCTTTATTTTTTAATCATAGTATAAACTCACACAGAAGAATGTTTTATAAACGGCTCAGGATCCAACTCTTAACTATTGTTTTCCCATGAAACATCCTACTAATGTAATATTTTCTCAATCAATTATTAAGCGAAAACAATTAATCGGTGCACGTGCCGTATTTGAGGAGATCGTTAAAGAATTTCAACATAAATATTATTCAATAAGTAGTAGCGAAAGGAAGAGTGACCAAATAAATAAGAAATTGAAAGTTCATTAAGCTATAATAAATAAGCGGTTGTCTTTTGCAAGAAAAAAAAAATAATAAAGTAGAACAAGATGAAGATGAAGAAGAAGAAAATTATTAAAATTCCTTTTACCGAAATATTGATTTTATTAAGAATTTTATTATTTTATCTTTTATCCCCATCTACTTCTACTACTACCACTACTATGACACTTGGCCTATGTTGATCCACCACAAAATTTCCGATGTTTATTAACATATTTATACAGAGTTGTAGCCTATTAAAAATTCATTCGTTTTCTTCAATAAAATCTTGTTACAGCACTGATTTCGTTATTCTTCTTCGAATTCTTGGGATAAAAAAATTATAAAAAATATAAAATAAGCAACAAGATGACCACAATGCCCGTGTTGTTAATTTATTAAAATTGAAAATTTATTTATAATAAATTGGATGGAAATTTTCTAATTTCATTAAAATTTTGATGTCTGTAAAAAAATTTCTTATTTTAATGACAGAGGAATTGTTTTGTTAAATTATTATTTTTATTGTTAAACTAATTAGGTTGTGACATCCTTTAAGTTTATTGATCTCATTATAAGATAATATTTGATAAATTCAACTATTGATCTATTCAGTTTTCTACTTATTTTCAACACAAAAATTAATAATAACAGTGATACGTGTTAATGACAATGCATCGTGAAACAATTGTTAATCCGGCATTGTTACCAGTGTACATAACAAAAGCTTCATTGTTTTTTTTTTTGTTATTTCACTATTTTAAATTAATAACAACGTGCTTTAGTCACATTATGTCATATTAATATATTTTTGGTGTAAAGATGTACACAAAATTTTTTCGACATTTTCAAAAATCCAGTTCTTAGAATGCCCGTAACTCGGAAAATAAATTTTTTTCGAACAAATACGTAGAACAAAGTCGATTTCTAATGTCACAAACAATATTCCTGCAAAGTTTCAGCTCATTTGGAATTAATTTTTTTCTCGCTGAAAATTGAAAAAAAAGCTGATGGTTTGTATGCAATTTTTTTCAGAATTTCATTGAAAAAAAAATTAATTCAAAATGAGCTGAAACTTTGCAGGAATACTTTTTAGGACGTCAGAAATCGACTTTGTTCTACGGGTATGCACGAAAAAAATTTATTTTTCGAGTTATGATCATGCAAAATAAACCTGAAATGTTTAATATAATGAGTTTTTATACCTGGGCTACATTGGTAAACGTTAAAAGTTTAATCCAAATAAAAACACAATATTCTGATACAAGAAAACATAAAAAACCAACCGATATCACTTATTTTATGCTTTATGCTATGCACTTTATAGTTTAAAATCGATAAAAAAAAAAATTTAATTATCTTGTAGTTTGGTTCTTGTTGTTGCTGTCATGTCACAAAAAAAAGTTGTTATTTTTAAGATGATAAATGAATTAATAATTATCTTTAAAGGATTCGTCAAGTTTGTGGCTTTGATCAATCGTAACATCGGTTTATTTATTACTAGTAAAAACATAACAGCACAACTTGTAATTGTAAATGACTTGAAAGTAGGTGATTTAAATTTGTGTCACACATAAAATAAAATATTTTATTGAATGTTTAACAAAATGCTTTTAAAATATGCTGACGTAAAATAAAATAATAAAATTGATTACTGAAATCAATAGCAACAAACAGCATTAAACTATTTAATTAATTTTAAGAATCCCCTCAAAAAACATTAATTATTCTCGAGTCCAGATTATTTATATACAAATAGAATTAATTTTCTAGACATTTGATGCAGTAGATTTTTCTATATACAAATTAATACATAATTAGGAGAAATTATTAGAAATGTAATTTAAAACCTGGATATATTTTCAGCTTGGTCGGTTACATCTCTTCATTATTTCAACATAATTTCATTGAATAACTTGTCAAAATATAATTTAAATAATTGCGAAAATGCTAATCAAAAGTAAGGAATATGTAAAAAAAAAAAAATTAATTTTGTTTACGAAAAATTAAAAGTTCGGTACGAAAAAGAAAGCAGCAATGAAGAAACAAAGTAAATAAATAAGTAAACAAGTGGAGAGATAATTTTGGTTAGATGGTTAGATGGCTGGTTGGTTGGTTGGCTGGCTGGTTGGCTGGCTGGTTGTTCAGTTGGTCGGGTAATATAATTTTTGTTATAAATGATGTTTAATAATATTAAGATTTTGAAAAGGGTTTTATTTTTAGACAGGTGATTATTTATCAAAAAATGTGAAGAGTTAGAAAATTATTAATCGAGCTTTAGTAGCCAAGTAGCTTCTTCGTTAAACAAGAAAAAAACACACAAACAAAAAGCTTAAATAATTTATTTGTTTTATCGTTTAATTCTCATCAAATGGATTATTATTGGACTTTAAGTCTTTTTTTTTTATTGATTGATTGATTATGTTGACTTTTTCTTAACATTTATCGTTTTCATTTTTTCTTTTTCTTCTTCTGAATTATTAAAGATAAGTTGATTTGTCATAAAGCGAGCTTTAGTGAAGAATAAATAAACTAATCTAGTGATAAGTATATCATTCTAAAAATAAATGCAAAAATTGAACTGATGACAAAGTAACAGCTTTACATAAATTCAAGACAACATAACTAACTTAACATAATTTCATTGTTTGTAATTTTAAATTAACTTATTGCCAGGGAATCTGATTATTACTTTTTGTTGCCTCTTATTACCTTTTAAATTAGAGGCTAGAACAAAAAAGAGTTAGGAGTTTTTATTATTAATAAAAACAAAACAAAACAAAACAAAATTACAGACAAGAATGAAGCTTAAAAGCTTGTTCAAAAAGATTTCTTTCTGTTATTCATTTATTAATAAACATCACAGAAATGTTTTTTTTTTTTATTATTTACCTTTGCCACTGTTTGAGGCTTGTTGTTCTTATTAAGCTTTTTATTTTATTCCATTTTATTTTTTTCTCTTGTGTTAAATGTTTTAAAGAAAAAAAAAAAAGAAAAAAAAAATTGTATATAAACGAAATTAGATTATAAAAAATAATATTTTATTATATACATCCTGTAGAGCAGAGCTCAGGTTTATCTTTTAATAAAAAAAATAAAATAAAATAAAAAATATATTTATTTTATTTTTTTTTTTTTTTGCAAAACAACAAACAATCATCCTAAATTCTAGTTTAAAGCTTTTTTTCATTTTTCTTTTTTTTTTTTAACATTTAATTTTCTGTTTTCTTTTGTACCTTGTTACGTCTTTAAAGTGACTTTGGTTCTGAGTGTTCTTACATCTTATGCCTCCTTGTTTTCATTTTCTTCTGTATTTTCCTTCATGTTTTTGTTATTTTTATTTTTATTTTACTTTAATTTAAAAACGTCTAAAGGTGAGGTGATTTGTTTTTTTTTTCTTTTTTATTCATTTACTTTATTCTTTGTTTTTTGGTCTTCTATTCAAGGCAACAAAAAAAAAAAAAGAAAAAAAAAGAAGGAAAACGAAATAAACTTATACGTGGAAATAGGAAGAACATAAAGGCCAAACACAAAAAAAAAAAAAAAAGGAACAACATAAACGGATATCATATTTCATTAGATTTTTTTTATTTTATTTTGGTAAAACAGAGAACAGAAAATAAAAAGCATAAAATAAGAAACAAAAAGCACAGCAACAACAACAAAAATAAAAAAAAAATTAATAAAAAATTAAATTATCTAGTATTCTTCCGTCCTTTTTTTTTCCCCTATTTCATTTGTCCTGTTTGGCTGACTGTTGGTGAAGCTTTTTATTTATTTTTTATTTTCATAGTCGAGTTTTTTTAAAATTTTTTTTTTTTGTTGCTATGTTTCATTCCGTTTCTTGTGGCTTGTTTATTTCATTTTATAATAAATTTTTTAATTATAATAAATATAGAAGAAGATTGATTTATTTCAAAAATGTATTAAAAGGAAAGTACAATACATATATTTCTATTATGAAAGCTTCTTTTTTTTTTTTTTGGCTGTGATTGTTGTGTTTTGTGTTTTTTTTTTAAACGTGGTGGATAGAAATATAGTTTGAAAAATGTTTGTATTGAAATCACATTGAATTATAATTGAATACATTTTTAGAAAATGCGCATAATCCACATTAAAAGAGAAACATATTCACGTGGAGTATTCCCCAATATTAATATTTGATAAAATTTCACTCTCTCTCTAGATGTTCGTTTTCTGGATGGTTAAACACATGCTGATGAACATATTCGATGGTGATTTTCCCTTTTTAAAATATTAAGCAAATCAAAAAAGTGGTTCACGTATCCACTAAATTGTGCTTTTCAACATACTTTATGGCAATTTTTTATTTTTCACTTCAGCTGTTTTTAGCTTATTATAATGTCGACGCCTGGTGCATCGTTAATTTTTCCTTTACTTTTATTCCTTCGCTTCTTTATTATTTGCTCCATTATAGCCATTTTATCCCTTTTATTAGATTAAAACGTGGCAAAAAAAAATTGGATTTTTTTTTTTTAATTTGCAAATAAGGGAATCATTATTATTTTTAATTTTCATTAAATATTTTTGCTCTGATGGTGCTGTTGCTGATGATTAATTTAATACAATTATGCTTAGTTTTTACTTCTTTTTCATTTTTTTTTTTTGTTTATCCACGTTTTTATGTTACTTTACTCTGGATTATATATGCTTTATATTACTTTACTTAATTTACGTTTTTAAACCTTTTTTTTTTTTACTTTTTACGTCGTTGATACTGATGCTGCTGCTGAATGAACAACATTTCACTTGTGATGTCGTTTTATTTATTTATTTACCCTTTTTTTTTTTTTTTTGTTCTGCATCAAACACCTTTGCAGTACGTTATTTCTGTTTACTTGAATTGTTATTATTTTTATTTTTATCCACCTGTTTTTATACACTATGTACTCATTCTATTACATTTCGTTTAACATGACAACGTTGACGATATCAATGATTATGATTTAGTTGATGATGATGATGATAACAACGATGATACTCCATTATTTTTTATTGTTATATTAAACTAATTTAAAATCTGTACTTAAAAATAGATAAATATTTTTTATTTTATAATTAAATACATTTTGTGGTGATTCATATCAACAATAAAATTGATTAAAATGTGATTTAAAAGATGGTAAAAAATCAGAGAGAATCATAAAAAATGAAAAATACCAAATCCAGGCAATAATTTTCCAAGTCTATTGTAATCAGTTATCTAGAAGCTAGAAGCGAAAAAAAAAACAGCCTTTCCATCAGACCTATAGCTTAGTTTTAAGCTTAGCTTGTAATAAAAAAAAAGACGAAATATTAAAAAAAAAAAAAAAACTACTGAAAAGAATCAAGAAACTTTATGAATGTACGTACACCGCACATTAAATAATAAAGAAACGAATAAAATGAATTTTAAAATAAAGTCACGTAATCATGCAAAAGAGGCAAAAGCTTCTCGAATAAAAAAAAAAAGCACCAAGAATATAATAAGAAATGCTTTAAAGAAATCATAATAAAAAATATGTTAGATTAGAAAAATGATTTTCTATCTCGTTTATGAGTTACTGACATTTGATACGTCGTTTCCGTTGTCCAGCTTGATAATTTAGATAGTTTAAAGTTCAAACATGATAAAGGATTTATATTAAAAGATTTTTTTTTTATTATTATTTATTATTTATTATTCTATTAACTTGCTGGTGAATTTATTCATTTTTTTGAATTTTATTATGAATCAGTTGAGTGGTTTATTAAATAAGAAACTAAGATAGAGAAAATAGTAAATAAAAAATAAAGAAGGAAAGGAAACATAGAAAAATAAAGTTAAATTGAAATATTTTTGTGAATATTTGTGAAATATTTTCTATATTTATTATTATAAAATATTCATTTATTATGTTGGATATTTCTGTTGGTTATTATTATTATTATTATTATTATTATTATTGTTATTCCTTACCATTACTATGACTATTGTTGTTACCATTAATATTACATTTTATAAATATTTCATTATATTGTCTGTTCTGCTAATGGAAAATATACTTGTGTTACCCCTCTCATGTTGTATATATAGAAAAAATAAAATTCTTGTACATAAAGAAGTGACTGAAGAAAAGCATTAGTAAGAGATATTTTATTTAAATTATTTATTTATTTTATTTATCGAAGAGATTTTAAAAGAAATATTTGACTTTATTAGCAGAGCTTTTAATATTTACTATTTCTATTATTAATTTTTTGATTTAGTAAGCTTTAAATTTAGATTTTCTCTTGTTTCATTTAACTAAATCCACAACGTACACAAGTTAGATACGTTATGCACATTTGATGTGTGTATATTAGCCAATGAAAATGACACGTATCACTAAAATCGCTTCTACAAATTCCTATGAGAAATATTGGTTTTATTTGATCATCGTAACTCTAGCACTATATAAACACTTTGTGCAATCATGCTTTTTAACAGCATCGATGAAAATGAAAGTAAAAACCTGCTATAAAGTTCTTCATTTTATTTATTTATTAGAAATTTAATTCCCAATACGTTTGAACACCGATAAATATTTAATGAAAATTAAAAAAAAAAAATCATTAAAAGAAATCGATTGGATTTTTTGATGCAAAAATTAACGTCTTAATTGGTTATGGGGAATAAATGAAAGTGAAACTAATGTCCATTAGAAAAACAAGCTTAGTTATTTATTCTAAAAATAGAGAGAGAGCAAAAAAAAAAAAAAAGATTTTTAAATGATTTTCAAGTGAAAGAAAATGACTAAATTTATTTCAACTTAAAGACCTGTTAAGTCAATCAATTGACTATACACAACGAGTACAATTTTTCTGTTTTGACTAAACTAAACAGAAGTAAAAACAATGTAGAAATAAATAAACAAAAAAAAATATCTTGAACGTGATAAATTGTTTAACTTAAAAACGAGACCAAAAATATAATAACGTAAAAAAATGTTGTAGTAAAAAAATCATTTATCATTACTAAACAAGATAAAACCAAGAATTGCTTTGATGGAATCACAATAATCTAGTGTGTTCATTTCTTTAACAGAAAACAATTATTCAACAATGAAATTAAATTGTTGGAAAGGCCATGGATATGAATAATCATCTCAAACACTAACTAAATACAGACAAAAAATTTGTTGGAATCTCTGCAAGGTGCGTTTCTGTAATTCATTTATCAATTAATAAATTCTTTTTTAAGAATTCTAAAAATTCTTTTTGGATTTTTTGTGAATAACCAGTGAATCAGTGAATTAAAGAAGAATGATTGCCCCTTTTTTTTATGGACAATTTTCTTCAATATTTATTACTAAAGGGACAGTAGATAAAAAAAATTAAATAAAATAAAACAGACTAAAGGCAGGCAATCACTTACTTAAAACTCTATTATGGTGAAAGAAAACTATTTATCTTTCCTTATAAAGTAAAGTATAGAAAAGAATAAAAATCTGTCGTGAATAGAATTTAAGGAAGATAAGGAATTTTTTTTTCTTCTTTTTGGCAGAATTTTAAGCTTCGTTGATTGCTTCATGTAGCTACGTTAGCTTTTTAGGGCGTCAATATTATCAATTTCCAATAATTTTCTTTACTCATTGTTATAACGCGGATGGTGACACACATTATTTACATTTACATGAATTGATTTCATTATATTTGTTTGTTGATTTGTTTATAAGCGAATTTTCTAGTTTTTCTTTAATAGTTTTTGCTACAACAAAAATAATTTCCTACATTATTTTCTAAGAGTTCTACAAATATCATCTGTATTGATTATATTGATTACTTATTGTTCATCAGTACCATTGACTTGTTTTAAATAAAAACACAAAAATAAAATATAAATTTTAATTGAAAACTTTATCGTTTACACAACAATTGTAAGACAAATAATTAAAATCAATCAAAGTTCTTTTCGAGTTTTTGTTCTTGTTCTTGTTTTCGTTTTCGTTTTTTTTTTTTTTTTTGTTAGCTTCTGTATCTACTTCAGAATTAATCACGTTCATTGGAGCACGTGAAATAAGAAATCAGAAATCAATGTTAAATAAATTTTCATACCTTTTACCGTTTAGTTAATTTAATTCAATTTTGCAAAAATATCAATGCTCTAACGAAACAGAAAAATAAATCAAAAGATTTTTTTTTTTGTAATTAAACAATTTATTATTTTTAATTATTATTTAATCATTTTTTTTTTTTTTTTTTAATTAAAATGAAGTAAAATTAATGAAAACATGGTGTAATGTTGTTACAAAAAAAAAAAAAAAAAAAAATTCAGTTGACTACGCGATGACATTTTCATAATTTTTCTGTATGTTTTTTGCTTATATTTAAATAATTAAAATTGTTGATTTAATTAAAAATAACAAAATTTTTTTTTTTTATATATTGACAGAATAAAACAGTACAATAATTCGTTAATATATGTGTGCGTGTGTGGTTATCGTAATAATTGAATTTGTATTTTCTTCTTGTTCACTCTGTGTAATTTTTCTTTTATTTGTTTTATTAATTTGATTAAAAAAGTAAATTTTTAAAATTTTTATAAATAATAATATTACTTTGTTCGAAAATTTACTTTGATTATTATTATTTTTTTTTTGTTTTTTATTCTGTTTCTGGTTCTAATTCTCTGTGAAATTCTTCTATAATTGGAAAATAAATGAAATGAAATGAAAAGATGAAAACAAATCGAAAATAAATAAATAAAACAAAAAGGAGAAGAAGAAGAAGCAAAACAGAGAGAAAATTATTAAATGAAATGAAAGTTGAACGAAAAAGGTGAATTTTTATAAAAAAAAAAAAAAAATAAATCTGAATGGACAAATACGGTTGAATGAGCAATATTATAAATTGGCAACGTATGACTTGTGATAACAAAATTTTTATTTTTGTTACATTGGATGATTTTGGAAGCAGATTGTTCATGTGTGATTTAACATAGATATTATAAATAATTTCTATTTTTTTTTTTTCTGTATTTTTAGTTGATAGAAGATATGACTGGACTGGACTGGACTAGACCATATGTAGGTGTAGAGCACAGATTGTAACAGCTTGGTTTTGTTTAAAAATCAAAAAAATCAAAGAAAAAAAAAAAAAAATCTCTCACAACAAAACACATTAATATCCATTAATAATAACAATTTGTATTTTAAAAATTGAAAAAACAAATCGAAAACACATTTAAATACAGGTAAATGTCAAAAACAAATTTCTAAACACAAATATACACGCAATAATACCGATAATTGATTACAAAATAACAAACTACCTGCAGGCTGCAGCTAAACAACGATTTTATTTTTATTTATTTTTGTTCTCTCTATTCTTTTTTAGAAGTTTTTTTAAAACTGTTTTCCTTTTTTCTTTTTTTTTTTTTAAATACTATTTACGTTCGCCTGTTGTTTTCGCCTTTTTTTATTTTTCGATCAATTATTTTCTATATTTTTGTGCACAAAAAAGAAAAATCTCTAAACATGAAAAACGTAGTGGCAACGGACATTGTTAGTAACAACCAACAACATTTATATACCAAGGCTTAAGGCAATCGAAACGCTCAAAGCAATTTAATGTAAAAAAAAAAAAAAAAAAAAAAAAAATGAGTAATAATTAAAACAGAGAGAAAAAAAACAATTTTTTTTTTTTGTTTTTGTTTTATATATAAAACGGAAAACAATTTTGGTTCAAACGTGATGAAGACGACATAGAGGAATTTTATCCACTCATCGTTATGTGATGAATCAATAAATTCTTTTATTTTTTTGTATTTTTTCTTTTTTTTTATGTATGGACTGCATTTTGCAGTATTCTGTTTGGAAATTTCAAAATCAAAACGATTTTTCTATATGAGAAGTATCAGGAATTTTATATTGTTCACGTTTACAAATATATATTTTCCTACTGACTGGGTAATGAAATGACATAGAATCTTTATCGTTTAGCTTATACATCTGCAGACATTCTTAGTCTATTTATTCATTTAAATCCATTTTTAACATTAAATTATCTAAACAAGCAAACAAACAAAACAAAAATCATCTATCTTAGCATAGAATATTTAAATTTTTTAAAAACAATTTAAAAATGTTTTCTTTTAATGAAATTTCTGGTTTTTAAGACAATTTTTGTTTAATATTAAAAATAAAATATTTGTTACTACTATACGGTGAAACTTTAATTAACAAAAAAAAAAATAGAGAAAACTTTCACTCTTACCACCTAAAATAATGGAATAAAGTTTATAAGACAGAAATAAAACAGAGTCAATGCTATAATGACCACAAACTGTATTATTATTAATATAAATAGAAATTAAATGTTACAAAAAAATATTTAAATAAAAAGCTTTATCTATTATAATTATTTTATTAGATTTATTATTATTAACTTGTGCTTTTATATAAATTAAAAGAAAACATAAAAAGACAAGAAAGGATTTTATACGTGAAATTATTTACTTTCTGCTTTCTACATTTCTTTTGCTTTATTACCATAAAATTATCAAATGAAAGAAATAATAATAATTATAATAATAATATAAATTAAACTACACGGTTTATATAATGTCGCTTTGTTGTTTTTTTTAAAACATAACATAACATAACATAACGTAAACTCACCTTAAAACCACGATGTAATAATAGTAAAATAATAAAACAGTCGCATTTATTTATTTAGCTAAACAATACAATCTTTTATAATGTGAATTATGTTTCTTTAGTTTATATATTTTGTTAGAAACTAAGCATAATATCTTTTGTGGCTTTATATATTTCTTGAAAAAAAAAGAAAAAACATAAATTTCTATAATAGAAAACTATATTACAGCTGAGTTATGTAAACTAAAGTAATGTAATGTAAAAGTAAAATTAACTAGAGAGAGCGAAAAAAAAAATCGTGTCCTTTGTCAACGTATATCTTATGCTGTCTCTATGTATTCCACGATGCACACACACATTTTGTGTTATTATTCTTAGCGAATAATGTTGGGTCCAGATGAGCTCGCCTTTTTCTGTATTTAATTTTTTATTTTTTTTTTTCATCTATCTTACACACAGATAACCTTAAAATTCTTATAAATCTTTTTAATGTTATTCAGGGAAGCTTTTCTCATTTTAATTTTTTTTTTTAATACGATAAAAGTAGTTTTACTGTTTTATTGGTTGTGTTTATTTCCTTTTCTTTTCTGTTTTTGGTTAGTTTCTTATTCAGTTCTTTAATAATTTACATAAAGTAACGAACAAAATGTTTGCTTTATTTAATTGTACCAATATGGGGGGTTTTTTTTTTGTCGTAAGTAATGTCATTTAAAGACAGAGAATTATTTTTATTTTTTTTTACATGAATGACTTATATATAAAATTTTAAAGTTTGTGGTTTCAATAGCAGCTGTGCACATTCGTCCTGATATAAGAGATAATTTGTATATTTAAATTCTTTGAATTTCTATATGAAATTGTAATCATGACTTTGCCTATGCAAATTACAACATAGAAGGACCACTTTAACCAGTTAATATTTGACCAAAAATTATACGAAGAGAAAATAAAAAAAAAAAGGGATAGAAACGTGACTTTCGTGCTACTATTAATAAATAAATTTAGGTTTCTAATGAATTCACAGGTAACAAATATAATTTTATTAATAAGCCAAGTTAACCAAAGTTAGAGAATGTAAAGAACCGGTAAAAAAAAAAAAAAAATAGAAAGAAAATTCAATAATTATAATAATTAATTAAAATTGTCTTATTGGGCTAGGAATCATCATATTTTCACCTTTGTTAATAATGATTAAGTACAAATATGCCCTTTACTAATTAAAACTAATTAAGGTTAATTTGTAATAATTTCGCAATGGGCTTTTACTTTCATATGTACAACAAATCAAGTAAATACAACACAGTACAAATATAGAAAAAGCTCTTCTACAAAATTATTATTTATTTAATAAAATATATAAAAGAAAATTTTGTATGAATTACAAAACATTATTAAAGTCCTTAAAAAATAAATTTAATTTTTTTTATAAATTTTTTACATCGAAAAAAAGATGAAAAAATAATAAATTTTTTCTTTTTTCCTTTTTTCCTTTATTCATTTGCGATTAAAAGCATTTTGTCTGTATATTTAAATAGAAAATATAGAAAGAAGAAAAAATATTAATAATAATAATAATAAATTGAAGCTTTTTTGTTCATTTTCTACAATTTCTTCAATCTGTTCGGTTTAATTTTATTTTTGTTTAATTTAATTTTTCGATTTCTTTTTTTTTTTCTGTCGCTCTTATCTTCTTAAAGACGATGTAAATAATTTTCTTATTTTTTTTTTTTGTACGATTTTTATTAAAACGAAAATGAATAAATCTGAAGCAAGTGTTCTACGAAATACAGAACGAAATATATAAGAAAGAAAACAAAAAATTAATTTCATTTCTATTAAAGAAAAAAAAAAAAAGAAACAGAAATTTTAATTTTTATCTTATTTATCTTATCTCGTTTATAATTTTTTTTTTCTTTTCCTTTTGATGAGTATTACTTTGTCTATTCTCTTCTAATTTTCCATATGTACAATTTTTTTTTTGTGTGTGCTTTAATAATGCTTAAAATAGAATAAAGTGAGCAAATACAGAGAGAATAAAAAAAAAATCACAGACCAATAGGCAGGATAATAATCATTATTAAATTAATTATTTTTTTTTATTATTGAATTTATTAATTAAATCATTAACAATTCTTAGCATTTTTATAATTAATTAATTGATTGAAAGAAAGGTGAATTTTTTGCCAGCTTTCTAGATTGTCTAGATTATTCGATACCTAACTACCCTGGTTATTCAGAAATACATTTTTTTAGAATTTTACTTACATGGAAAGTTTACTAAATTTCAGAACATTCAGAATGACTTCAAGAGTTGGTAGGAATGTTTATTATGTAATTCTGAAATATTCTTTCTATGTAAGCAACCCTGTAAAAAATTTATTTTTCATGTTAAGGTTAAAAAACTGTTGTGTGCTACCTTTTTCTAATTTTTTTTTTATTATAATTTTGATTAATGTAAAAATAATTCAACTAGCTCAGGATTTTGTGCCCTTCCTAATGTCAGCATAAATAATGTTTTTTTTTTTTTTTTTTGTTAAGTCTTTAATCGTAGTTTGATTTAACAACAAAGTCATAATAATTACATAAACAAAAGAAAATTAAACTCTAGGACAAAATAAAAAGTTTTATAAATGGATGGAAGAATAATCAAAAAAAAAAAAAAATGTTTAAAGCTTTTTCCATTTTAATATATTTAATGTTAACTACTACGGTTTTAGTATATGTTTTACAATTTAATTTATGTAAATATGTTATGTAACTGACAAACAAGTAGTTAAACTATTTTTCATTATACACTATAAAAATAATAATCGTTAAAACTATAAAAAAAAAAAAAAAAAAAGAAAAAACTAAGAGAAAAAGTAAATTAACCTGTCATGATGTTGTCTTCCGTGTAATAAAAATCACACATTGCTGATATAAAATAAACAAAAAAATGTCTAACACGAAACATCAGTATTAAAAACTATAAAAACGAAAATAAAAATAAATAAATATATAAACAGAAACATTAAAATAAGCATGAAATGTATTTAAGATTTTTATCGGTTAGCTTTTGCGTGTTTTTTATTTTTGTTTTTTCATTTTTCGTACAGAAAGAAACGTAAAATTAATTCAAGCAAATTTTTAAAAACAAAAAAAAAAGGGAAAGGAAATGCTAAATAATGACAATTTATATTTTTTAATCCTTTAAATTAAAACTAAATAACCTTTTATGTGTATCTCGTTTTTTTTTTCCTGTTCCCTTTATTCCTACCATTTACCTATTTAAATAAATTTACACAAATTTTCGTTGTTTTTTAAGGGTTTTTAAGGTTGTTTTTTTTTTTTTTGTTATTTACTTTTATTTTTTTTTCCTGTTGTTTTACATTAATATAATAGATAATAAATTGCTTTTATTGTTGTAAATTTTTTTTTTTTTTTGTATATGTGGTTAAAACGCAGAAAAAGATTTTATTCTAAATGTATAAAAATTTGTTAAATAAAAGTTCAAAAGATGGGCTAAGTAGTTTTTATTATAATTTAAATATATATAAAAAAAAATAATAATAAATATAAAGGGAGTTAAAATAGGTAAAGAAAAAAGTTAAAATAATAATTTAAGTATATTGCTTTGTTAGTACAAAAACCATTTACCACTAATGTTTAATATCGCGTGCTAAGACTAAAATAATGATTATACTCATCACATATCATTTAACACGATCTACACTTTACTATATAATATAACAAAACTGTGTATATGCTTTTGTTACAGCTACTAGAACTACTACAGCTTTTTTTGTTACATGTTCCTACAATATATATATATATATATATATATATATATATATTATTTTTTTTTTTTTTTAAAACAACAATTTTAACTATTTTCTTCTATATAGAAATATATTTATATATTTTCTACATATTTACTTAAGTTTAAAGCTTTTTTTTTTGGTTTTTTTAATATGTACTTACAAGTTACAACAATACAAATATAAG
Source organism: Ptychoptera albimana (assembly GCA_961205885.1). Taxonomy (NCBI): domain Eukaryota; kingdom Metazoa; phylum Arthropoda; class Insecta; order Diptera; family Ptychopteridae; genus Ptychoptera; species Ptychoptera albimana. Next base: position 7,953,969 of record OY540801.1, on the reverse strand, counting down.
GGTGGCTTTTACTTACCGTATATACACATTCGTAACCATCATTTTAACAATACTACGTTTTTAGTTGTGTTAAGAAAGTTTTCTAGTAAAACATTTAACAGGAAAAAATAAAAAAAATAAAAATAAAAACAGAAAAGAAATAATTTTCATTAGAAATTAAAATTATGTAGAACAGAAGAAAATACAAAAAAAGGAATTAATAATTAATACTAAAACATGTAAATTAGAGTAGAGTCGTGTGAATTTTTTGGTAGAGAATAATATGAAAATTACACCCGTTAAACATACATACAACCAACATTAGGAATGATAACTTATTTTGAAGACTTATTTGGGCTGGTTGGCTGGTTAGCTGGCTTGTTGTTTAGTTTGTTTAGATGACGGAATGTAATATTTGTTGTTATTCTGCTATAAAACCATAATAATGGCATGGTTTTTTGTCCCAATAATAATAATAATAATAATAATAATAATAATAATAATAATAATAATAATAATAATATTACACAAAAACATGGGTTATATAGTTAGTATCTCTATAGTTACAATAGTGAAACCTTCAAATAATATATAAAAATAAAAATAGAATAGAAAAAAAAAAGCGTTGAGAGAATATCAGAGGTTTTGTTTATATAAGGGTAGATATTTCGAAGTTATTTCAATGTTTAGTTGTAATCGTTGTACCGTATAAAATTGCGACATATATTTATATGTAGAATAATAGGCAGTAGTATGATGCAAAAGTAATAACATCAGCAGCAGTAGCAGTAGTAGAAAATTGTGGCTGTAAAGAAATATAAATAAATAAATAAAAAAAATCTAAGGATATGTTTCATGTCGTGTAACAAGTTGAAATTTTCTATTTTCCAAAAATATATCTATAACAAGAAAATGAATAAATGCGAAACAAGAAAATGTTATGATGCGGAAGTTACATTTACTCGGTTTTTTTTTTTTTATTATTTGGTTGTACCCATAGAGTGACTATGCGTTCGTACACAATTTAGTTAGACACAAAAATATAATATAAGGACAGAATACAATATGAAAAATCCTTATATTATTGATGTTATAATGACAATAGAAAAAAAAAAATAAAAAAATAGAAAATCAAAAAAAGAGGAGGAACTAAAAACAATAATAAAAATCTCTATGCTAAAGACCACTGATTCTTAATTGTGTTAAACAGTATGTAAAATATTATTATTATGATTATTATTATGATTATGATTATGATTAAATCATGGCCACAATATAATACTGCAAACATCTTTTAAGGGTGAAAATATAAATGAAAATTTATAATCAAAGCACATAACGAATAATACGGAAATTTTGGAAAATTTATTTATTGTTTTTTTTTTGTATTGTTAATAAAATAGCATTAGTGTTATAATACATTTTATCATAAAACTACTTGTCAGTAATTATGTGTTTATCTAAAAACCATAATAGTTTTGTATTTCATTTTAGAAAAATTCTACCAATAAACACAGAATCAAACCAGAATTTAGTTTTTAGTTTTCTGAATTTTCTATTTAAAATTTATTAAAATAGATTGATCGCGAATGGATCTTTTTTTTTTTTTTTTTTGGGTAGTTTATAAATATGTAACCCTAATGACTGAGGTTATTTAATTAACCCGGATATCCTTAACAAAGGACAAAAATTTTATTAACTAGAAAAGTTAACAAGATGTTAGATTTTAATCAATGAATTCAATGAAATAGTTCATCTCCGGTTTTGTACCCTGGTAAAAATAATATTTTCTGTCACTTTTATAACCATTTCAACATAAGAAATCTAGTTATACAAAAATCATCGTTTCCCTAACACACCAAAAATGCGGTTAAGTTATTCTTAGCTCTTTAAAAAATTTTGCATTACAAAGTTTAAAAAACTTATAGAAAATTATGAAGGATCATACAAAATGCACTATTCTGCTGACACTTTTAAAACTAGACAAATTAATTTTAATTGCAAAACTTATAGAAAGTTATGAATAGAGACAGTGGAGGTATAGAAGTAAAATAATGGGACATTTGGTTTGTTACTTTGACTTGTAAAAACTAAACAAAACTTAAGTTTAACTTTAAAAGAAAAGTTTCGTTAAAACGGAACATAAACTAGTTAATACTAAGCATTAAATTTTGTAAAACGAAGGCTTTACAAAATCCCCATCAAACATTAATTAAGTATTTACATCGAACTTTATTGCTTTCTTTTTATTTATTTTTTATTTGTCTTTCCATTACATTTTACTTAAATTATAAAATCAGTTAGTATGAGTAATTAAATTAGGCTAATCACTGATTAAATCGTCATTTTGTTACTTAACCATTTGCGGTTTAAAATTTTAATCAATAAAACCATTAAAACGTTGTTTGATTTAAACAAAATGAAAAAAAAAAAAATAAATAATTATCTTTTATTGAATTTTAATGCTTGTAATAAAGTAAAAAGATTTTTTCCTTATTTCTAGGGTTAATTAAAAATTTAAAATAATAACAAAATTTAATACCATAGACAAAACTATATGTATAACTATTGAGAATTATTTTTAATTGAATTAAAGAAATAAAACAACAAGAAAAAAAAATTGTTTAAATCCATTCGATAAAACAATAGAATAATAGATTTTGTATAATTTAAAATTAATTCACGTAAATATTGTTAATTAAAGATTCATCTATAAATTAGTTAATAGTTAATAACAAAGAAAAGGGATAATGTATTTCTATTATTTAATTAAATTTATTCTGTAATGATTTGTGCACGCAGAGTTTATCATAATTTTTATTTAATTAAATATTACATCGTTCTAGCTTTAATGGTTTTAAAGCGCCACTTAAATTTTCTTTTTTATTATTATTTGATTTAATTTTTTGAAATTGATTGACCCTTGCTGTTGCTACTGCAAAAAAAAAAAGGGTCGATCAAGATAGAATTTTCGAAAATCATTTCGTTTCGATTACACGATAAATGCAAAAAAAACCTTTTTAAAAAAAAAAAAATTAACCAACATGTCTATTACGTTCTAGAAGAAAATTCCTCCCCAATGACTAGGACTAATAAAATTATAAAAAAAAAAATAAAGCATAAAAAAAAAAATTCAGCTTCACTCTTAAATTGGAAAACGTGCGAAAAGTGTCTCCTGTGTAATTAAATCTTTTATCGTTTATTTGTTTTACATTTTTATTCCAGGTATGAAAAAAGAAAAAAGAAAGAAACGACACCCCCAAGCTACCTTAAACACCATTTTTTTCCTTTTCCATTTTCGTAAATTACAATTTAAACTAAAATTCATTGTTAAAATCTTGTTTATGGTTTATTGCAAGTAATTATAAAAGAAAAATAAAAATACAAAAAAAACAAAACGAAGAAAGAGAAACATAAGTAAAATGATGAAAATAACATGTCAACATCATAATTATATTATCAAGCATAAACATAAACATAAACATAAACATAACATTATAAATTACACATTATCAAACGTTAAAAAAAAAAATTTTACTCTCTTTTCTTTAACTTAATTACTTTACTCTAGCGTAATAATTAATAATAAAACAAAATGAAAAAAAAAAAAAAAAATAATAATAAGAATAAATAAAGAAAATTATAAAATATAAAGCATAAAGCGAACGGCAGTTAAGTGTATTGTAAACTAAACATAAAAGAAGCTTTTTTTTCGGTTCGGTTAGAACAAAAAAAAAACAAACCCTACACACGTGTACATTATTGCTTTCTTGAACTTTTTCGATTGTTCAACATGATTTTAAACTTGTTTTCCATTCAACATATATTTTCCACATGAATAGATTTATACACAATTATATTATATAACACCCACTCATACCTACACTGTGCTTACATTATCAAATTAATTGTAATTAATTAAAAAAAAAAAAATTCTTTTATATTTATAATTCATTTCAGGGCTTTGAAAGTGACTGAGTTGTAACAAATTAGAACACTTGAACCAAACAAATAAATAAAAATATACAGAAAAAAAAAAAATTAAAAATTTAATTATAATTAATTAAAAATCGTTACAATATTAATTAATTTTGTATTTTGTAAATACATTTTTCATTTATTTATTATGTGTTTTGATTCTTGGAAATAATTTGCATGAGTCGCCTGCATTGTGTTGTGTTACTACAACCAAGGGGTGTAAATTATTTATATTTCCACAGTGTATTCAGTTCATTTTTATTCTTGTTTTTTTTTTTTGCTTAATGCTATGCTTTTCAGTGTCGATTTTATGTTAATAAAGGTAACAAAACTGATACACAGTGGTAATTTGATATTAAATTATTATGTGATGCGTAAACAATTATTATTTTGATTTTTTTTTTCTGTTTGTGCTTTATAATTGTTGAAAGAGTTAATTATTAAAATGGTTCAATCTTAAAATGCTGGTTATACATGTTAAATATAATCTTGATTATAAAATTCTAATAAGCAGAAGTTTTACAACAAATTAAATCAATAAGGAAAACGGTCTTAAATAGTCCATTGGGAGCAAGTAGTCTTTGACCAACATACCTCAAAGAATCTGGATTTCAAGTTTTTATTAACAACAAACAAAATAAAAATGCAAAGTTGAGTGTATGCTCGGTTATTAGTTTTCCTTGTTTAGCAAATGTTTTTTATAGCTCAAAAAAAGCACAGAATAAATATAATTAAAATTTGTATAATGTGTCCTTATTTATGTTTATGAGTTTCTTCTTTTACCTAGTTTATAGCTTTTTTTTTCTGCTGATGAAACATCATAAACATTATTTTTCAAGCAGTGGTTTTCTAACTTTTATTACATTTTCATTAAGTTTGTAACAACGATATACGTGAATTTGATTGCGTTTTAATTACAAAATAAATTGAAATTAGCTGAAGTCATCACAAAAAAAAAAACATTTTTGTGTTTAATTAATTAAAAAAAAAAAAATTGTTTTTATGACTTTTGTTTAAGTTTGGTTTTTATTCTTTTTTTTTTTTTACATATTTTGGTTAGTTGGTTAGCTAAAGTTAAAAATTTTTAATATAAAACAAATGAGTTAAAAATTTGTTTGTTTAATTAGAATTTATATTCATAATTAAAATCAAATAATTAACGAAGAGAAGAAAAACGAAAAGAATTAAGTTTTGTGATCTTAAAAGTAGAGAACTTTTGTGAAAATTAAATAAATTAATCAAAAACAGAAATAATTTCATATTTGTACAAGTTGTTAATTGCAACAAATAGTGTAATAGGAATAACTTTGGAGCTTTTTCTTTTTTTGAATTTTCTACTTTTTCCTCTGTCTTTACTTCCCTTTTTGTCAGAGTAATTTTATTTTATTATTCATAACATTTATATTATTCATTTAATGTTACTGCAGTACTTTACAGTTGTTATTGTTGGTGCTTTTATGCTTATGCAACTTAATTAATTTATAAGAGAAGTTATGTATGATTGTTTTATTCTTTTTTATTTCAATGTTTTCTTTTTTTCTTTATGCTTTACAAGTCATTTAAAATTCTTTTTGTATTCTACTTGATTCAATTAAAAAAAAAAAAACAAAAAAATTCTATGTAACAAACACAGAAAATTTCATCCAAAATTCGTTTTTATGTTTAAATTTTTTTATTTAATTCTTTAATCAAAAGGTGGTGCTTTAATGTCATTTCTAAGATATTAATAATGAAACAAAAAAAATTTATTGTTGCGGTATAAGGAATCTGAATAAATAAATAAATAATTAATTATTCATAAAAGATAATAATTTAGAGTAAATGTCATAACTGAATTAAATAAATTAATTTATTTATATGCGAATAATTTAAATAAAAATTTATTCAAAAAAAAATGAATTAATAAAAATTTTTTGTGATGTAACATAGAGATAAATTGGGCACAACACTTTATGAATCGCTGATAAAAAAAAAAAAATAAATACCACCATGAAGGAAAAACCAACTTTTATATTTTATGTTCATGTTGAACAACAAATGTATGTAACCGTCGTTAGGTCGTTATAAATATTATTATTATTATTATTATAAAAGAAAATAGAATAGAATGTGGCTACCTCAAAATAGGTATAATAAAATTTATTAATATGATTACACATGTTACGGAATAGCCTTTTTATTTATTTATTTAACTTTTGATACTATTACAACGGTGAAACAACCACCAGCCAGAATAAACCATCAAACCAAACAATCCAATGTAAAATAAAAGATGATGGCTATTCGTATTTTCATTATAATTTTTCATATTTTTATTTATATTAATAATAATAAATTTCCATAAGCTTTTTCTATTTTTATTTTAGTTTATTAATATTAATTGAATAAAACAAAACAAATATTTTTCTTTTTGTTGCTTTGTTTATTATTTTGTTTACTGAGCAGATTATAATCAATTTTTTTTTTAGGTGATAAAATGATAAATTTATAGCGTGGCGTGTGAATTATTATTATTTTTTTTTACACCACGTATTTTATTTTAATTATTTGTTTTTATAATAATTTCATTATAAATGTTCCTAATTGATTTAGAGTTTGGTCAGTGGTGTATTATTAGTTAATTTTTGTCACACAGTGTGTTTTTTTTTTTTTTAATTATTTGTTGGGTTTAATAGGTATTGTGGATTAATTGACATTCACCATCAGCGTATTTTCATTTTCATTTTTTTTTTTGCATATTTTCAGCATAATCAATTTTTTTTTCTTGTTTTGCTATAGAAAATTTAATGTCAGCACTTTTGCTATTGACTTTCATAAATTAAAGTAAACGAATCATAATATTAAATTATCTTTTATATAAGCTAAAGCTTTCTTCTTAAGCAAATAATTGATTTATTTTTAGTCTAACATATATAGTTCCCACCCATATTGCACATGAAGCCAGCTAATAAATTTTCTTTAATAGTTCGAAAATAAAGTGAATTTAAAGAAAATATGAGAAATAAAAATTTCATCGAAAAATATCGAAAAAATAAATTGAATTTAATTATTAATAACGTTAAATTTTGCATTAAAAAAAGAAACTTTAAGAATCTTCAACTGATAATGATCACATAATTGAACAATACTAACTGCGTCTCTGCACCAAATACAATTAATTAATTAATTTAAGCTGAATCGGTTATTTAACCTTTAATACGATTAAAAAAAAAAAGAAAAAAAAGAAGAGTTCAACAGCCTAATAAAACTGCTTAATATACATTTTTGGAATAATTTTTTGTTTTGTATTTTCATTTCATTTCATTTATTGAAACATTCTGATTATCGATTTAATTAAAAAAAAAAAATTATTTATTTATTTTCTGTGTAAATAATTTTAAATGAAATTTAAATGCATTTGTTGATTTAAAACATTTTTTTATTTATTTATTTTTTTTTTTTTTCGCTAATTTCACATAACAATTATGTATTTAGGGATTTTATTGGTTTTATTGGTAAATTATTTTTCAATTAAAATAAATTTGTGGTTATTACTCTGACGTTCACATTACTACAAAATGTAATTAAAAAATGAAAAAAAAAAATAAAATAAATTAGTTTTGATTTGTCTACTTGTTTTTATTTAGTTTTTTGGGGGTGTTTTTGTCAAAATGGGTGGTTGTATGCAGGTGGTTAATCTATTTAATCAAATCATACAAAAATTGATTTGAATGTGGGGATTTTGTATCGGAGATAGGGTTATTTTTTTTTTTGCATAAAATAATAGTAAAAATTAATTTACCACAGTTTAGCGCTTTCTTTAACGTATTTATATAAAAACTACAGAAATGTTTCGTTCGCAGACAAAAAACTAAACAGAAAAAAAAAATCAATTACAAAACAGACAGACATAATATAAAAAAAAAAATCAGCACAAAACGGATTGTGATTCCTTCACAATTGATTTGATTAATAACACTTAACAGGTCAAAATCTTTAGCTTAATTTATATATAACGAATGAAAAAGCTCAACAGAAGTAAAAAAAAAAAAAAAATGTTAAAACAAATTATAATTTAAATAGCAATAAAAGCTGTAGGATAAAAAAAAAAAAGCAAAAAATTCCGCCTGATATAAAAGAAAATTAAACTTAAATTTTCCCATTACAAACTAACGGAAAAATTATATAAAAAAAAGCACACACAGCTGAGCGCCAAAAAAAAAAGAAAAAAAAAGAAAGCATAATCTGAATAATTTAAATATTTAATCTAAATTCATTTATTTAACGTAGAAGAGAAATAAAAGAAAAAAAAAAGAAAGCTTTTGAGTAAGAATTTTTTAGCATCTTTTCATTTTCGTTTCGTTTTTATTTATTTATTCTTTTTTTTATATATTTGTATGTACATTCGGCGTCCAAAATGGAATCTATAATGAATCTTTTATACATTTGCTGCTTCTTATTATTATTTTATTATTTCTTTGAATATGGTGTGATGTCATGATTCTTGTTTCTGTTTCTGTTTCTGTTTTTAGCTTCTTTATCTTATTTTTATTTTTTTTTTTTCGGTACTTTTTGTACCATTTTAACTCATTCTAATAATACAAAAGAAGCAAAACATTGAAACATTTTATTTCATAAATTGACTTAAGTCGTTATTTTATTTTTCACTCTCCATCTCTCTTATGTTTTATTTTTTATATACTTTATGCTTTTTTTAACTGTGCTTTTTCATCTGGTGCTTTTCAAAGTTTTTCTTTAAAATTTTTTTTTTTACTTTCTTTCTTCTGTTACGTTCGCTACTTTTTCGTTTTTTTCGTTTATTTTTTTCTTATTAGAAAACCTTATTGCTCTCCAGAGTGAAATTATAACAAAAAAAAAATTTTTTTTCCTTGTTATAATTTTTCACTTCTTCATTTTTGACTTTTTTGTTTTTTTTTTCTTCGATTTGTCTTGTCTTCCTTGTTGCCTGGCTGCTATTATTATTTTTTTTTTTGCTGTTGTTTAATGAAATAAATCCTTATAGTTTGTTACGTTAACGAAACAATAAAATATTATTATTATATATTATCAGTTTGCTCTGTTTCCTTTCATCTTTTATTTTTTTTATTTATTTTCTGCTTAATTTAAAGCTTCGGGCTTTTCCATTTAATTTAATTGAAAATGAGAAGAAATAAAGAAAAAACTCTTTTTCTTTTCGGTGTTCATCTTTCCATCGAAGTTATAGAAATAAACAAGGAAAAAGTGTTTTTTAATTTGACAGCAGTAGTTTCATTTAATTTTATTTGCTGTTAATAATCTTTAACCTCTCTTGTTATTCTTGTTTGTAGGCGATAAGAGTCTTAGACGTTGAAACTACTAAGACTAAACAAAATTAAATTAAATACAATTTTCTCATTAAAATGCTTTATGATTTTCTAGTGTTTTCTAGAATGGTTAGTTCTTTATCTTAAAAATAAATTTTACCTGTTGAAATGCATCGGTGACCTGAATAACTTAAAGATCAGATGAGTTTCTTCAATTTTGCAACACCATTATGCTGCTGGACAAACCGTTATTTAATTCTCTTGTATTTAACAATAATAAATATTTTTTTTTTTTTTTGGTGCTAAATACAATCTAACATTGATCGTCTTATGTAACATTTAAAATTTTGTTTAAACATTCTAGCTAAGCAAAACTAAATTTATTTATAACATAGTCTTGAAATTAGTCTACAAACATATTATAGGTTAAAGCTTAGACTAATTAAACTAGACGACCCAACAGAAATTTTGTTTTAAATTTATATTTGTTAACTAAGCGATAAATAGTTAATTAATTTTTTTATTTTGGTTGCTTTTATATTGCGAAACATCGTCATTTGCTATTTTCTAATTGATTTTTCTGCTGCTGCTCTTTTTTTTTTTCAACAACACTTAGTTCACTAATCCAATAATTAACAGTTTATAGCTCCATTCTGTCTGGAATATAATTTAATTAATTTTTATTGATTTTCTATTATTTTATTAATTCGTGATCATGTGTTTGCAATTTAAAAAGTTTTCTAACATTTTCAACACTTTCCACTAATTCGTTGTGGATTAGTGCATTAACTTGTTCTACAACAGGGAATCCAAAATAAACGCAATGCATTTAACTGGTTAAGTTAAAATATTAGTTCGGTTAAGACAATATTGTTTGTGTTTTTTTTTACGTTTTTATATTTAAAAGATTTTAAAGGTTTTTTTTTTACGACAAAGAAAAGAAAAGTAAAAGGCGTAAAACCCGAAGAAAAAAAAAGTAAAGAAATAAACAAGAAGATTTACAATAACTCACAAGAGTCGTGTCGTAAAGTTTACCTTTTTTTCCACTCCTGGTGTCTTGGTTGTTTAACTCTTTTTGTATAAACATCAACATTTTGCGTCTTTAAACATAACTTTTTTTGTTTACGAAAAATTGAATATGTTACGTTTATTGAGCAGAGTTTTTCTTCTTTGGATTATAATAACAAACAAAGTCATACAAGATTTATCAGTAAAAAGTAGAAGAAAAAAAAAAATCTGAATTACACTGAACTGCTCCCAATAGGAAATTTTTTGTTTCTTGTTTTTTTTTTTTTATTTTTAGCCAAAAATAAAAGTGAGAAGAAGATCAGAATACAACGTAAATAAGACTTAAGACCTTTCAATCAGCCAACGGAATTTTATTTTCTGTTTTCTTTTTCTGAATACCATCTAAAAATCCATAAACAACAAATAATGGTATTTGTTGTTACACGGATGCTTTTTCTTTTTCTCTTTTATTTAATTTAATTTTTTATTAACACAACGACATATCACCATTAATTTTCAGTAATACAAAACAACCTAACGTAAAAACAAAAAAAAAAAAAAGTAACAACAACCGAAAAGTAATTTTATTAATGTAAAAATAAAATAAAGGAAAAAAAGCTTAAGACAACAAAGGCACATCGTTAAAAATTATTCAGAATTTTTTTTTATTTTTTATTTTTTTGCTGTGTGTGTGTAAAAAGCGGTTAAACTTAACTTATTAAAAATTACAAAAATTGTAAAAAATAAAAAACATGAAGAATATTATACGCTTGTTATGAGAAAATAATGTTTGTCTTCTTTTTTTTTTTTATATAATTTTTTAATATAAATGTAAATAAGCTGGTAAAAAAAAAAATGAAATGAAATGAAATGGATAAAAGTTGTGCATGACATAAAAAAAAAAGAAAAAAGAAATAATAATAATAAAAATTAAAAAGTGATAATGCTTTGATGTGTGATAATAATTTTCGTTGTCCTTTACTTACTTGAAATAGATTTTTGTATGTTATAAAACTGTTTTTAATATAAGACAGGGATATTAGGGATTTTTTATTATTATTATTACTAAAGGAATGAGGAGTAATATTTTTAATTCATGATTAATAAAACTAATTATAAACCGAAGACAACAGAAGGTAAAGAAAATTTTATTGATATTTCTTTAAATAGTTAACTGGCTTAAGGACCTTTTTTTATTATTTTTCCTATTTTTCTCTTGTTTGTTGTTTTGTTAAAACTATTTTCTCTATTGTAAATTGATGAAAAACGTATTAAAAACAATAGGAAATAACAAAGAAAAAATTTATTTCTATCGTATCTATCGTATATGTTGTTTGTTTACAACAAATAGCCAAACATATTATTAGTTTTCTTAGTTCTCTTTTAACAATAAATTATTTGAACATATAGTTAATAATAATAATAATAGTTTAATATGTAATCAAGAATAGGAAGAATAGTAGAAATAAGGATATGTAACAAGTAGTAAAATGTGAAGATGTTTGTTTTCCTTACATTTCACTGTTCATCTAATAATTTTTTGTTTTTCCTTTCTATTCATTTATCTAATCATTTTCTGTAATAGAATCATCAGTTTCTTGATAACCAATTTATTGTTAGTAATTTATTATCACAAGTTATCAAGATTCTATATATTTTGTAGTCTTTTAACCAAGAGAAATCTGTAAGGGATGTTTTATAAATTGTGTAAACAAATAAACGCACACAGAGCGAGTAAGAGAAAGAGTAGAATAAAAAAAAAAAGAAAGAAAATTGATTGACAGATAAATTGATTATATTTTCGTCATGTTTTAATATTTAATTATATTTAAGGATTTGATTTTATTATGGTTTTATGCTCTGTATAATAATTTACACTTGGATGAGGTAAATGCAGATATTTAAATAATTTTTTTTCTGCTCTTGGTAAACATATTGCTTTTGAGTCATCATTTGATGAAGGTTTTTTTTTCTTTCTATCCTGTAATTGAAAGGACGTTTTTACTTTATTGCCAACTTTTCTATAGATGAATTTGTATATTTTTGATGCCAAAAAGTATTATTATTTAACAAAATTAACTCATGTGTAATATGGTTGAAAAAAAATATTTTTTTTTTACCTTGTCAAAGTTGCAAATAGAATTTATTTCACCTTGAAATAATTTATACACGAATGCACAAAATTTATTGTTTTTTATTTGTTAAATGGGAATGCAAAAAAAATTAAAAAAATAATAATAATAAAACAGAAGGAAAAAGCTTTAATACCAACCGAAACATTGATTTGTTTTTCGTTTTTAGAATTCTAATTTGTTTTTGGTTTTACATCGAAACATAAAATAAAACAAAATGAAAAATTAAAACATAATTCAACCTTCGTCTCGTAATTATGTGACATTATCCATGATAAGTTTATCGTTGTGTTATCAGTTGAATCTCAATTGATGTAATACCAAAAGTAAAAAACAAAAAAAAAAAAGTTTTGGGAAAATTTATTCACAAATAAATACCAAAAAAATAAATAAAGGAAACAAACAGGGATCTAAAATAAATAACAAATCTGTTAAATATGTATCTTAAAACCAAGATGTAATTAATTTTAATTATTTTTTTATTTAACCATAATTTAATTGATAAATAAAATTTTATCTTTGGTTATATAATATGTTACGAGTATTTAATCATTAAGGCGTATTCTGATTCCCTCAACCAAAATAAAAGCGTAAAAGTAGCGATTTTTTAAGACTTTTGTTTTAAAACTTTAATTCCCCTATAATACACAGGGTACCACAAGAAATGAATAAATATTTACCTATAATTAAAGTTTACATTGAATGTATGAACAGATTAAATTTCTTTAACATAAGTTATGTTTCGTTTGTGAATTTATAGAAATTATAGAAATGAAAAATTTACAACAAATAAAGAGCAACAAAAAAAAAAGCTCTATTAACCAAACAATACCATCTGTACAATATAAGCTTTTATAAGTTTACATTCGGAAATATTCTGCTTTTTTTTGGGTGAAGCAATTTTCATTCTAAAATTTTCAATTGTACAAAAAAAAAAAAAAAAAAACAGAAAATGAAAAGAATTTAATTGAATTGTGTGCGGAGAAAATATAGAGAAAATTTATAACTAAATTTTAACTAAATGACATCGACTGTTCCATGTTACCTGGTAATTAAAATGATTATTAAAACGTAAAAATGTGTCTGTGCAGAGGAAATAATTTTTAATTTGCATTAATATTAATTAATAAATGTCATTTTATAAGAATTACATTAGAAAAGCTCATAACAATTAATATTGGCTTTAACCAAAATTAATAAATAAGGAAACTGGATAACCAGAAAAATTAAATTCGAAACTTTTCGAATAATAACAAAAAAAAAAAAGAAATTTAATTACTTAATTAGTCTAATAAAAAAAAAAATAACAAAATTTTAATCCTTAAAATAACCATAATCCTTGTATTTAATGTTTTTCTTTCTTTTATTCTTTTTTTTTTTTTTTTATTACGAAATCGATTGAAATTTTTTGTTCTCGTTTATAATTGAGGTTTTTGGGTGGTGATTTCGTATTTTAGCTTTCTAATAAAAGTTTTAAAGTAGAATTTTAGATTTTTTGGTATTGTTTTAATAAATATTTTAGTATCTTTAAAGAAAATTAATCACCACCTAGCTTATGTTATTAATAAAATAAAATTTCGGAATAAATTAAAAAAAAAAAAAAAATATTTTTATCCATTTTCGAAGGTCATTTTAATGGTTTTCGTTTATTTGCTGTTAGTGGTGGTAGTGGTGGTGGAGTGGTTCACTGTAGCATAGTAATAAGGAAGAAAAAAACACCACAAAAGACTTAAAATCAAATTTAAATTCAAAATAAAATCTCATTCATATTTATTGTTTGGTTTTTTTCGTTTTCTTTTAAGGTTTGTTTATTTTTGGTATTTTATGCTATCGATCCTTGGCTTATATTGATAAAAAAAAAAAAAAAAATATATTTTTAAGTCTTTCACATTTAAAGTAAAGGAAAATGAACTATCTCTCTGTGTTCTATGATTCAGGATATTTTTATTTTTTTAATATTGTGAAATGAAAACAAAAACTTGTTATTCGATATGACAGCAGCAAAAAAAAATTTTTTTCTCTGCATGTCGATTTTGATTCATTTTTTTTTTATCTTTTTTATTTTATCTTTTCCAGTCTTGATTCTTTATCCCTTATATAGATGATTGGTTGTGGTGCTGGCAACATCATATCATGTTGATGATAGGACAACGTAATGTATCCTTAGGTGGAATTTTATGTTGAATATCAGCTGTCATAAGAAAATTTCACTTTTTTTTATTTTTCGTTTCGTTTCTTCTATTCATTTTGATAGCCGTATGCTCGATTTTTCTTTTATTTAGTTATTCAGATATTAAAAAAAAAAAAAAAAAATTTTTTTCATCTCCACTCTTTTAAGTTCAAAGATAACAGAAATATAATAGAAAACTTTCAAGTTTTAGGTAAATTTATTCAAAATAAAATTGTAATTTGATTGTTTTATTGAATTTTCTGTTTTTTTATTTATTTATGAATTTATTTAAAAAAAAAAGCACGAGAAAAAAAAAGAGAAGAAATTCAATCAAAACAGCGTTAATGTAATTTAAATTTTTTTTAACAACATTAAACGGTTTTTGTGTTTAAAATAAAAAAAAAGACAACAAGAATAATAATTTACATAAAATTTAATTAAATTTGTCAATTTATCATCATTTAATTAATTTATTAATAAAAATAGGAAAAAAAAATGTTCAAATTGAAAATTTATTTATTAATATTAAAATAGAAAATTAGTTAAAGAAAAGCGAGAGCGGATATGAATATTTAATTAAAAAAAGAAAACATTAAATATGTAAAATAAATTCAATGTTTTACATTTAAAATTAACATAAAATTATTTGTGAATAACTTGATTTATGTGCTTTTTTTTTTGTTTTGGTGTGTTGTTCGTTCGTTACGGATTCTTGTAGTGTAGGTGATTATTTTGGTGGTGGCGGTGGGTGCTACAGCTACTACTATATGCCTTTAAAATCAATTAATTTATCATTTAAGTAACGGTTATGGTGGTAAATTGTTTAAAGTTCACAATTATTATGAATTTATTTTTCCAGGAATACACATTCGGTGTTATTGATAATGTTGCTGTAGGTTAAACCAAAAAAAAAAAAAAAAATGTAAAAAAATACAAAAAAGAGAAAGGAAGAAAAAAAAAATGTTTCTAAGTAATTACTAGTGTTTGTTGGTAATAATCCGTATTATTTGGGTTCCTCATTGGTGGTTTTCCTATGAATTAATTAACGTAAAAAAGGCATGCGATTAGTTGTAATTATGCTTATCAATAAATTAATGAGAATTTTAATTAATGTTTTACTATTAATTACTGTAATAATAATAATAATAATAATCATATTGAACCTTTTCTAAGGATTATTTCCACTCTGATTGGCATTAATAGTATGACCAAAAAATTTGATAGAATTTTCCCTATTTCCTGAATTTTAAATCATCTCAAGATAATAACAAATACTATTTACTCTATTATTAAGTAATTTTACATTAATTTTTTGAATGACATTTATTTCAAAAACCACGATTATAATGGAATAACAGCTAAAAGCACATTAGAAATTTATTTAAATTAAATTCAATCAAAATATATATGAGAAAATTGGTTTTTACCATTCCAAAATATTATTATATACGAAATTCTAATTTATTCTAATTCACACACAAATATTATTAACAATACAAAATGGATAACAATGGAACAATACAGCAATACACAAAAGCTTAAAGCTTCCTCCTTTTTTTTCTCTGTTTTTTTTAGCTCTACGTATTTCTATTTATTTAAGCACCAAAATAGTATTAAAAAAAAATAATAATAAAATGATTCCAATTGATTTAGCTTCAGGAATTTTTGTTTTTCTTTATTAAAAGGAAAAAAACGAAAATAAAAATTGATTGAAAAAGTTTTTTTTTTTGTGTTTGGCTGACGCCAGAAGAACGATGCTCTCTGTTTTGATTTTTTTTTTTTTTAATTTTTATAGTAAATTTGCGGTAATTGTCCATCTTAACAACAATTTTTTATTTATTATGGAAATTTTCGTTATCTTTTCTGATTAATATTAAAAAAAATAAAATAAGTAAAGACAGGAAAAACATATTTAAAATTGTTTGGAGGTTTGAATGTTTCTTGGATAATTTTTAAAAGTTTTCATTTAGGATTAAAAGAAAGAAAACCTCTAATTGACCGTTAACGTTATAAAAAAAAAAAAAAATCTAACGTAACTTTAAGTTTCTTTAAGCTTAAATTAAACGATCGTTTATTTAATTTTTTTTTCCTTCAACTTTATTTATTTGTTCGTTTATTCGTTATCACGTTCTTAGCTTTTTTGTCTTTCTTGTTAACTACTACGATTTTCTAACCGAGATTGACCTAAATTGTGATTGTATTGATTAGAAGATTTTCTATTTTAACTAAAATTCACCAGACACTTATATGAGCCTGGGGTTTGATGTTTTATTTCACAAAAAAAGAATTTTTCTCATATAACTATTCAACAAAATTGTAGAATTGTGTGGTCGTCGTGTTAAACTTTGTTTGCGTTTCTATTTTTTATTTTATTTTTTTAATTCTACCATCGTCATCTTTATCTATTCGAACATTATTGTTGGATAACAATTGTCGCATTGCTTTTATTCAGCATAAAACGACTTACAAGGCAATACTTGGTGGTAATTTTATTTTATTCCTATATCTAGGTTTTTGTCGTCTCTATTTTTTCTTTTTTTTTCTTTTTTGCTGGTTATTATCTAAGCCAAGTGGATTTCAAATTGTTTTTCTATTAATTTATCTTCGTTTTGATATTTTTTTTTCTCGTTCGTTCTGGGTTTCTGATTTCTCTTAAATGTTCAACTAACGACGATCATTTGCATTTGATGCAGGACATTTTGTACTTTATTTTGTTGTTTATTTTTACCAGAGTAATTGATTTTTATGCATGTAATTGATTTTTCTCTCTTTGATAAGCTAACTCTTCACATTGCTATAATATACACTCGGGTGTAATTATATCTAAAAATACTAAGGAAATACAAACAGAATAATTTTACACCCAAGTAGTTTTCTAGCAACAAAATACATTTCATACACTAACTGTTTTCAACTTTTATTTATTTTTCGTTGTATTCTGTAATAAATTAAAAGGAATCTCAACTTCAAATAAATATTAGAAAACGTTTAAAACTTGTTAGCTTTCATTACGTAACATAATCCCATTTAAAACATGGTAAAATAAATAATTAAAGAAACCAGAAAAATCATCATCGTTCTTCTTATTTAAAATAAAAATTTCATTTTTCTTTATCTAATTTATTTAGCGAACTTATTGCTATAGAAAATTTAATCAAAACATAAATGATTTTTAAAAAGCTTTTCCGTTGACATTGGCGTTTTTATAAAAAAAAAAAAAGAAAAAAATTCTTTTGTAAAATAAAAGTTTTGCAAATGTAAAGAAACTTTTGCCTCCTTTTTTTTTTGCCTTGTTGTTTTGTCTATCAATATTTACCCAAATAATAAATATAATTCGATTCAGAAATTTTATTAAATTAAACTTTTTTCTTTCTTTTTAATACTAATTAGAAACTTGAGAGAAGAATTTTGTATATTTTAGTAAAAAATAAAGGAATGAAGACAAAAGTAAAAATTTCTGGATGGAGTTAAACAAGTTTAAAATAAGATTATTTTGATTTGTTTGCCTAATGTAAATTTCTTTCAATAATTTCTTAACATTTTAATAACAAAGTTATATAATATTTGATTCCTTAGGGCACCAATCGAATTGTACAAACATTTTCTATATAACACATACATACACAGAGTAGTAAGCAGTAAAAAAAAAATATATTTTCTAATCAAAAATCCATAAATATCTGCATTAAATGTAATAGGAAAACGTAATTTAAATTATTTTTTTTTCTTAGTTATTTCTTTGATTAAAGTTGTGTAATATTTTGTTGTACATGCTATTGACCAAAGTCATGTCTATGTTTCCCATACGTTGCGTGTTAATTTCAACCAATCTGTGTTTAACTGATAATAAAGTTTATAAAATAAATATAAAGCACAAAAAGTGTGTCGATTATAACAAGAGGAAAATTCTTTTTTCTACTATAATAAAACATCAGTAGAAAAAGATACTTTTTTGTTTCTCTCTCAAATTTTTCGTGATAACGTTAAACAAAGAATCGATGGTCAAAAAAAAAATATATATATATATAATTATTATTTATTTGTTATTATAACAAACACCCACACAATTGTTAAACAATCAATATGATAAGAAATGAATTATTTTCATGTTAGCATTATTTAATTAGAAAAGATAAATTATTAATAATGTTAAAGTGTTTAATTAATACTAATTAAATAAAATTCAATGGTGAAATAAAGCGAAATATTTAAGGCGTGTTAAAATATTTACATGGTTATATAACCACAAAAATTCACACCCAAAATATCTATAATACAGTTGAATATTATATTACGGTCTGTACGAAGCTTTCTTTTTATTAAATTTAATTAAATTAAATTTTAATTAAATAATAAATAGTTTGTTGTTGAAAATCTATTAGTGGATCTATAAGAAGGATTTAATGCTTCCTTGTTTCAACTGCAATAACAATACGCAGCAAATATATTTTACATAACCGTTCATAGAATAGAAACTTTTCTTTCTTAAACAGCATAATTTAACGTCGTTTTTTCATTCATCTTTTCTCCACTCTTTTTTTTTTTTTTTTTTAAATAATAATAGAAAACTTTTAATTATTTTAACAAGTACTTGTTAATACATATCAGGATTAGCTACAATAGTTATTCATAGTCGATTGTTTTAAAAGTCTTTAATAGAAATAAAGAAACTATATTAACAATAGGCTATTATTAGTATTGTTATAAAAAAAAAAAAAACAAAAAAAAATTGAATAAAGAGAAAAAGCATAGTAAAAGCTAAGCTAAGAAATATAAAAGCCGAAAACCATCCAAGGATAAGTTTTTACAAAATAGAAAAAAAATTATTATTTCCTCGTTGTTGGTCTTTCAATAGTTTTCTTTTTTCTGTACTTTTTCTTTCGTTATTCTTTCCTCCTTTCTTGTCTCTAATAATTCCAAAAACAAAACATTTACACAAAAGTGCTTAAAGAATATTAAAAAGAAAAAGAAAAAAAGCTTACGCTTTAAATAAACAAATTCTACTTAAAGATATGAGAAAAGTGAATAGTTTAATGTTTTTAATTGTTGTTACGAGTACTGCATTTGACAGTGTTAAATAAACTAAATGCAGAGATTTTATTCATTAAAACCAGATGAGGAAAATTTTCTATTCTGCTATTTAAAAAAAAAAAAAAACATTTTTTTCTTCTATTTTTTTTTGTCTACAAATAAAAGAGACAATGAAACCTTAATTTTCAATAAGAAATTAAATAAATTATGAAGAAAGAAAAGAAAAAAAAAACATTAATTAAGCTTTTTAAAAGCTTTTCTTGTTTAAAATTATTTTTTTAATAATAAATTAGATTGGAATTACGAATATTATAGATTTTTCTGTTAAAACCACTTGTTATCCACACAAAAAATGGATTGAGCTTTCGGAATGGTTTTCTTTTTTTTTTAATTTATTTATTTATTCCTTTAAAACAATTTACGTTATGTATTGTTTGTGATATTTCTATACACAGAGAACATAAATTTTATTTATCAATTTCATTAAACTTCACTTGTACGTAACACTAGAGAGAAAAAAAAACACGATGAAGATTTTTTTCTATATTCTATATTCTACATTATATTTATCACAACGGATATATATATATATATATAAAGAGTAAAACACACTAAAAATGAAAGAACATTCTATTGGAATGTTATGTATTGTTTTTTTTTTCTTTTTGGTCATCGTTTGTTCTTGTTTTACTCAATTTTCTATCGTAGTTCAAACAATAGTTGAGTTAGTTACATTACACGACCAGATGACGTTCATATATCAAAGTAGACAACTCAATATAATATATTTTATCGTGATATATGGTATAGATTACAAAAAAATAAAACAACCAACCAACAAGAGAATTTACAGTGGTAACAATATTATACAAGCTAATAATTTATTAAACAAATAATATAAATTTCCAGGTATTTCCTATTGTTTTTTTATTTAATTATTAATTAATTTTTTGTAATGTTTATCACAAAAGTTTTATAAACTCATGCGTAAAATTTTATAATAAATTTTTTCTTTTGATTACTTAGGTATTCCCACCTAATTAAGATTTGTTTTTGATAATAAATTTCAGGTAATATATAATTTTTAAGCAACAAATAAAGGATTTTGTTTCAAATTATTACCAAGTACTGTAATCACCTTGGATTTTATTTATTTAAAACAATAATGAAAAGTTTTCGATTTTAATTTTCTCTATTAATTCACACATTTTGGAGACCTTACTGTTTTTGTATTTTTTTTAACCAACAAAATAATAAAAGCGAAATGAAAATAATAATAAAATAAAAGTCAATAGCTAACAATATTGTGGGTTATTTTACTCTCTAGGGTTTGTTGCCACTTTTTTTCTATTTTTTTTTTTTTTCTTTTTTTTAACTTAACTTTAACACTACTGTTTTATTGTAGGAAAAAACTAGTGACTTGAATAGTCAGTCTTTTTTTTTATTTTTTGGTATTTTTATTTTTATTATTAAAAGAAATAACTAAACACATTGATACACAATTCACAATTAGATTCGTGTTTGGAATAAAAACCTCATGTTACACCATATATGATGGTTATAACTACTATGAAATAAAATAAAAATGCGAAAGATATGACAATACATGATGTGATAAGAAAAAAAGAAAAGAAAATGATATGATATATTAGAAAAATATGATGAAATCAAATAATAAAGAACTGAAACTGAATAAACTAAACTCTTGTGCATGCACAAGATAATATTTTAGTGAATTATTTACTTTACTTTACTTAAGTCACTGAATTATTATTAACATTTATTAAAGTCAAGTTAAATTTATTTATTATTTTGATTCCAAGTAATTATTAATCCAATTAAAGAATTCTTCAAACTGATATATGGTTCTCATGTTTAATTTTTTTTTTTTAGTACTTGTAATCTCTTTGTTAATTATTATTTAATATTAATGTTTGAAGTTATTTCAAGTATATATTGTTTATATTTATATGAATAAATAAATAAATAAATAAAACTAATGAGTTAAGTTTATTACAATTATTCAGCTATTTAAGTCAAAGGTTAATTGAAATCTTAAATATAAAAAAATAAAATTGATAAAAACCAAGAGATTTTTTGTAGCATAAATGTAGTGCGTAATCCTTATTCATTTTTAGTTTATGAAAATAAATATTTAAACAGAATTTTAGAATATCAAAAAACCCTTTAATACATTTATAGTAGAAAAAGCTTTAATTTTGTTTATACAAATGTAAAAAATGCATTTTAGGCATTGATAACGTAAACGTGGTGAGTAAAAAAATAAAATAAACAACAATGTTGAGTTTTAAATATAAAATAAATTTATATAAATGCTACGTGACAGTTTAATTTCAGTATCATCATCATATTATTGTTAAATTCTATTTTTTTCTCTTTCTCCCTGTGCATGTATAAATAAATAAATAAATATATATTTCATAACAAAACTTGCATTTTGTATTATATACAACGGATACGGAAGTTGTCGTACAGTTGTTTAGTTTAAACTCCTATAAAAACATATATAACATAACGCACACACACACAAAAAAGATTATCAAAGTTCATTTCACTTAAAGTTAATGCATAATTTCTGTATTTTATTATTGTTTTTAAAGTGAAATAGAGAAAGTTTTTCCTTTTATTTTTATTCTGCTTAAATAATCAAATAAGAAGAGTAAATATTATTTTATAGCAGATATAATACCAAAAAAAAAAACATTTTCCGTAATTATTTCCTATTATAATCTGAAAATAAAATTTTAATGAAATCTTTCTCTCTATTCTATTTCCATTAATATTGTAGTCAAAGTTTCTTATACTTTGAATTCATTATTTATTTATTTTTACTCTTTTTTTTTAGACAGAAATTATACAAAACTATTATAAGATCATGATGATTTCTTTAGTTTTATTTGATTGTATTTAGTGTCTGTGTCATATTGAAATGAAATATAAACATTGGAAAATGTTTATTCCATTTGATGCAGATGTTGTAATGCAGCATTAGGAACAAACAGATAAAAAATGAAAATAACTTTGTTTAATTTTTTAATTGTAATAAAAATTATTGTCTGTCTCTGTAGTTCTGTATTTAAAAGTTCATGCTGTTAAGATAACAACATTGATCCGGATTGTCTTCTTTTTTTTTTTTTATAAATATCCAATTTTTTCTATTTTGTATAAAACTAATAATTGGATGAAGTTCTCTGTAGTTTTTTTTTTTTTTTTTGTTTTAAATAAATCAGTAGAGAGAGAGAAAAAGGAAAAAAAAAAAAGGTTAATTTCAACTAATCATAAGGAGTTTTCATTTGTACGTGATTTCTTCTATTGATTAAACGAATGAATTTAATTTCATACAGAAAACTATGTATTTGTCGTTTTTAATTCTTGAAAAATCATAAACAAAACAAACAAACTAAAACACGTATCACATTCATGGGAATCTTTTTTTTTTTTTTTTTTTTCGTTGTTTGTCGTTTCTTCTACTATTTTATTATTATTTTACTTCATATTTGTATTGATGTTCAACCGGAAAGTAAAAACATGATCATTTGATACCTGAAATAGCAATTTTTTTTTTATGGAAAGAATATTCTTTTTTGTATAAAATAAACAAAAATAAATATTATGAAAACAAAGGAAAAAATTTCGTATTTTCTAACAGAAAACAAATTTTCTGAAAAATATAAACAAAATAACAAAAGTGTAAGACGGTGGTAGTAGCAGATGAAATATCTTTGATTGCTTTTTATATATATATAGAAAAAAAAAAAAATGCAAATGTTTTTGCGAGCGTATATAAAACAACAATCGTTACACAGTAAATAGATGAACGAAAATAAAAAGTCTGGAAAAAACAGACTAAAAATTATATTTCAACAGTTTCCAGATATATCTATATATAAAAGGAAATCATTTACCTTAAACATACATACATACAAAAAAAAAAGAAAAAAGAAAATAAAACACGAAAATAAACAATCAAAAATTCAAATATGAAAATAATTTACCACGTTCTGCTTGTACTTGAAAGGTAATATAAAATAAAATACAAAAATTCTGTTTTCCTTTTTATCTTTTTTTTTTTTTTTTTTTTTATATTATTTTTATTTCCTCCACAAAAATAAATTTTTTGTTTACATTTTGCGTTTTTCAATCAAAAATAATAATAAAAAAAAAACTGCGTATGAAAGTATCGCCACTTTAATACCTTTGTTTACCTCAGTTTTGTTTTGTTGACCAATTTCTTAGCATAGAACCATAATAAAACTATAAATTTTTATTATTATTTGCGATAAAGTCAAATTTTTAATAATAAAAAAAGCTCCTCAGTGAAAAATAGTTTTTTTTTTTTTCTTTTTTAAAATTTATTACTTTGTTTGTAGTGTGCTTAAGTGAGTTTAAGCTACTTAATATATTGTTCAGATAAAGCTGCTTTAAAAGAGCTTTTTTAACAAAACTTAAAATTCTATACAAAAAGCTACTCAGTACACTCAGTATGCATCGTGAAAAGATTTTTTTCTTATTATTTTTTTTTTTTTGAAAATTGAATAAAGATAATTAAGGACTCAAATATAACAAAAGCTAGCTCCAAAGTCTTGTTTATTTAATAAAGTATAATTAAGCTAAGCACGGTTAGCTTTATTTGTTAAGGTTTACTTTAAAGTGAGCTACGTTTATTTAAATAATAACCAAAAAAAAAATAAATAATAATAATGCTAATGCTAACTCTACGTGTGTAATTACTTGTATATTATTTTGCATTTGCTATTTAAATATTGATGTAGGAATAATACTCAACAGTATCAACAAGGAATTAAACTGATTGGTAAAAATTTACAAACTGAAGTTTTTACATTTATGCTGTTGAAATTAAAAGATGTAGAAAAGAAGAGCAAGAACAAAAAAAAAATTAATAATAAAACCACGATTAAAACCGAGTAAAGTAATGTAAAGTACTTTTATGGAGCTTTTAACTCTAATTATACAAACTGAATAAGAAAATCTTGTCCTGATTATACATTAATTTATTTTAAATTAACACAAATAATAATAACATTTTAGTCTTTCTATTATTCTTAGTTAAAAGATGAATAAAAAAAAAACGTTTGCTTGCAACTAACAGGTGATTATGTTGATTTTTTTTTCTTTTCCTTTTTTCTCTATCTCCCACGTCTATCTATAATTCTTTCTTTTAATTAGTTTTATGTTTGAAAAAAAAAAGAAGAAAATATTATGATAATTCTTTATTTTTTAATTTTAATAAATATTATTAAAAAGATTATAATTACTCACAATGTAGCATTAAAATAAAAATGAAAAAATAAAAAAAAAAAAAAACACGAATAAAAACATAAAAACCAAATTCATCATAATTATTTAAAATAATAAAAGAAAAAATTATTTTTTTTTTTGTTATAACATTTGAAATGCAAAGAAAATAATATTAAAATTAAAATAAAAAAATTGTTAAATCCACCCTACAGCAATTAGCCAAAGAGGAGAAAAAAAATTATATATAAAAAGTACACAAAAAAAAAATGCGAATGCTCCCTTGTTATTTCGTTTCGTTTCTTTTTTAATGTTCAATTTAAAATAATCATCAACCATGTAATTATCTTCTTTAGCTTTGTTATTTTATTGTATACTTTCTGTCGTCCGGAATAACACGAAAACCTATTAAAAAACGTGTTTTTGTTAATCATTAAAATTCTTTTACGAATTTATTTCATTTTTTCTCTTTTTTTTTTTTTGCTTTGCTTTGCTTTCTTTCTATCATTTTACTGTTTAATAAATAATTAAAAAAAAAAAATGCTCATTATTCAAATCAATATTTATCTAATTAATTTAATTTAATTTAATTTAATTTATGCATTTATAAATCACAATTTATTTATTTTAGTTTATTAAAACAGTTTAGAAGTAAGCCTGAAATAATTTTAATTAATTTTTTTTTTTTTTTTGCTATGTTTTTCTCTGTTAATTGATAAACTCATGTTAAAAATAATTGACGATATGTGACAATTAATAAAACATGATTATATATATATAAATTCCTCATTGTTATAAAATAACGATGAATCTCTAAATAATTATGTAATATGAACACTTTCAAAAGAATATCATTTATTTTAAAGCTTTAATTAAAAATTTAAATTATAATCTGTCATCACCATGAATAAATGTTGTCATTAACATAATTTTATTATTTAAATTTAAATAAAACTATAGCGAAGCGAAATCTATGTTGAATATGTATGTATATACAAAAACATAAACAAAACAAAAAAAAATGTGTGTAAGGAACAAGTAAATAATAGAAAATTGTCACGTATTTGAATGAAAATTAACAATTATATAGATAAAACAATTATTATTATTATTATTTATTTTTGTATAACTGAATGATTTTATTTTATAAAGAAAAATTATCATAGAAAAAGAGTTCTAATTAAGTCTTGTTTAATAATTAATTATTTAGTTAAGACATGATTTTTATTTTTGCTAATGTTGTTGCTACAATGGTTCTGCCACTGCTTTTCATTTCACATTTAAATAAAACGGTGAAAATAGGGTGATACTATGTAAATTATTTATTTGTCAAATACCTAAAATCAACAGAAATGTAAATAATTTTTCGAAAAATTATTAATTCAAGTACGTTGAGTACTTTAATTTACTGTAGTTTAAGTGCAAAAAACAAAGTAAATCAATGTGATTTTATTTCCTGTTTTACATAACAACACTCATAGCTTTCACATAAGCACAAACAACTAATTTCTTTAATTAAAGCGATAAAAACTTTCTCTCTTAACATTTGTTATTTTAATAAGCAAACTTATTAATTAAATAATTGTTTAAGCATTTTTTTTATGATAAATAATAAATGTGAATTGATGAAAAATAAACAAGCTTTTATTATGCAAACTTAAAAGCACATTGTTTCGTGTATATCAAATTTTTAATTAAAAATAATAACAATGACCATAAACTGATAAAAATTAAATTTATTAAAAGTGATAAATCAAATTTTTAATTTTTCTTTAAATAAATATGTTACTGCAAAAAAAAAAAAAAATAGCTTGCGGATAATTTATTCAGTAGTTAAAAGAAAACATGAACAAAAATAATTAAATTTTACATAAAATAGCAAAAAAAAAAAAAAAATGAAAAAGCTGCTGAAGTAAGAAGCTAACAACGACGATAATAATTTTTTATTTTATATTAAGGAGCAGGCAGCAAAAAAAGCGAGAAAACTTAAATTAAATTTAATAAACTAATTGTATGTGTCACGAAATACTTGTGTTATTATAATAACAACCAAGTTATATTTATAATGACATGAACGTAATATATACGTGATTAATTTAAAAGGTCTTAATTAACTTTGTGCTGAATGAGTGTGCTTTCCAGGATGGTTGTTTTTTTTTTTTTTTTGGTTTTTTGTTTATGCAAAAATTTTATCAAGCACAAATCTTAAAGTGAATTAACATTGTCTATGAATAAAAATTTTCTTGTTTAACCAAATTAGAAAGTAAAATCTCATATGATAGCAATATATAAATATAAATATATAAATAAAACCACGACGCTTTTAACATTATTATTAAATTAAAATTTATTGAAAATGAACAAAATATAAATAACCAGTTGTGTTGAACAGTTGAAATTATATCGCTCAATTATATTTAATTTTTTTTTTTTGATTTACACATCGTTAAATATTTTATTAAATTTCCAAAATAATTTTAAAGTAATTCAATATTGTATTATTTGATTAATAAAAGTTTTTGATGAGGTGGGAATTTTTTATTGTTGTTGTTTTTAATTAATTTATGAATTTTAAACACTTTTAGGGATCCCCCAATCAATTGTGAAAAATGGAAAAAGAATTTCTTTAACAACTACACTAGAGAGACTAGTTATTTATAAAATCAATATTAAATAAAAAAAATAGAAAAGCATAATGAGAGCTTTAATTAATTTACTACCAGGTAGTGGAGGCGCCTGGTATTTTTAACAAGTAGTTCTTTTTTTTTTTTCATTTTTTGTGAAAAGATACTCTCAAGTAGGAAAAACTTTGAAAACTATTCTCATCAAAGGAATAAAAAGAACAGAGAAACAAAGTATGATAATAATACTAAAGATAATGGTAATTATTAACTAAAGTCGTTAATAACTTGTTTATTAACTAGACGAATTAAAACTTTCATTTCGATTAAGCAGAGAGAAAAAAAAAAAAACTGGAAAAAAGATAAGGAAATCTGAGCAACCTTAAAATGTGCAACCAAATAATAAAATCAATAACGAAAAAAAAAAAAAAATCGTTTATAACAAACAATCAAACTTTTTCCGCATAACCAAAACTCTTTGTTATTGAAAAATTCACCTTTTCCAGTTAACTGGTGAAAATTGTTTTAATGATTAAAATACAGATTATACGACAAACGACACAAAAATTCGGTTTTAATTAATAGTTAAAAAAAAAGCTTACATAAATGTAAAAATAAATGGGAAAAAGTTCTATTTTATAATAAAAGAAATATTATAATCTTGTTTGCTTAATTAACTTGGAAATAATGAAGAAAAATAAATACAAATTAACAAGGAAAAATATAAAAATAAATAAAATGTTTGCTAAATGACAAAGTTTATAACTTTAATTCAATTTATTTTTAAATAAGCTTTAAAGTTCTGTCATTTTTTTTTTTCTGTTGTAATAAAAAACTTACAAATTATTACAGTGTTGGCTTTAATTAAATTTTATTTAATTAAATGAATAACAATAAAAAAAAAAAACAAAAAAAAAATTGAGCTTTGCATTAAACTTATAATTAGTAGTGAATGTTTATTATTTTTAATTTTTTATTTTGTTATTTTAAATTCCATTAGGTTTGCGCTTTTAATGTATTTTTTTTTTTTTTTTAAACCATTTTATGTCAGTTTGTTTATTGAAATTTAATGATTCGTATAATTTTTTTTAATCAGATAATTAAATCGGTGATGTACATATTTTTGACATTTTATTTTTGTTAATTAATTCTTTTATTAATTGTTTTTTATACTGTGGTATCGGTTTTA
Organism: Ptychoptera albimana; assembly: GCA_961205885.1. Classification (NCBI taxonomy): domain Eukaryota; kingdom Metazoa; phylum Arthropoda; class Insecta; order Diptera; family Ptychopteridae; genus Ptychoptera; species Ptychoptera albimana. The sequence goes on along the minus strand of OY540801.1, from coordinate 7,925,302 downwards.
TTGATTTTTAGTGCTAAATTTCACTTATTTTAATAAAAATACGAAATTAGTTTAATATACAGAATTTTTAACGCATTTTGTATCCGACAAACTCGTATAGCTAATTCCTATTCAAATTAAAAAAAAAAGGTTGAGAATGAAGACTCTTTGAAGTTCCAGATATTTTTACGCAAAAAAAAAATAGAAGTAATTTATTAAGTTATAAACCAGAATCGTCTAAAGTAATTATTTTCAGGATAGACGAAAGGAAATAACTAATAAAAATTATAAACTCTGCTCGTCGTTGTTTTTTTTTTTTATTTGGCTTTAATAAAATTATTTATTACCAGAAGAATTTAAACATTAAAAATAAATAAATTAAAGTAAAATAGATAAACGTGACCGAAAATAAATTTACCATTCATTAAATTTTCCGGAATGTTTCAATAAAAAATTTCGTTTCATTTTCTCTTTCTTATTCAAAGTTTAAGTAATATTAATATAAAATTATTATTTCTTACGGAATTTTTTTTTTACTATTATTGCTGTTTTTTAATTTTATTTATGCTTTTACTTGGTTTATATATCTATCTGCAGACAGTTTTTGCTTATGACTTTTGCCCCTTTTAACATAACGTAGAGGTAGACGGTGTACACCGTGTAAATGCATTGACGATTGAGTTGCTACGTTTAGTTCATTATTTTATTTTATTGGCGGTAAATGAAAATAAAATAGAAATAAAATGATGAAACCTTAGAAAATAAAATATATATGATAGATGAATGTATGTAGATAAAAGGTTATCATCATCGTTTGCAATTTATTAAATAACAAATAAAATATCATTGAAGAAAAACGTGAAAAGTTTTTCGTGTCTTTCATTTGCTGAATTAATTTTATTTCATTTTTGTAGTGCTTTGGTTTTGTTCGCCTGTTTATAGTACCGGATGTTTTTGATGAATTGTGTAACGTAAGACTGGAAAAGGTTTCATCATGTTGTGTTTGTTAAATTTATTTTCTGTTTTTTCTTGTTCTTTTTTTTTTTTTTTTCTTTTTGCTGTTGATGTTCGACGATCCACAAAAAAAGGTTATGAAGCAAAAACATTTATTATTGAATTTTGTTATAAAATAAATGAGCTTTTTTTTTTAGGTTGGTTTCTACATTATTATTTTTAAATATGTTTATTATTAAACATGTAAATAAAAAAATAAAAAAGTTAATCCTAAATCATATTGGTGGTAGAAAAGGAAATTTTTTTTTTTTTTTTTTTTAATAATATCGATAAAAATTATTTTTAAATCGTTTGAAGTTTAAAAAGCTTTCATTTTTTAAAATCAAAGAATAATAATCCTCTTAACACCATTTAATCTATGCGATAGAAAGCCAACAGTGTTTCATTGTTTCTCTTTTAATATTATTAAACAGAAATTGTTATTTTAAGAATTATTTAAGCGTTTTTAATTAATAATTCACCTTAAATATTGTACGGTAAAAGGTTTATATCGCCCACATAATATATTTGCCAATAAGATACGCCAACACAAAATTTTACATCGCTGACTATTAACGACCCGATTGACACAATTTCAATAATGTCGTAAATTCTATGCATTAATCTAAAAAAAAAAAAAAAAAAAGAAAAAAGAAGAAAAATTGGTCGATTCTCCTCTTCATCATCATCTTCATCTGATAATAATAATTTACTTCATAAATTTAATAATGTTCGTACATAAAATACAAACTAGATTAGATAGAACCAATGAAAATGAATAACAATCCAAAAAAAAAAAACACCACTTTGGTTAAATTAAATATTATTATATGTTGTTAAAAACGAGCAACGATAATAAAATTAAAAAATAAATAAAATGACAGATAATATATTGTTGGCTGATAATAGTTTTCTACATTTTTATTTATTTTTTTTTTATTATTATTATTATTAAAGCACACAGAGAAATTTTGTATATAAAAGCTTTTTGCCACAACCACAATATTTTCCTTAAATGTTATTAAATTTTTATTATTTCTGATTAGATTTTAAATAATTAATGTTAAACGATTATAGAAAATTAAAATAAACTTTTCTTTCTATTAAATTATTAAACTTTTTTTTTTTTATTCATTGTAATCATGCTAGGAATACAACTAGATGGTTATGTAATACAATAAAAATCTAATTATATTTTACAAACAAATATAAACGAATAAACATGGAAATTAACAAATAATTGCTTGAATAGGAGAAAAAAGTATAAAATTAATGTTTTTCTTTTAATTAATTGGTTGTGATAATAATTATAAACCCTAATCCATAAAAATACATGAAAAATAAAATTGGATTACAACAATTACAATAAATTGGTTTTGTGGCAAAAAAAATGTTTTTTATTTTTGACTAAAGTCATAAATTTATTTAAAAGTCAATAATTATTATAAAATCTGTCACTTAAGTACGTCACGTTAAACATATTACATAACATTAGACATTGTATGTGCTATGTCAAAACATAACTTTTGATATGATGCTAATGTGACATAGAACTATTTATTGTATTAACTAAGAGCTAAAATATTATCGTAACTCTAGTAATGTAACGTATTGTCACAAATGGTATTTATTGTACTGGAAATTGTTAAGTAGTAGAAGAGACTAGATAGATACACAGATATAATTAAAATACTGAAACCGAATTTTATTTTTTTATTTTTTGGTATATAATGGTATAAATAAATGGATGCTTTCTATAAAGTACATTACGTACTGTTTTTTATTACCCTAAATAGCAATAAATAACAATTAGATTTTTCAATTTTGTACCATAATAACAATAAACTCAATAAGAATCTAATTTTCTATTTAGTAGATTAAATTTTAAATAAGAAGCAAACAAACAAAAATAATGAACAACGAATTACGATGTCTATAAAATAATATAATTCTCTATAATCAAAATTTCCTTCAAAGATCATCATACGCTCTTCTTCTTTTTTTTTTTCATTTATTATTTACTATTTGCATACTGAAATCAGTGTTGTTCCTCTATGCAAAACATTCTCTACATTTAAATGTTTATTTCTTAAAATTTTCAGTGTTCATAATACGGAAAATACATTTTTTTTCGTCCAATCCGAGTAGAACGAATTCCAGGAATTTTAAAATTTCGGTTCAACATGAAATTAATTTTTGAAAATTTCTGAATCAAAAATAGATTTTACCGCACAACACTGACTGAAATTTATTTAAAAAAAAAAAATAAAATAAAAATATTAAATACTCTGCTTGAATTTTCTATGCTGTACTTGGTACTACTAAGGCATGATTTTTTTTTTTTTTTTTTGTTTTCGTTCTTTGGTTTAAACATTCACAATATATAAAGAATAAATGTTTAATACACGATTTGCTATTGTATTTTATGTATAAATCGTGTATGTTAAGCATATTTAAACAATCTTTTATATATCAACCAACAGCAATGAATATTTTAATATAATGTTTCCTATTTTAAGTTGCATTTTATAAGTCCTGTTTGGTGTTTCATTCGTTCGCTTCTTTTTTTTTTCTGTTTGGACTATTTGATACGTTATTCAAATGAAATAATTTTTCATATAAAAAATAATAATAATAATAATGTTGCTGTTTGGTTTGACTTCTTTTTTTTTTTTATTACAATATTTGTTTTGCCAAATATAATAAATTTTTATGTTTATTTGAATTATTGTATTGTTATGTATTTTGTGTATATTCACAGATAAATAAAAAATTATTATTATTATTTTATTTTATTTATAGAAAATATAAATTTTCTGGTTAAGACATTTATATGTAAATTTATTTATTTTTTTTTTTTTTTCATTATTTCTTTATCTTATTTGATTTTTTTTTTTTTCAGTTTTCGCGTTTTTATTCCCACAGCAACAACAAAATTATTGTAATTAATATTAAATAACATTTCAATCAGTAATTATTGCTTTTAACCAATTAGATAATAATTTTAGTTTTCATACAAAACACAAACAGCAGCAACAACAACAACAATAAAACTCTTTAACAAACAAAAGCTTCTATATAATTTAACTAATTGACTTTCGATTCAACAAAGTTATTAAAATTATTAAATTTTAAAAAAGTTTCTATATATAATAAAACACATAAATTGGACAACAGAATTGTTTATTCAAAAGTAATATTATAATAAACAGTCAAAATGCATTCTAATAATAAACAACAAATGTTTTAAGGGTGAATAAATATGTTTTATGTAATTTTATCAATAAAGAGAAAATTTTAGAATTTACATTAAGTAAAGTAAAGTTGAAAATACTGAAAATATTTTTTAATTGTTTGTTTGAGTTTCAGTCATTTAATTTAATTTTTTTTTTTTTTTTGGGGTTTATCTGAGTTTAGACACCTTTGTGACCTATTTTAAATAACCAACTAAAAGCAATATGATAATAACTAATTATTAAATAAAATTTACATTTCATCTGGTTATGAGCATTCAACTGTTTAAACATTGTTATAACAAATGAATTTTGAGGATAGAAATTTGATTTTCATCTGTATTTAAATTGAATTTATTCAATAATTGACAACAATCTCATAATTAATTACTTTATACTGAACTGGGCTTAACGAATACACAGTACAATTAGTAACTAGTCATAGCAACCTGATCAGTTACTAAGTAATTAGTAAATCTTTGTTATCAATGTTATATTGCTATTGGTAGATAATAATAATTAAGTAATTAAAGGATATTTTTATCATATCCCCTTTTATTACATTTCATTGGATTCATTTTTATTTATATTTTTTTTCTCGTTTGTCTTTTCAATACATACTAAATCGAAAAGATCTTCTATTAAATTTCTTAGACGAATAATCATCATAATCATAATAATAATAATAATAATAATAATAATATTCATATGCATATTCCAAGCACGATTCTAATTGTGTGTTGCCTTTTGGCATTTTCCAATAATGGCATTAGCAGTCTTTTCCTTTACATTTTCTTTTCTTTTTATTTATTTTTTTTTTTTTTGTATTTTGCGATAACGTTAACAAAAGCAAAAAGCAAAGTAAAAAAAAAAAAAAATATATTATTATATATAAATGATGTGAAAATGACATTAAGAAATCTTAAACGAGAAGCACAGGAGTAAAGCTTTAATAGTAATATGATGAAACTAACATAAAAAGTGTTTGATAGTGAAATAATGATTTACCTGTTTCTATAAATTCACATTCTTATTAAAATTTTTACTTTATTCTCTACTCTATTCTATTAAATAATAGCAGAAAAAAAAAATTAAATAATAATAAGGAAGTAGGCAAAGAAAAAGGTAAAACACAAATGATTTCAATTAAGATAATGAGATACAGATGAAAAATAAAATTTTAATTCAGTCAAACTTTTTTTTCTTTAGTAATAGTAACGAAGAGTTTTGTTACTCGGTTAAATGCTCTTTTTGTTGATAATTTTTTTATTTTCTGTGCTTTTAACGTAAAACAAAAATTGGTTTTAGAAAGCCCTGAACAAGGAAGGAAAAGGAAGCCAGAGCCAAAAAAAAAAAAAACTTTTTTTTCTTGTGTATTTATTTCGTTAAAATGTAACCAAGTAAGTATAAATGATTTCCTTTTGTAATTAGAAACAAAATCTGTATAATCTTTAAAAGAAAGCTTTATGGTGTATGAAAAGGAACAATTGCGGGCGTAGGCATTGGATAATTAATTGTGATAATTTTTCATTGACAAATATAGCAAAAGGGAAAGGAATGCTTTTTTTTGTCGTTTTTTTTTTCTTTATTTTTTTTCTGTTTGTAAGAACTTCAATCTCAGTTTTCACCGAAAAAATTCTGCAACTCATTCTTTACAAAAAATAAAAATAAAGTAGAAAATTTTTCATTTCATTTAAAGGATGCAAAATAAATAATTCTCCCTTAAAAGCGATAAACAAAAAAAAAAAAATTCAAATGGTGTGGTAAGTAAATGGACACAAACAACCAAATGGAACATCGTTTGTATCCTTTAGTGTTTACCACATCATTTACAACATTAAAAATAATAAAAAAAACACTCGAAACATAATTAAATTTTCTATTGGTAAGGAAATTTAACGGAACTGACCAACTAATAAAAATTTTCTGTAATTATATTGATTTATTATTTCAATTAAAAGAGAAACATTTTCGAAAAATTATTTAATTTTTTTACCTCTATTTATTCTGCTATATAAATGTTTCAAAGGACACAACAAAAAAAAAGAAGAAAAAATCTTTATTCATACGGTTTTGCTTTATGTTTTCTCAGAATAAAAGGTTAAATCATGCACATTGATGTTTTACTCAATTTTCATAAATATATTATTTAAATTAAAAAAAAAAAATGTTTTTTTTTTTAAATGATATACTCCTACGCAAAAAAAAATATATTAAATTTTTAATATAAATAAAAGCTTTCTATGGATACTTCAACCAATATCCATTGATCAAAACTCGTTGATTTTTAATTTTTTTGTTTTTTTTTTACGTTGTTCTCCATTTGTTATTATTGCTGATAATTGATTATTAATAAAGCTTTAAAGTAATTGAAAGTTTCAATATTTAATTTATAATATTTATAAACTCATTAGTTGAAGTGACTTTTCTCTCTCTTTATTAATATAGCGTAAATGCATGTTATCATATTTTTTTTCTTTTTAAATCATGCAGATATAATAGCTGAACACATTTATTTTTATTTATAATGGACGATACCAAACCATCACCGGTTCATGTGCGGTTATTATACTATGGAAAAAGCTTAGATATTTACTTAACTAAAAATATATTCATGCATTTATTTATATTTATATAAAGAAAATCAAAAAAAAAATCATGTAGTTGTACAGTCTTTATGCGAAAGAAGACACGAAGATAGGAAAACCGCACACCAGTAGACCAATGTTAATAATTTAACGAAGGATAAAAATTGGTAAAGTTCTCTTTCTCTATACATATAAAGTGTTATGTTAAGAGACTTTAAAAAGAAATGAAACATAAATTCAAAGCACAATAAGTTAAAGAAATAAAAAAAAAAAAAAATCGTTTTACACATTCACAAGTACAAGCTAAAATAATATTTATTCACTTCGTGTTATTATTCTCATTTTAAATTATTCTTCCGTTTTGTGGTAATTTTTCTTTTTTTCTTCGTTATTTTCTTATGCTTTACACATCGTGGAAAAAAAAAGAAGTAGAAACTAACTAAAGTAAGAAAAAACGCTTTTTATCTAGGACATATGTCATTAGCAGATATCTACCTGAAATAATAGGAAAAAATAAAAGTAAAGCAGACGCAAAAATAAAAATCTGTATATAGCAGAAACAAATTAATTAAAGTCGTTTTCCTTGACTTGATTTTTTTTTTTCTTTTCGTTTCTTACTGGCTCTGCTTCTTTTAATTTCCTTAATATATAAATGATTTTAATTGTTTGACCAAAGGAATAAATGAATTTTCCTGAAAAACTGAAAAAAAAATTCTTTCACGTTAATTTTGCAGGTGTAAAATAGGTCAGAATATTATTTGTTCATTGAAGAAAACTTTTGCAATTATAAACATTATCAATTCCTTATTTTATAAAAAAAAGAGAAGAAAACTTTTTCACTGTGCACTGCATTCACTAAAAGTAATTAAATTTGTATCCCATACGATATTTTATTATAAAATCGAATCGACATTTTATGCATGTGTACGAATGGTTAGTACGAGCTTTGCTTTATTTATTAACTTTTAATGTTACCGGAAATATCTAGATATATATATATATATATATATATATATACATATATTCTAAATTCTAATAAATTATTATGCTTAGTTTTATAATTTTTATAGAAAAATCAATGTGAATAACGATTGACTTCGTTTGCTCGTTGAATTTATTTTAACAATAAAACAATTTTTTATTGGAACGAATTTTTTTACTTATTTTTTTGATGAGTGCATAGTAAAAGTTTTTTTTTCATCACTTATTTCAGACGGTTGGCTTCATAAATTATACAGAGAGAGTAACCGAGTCCAACCTTATCTTTGTTTTTCTTTTTTTGTTTTCTTGGTTGTGTCAGGACTTGTGCAAATTTATTTATTTTTATGTTTTTTGTGATTTGTACTTTTTAAGAAAATAAAACTTCAAACTAATCAACGGTTTTTTTCCCCTTGATTATTCTTTTTTGTGTATTTATAATGCAAATTCAATCATCATTCTGCTCATTTTTGTGGTTTTGTTAATTTTTTTTTTTGCAGCGAACCATGAAAACTAGAAAACTTTTCACTGTTTTTCTTTTTCTTGTTTTTTTTTTGCATTATAGATTTGTCATTTGCATTCACAATATGCTTTTATTTTTCCCTTTGTTGGCATAAAAAACATCTTTTCAAGCAAATTTAAAGTAGAAAATTATAAGGAAAACACAAATAAAATGAGCATAAGTACAAGTTTAATTTAAAAACTTTTATGTATTTATTTTAAACAAACAAACAAACAATAAAAAAAAAAATCGAAAAAGCACAGCGAAGAAATAAAATTGTGTGTTGACATCTGAATGTTTTTTTTTCTTCTTTTGCAGCCAAATAAAAATGTAAATGCTTTTCACTTTAATTTACGTAAAAAAAAAACTATTTTTTGCTATAAAATTTTAATGTTTTTCTTTTTCTCCAGTCTCAACTTTTAATCAGTTATTTTGTGTTTTTTGTAAAAATTATTTGAATGCAACTCATATTACAGGAATTTAATGATTTAATGATAAAATAATAATATTCACAGATACTGCGGTTATTAATTATGTTTTATTATGTTAAATACTGCAATAATAATAATTTAATTTAATTTTTTTTTTTTTTTATTGGTTTTAATGTGGTTTATTCTTTGTTTAAATAAATTAATATAACTTTTCGTTGTGCTTTTTGTTAATTTTAATTTTAATTTATTAAATCATAATGAGTTTCTGTAATCATTAAACAGTTTTTTTTTTATAAAAATTTAATTGAATTTTACTGAATTAATCCAGTAATCGTACTGCTTAAACTCGAAAATGCTTAAATAATTATTAAAGGGCAAAATAATTGATTAATTTCCTTTTTTATTTATTGACAATATTTTTTTTTTTGCCATATTTAACAAGAAAAACTAATTCCAATGATTTTTATCATTTTTTTCCATTTTATCGTATTAATTTTTTTTTTTTACACTCATTTATCTTTGAAAAAAAATTTTTTCGCTGTCAACTTGAATTTTGAAATGATTTTTTTTTTTTTTTTATGTTTTTAGTTTATTTGTTAATGCAATAACGATGAACCAGCCCTGTAGCATAAATTCCTTTATTTTCTATGTATTTCTTCATCGTAGAACCATCATATTGTTCTATATAAATAAATGTTGACAAAAGCACTTTACTATGTCATTTTAGAAAAATATGACAAATGAAATAATGAATCATAATCAACACTCATCTCTAACATCAACCTTTTATTTATTTATTATTATTATTTTTTTTCTTTCTTTTATTCTACTCTCACTTTTTCTTCATTTATATTTTTTGTAAGTATTTGTAGTAAGTTTTTACTTTATTTATAAGAAAAGAAAATTTATGAACAGTAGATAGACATTGCGGAAAAAAATAAATAAAAACCATATTATAATGAGAATAAACATCAAGCACACAAAGCAACTTCTGTCTTCATCTATCATCAAAATGAGAAATTGTTTAAATTTACTCTTGGTGGAAAATGGAAAATAAATGAAAATATAAGTGAAAATTATGTTTTAAACATTCACGCACAATACGTAAACAAAATATCTAGATTTTTTTTTTTTTGGGCATATGTATTCATAGAAGAACAATAAGTGATGAAAACGAAATATGTAAATCCTGTAAAAATCACCAAAATCACTAGAATATACTAAATTCGGTTTTTATTGTTTACAAAATTTGTACAGCTTTAGAAAGCTTTTTTTCTACTTAGTATCAAAAAAAAAAAAACGGAAAAAAAGGAAAATAATAATCATAAAACTGTAAAATTCTTTGTTGTCGTCGTCGTCGGCATTACTTTTCTCAATACACAAGGAAATATAATATTTATTGCTAAGCAAGCAAAAGAAAATTGTAAAAAATTGAATTTTTAATATTATTACATTGTAAATACATAAAAAAACGAAAAAAGAAAGAAAGAAAAGCATAACACATATCAAATATTTTCTTTTGTTAAATAAAAATAACAACCGGAAATAAATCTGAAGAATTTCTGTTTTCTGTATTTAAAATTCGATAGAGAAGGAGAACAGAATCATCTTTGTTGTTTTTATATCTATATAAGGATAAAAAAAAAACAACTTTGACAAAAATGTTCACACACAATAAAAGCAATGACGAGAAAAAAAAAACAAAAAAAAAGCTCTTTATAGTAGAAAAATTAACCGGAAATGATTGAAAAAATAGCGGGTTTTGTTTTGTTGTACATTTAAAACCTCAAATTTACCAAAACCAGAAGGAACTTTACAAGAAAAAAATTATTATTATTTTTTGGTTATTTTAAAGCACAACCAAAAGCACAAGCAAAAGCAAATAAAAGTTAAAAAAAAAATACATCAAATAGAATAGAAAAATAGAAAAAGCCGACCGCAGATTAATGTCTTTACTCTTTAGTTGTAAAAATAATAATAATAAAAAAAAACGAAACTTTTCAACAAAAGTAAAAATAATGATAATAAAAAAAGCAAAAACTTTTCAACATTGATTAACAACATTTTTCTATTTCTGTTTCTATTATAAATTTTTTTTTTTATTATTATTTGTGTCTACAGGATGTTTCATTACATAAACATTATCGTTAAGTTTCTTCCTTTTCGTCTTTTTTCTCTTTTTTTTATTATTTTAAAACCAGAATTGATTTTACTTTTGATTATTTGTTTTTGGATTTATGGATTATATTTTTTGTATCGTTGTTCTACTGTCACAGAATGTGATCGTGAATAATTTTTTCCCGTTAGTTATTGCTTGATTACTAAACGCATGTATTAATGACACTTGATTGTCCCATAGTTTATTTTCACCCCTTTTGTGCTTTGTAATACTTTCCACCTACGCTCGATCCATTTTTTTTTCCTTCATTTCTTTAATTATAAAAAATAATTGCTCATTGCTACGAATAAGAAATAAAAAATGAATCCTATTGATGTTTGCTTGGTAAAAATAAAAAAATTAAAAAAAAAAATCATTAATTAAAAAAATAAAAAATATATAACAAAAAGGTGAATTCGTATCATTAATAAAAAAAACAGAAAAAAAGGCACAATCAAAACTTCAATGTAGTTAAAATGCAGGAAAATAAATAAAATTAACAAACAATTTATCATTTTCTATTTTTTTTACTGATTCATATTATTATTAATTTTCAATTCTTGTTGTTTCTCTACACATCTTTAATTTTGAACAGGAGAAATATTTATTAAGAAAAACAATGCAAAAAAAAAACTTTCATAATGATCTAACTTTTACAATAAAATATTTTTAGTTTTATTTTCTATATTCGTTGTGTGCTTAATTAATAACAGAAAACAGGTGAAATGTTTTTTTCGCTGTCAAAATGAGTTATTAAAGCTTTAGTTGTGCGGTTTTCCTTTCTTTTTTTTTTTCTTTTTAATGTTTTGATAAATTTTTATTACTTTATTTGATTAAAAATTAATTACCGTGAACCGTTTCGTTTTTCGTTATAGAAAAAATAAAAAAAATTTATTAACCAAAAACAATGTATTATTAGTTTTAAAAAATTATCCATAAATGCATTGCATATAAGATAATATTTAATTTAAAATCACATTGTAATCTTTTAATTATAATGTCATTAAATAATTATGAAGAGACATTGATCGTTTATGCTTAACGATTATGTTAACATAGACTAATGTGTTTAATTTCTATGCAATTTGACATTATAGTGACCACATAATTTATATGTACATACATATGTTATAAACATAACATAGCAGAGGACTATAAAAACTACCCTTCAAATTTACCTTAGTATTAGTTTATTCAAGAGAAAACAACCAACTATAAATTGTATAAAGTGCTAGTGAGTAAAGTAATATTTTCTATTTTCAATTCATTTTTCCACATTTAATTTATTTGTTATTATTATTTTTCATTTTTAGGTTTAAATTTGCCGTATTCCTGTATTCATGTCACAATGAGATAAAGTAAGGTTAAATGAGGTGCACACTTTGGTTAAGGAATAACAGGCAACAGTAAACCAGTAAAAAGGGTTAGATACAATTCATTGTTTTTTGTTTAAATTATAATAATGTGTGGGGCGAAAAGCATAACAAAAACGAGTGTAGCAACAGCAATATCATTTTATAAGAGCGCAACGATATCAAGAATGAAATAAGCAACATCAGGCATCAAACAGGTAATCTCCACTTGTACTTGAAAATATACTTTATTATACTATGGTTTGTTGTTTGTTGTTTTATATTTAATATAAGCAAAACTACCTTTGGGCCATAACATCGTGTTAAGGTACTTAAATCGATAATGGTTTTTGTTTTATTACTATCACTACATATACTACGCCCACAGAAACAGATATAGATAAACAAAACCAAAAAAAAAAAAAGAAAAGAAAAATCCCCCCACATTGCAGATTAGAAATTAATTGAATTAACCGATTTTATATCGATATGGTAAAATAGAAAACGGATATTGTTGTGAAATTTTGCCAATTGAATATTTTAACAAACTATTGTTGTGGCTATAAATTACAATCAATTTTTATTTTTATTTTCAAAAAGAAAAAACCCTTGTTCCACCTTTTTCCTTTTCTTCGCAAATTTTGTTGTCGATTCTATTCTTTAACTTATAACACAGATAATAAATTTCATTAATTTGCTAATTTATAGTTAGTTTTTTTTTTTTTTTGTTTTACTACTATAAGGCTTAAGAAAATAATTATTAATTTTAAACAAATTAAATTGTCAGGTGTGGTTTTACGCCAATAAAGCTTTTATAAAATTAATGATGTTACCGGATTTATATTATGTTTATTCAACAATAAATTAGATAAATATGAATTCAAGATTAATTGTTGATAAAGGTAGAGTTTTGTTACATAAAAGCAAAAAAAAGAATTTCATTCTGATTGTTAAATAATCTAAAAACCTTCGTCAATATAACAGCAGCTCGTAAAAGTGAAGAAGTATGTTTACGTTATCGCCAACAAAAATAACAACAATAACAGCAAAAAAAAAAAAACACATTCATTCATTCATTATCGAAATAAAATATAATTAATTAATATAAATTAATGAATTTCTCATGTTTATAAAAAAAAAATTAACCTAACAAATTGATTGGATATTTCTTTACATTTTATTATTCATGATTTAATTGAGTTAATAATAAAATCGATTAATAAAATTTTTTTGATTAAATTTTCTATCAAAAAAAAAACAATTTTTTTTTTTTGGTTTTTGTTTTAATTGATATTTGCACAAATATTATCCTACCTACATGAGTAATATTGTTCTTGTTCGATATGGATATATATATATATATATTTTTTGTGTTTGTGGTATTAATACAGTTGAACATAAAATTGGAGGTGAATTATAAACAAACAAACAAAATAAAAATAATAATAAAATAATAATAAATAAACAGCATAAATTGAGGTCAGCAGAATATAACATAACACAATTAACATTTAATTATATTTAAACCATAAATATATTTTTATTATTATTATTATTATTATGAAAATTGGGCAGCTGAAAAAAAAGTCAAATTCTGAATTTACAGCATGGATTAAGCGTTTACAACAAAACCACTTACAAAATTATCTCATAATAATGTCATGATTTATGAAGAGTTTGCTCTCGCTTTTTTTTTTACTTTTTAATATTTTATGTAATCGTTGGTGGTCACGACCAATTAACAACTTTAATTACAAAATTCCATAATAATTCGTTTCGTTACTTTTTTTTCTTTCTTTTTACTTTGTATTTACAGATAAGATTATGAATTTTAATCATTATGAAAATATTCTCTCATAACTCGTAACAACATTCTAATGAGTTTTCTAAATAGGGTTTAGATATTAATAAAGTTTATTAGAAATACAAAAAAAAAAAAAAAAGAAATAAATAAAAAGCTTGTTATCTTCACGATCCAATAATTTAAATAATAATTATTCTTTTGTGAAATATGATCGATTTAACCTTTCCTTATGTTCTTCACAAATCAATTGATTAATCTTTGATAACAAAGGTGTTGAAAACCCCTTTAACGAATATATGTGTATTAACATACCTATTGAATATTAATTAACAATTATTTTAGCTTTTTGAAATATAGGAAAAATCATTAAAGTTCAATCAACCTTTGACAAATAATGACAAATTTATAATAAATCAGTAAAACAAACAAACAAACAAAATAAAACCACTTGTTACACAATTTTAAGTCAAAATTAAGTCTGTTGAAATGTCACTGAAACCTTCTTCTAATTCATAACCCATCACTTTCTATAATAACATTATATTGAAAATAGGAAATATTATTCTTATAACCAAAAAAAAAAAAAGAAAGAAAAGTTTTTTAATATCTGAATTAACTCGTCAAACCATTGAAATGTCAATAGAAATTTTCTTAATAAATTCAAACGTCGGAAAATTTTTTTTTTTTTCCCTGTATAAAATAAAGTAATTTTTCTAAAAAGGATAAAAAAAAAAATTGTTCTCTGTTGTTTTCTATCTTATAAACTTGATATTGTGTGACTAAATTTTATCTACCTTCATTTTATATCATTGTTTGCAATTTAATATATAGGAAAATTTTCAAGGTAATGATCAAAGTAGAAATAAAATTTGTAATAAAGGAAAATATAAAAAAGAGTTAAACCGTGTAGATAGATAGAGGTAAAATATAAGGGAGAAATATTTATAAAAGAAAATATGATGAAGTAGATAGAAACTTTATAATATGTATGTTGAGCTTTTTATTTTTTGTTGGTGGTTATAACTTTTATTTTAGTTTTCACAAGGAAAATTGGCAAAAATTTATAACAAAAGAAGTGAAAGTTTCATTCTCTTATTTTTATTATTATTATTCGTACTCTTAAATCCTTTTAAAACGCGAAATTATGTTGAGAAATTGAAAGAAAAGAAAAGAAAACAAAGTTGACATCATTTGTCTGTAACATTTAAACATTAAGAAATATGAAATTCACAAAAAGAAAAACGGAGAAAATTTTTGCGAAATAATAATAATAATAATAATAATAATAATAAGAAAAAGCAGACAAGAAAGCAAAAAGTTTAAAGAAAAACATCAATTTGAATACCAAATACAACAAAAAAAAAAAAAAAAAATTATTTTTATTTTTGTACTAAGAAAAGCCGACTTTGTTTAAACAAAAATAAAGAACGAAAAAAAAAAAAAAGCATAATATTATCTCGTGAAGAAGAAGTTAACTTGCTTTTATAAGAAAATAACCAAAAAAAAAAAAGTTTCTTTTTTAGGCCAATTTAATCACCCTTGTTTGCCTTTCTTCTCATTCACTTTGTTTCTTTTTGATTCACCACTAGCTTTTCACTGCATTCATTAGTTTTTCTCTATCGTCAAAGTTTTTATTTAAATTCTTCTCGTTTTTGGCATAAAGCTTCTCATTTTTATGCATTCAAATTGTTTGCCTTTTTCCCACTTGCAAACATTTTTTCTTTGTTAATTTATTCAATTTAATGCCAAAAAAAAATTAATAAATAAATAAAGGAAAAAGAAAAAAAAATTTCTCATGTCATTAACTTCGTGTAAAAATGTTTTAAAATTTTTTTTGTAATAAAAATGAAAAGCTTACGCTTTGAAGTAACAAAAAATAATGTTGAACTGTGAAAAAAATTAAAAATTCTCCTCTATGCATAAAAATCCTATTAAACAACAACAGCAAAAAAATGTTTATTTATGCTGATTTCCATTTACAAATGAAAATTAAACATAATTTGCTGCTGCTGTTGTTGTTATTCTGTTTTTTCTTTTCTTTTTTTTTTTTTTTAATTGGATTTAGAATAAATGTTAAATTATGCTTTAAGCTTTTAGTTTACGTTTAAATTTAATACAAATATAAACACAGAATACCAAGTAATAATAATTTTTTCATTTTTAATCCAGCTCTCCCCAGCATTTTATTTTATTTTATTTATGTTTGCTACTTTTTTTTATTTTATTTGTAAAACATAAAAAATACATCACGTAAAAGTGATTTTTATCGTGAACAAAAATAAAAATAAAAGCAAAAAAAAGTTTCATCTAACAAAGTATCATATAAACAGGTGTTGAAAGGAACGAACAAAACAAAAGTATGGAAAAATCCATATATATCTGAAATTCGTTTCTGTTTTACTTCTTTTTTTTTTTTTTTTTCGCTATTTTTTGCTATTGCTAAGTTTGTAAAAGTTTGAAGACTGAAGTTTGATGTTTTGAAAAACAAGAAGTCAAGAAAGAAAGCAAAAAAAAAAAGAAGAAAAGTTAAATAAAAAAGTGTTTAAAGTAACATAAATCCTTAGGTCCCACAAGTCATCACAAAAGATATATTTTCTTACCTAGTTTTAAGCTTTAAAGATGTCTTAAATAAGTTGGTGTAACAGTGTCGGAGTTAAAAGATTTTTTTCTATTTTATTTTGTTCGCCAGAAAACCGTTATTAAATTATTTTTAAATAATTTTTTTTTTTAATTTTTTATAAAGCAACACCAAATATAAATTTAATTCTTGATTACAACACTGATGTGAAATAAGTTATTCAGCCTTAAACAGATGGGCGATTTAATCAAAATTAAGATTTATTAGTTTTTCTCTGCTAGAAAAATTTAAATAAAAAAATGCTTCAAGATCATAAGGGAAATTTTTTTTTGCATTTTTTTTTTTTAAAACGAGAAGAGAAAAAAAATTATAATAATAATAATAAAAAAAAAACTTTAAATATTAAAAGAAAGAAAGTAAGAAAAACTTTTCCCATTTAATTAAATTAATAAAAATATTTCATTTCTAAGATGATTTTTTCCATCTCTACTTTCTTTATAAAATCATAAATGAAAAAATATTTCTACATTGTCACTGATTTAGTTTTTTTTTTTTTTTCTTCTCTTTTATAGTTCCGCGGCTAAGTTTCGCTCTGGTACTCTGGTTGTTTGTCTTAAATACTTGATTAAAGAAAATTGAAAAAAAAAAAAGATTATTTTCTCTAGCTTTTTAAAAGAAAAAAAAAATAAATTTTGTTTTGTTTTGTAATTGAAATAAATTTCTAGAATTTTTATGCTGTAAAAACAATTATGAATAATATTTCTTTTAACCCCTTTTGTTATTTTTTCTTAGCTGTGTTTTCTTTACTATTAATATAAACCAAACATAAATTTAGTACTTGATGTAATTTAATTAAATTTATTCATTACGTATCAGAAAATACTTAATAAATACCAAGAAAGAAAGGAAAGAACAGATGGAGAACACTCAGCTAGAATCTTAATGAGAGAAAGTATTTTGTGTTGGTATTTTAAGTAAAATTCAGTTAAAGTCCTGACACAATAAGACTTTTGTTAAAACCAATAATTATAATAATAATAATGTAAATAGAGAAATAAAATGTTAAAGGGAAAAAATGCTGAGCTAAGTAAAATTAAGGATAGAGCTTATGACTTTGCCTTTATTTATTAATCACGTAGTTTTCGTTGTTTGTTAATCAGTTATCGTTAATTTTCTGTTTGTATATTCGTTGATTTCTCTTTATTTTAACAACTTCCTCAATTTTTTCTTCTATTTTTTTTTTGGCACAAGAGCTTTTCAGTAAATCAATAAAAAGAAAAACGATTTTTTTTTTCCCGTCTATTTAACTTTCACTTTTATTATGTCTGCCTAGTTTTCGCTAACTAACAAGATAAGACATAAAAAGACATATTTGCTTTGTCACATAAATCGATAGAAATTTATTTTTAAGAGGAAGTTCATGCTAGAGCGTGGCTTGTTAACATTTTTTTAAATAAAAATAAATTTTGTATCAGGAAGTTATCACAAATCATTCTCAATTACATCAAACTGAAATCTAATCATAATTCTTATTAAAAAAGAAGCATTTCCACGTAAATTAATTATAAGAAAACAAAGTTTTTTTTTTTTTTTATTTTCTTTGTTTATTATTTATGTAAATAAGAATTTTTTTATTCAAGAAAGGTATGCTCATAGTTTAACAATTAATTTTCATTCTCCAAAAATACTTTCTTTATTATTTTTTTATTAACAACGAAAGTATGTCACAAGTGTTTTGACGTATTTAATTACACGTTTCACTTGTACGTGTTTTACAAAAGCTAATGATTTTCCACTTTGTTTTTTTTTTTCCAGTGATTTTTTTCTTTTGCTTTTAACGAGTTTACCTCATTCATCGTCTTTTCTTTTGTACAAGTTTAATGAGAAAATGATGATTTTTTTCTCTTGTATAACTTTACACAAGTTGTTTAATAAATAATTTAATTTTTATTTTTCGGTGTCAAGATAATGTAGTAAAACCCCTTTTGCAGACATTTCCTTAAATTGCATAATAGAAATTTATTTTTTATATTAAAATATTTTGCTACTTATGGGTAGAAGAATTTACAAAAGGTGGAAGATTTTTTATTTATTTATTTTTATTTTTTTTTGTGTGTGTATTCTTAAAGGATAAGAATAGGCAGCCAGCATATAAAGGGGTGAAAATAAATAAATAAAAATAGAAGGAATAGTTCAGTTGCTTTCCATTATTATTTTATTTTTGCTTATTCCAATAGATATTCAATTTACATTCAAATCTATTCAGGACGATCTTATGAATTTTAAATTCAATTTCCAATAATATTGTCAAAATATAGGAGACACGAGAGCTTTTTATTATTTTTTTTTTTTCATACTTTTTTACGTTTAAATAGATTTTTTTCTTTCTACATTGAGTTCAGTAGTAGTTTTGCGTTTATAATACACAGAAAAAAAAAAAAATAGAAATAATAATATTTCTAGGTGGATTTTTGAGACGAAAAAGAAGAACAAGCTTTTATACGTCCTTTTACTATTCAAATACATGGAAAACGATACACAAATAAAGGTTGTCATGTCACTCATATTGCTTTTAGTTAACTAACAGAAAAAGGGTTTTTTTCGGTGCTCTGATCTATTTTTATTTTTTATTTTTTCCTTTCTGTATAATTTTTTAAGCTAATATTCTCTCTAAGCTAACATGAGAATAAAATTATGTTTTTTTTTTTGTACATACTCAGGGAGGAAAGAGTCAGTTTTCTATAATCTAATTTTTTTTTTTGTCATGCTTATACAAACAAAAACACTTTAATAAACATAAAGGAAAATCCTTATACGTAGAGATTTTTTTTTTTATTCTTTTCTTTTTCGGTAAGATAATTAAACAAAGCGAATAAATTTACGTAATATTTGTGGTAAAATTGTATAAAAAACTCAGAAAGTTTGTTTAAAAAATTATTATTATTTATTTTCTCTTTCTCTATTATTATTATTATTATTTTATTTTATTTTATTTAAATAATAAAATACTACAAAATACGAAAAGGTATTTTTCAATAAAATAATGATAAAAATAACAGCAAAGTTTACTGTCAAACCGACAAATATATAAAAAAAAAAAAAAATTAAATGAAAAACGGCGGCATCAGCGACAACGTCTACAATGAGAAAAGCTAAAAAAAATAAGATGAAGACGAACGTAGAGTACCATCTGATCTGTTTCTTAATATATATTAAATATTTTGTTCTCAATAATAGATGTCTTTTACGATTGTATGATGACGAAAACATTGTTTGGTGGGGTGGTGGCCAAAGGGATGAAAAATAATATTGTAAAGAATTCATGGAATTTTCTTCGTTTATTTATTTTCCTACATTTTTTTTTTTCACTTATTTATTATTATATTTTCTCTTCTTTTTATTTTTTCTTCTTTTTTTTTTACTTAAACATCCAACCGAAGATGGTATTTTTTTATTTTTATTTTTTATTTTTTATTCTTCTGTTGTGTAAAACTGAAAATAGGAAGATCCTGATGAAAGAATGAAAAAAAAAGTCATTTCAGTGGTTTTTGTGGGTTTCTTTTAGCTATTTTTGGTTGGCTGTGGTTTCGATTTAAGATGAAGCAATTCTATCGTCTTTATTATCACCAGTTTCTCCCATTGCAATTTATTCCTTATTCTAGGTGTTATATTTTAACAATTGATTTTCAACACTATTCAATAAATATATCGACTATATATATATATATATATAATAAGTTTAATGATCACAAATAAAGATGTGAGAAAAATATACAAAAAATCAATTTATTTGTGGACAATCACCCCCGTCTTATTTGTTTATTATTTTAAATGAGGAAATAAAATTAAAAGAAAACTTAAAATGGAAACCTAATAATAGGAAGCATATTTAATTTAATATCAACCCTCACAAACGGATAGCCCTACTAAAAATGCCAAACAAACAAATAAATAAATAAAATTCGATGTTGATTTGTTTAAGGATGAATTTATTAAAACCGAAAAATGATTAAAATCAGGGATAATAAAAATGAAATGAAATAATTTTTTTGTTTTGCGATGAGATGAGTATCCTTCAAAAAAAAAGTTTTTCTCTTTTCTTATTATTTTATTTTATTTTATTTACCGTCCAAAAATAAATTAAATTTATTTCATCTTGTTAAAGGTTAACTTTCAGTTAATATTTTGGTTTTTTTTTTTATTGTTTGTCTGAGTATTTTTTATTATTATTATTATTATTATTATTATTATTATTATTATTATTATTATTATTATTATTAAATCAAAGATTGATTTTGTTATTTTATTTTACAATTTTTTTTTTGTATTTTTATTGCAAAATTTAATTGATTGGGAAATTGTTTAAAATGTCAATGTTATTCCACTTTGCCCTCGCCACTTAAACTTTTATTTATAACTAAGCAAAAAAAAATTTTACTTTTTTGTACAGACAGAGATTTTAAAATAAATATTTAAAAGCAAAATAATATTATTTTTTTCATAAATGATTAAGCTTAAATAAATAATAAACAACTGTTTGAGATATAATCATTTGTTTGAAGCATAACGTAATTTTTTGTTCAACCGGAATTTGAGTTTGAGTGAGCATAACTCACGAAATGTCTGATAGTTTAGAAATAAAAATCTCTTATGGTAATTGAACAAACAAATTAAAGCACAAATAATAATGAAAAACGTAGGGAGACTTACAGTTCTAAGGGGTGTTACATTTTTTTTTTATTTACCTATTATATAAAATGATTTATTTACTTTTTCGTTTAATTTTCATTCTTCTTTCTATTTTTTTTTTTTTTTTTGTTCTTTCTCTAAGCGTTTGCCAAAAATTTAATCATAACAATAGATAAGTGATGCGTTTTATAAAAATCACCCCTTATCATAATAATAGAAGAAGAAAAAAAAAATTATAACTTTACATGGTATATGGTTACCTACCGAAAAATAAGTATGACTAGGTCGTGACGATATCCTAAGGGGATAAACAATTTCCATTTTCACATTTATTTTGTCTATTTTCTTGAATTTTTTATTTGCTTTTGCAATCCCCATTTCCTCTATTCTTGGCTAGCTTCTGTTTTTTTTTTTATTCTATAGGAAGAGAGAAAAAAATAAAAAAAACCACAAAAAAGTAAACAACTAGAAAATTATTGAACCGAATATCATATAACAGGATATGTGGGTGTATCTTGAAATTTTCACTAAAATCTTTCGTTTCTCAGCAAAAAAAAAAACAAAGAAGTTTAATAATGAAATAAGATTGTTCTTAAATAAAAAACAAAATTAAAAACATAATGATAAATTTTATCGTAATCAGTTATAATCATAATATGTCTTTGGCTACGTCTTTTTGTGTAAACATTTTTAAATATTGTGCTCTGATGTAATGCTGATTTATTATTATTTTTATCTTATCTGAGGAGAATTAAAGAGAAATGATTTTGTTATCACATTTTCTTTTTTAGTGATTTTTAATGCATGACAAAATGTACGAATAATTTTACTTTGTGATGTTTAAATGTGTTTTGATTAGATTAATTGTCTACAGTACATCAACATAAAATGACCTTTTATGTTCTCAGGTAAGCCATGAGCATTACCCGTTGTACCGAAGAGAGAAAATAAAATATTATGTTCGATGTGCTTACATGGTAAAAAAGGAGATTAAATATATCCTTTAACGTAATGACCACTCACTCATCTAAAGCAAGCTTTTAATCTTCTGCTCTTTTTTATAATTCCTGTTATCACAGATAATAATTTATAAAGAAGAATTTAATTCTGGTTACGGTTGTACAAGCTTTGGACTTCCAACTTTGTATTTTAATTAATTCTGCATTTGAAGCTGTAAATTTACTTAACATTCACGCACAATTCACGTATCAATTTTGATGATGTCATCTCCAGTTGTTTATTCATTTTGAATTCTCTTTAAGCGTCATCCTAGCTATAAGTTTTCATTACGCCTGCAAAGGATGTCTTTTGTAATCTAATCTAGTTTATAATAAAATTAACTTAATAATTTATTAATTATTTTTTATTTATTACCATCAGTATCAAGTAGTTTTTTTAATTGAGCATTACTATAAAAATTATTAATTATCCTTTTTACTCTTCCTGTTTCTAATAAATATTAAATTAAATAACTTTCTATAATCGTCTTATATGAATTTCTTCTGCAAACATAAATCTTGAGATACTTAAGACAACTTTTCTTCGTTGCATAGTTATATAGTTTAAGTAATAAAAGCTTATTGAAAGCATGCTAACGAAATAATAGTTTTTAAGTGAAATAAAAATAAAAAAAAAAAAAAAACTTTATCTCACATTACTGGGAAATAATAATTTTTTTTTTTTATTTGAAATAAATCGCTTCGGTTGGTTTTTTTTCTTTTCTTTTCTTTTCTTTAGCGTTTTTTTTTTTGTACTATTATTTGTTCCACTTCTTCAACAGATTTGTCGAAGTGTAAAAGAATACAAGAAACCACACAATGTCAATGACAGTGACGAGTGATTTTATTATCACAAAAATGACTAATAACACAAAAAAAAAAAAAAATAATAATAAGGAGAAAATGTTGATCAATAAACTTGTTGAGTTAAGTTTTTTCCCAACTATAAAATAACATAAGCTCACAGCACAAAGTCCATTATAACTCAATTTAAATTAATAAAAACTAAATGAAAAAAAAAAATGAAAACAATTAATATTTCAGCAAATTAAATATTAATTAAATTACAGTGAAAAAATGGATTTTAATAATAATAATAATAAAAAAAATTTCATTTGGCAATTTTTTTTATTATTTTGATATTTTAATAAAACGTTGAAATTTATTTATTATGAATGCATGAAAGTGAAATTTAATATTTTATTGAAATATAACGGGTGGTAATAGTGGGTAATACATCTAATGTACACCTACAAATAATTTTTATTTCTGTATTCAGATTATTAATTAAGTGAATTCTGTAAAAAAAAAAAAAACATCCTACAAATACAAATTTTTCAATTCAAATCACCTGAAACCACAAGCAAATACAAAAAAGGCATAAGGTTACCACGTGAAAAATTGTATTCAATCAAACAAGATAAATAATAAATTTTAAGAACCACCCATACACACACGGAATAATGACGGCAGGTACACAAAATTGTTTAAAAAAAATAAGTAAACCGAATTCTAAGTAAAATATTGCGAAAATATTTATCTTTAATAAAAAAATGTTTAATCCTTTCCCATTTCGTCGAATTTATTGTAATTGTTAGCTTCGTTACATCGTCGATTTAAAATGCTAAAAATCTCATAAGGATTAAACAAATCTCTTCACAAAAAAAAAAAAAAATAATAATAATAAAATTCGAAATATAATTAATCTATTTCTTAAAAATAATAAAAAAAAAAAACTTCATTACTTCCAATAATTAAAATATTTTAATATCCAGTTAACTGATTTATATTTTGCTAATGAAAAAATCGTGACCTAATTTACTAAACTTAAATAAATTAAAGACGCAAAAAAAAATGGTAAAAAAAAAGGAATAAAACTAACGAGAGTAATCGTTAAGGAAAACAATTTTTTTTTTTTTTCTTAATTAATTTTCATGTTACAGATTTAAAACAGTTTTTTGTAGAAGGAAAAAGAAAGCTGCAAAAGCTTTTTACATTTTTTTTTTGTTTGTCATAAAATAATAATTTATAGTTTTTAATTATATTATAGAAGGCAAAATAAAAAATGAAAATTATTTTAAGCTTTTAGACTGCTTTTTGCTACAAAGTACAAGAAAAGAAAACATAAAAACACACAAATGTAGCCCACAATAAAGTGAACACAAGTATAACCCACGTTTAATAATATATTTTTATTTTTATTTTTTCTTCCTCTTTGTTTTCTCTAGTTATTTTATACTTAAATACGGTAAAACAATATTATTATGCCAAAGCATAAAAAACCAACGAAAGTAACTATAACGAAAAAAAAAAAAACCACCGACAAAAAAGCTCCAAATAAAGCTAATATTTTTCAAAGGATAATCACATAATTCTCGCTAAATTAAGAAACAAAAAATAAAAGAAAAACAATTTCTTTAAAACATGTTTTTGTGCTTTTTTTTCCTCTATTTATTTCAATATCACTCTGTTAGCTTTTATTATGTATTTTTCTCTATAGTTTTTGTTTTTTTTTTTCCAATTAAAAAATGTAAGTGATGACATAAGAAAAGATACGGAAAATATAAAAAAAAAAAAAAAAACATTTCGCTTAAAGCTCATGCGTGTTAGAAACGTGAAAAATATCAGTAGAAAAGCTCTTCAAGTATGCGCAAAAATGTTTCAATTTTCATAATAAAAATATTTATGGTGGTTTTCCATAAGGTGATTTTCTATTGCCCCAGGTTTATATAATTTTCCACCACCATTTAATTTTCATATTATGTGTATAAAATAACAGTGAATTTAAAGAATAATAATAACAAAAATCAGGAACTACAATTGAGTTTAATCAATATACATGAGAAACATTGAAAAATCTGGTTGCTGATGCTCAGTAACAATTTACTGTTTCACATGCACCGACATGACCATGATAATGAGCAGAAAAACAGAAAAAACCAAAAAAAGAATTAGCAAGTGAACAAAATTCATTAAAAACCCATGATATAATGCATCATAAAAAAGAAAATTCATTTATTAGGTGTGACGACAAAAAATTTTCTCAGATCTATCCACCACCAAAAAAAAAAGAAAAAAAACTTTTTAATCTTTGTTTTCCAATAATTTTTTCATTTCATTTTGTTTTACTGTCAAACCATAAAAAAAAACGGCAACAAAAAGTTATTAAACTAGCTTGTTGCCTACCTTTAAATGTCCTTTCTTTTCCGTAGCCATATGTTACCAAAAACCCTATGGTTTAAGTTTTTTTTTTTTTTTTCTTCCCCGAAACAACAAAATTTAAACATCACATGAATTTTCTTTTTATTTATATTTTTTTTTTTTTTTTTTAAGGATAATAAAAATTGTTTTTAAGAGTTATTCGACATGGAATTTTATTTCATCTTTAATTCAACTTAGTTTTTAATTTTTTTTTAAATAAAAAAAAGCTCAATTAATCTTTATTCATCTGGAAGTACTAGAATTAAAATCTACTTAAATGTACTTTAGGTTACTTTACTTTACTTTCCTTTACTTTCCTCAGTTATGTTTATTAATATATTCGCTGTACCTGAGCCCATGCTTCAAACAATTGAAACTTTTTAAGTTTTTATTTATAAAAGATGAAAAATATGATTTAACATTAATACTTTTTTATTTTTACTTTTTTGGTAAATGATAAAACCATGAGAAGATAAATGTGAAATGATGCGCAGAATCCCTATAGTGTTTGCTACTTTTTTTTTTGTAATTTTTGTTACTGAACTGTCATCATCATCATCGCTTTTATGTTAAGGCGTTGTGAGTGCACACAAGGAAGGATACAAAAAAAAAAAAAAAGAAAAAGAATAATAAAAAGACTTAAATAGAGAAACAGCAACAGCAACAATAATATTCAGCAAAACATAAAAAAAAAAAACTAAATTCAAGGAGAATGTCCTGAGTTTGCGTATAATGCAAGGAGAGAAACAAGCAAACCCATTATACGGTTTGGGGGGTTGAAATTTAGAAAAATTAGTTCTGTTTATTCACTTTTATTGTGTTTTTTTTTTTTTTCGGTATAATTTTTGAAAAGAGAAATTATTAAAGGTGGGAGAGTTGATTTAAATATATTAACAAAAAAAAAGGAAAAGGAAAAGGAAAAACGAGAAAAAAATTGAACCATCAAGTAAGCAGCCCTACCGAAAAGCTCAATGTTTTTATTTGAAGAGAATTTTCACACTAGTTAACAGCATAAAATGTATAAAAATTAATTTGGTTGTTTTTTTTTTTTTTTGTTTTGGTGATTCTGGGTACATTTTCTCTTAGAAGAGAGCATGAATTAACGAAACCAAAAATATAAACAAATTTAAGTACAAGCACAGTATATCGACCCTTTGCTGATAGTAGATTTAGAAAACTTCCAAAAAAATATTCATTTTTTTTTTCTCCTAATTTTCATGTTTTTCTTTTTAAATGGTACAAGCACCGCGACGCCACTTATATTCATCCGATTCTGTGTTACTCAAGTAAATAACAGAGAAAATGAACGAAAATTAATGAAAAACGTCATCAGCCACAACTGGCATCCACAAACTCAATACAATTTAGTTCAATTCAGTTCACAGCATACATAACATTGATAAAGTTCTGTGCGAGGTTTTTCTTCTCAAAAAAAAAAAAGAAGATTTGTTTCGTTTGTTTGTTCAGTGCTATCGTTAGTTGGTTGGTTGGTGTTGATAAATTCCATTAGAATAATAGTAATCATAATACTAATGTTCAAAGAAATCTCTCTTCATAGCATTTTTTTCTTTTTCGTATTTTATACTGGACTCACTTATTTTCAGTCACACAGTGAAGTTTGCATGATAAACATTGCGGTGTGTGGTTTATAAAAAAAAAAAATAATAAAATTTCGCAACTTTCGGGTAATTTTATTGTTTTTTGTGTGTATGTTGAATTATGGTAATTTTTAAGTAAGTGAAGCCAATGTATATTAAGAAAATAATTATTAAGTGACCAATTATGGATTATTTAAATTTAATTATTTAATTTACAAAAGGATTATTTTCTCTTATTTTTATCAAAAAAAAAAATTTGTGTGTTTGTGTGATTAGTGATTTTAGCACGAAAATAATGGATTAACTTGTTTCATGCTGCTACTTAATATAAAATAAGAAAAAAAAAATAAATAAACCAAAAATCAGTGTTTAGTGAGGTTTTTGTTTTTTTTTTTTGTTAATAATAATAATAAATGGAATAATCAAGTGAAATGAATTAAATAAAAAAAATTTTAGTTTTTTTTTCTTTTTTATAATAATTATGCATTTAGAATTAATATTTGTAGATAAAAATAATAGTTTTATTGAAAAGGTAATTATTTTGTGTTTAATTAATTAAAATGCTTTGTAAAATTCAACGAAAAAAAAATAATAAGCTCATTACAAATAAGCACACAATTAAAAGTGGGACTATTCAATTGATATCAATTCATTTAGAACAAAATTTTCAAAAGAAATTCATTAAAAAAAAAAAATAACAAAAGCATGAACAAAGCTCTATTCTATATTCAATAAATTTATTAAATATTCAAAAAGTTGTGTTGAAAGTTTCTTTTTTTTGTTATAAAACCAATTTTTAAAACGGTGGCAATTGTGTTACAATCAAAAACGTTTATCAATGAATTTTTAATTAACAAAAAAAAAAAAAGATTATGCTTTTGGTATAAGATTTTTATCATTTTGTTAAGTAAATCAATCATTAAACAAAGATAATAGCAATTTTTGATTAAAAATTAATTTGCAATAGTAATGAAATTCGTTAGAGTCAAATTTCTGAAATTCTGAAGAAATCTGATAAAAATAAATGAAAATTCTGAAGACAATTTATAATGAATCAATCTAAATGGTTTTTTTTTTTTTATTTAAAATGCGAAAATATTTCCCTATCATCAATTATATATTTTCTTATTTAGTTTTTAAAGTAAGTAATCAAGATAAAAACCGTGGATAAAGTTGAAATGATGAAGAAAAAAAAAACAATAAAAATTCATCAATCTTTTTACATTTTACCATTTTCAAACAGTTTTCTTGTTTTCCCTATTTCTTATTGCTTTCTCTTTGATATACTTTTTTTTTTTTTTTTTTTGTTTTACAACAGAAATAGAAATTATTATTAAGAAATCATTTTTAAATTACATTTTTATTGCTTTGAACAGTACTACCGACTTGGCTTATTTATCGAAAAGTATTCAAAAATTCATTATTAAGGTGACACAAATTTCTACTTTCATTACTTATGATGGAATAAAAGAAAAACTTTTTTTAAAATAAATAAGAAAAATTCTTCAAGTTAATGAAGAGAAAATATGAAAAGGGAAAATTGGACAAAGTTTTTTTTCTTCTTTTTATACGAATTCTTCATCAAATTCCCATTCCTTAACATTTTCTCGTCTTCATCTAATTAATTTGTCTTTTAAATTTACTTCAATTTTTTTTTTTTACTTTTATTTTTATTTAAAATACCTTCGGCTATATTATTTTTCCTTCATCTTGGTCTTTTCAACAAGAATTTTACCTTGTTATACTTCTTGTTTTGTTTCCTACTTCTTACTGAGTTTCTACGTTTTTTTTTCTTGCTTGTCTTCGGATATCTTTTCTTTCTTTCCTGCTTATTTTTTGTTTTGTTTTGTTTTATCCATAATAACAACCGGCACAACCCAAAAATAGCATTTGTTTAACCAAACAAATTTCTTGGTTTTTATCATTTCATTCAAGATTTAAAAATGTTTCTTTCTTTTTTTTTTCTTTTTTTTGTTCTTATTTTAATTCCTAGTTATAAATGAATAATAAACTTCCAAACAAAGTTATTTTTAATTTTGATTATTTTCTTAATACAGCAAGAAGCAAAAAAAAAGTTCATGATGACAAAACGGAAATATCTTATTTGTCTCAACTGGGTTGATATTTATTTTAAACACAAAATACCTTAGTTGTTTCTGTTCTAAAATACATAATACGAAAGGAAAACATAAAAGAATTTTCATATTTTTAAGAATTAGCAAAGAAAATAAAGAAAACAAAAAAAGTTTTGATGTACGGAATGCCCACTGTTAAATAAATGTAAAAAAAATCCCGGAAGTGTTTTTCTCTTTTGTTTAGTATTTTTAATACGAAATGGCACCTTATTAAAAGTAAAGAAGATTAAAATGAAGAAACCCGTAAAGGAGGACAAGAAAAAATAACAAAAATTAAAAATAAAGGAGAAAAGGCAATTAAATAGTAAAAACGAAAGAAAAAAAAAACCATAAGCGTCAAGCCCACCCACCCAGTTAAATTTAATTCTTTATTTAAGCGTCCAAAACTTTATTGTTTTCATTTATTTTAACCACAATTGCTGCCATCAATTAATTAAACGCGAATAAAGGAATTCTTTTTTTTTTCATTCTCAACATTTTAATTACTTGGCATTATATTATCAGTCAAAAAGAAAATTTAATAACAAAAAAATAAAAAAAGTAAACGAAGGAAAGTAAGCTTTTTTTTTTAAAACTCCACTCATACTTGACTTTAACTTAACTGAAAGCACAAGGAATATTTCATGTTTTTTACTTTGGTTATTTTTTTTAATTCCTTATTTTTGATAAAAGAACGAAAACAATAGAAACGAACGACCATGAAACTTCCCCAGCATTAGATAACACAGAGGATTTAATTGTGATGCGTCTTATGTTTTGTTTTCTAAAGGGAAAAAAAATAAATAAATATTTAAAATTTAATAGATGTAAGCTTATTGCTTTGTTGAATGCTTTTTTTTTTTTTTTTTCTTTCGCCGTGAAGCTTTATTAGCATTTAATCAAATAAATAATGAAAGCAAGAAAAAAAAATAAAATTTTCTCTTCCCCCTTTTTTTTTTTTTCATTAAGGATGGATGGTAAAACAAACAGCGATGATGAAAATAATTTTAGCTTTTATTGCTATCTACATAGATAATGGTAAGTTTTTATAAGTCTTATTATTTCTTAATTTATTTAATTAATTAATTATTATAATAATAATTTAATTTTATCGTTTCCTTAAGTTAAGTATTATGTTTGCCAGAAAAGTTGGATTATAATGTTTATGACATGTATGAGTATGTCTATGTGTTATGTCACAGGGGCAAGCAATATTATTATTATTATTATCATTATTATAAATAGAATTCATGTCAAAATCACAATTATTATTATATATTACGGAAATATTAGTTATTATCTGTAAATCACTTGTATATTATGAAAAGATTATAATTTTAAGAATAAATTTCTACATTCGTTTAGAAAATAATTACACACTTCACGCAATTAAGTGATTAAAATTTAATTCTGTTAATATTTTCTATTTAAATTATATATATATATAAATAATACAGTGTGTGTGTATGTTTGTATATATAATAGATTTATTTACATATTTGTTTTAAGTTAATTAATTTATATAATAAGTGGATGTATGTGTATTGAAAAGAAGAGATTATTAAAAGTCGGTAAAGCTTTTGATTATACAAAATACCTCGAAATGTATTTTAAATTTAAATAAGTATTCTTTATGTTATCTCAATGAGTTATTTAAAGATAATCTTTTATAATTATTACAAAATTTATTGATTGTCCAAAGAAGAAAAAATCGACAGATAATGAAAAGTCAATCAAACATTTTATGAATATAAATCCCACTTAACCGTAGTAAGAATTTTTATGACATTTATTAATATTAAGCATTTTTATGCTTATGAATATTTTTTAAACAAAGAAAACTATAAATATAAATTTTTTAATTACATTAATATAAAATTTCTATTATTAAACGATGACATATTAATTACAAATGTTATTAAAACTAATAGCGTAATCAATAATTAGATAAAAAAAAGAAGATCTTGTTAAAAAATTCATTGAAACTTTAATGATTTTCCTAGGATAATAGCGCATTGGTACGTTAAAGCAACAAAAAACTATTACAACATCATTTAAAATATTTAATTTATTAAAGTTTCAAGTAGTGTAGAACTTTCTTAATTACTTTCGTAACAGTTTTGCTTTAAACACAGTAAAGTTTTTTTTTTTTTTTTTCATTTCGTCGTTTTTTTTTACTTCTTCTAATTTGATTTTATTAGTTTTGATTGTTCTGGGATTTTTTGTGTCTGATTTTTCATTTTGATTAGGGTGACACTTTTTTGACATTTCTTGATTATATAAAGATAAAATTGTTTTTAATTGGTATCATTTCCTAAGTCGTTACAATTACATTATAAGCGATAACGATGATGTTTTTTCTTTTTTACTTTTTTTTTTGTTAATTAAACAGATTTTTGTTGTTGTTCATTAATTTAATTAAAGCAAAAAAGATTTTTCTTTATAACAAATAATAAAAATAAAATTTTTTTTTTTGTTTAATCTTCTTTTATATCTTCACAGAAATTCCCTTATTTTTTTTTATTTATTAAAAAAATACCTGAGCAAACGGATTTTTTTATTTTGTGCTTTTATTGTTTAACTCTTTTAAACAATTAGTATATATGTAAATAAATATATAAAATATAATTAAAATTAATAATAAAAGAAAGGAAAACTAATCAAGATGAAATAAAATAAAATGTATGTAAAATATGATAACGTGGTAAAGAAAAATAAGGCGAAATATGTGTATGTGCATGCAATAAAAGTTTCTTTTATTATTATTATTATTATTATTAATGTAAATGGTAACAGGAAATGGGATTTTGTAAAATAGTCATTACCTGTACCGGTTTCAACTTAACTTAACTTTATATTAAAAACCTATGTTAAAATGTTTTTAATGTTCAAAAAAATTAACTAAAAGGTTTTTTCATGGATATAATTTAAGGACGGGGGATTTTCTTTCTTTTTTTTTTTTGTCGGTTATTATTTGTAATTTTCTACTGATTTTATTCAACGATAATAATTTAAAATTCACTTCATATTTAATTTATTATTTAAAAATGTTTATGTCCTTTGTATATATATTTACTTTTGAAAATAAATAAGTAGACAGAGGTGACATGATTTAATAACATTTAAAATTGCTTTGTGTGGTTTCTTTAAAATATCCTGATTAAGGTTCTGTTTTAATAATCATAAAACGTTTTGACCTTTAGTTGAATTTAAATAGTTTTCTTTTTTTTTTACTTTGCTTTCCTTTGCTTGTAAAGAGATGAGGAAAAAGCAATTGGCACGCACAATTTTGAAAATATGCTTCTGAAAAACTAAAAAAAAATAAAAGTATCAATATCGTTACCCCTTAATGGTGTATTTCCCAGTTGCTTTATTTCTTTAATGGGGAGTAAATATTTGGTGATAAACTTTTTAACACCTATAAACCTTTTCTTTTATTTTTTTTTATTAATGGCTTTAACGAGTTAGGTAATAATAATTTTAAATTAATTAAATAAATGATGGATAAATTTATTTTAAATAATAATATCGTTGATGGGTGGGTGTAAATAATATTATTTTTTTTTTCTTTTTTAATATAGATTTATGTTGATTCTATTTGTGTCTACTTGTAGGCAACGAAAACATCGACCTATATCAGTTTAAATAAAGCAGATTGTACACCATCTGGCTACTCTATTAGTATTAATATGATAAATATTCATTGTTTTAAAACATGAAAAATATGATGATTACCATTAATTGTATGCATAATGCTCATATTATGCTGAAAATTATTCAATATAAAATGATTGGTGAATGGAATTTTTTTTTTTAAATTATGTCCACTAATGATCTGATTTTAATATTTTATCATAAAAAGTCTTCGCAAAGCTTTTACCTAATAATAATAAAAAAAATGAAAACTTTTAAACAACTTAGTTAATGCAATAATAAAAATGAAAAAGTTTTTGATAATTTTTTTTTTATTTAATTTCTCCATATTTCCACTATCGTGATTTGCATCTTATAAGTAACGTGAAAATGTTTTTTTTTTTCGTTTTTAATTTAATAAACGAAAGAAAATTCGATAGAGTTATATACCGAAAAAAAGTTTTTTTTCTTTTTTAATGAAAAGCATTATTAAAAATGTTTTTTCTTCTCAGCGCTGTTATAATGATTTTTATTTTTCTTATTCTTGTTAAAAAGTTTCAAAATTTTTTTTAAGTAAACGCTAATAATAAAATGAATTAAAAATTCAAAGTAGCAAGAGGAGTTTTATTCATTATAATTTTACATAGAAAAAGCTCAACTGTAACGTAGCAGATTTCAATTATATTCCATCCAAATTATATGTTAATTAAATAAATTTTTGCAAATTTTCTTTGAATAAATATTTTATTATTTTATTAATTTTTTTTTTGGTATTAAAATCTAACCCGTAGCAAACAATTTGCGGTTGATAATAAATAAATAAAACAAAAAAAAATTTCATGGTACCACAAATAAAAACCACAAATGAGCTTGGACACATTGGCTAGGAATTTTGTCAGAAAAGTTTAACCAAATCCTGTTAAATCAACAAATTTTTCATTATTTATGTGTGATTTAATAAATAAATAACCGAAAATAGAACAGAAATAAATAATACAAAAAAAAAAAAAAGAATTCCTTCCAATGGTTTAAATCTTCATTGCACATTTAACCAAAGAATTCATGTTAAAAAATTCATCACAAGATAAAATTTGAAGAATCAAATGAAAAACAAAACAAATAAAAAATAAAAATAAGCAGGAACAGGAACATAAAAGATATAATTAATCCAATAAACAACCATTGTCCAGATATAATGTAACATAAAACGAACAACATGTGATTCTATTTTAACATTAAACTTCCATTAGAAAACTTTTAAGTCAATAAAACTATTACATATATAAATAAAGTCGAGGGAAAAAAATAGAGCAGAAAACAGAACTAAGCCAAAGTGAAATCAACAATAGTAGAAAAAAAAAAGAAACTTTTTGCTAAACAGAAAATTTTCCATTGAATTGAAGTTTTTTTTTTTTTTTTTTATATATAATGTATGCGATACTTGCTAAAAAGCGAAATTTCTATTTTGCAGGAAAGTTAATAGAAAATATAAATATTTTTTGGAAATTAACTTCCGTATTGTATAATCATAAGCAACGTTACAAGTTCGTTAAGTGATATATTTATATACACAAGCTAAAAAATAAGATTAAACTTAATTTAAAAGCTTCCTTAATACTAACTTTTAACTTTTCTTTCATTCTTCAATATTAATTTAGCTGAAATTTTGTTTGAAGACACTTAATTGACTTAGTTCCTTAAGTGTTTCCTTATGCAAACAAAGAAATTTTTATTTTTATTTTTATTTTTAATTCTCGCATTTAATGTTATTGAAATGAATAATCAAATAAAAAAAAATATTAAATTTATTCACAAACAGTTTGTTTATTTGTTGATATAAATCAATCGATAAATTTTATTGTCTATATGATTTTGATTGCAATTTTGTACGCATTCAAACCATTTAATAATAAACATCGCTTGCAAATAAAACAAAAAATTAAACGGGGATAAAATAGTTTTGAATAAAAAAAATTTAACATTTCATTGATTTCGCCGTTTATAAATAATACATTTTATATGCAAAAAGAATTTATTTATTATTTTTTTTTTTTTTTTGTTAAATTATAATCAAATGCATTTAATGTAAGCAGAAAAAATTTATTCCAGAATACCAGAGTTGAATTAAAACAAAAAAAAAAAATTCAATTGAGAGTTAATTGATTGATTCATTGAAATCACAAGATTGTATTAAATTCGAAAAACATTACGAAATGTTACTTTGAGGACATTTTACTGTTCTATGATGAATTTCTGCTTTTATTTTACTTGTAAAAAAAAAAAACGGATGACACTCACGGGATTCCCTATTTGTTTGTTGTTTTTTTTTTTTTTCTGTTAATATTTTCACAAACTTTTAATTAGTTACATTAACTGCAGAGCAGAAAAAAGCATTAGCACTATGAAAAATAAAAAGAAAAAGGAGAAATTAAATTTGTTATTAAAATACACAAGCACGTGACAGATACGTTTTTATATTTCGATGAGTAAACTCATTAGTTAAGTTATCACTTAAAAGTTCTATTAATGCCATTAAGAAACCGTACAGACAAAGTACAAAGTTTCATCAGCTTTAACACAAATCTTTTCATTTTTATCTCATTTTATAATTGTTCCTTCTTTTATTTATTCTTCTATTCGTTGAAAATCGTACATTTTTTTTAACTCAGGTGTGGCATTTTCAAGTAATTTAATTCATTGTTAATTAGGTAGTGAGTTTTTTTTTTTTGTTTTTTTGGTATTCGTTTAAAGCTTTTACATTATTCATAAGATAATTGTTTTTTTTTTTAATTTTTATTCTCTCCAATATCCAATTTGTATTTACTTGGAAGAGAAATATTTTTTTTTCTTATATCCGTACTGTGCAAAATTATTTCTTGTAATGCAAAAAAAAAAAAATTTTTTTTTTTTTAATCAAATCTCATTATTTTGTTAGTTTTTTATTTTTTTCTACTTCTCATATAAATAACGTGAATAAATCATATTTTATTACTGTAATCATTAAACTCTTAACACTACAGTAGTTTTATGATTATCATATGTATATTTGTATTTCAGTTTTTGTATTTTTATTTTCGTTTTTCGTTTTCGTGATAAAAGTAATAACAGAAAAAAATAAAATAAATAGTGGGAAAATACGCGAAAATGTAAAGCAACATATTTTTTTATTACTATTAAAAATAACAAAATAAAATTTACATATGAATCAAATATAAGTTATATACATACATATATAATAAATAAATTAACTTTTGTGCTTCGTACTAATACTGTACGAGTTTCTGGCTGGTTTTTAGTTGTTTTTTTTTATTTTTTTTTTTTTTTTTGGTATTTTAGTTTTTTTTAGTTTCTTCTAACCCCTTATACTGCATTTAATTTACAAATCTATCTATAAATCAAATATAAATATGTATAAATATATATGTGAGTATATAGCACATAAAAAATATAAAAAAAAATTTGTTATATTGAAAGAAAATTATTATAAAAAGCTAGTAAAGCGTTGAATAAAGTGAGGTATTTCACATTTATTTTTCCCTTCTTCTTCTGCTGCTGCTGTTATTTATTTATGAATAAAGAGAAGAAAAAAAAAGAAGAAAAAACGGATATAAAGGATTTTATTACAGCACAAACTATGGTTATGTTAAAATATGTTTTTTTTTTCTCTTTACTTCTTATTATTTTTTCAAAACTTTTCGTTTTTTTTTTTTTTATAATAATAATTGCATGCTATTCTGATGCTAATGTTATGATAAGGGTTTTTATACTGCTTCTCGGTACGTCTTTAGGTTTACATTTTGCTTGTTGTTCTTGTAATGATGTAATTTTTTTTTTTTTCTGCAGTTGCTATCAACCTTTTATTACATAAAATAATCGATCGTTTTTTTTTTTTAACTTAGTATTACTAAGTAATATTTTTATTACTTTCTATATATTAAACTTGAGAAACAATGGGTTTTGTTGAAAATGAAAAAAAAAAAAATATATATATAGAAAACGCTCATAACAATTAACGTATGCAAAAAATTAAACAATTATAAGCCCCACGGTTGGATAAATAATCTCATCTGTTTTAGAATTTTTAATTAAAAAAAGCCGAGCCTGACCAAGCTTTAACATAATGTATAAATTAGCTAAAGAAGCACACATATTACACTGAGTACAACTGCTTTACGTTTTTAATCCCTTTTGTATTATAAATGACCTACATTTTCCTCGATTATTTTTTTTTTTTTTGTAACATCAAATCTTTAAATGTAAGATGGGAAAAATGTAGATTATAATAATTTTTACATTATTTAAAGCAAAAAAAAAAAACTATTCACTAAAAAAAATTTTGTAGAAAGAAAACAAGACGGAAAATAATAATAAAAAACGTAGTAATAAATATTTAGCCTATAATAAATTATCGTGTTTAATGTAGCTTAGTTAACTACTATCTATTATTATTATTAAGTAAAAACATTGCATAAACAGTTAAAGTTCATTAAAAAAAAAATCAAAACTGAAAACTTACCTGCATTAGTGTTTATCAAGAATGAATAATCTAAAACTAAAAGCAAAGAAAACGTCTTGAATCATATAATTATTGTGCTTTGTTTATGACTTTCAAACCATAAAAAAAAAAAGTTTTTTTTACAATATTTTATAATCTTTGCCAACAATTTTTGACTTAATGTTAACATTATAAATCACCCTGTGTAATTGTAAATAACATTGTAGCAAAGAAAAAAAAACGCGACGCCATATAACAAAGTGACATACAAATTGTATAAACAAACATTGAAATAAAAATTATCGATATCATATAAAAGCTCAAGATTTTGGCTCTTGTTTGTCGTTTACTCTATTGTTGTGCTTTCGTTAAAATTAATTTTTTTTTCTTTTTTGTCTTTCATTTGGCAACATCACTTGTCTTTTTCCTTGTTATTTCTTAAACCTAAAAATGTATTTCGTCAGTGCACATAAACATAAACATGTTCTATCAGCAATGTAAGAAAATTTAGTTTTTTCTTTTTCTTTTTTTATTATTTGTAATTTATTTTTTATTCTTATTTAGTTAAACAAGCAAAGCAAAAAAAAAAAAAACAAAAAGAAAAGTTTATGTTTTATCAGAGAAAAACAAAAAAAACGCTAAAATATCTAAAGAAAATAAAATCACAAAAAATATAAAAGCGAAAAATATAAAGGATCAAAAAAAATTCCATCAACTGATTGGGTTAAAATGTGATAGCTGATATAGCGTGACATGATTGTAATACACAGAGTGTTTAATATTTATTTATATATTACATAAGATACGATTTTGATGTAATAAAATAATAAAAAAAAAAAAAAAAAAATCAAGTGAAAAATTGCTGAAAGACATCAAATGCTAAATTGTCTATTTGATTTCGTTTTAGTTTGCCGTTTTTTTTTTTTTTTGTTTAAGAGGCTTTACTGAAGTGGCAACAACACATTCATCGGATTCATATTACTTAAATAAAACAAGAGACATATAGTGGAGAGTTGGAAAAAATAAAACCAAAACAATAATACCGTAAATAACTAGAAAAGTTTAATTGATTTCTAAATTGCTGTTTCCTACTACATCTACAACAATAAAAAACAAAAAAAAAAAAGCTTTAAAAAATAATTAAATGCACTTAAGTTAAATTAAAACTCTTTCATAAGTTTATAAGCACAAATTATAACTAAGCAGAATGCAATTAGAATAAATTTTCTGATTTTTTTTTTAGTTCATAGTTTTGTGCAAATGAAATCAATTCGTTATATTTCTACAGTCACACAAAATTATTTTACAAATATGTTTAATAAATACAAATTTAAGCACTAAAAAAAAAATTAAAGTAAAGTTTTTGTTTTATCTAAAGCATTTTTCTATCATTGAAAACAACTTGCTAACAAAATTATTCACAAATTAAAAACAAAAAAAAAATTTTTTTTTTTTTTTTTTGCTGTAAATAAAAGTTTCACGATAAACAAGTTATTATTTAACCATTATGTGCTTTTTCCAGTAATTTTTTTTTTCTTATCTTTTTCTCATGTTCATTAAAGTTTTGTATTGGTTTTTTTTTTTTTTTTTTATATTTCATAAATGAACTTAAAATTTTGTCGCCGTTACGACGAATAAAAATTGTTATGCTTTCGCCAGCCATATGGTGAAAAAAAAAAACGTCAAAAATCTTTTAGCAAATCTGTTTCAATGTAGACTTTTGATTGAAAATAAAAAAGAAAGAAGAAACAAATCGCACACAGAATAATATTATTAGTAACATCTTATAAAAAGAAAATCATTTTCTATTATAGTTTACAATTTCAGTTGATAATCATTGTTGAAATGATAAGAAATGAAGAATTGTGGATAGCAAAACAAAAAAAAGGGGAAACTTTTGTCACATCTGTCAAAACATATAAATTCAAGTTTGTAGCTCAGAGAAGACACAATAAATTAAAAGATGTCTAGTCGGTTGTCTATCAGAATATTATTTTGACAAGTACACAGGAATAACATACAATTAAAAGCTCACAAAGTTTTTTTTTTGCCAATAAAACCATTCTTCGTATCAAATAAATAACAACAGCAATACTTTGCTTTTATGTTTATGTTTTATGCTGGCAAGCTTCTGCAATTATTTTTTTTTTTTTTAAATAATACCCAAGATAATCGTAGGATATAAATTTGTGAATTGAGAGGTAGAAGCAAAAGAAAAAAAAACCAATTTCAAACATAGATTGATTTAATCTTTACCATCGTTAAGTTTTGTTTGAAATCTTTTACCATCGTTACATTTGTTTGTTTCTTTCTTTTACTTTTCTTTTCTTTCTTGTTTTTTTTTTTGTTTTTGTTTTCTACTTGTTTTCTATACTCTGTTGCTGATGAGGAATTTTTTTCTTTCTATTTCTATCAATTTTTGTTGTTAGTTGCACAACGTCAATATAACTAACGTAATACAGAATACGACATTTACTACTGATTTTATGTTTTGCTATTTTAGACGTGACCTAGTCTTAATGTTTTTTCTTTCCCTTATTATTATTATTTTCGTTTGTTTTTAAAATTTATTTTTAAAAATTACTCAAACTTTAATAGCGAATTCTTTGCTTTATTTAAACGAAAGAAGAAGGAAAAAAGCACAGAGAACGTGTTTCGAGTGAAAAGCATGATACAAATATAGTGAAGTAAAATTTTTTGCTGCTTCTGCTTCTATTTTTTATTTTGTGTTTTGCCCTCTTCCACTTTTCTGGTACTTAAAACCATTAAAACAAAGTATTTTCAATTGCAACTCAATTTACTTTAATCAAAAGCAATACAAATTGTTGAAACAAATGAAATAAAATATGCATGGAAAAGAACTTTTTTTTTTTAACTTGTAGTTAGTCGATGGTGTACATACCGTGAATACTAGTGACTGTATGTTTGCTGATGTTACTAATCTTCATCTTTTATAAAAAAAAAAAAAAAAAGAATTTCTCTTTAATCTATTAAAAATTCATGAGATGAAAGATGTAGAAAGCACACAAGTAAAACATGAAAATAATAAAGACAATTATCTAAATTATATTATTATTGTTATTATTATTATTATAATTTTAACTTAAAAAGCTTTGCTAATTCTTTATTAGTTTTGCATTTTAAAATAATATTACTAAATAAAAAAAATACAGAATACAGAACTGTAGAATTTAATGAATTAACAGAACAAAGTTTATTTATAATTTGTTGCGAAATATAGAAAATGAAAGAAGTGAAAAACACTTCAAAGAAAAACAATTTCATTATTAAAGTACTAATAATTGGTAAAGTAGCAAGTAAAAGCTAAATAAGAAAGCTTTTTCAATATACATAAACATATTATTTTTAGCAGTGTACAAACTGGCGCCGTTTCTATGTTTATTCATTTTTATGTTATAAGATGGAATGAGGAATAGGAAATTTTTTTTTTTTTATTATTTATTGTTTTCCATTGTGTTTGTTCAACATTGTTGGTTTGACCAAGTCAAAAAGCATAATATGAAATGCGTTAATAAATAAAAAAAAAAACCAATGATTATCAAACTTTTAAGCTTTTCTATGTTGAAAAATAATATTTATTTATTTGCTTGTTTGGTTATTAATCATTTTTATTGATAAAAAAAAAGCTCC
Source organism: Ptychoptera albimana (assembly GCA_961205885.1). NCBI lineage: Eukaryota > Metazoa > Arthropoda > Insecta > Diptera > Ptychopteridae > Ptychoptera > Ptychoptera albimana. Next base: position 7,884,327 of record OY540801.1, on the reverse strand, counting down.
AATATTTAATATTAACTAAGAACTGTTTATAAATAAAAGCACAGTGTATTACAAAATTTTTAAATAAAAGCTTATTTATGTCATAAGGTTAATAAAAACCCAGTTTTAAAGTAGCAAAGAAAAATCACGATTTTTTAATTGCAATATTGTTATCGTCACCCACATATCCACTGACATCATGTCTATATTATTGCATCAATCTTATAAATGAACCAAAAAAAGCACAGTAATACATAAAATAAAATTATTTATTAATGATAACACAATATGTTCTCTGTTATTCTATTTATTATCATATGGTTTTCCCTTATTTTATTTTCTATAAACAATTGTTTACCAAGAAGATGTAAAAATAATTTTTTTTTTTTTATTCCATATTTAACCCGAAAAACAATTTTTTTTTTTTTTTTTTTTTGTTTTTATCAACTCTCGCTTATTGTTGACAGTGTTTGTTGGCATTTTTTTTTGTGATAATACAACTGACAACTGAATATAATAAAGGAAAATAAAATAATAACAATACGAATGGTACAGGGTGTTTTTTTTTTTGTTTAAAATAATAAAATAAAAATTGTTTTCGTTACTTTAGTGTCAATAGATTTGCGAGAGATTTCTTTTATTTTTGTTTATTACATAAATATTGTTATAATAAAGTGAAGAATAATTTTATGTTTTATTAGATGTATTGTTTTTTGTTGATAACTGCAACTGTACAAGAAAAATAAACGAGAACAAAGCACAAATAAATGTTTATATTTCTGTCAATCTAACCATTTTTTTTTTTATTATTAATGATTCATGTTACACAATATTTAATATTTAACTTAATACTAAACTAAAAACAAAGGATAAATATATAGAAAAACATATATTAAGATTACAAGAAATAATAATAATAATAATAAAAAATTGTTAATAAATCAACGATGATTTTTGTTTGATACATACATATCGAAATAAATAAATAAACTTTCTTCCTTTTTTTTTATTATAATAGATATAGATAAATGTATAAATTATTTATTTAATATTAATAGAAATAGAATAATAAATGATGGGAAAAATAAAAAAGAAAATAGAAAGTATCTTAATAAATATTTATATTTGAAATACAGAATCTAATCAAATATTAACTTGGACTTTTTGGGATAAAAATAAAATAATAAACCAAAAAAAATAACGAATGGATAGAAGAATATTAGTTTAGTCGCAAATATTCTGTAAAGTGTTGAGTGCTTTTAATACTTTCTTTATTACTTTCTTAAGAAATCTAATTGAATTATACAATAAATGAATGAATGAATGTGACTTTCCCTAAATTTTAACAAATAGAAAATTCCAGAATAGAATTTCTTCTCTACTAAAACACTTTGATCAATAAATTAAGCATAAGGCCTTAAATTACGCTACTCACATTACAAAGTATTTAGGTCAAGAACTAAAGAAATAAATTTTCTATAATTATATTTCTGTTTAAACAATTCACTTTGATTTTTCACTCTTAATAATTTAAACTGATACTAGTTTTTGTTTTTTTGCATTATTTAACTAAAAAAAAAAAAAATCAAAACATTTTATAAATTATGAAATGTTGGCATTAAAGCTTCGTGTAACAATTACATATATTTACACACAAACATTGTATTTATAGAAAATTAAATACGTTTAAAAGTCACGAAATATTATTATTATTTTTTTTTTTTTTAAGATTAATTATTGCAGGCAAAATATCAATTAAGAATTAATTTAATTATAACAAAAAAAAATATGATTTAATATAATCAAGGAGAAAAAAAAAGGGAAATTATAGAAAATACGCTGAATAAGATATTCATATTGAAAGTTAATTATGTACATAATTTAGGGGTTTATTATGTTTTCCACAGCAACCAACACCACCAACATTAAATTTATTTTGCCCGATAATAGAATTCAGAGTAAACATTCGAAACAACATTGAAACTGTGAAAAGCACAGAAAAATAATAATAATAATAATAATAAGATTATTTATTTTATGGTTTAGTTTTCACAAGATTCAATTTTTTTATAGAAACAAAAATCTCATCTATAGATACTCTCGTAAACATATTCTTTCGTTAAGCTAAAATAAGCGCTAGGCAAACCAAACACCACAAACAACAAAATTCAGTAAAAATTCACCAGATTAGATGTATATCTCGATAAGCAGAAGAAGAAGAAGCAGAACAGAAAAAAAACATGAATAAAAGATGACTATGGCCATCAAATACTTTATTACACTATTAGAACTAAGGAAAAAAAAAATTCTTCGGTTTTTAGTTGTAATTCTTGGTTGTAATATTCTCTCTAGTTTTTTCCCATTTCCATCCACAACTTTGAGTTTTTTTTTTTTTTTTTTAACTTCTGGGCTATAAGAACGTAACGACATAAACATTATTTTAATTTATTTACATTATAGTATTAAATGTAGAGAATTTGTATGCAATATCTCTTAGAAAAAAATAAATAAAAAACACACGAAAATACTAGGAACCTGGGAATGTGAAACAATACCATGTGATAAGGGAAAAACTGTTTAAACAACCGTAGACAAGTTAGTTAGTTAGTTAGTTACCACGTTTTTTTAATGTTTACATTAAACTTAAGTTAAGTTTAAAAAAAAATCTAATATTCTCTTATATCAGTGTTATTAGGCTATTTTCCATTTGATAGCACTTGTAGCTAAATAAATTTGATAGCATCGCTTGATACGCAGTGTTTTTTTTTTTTTATTTCTTGTGGTTCGTAAAGGTGGGTGTAACAAGAACAAGAAACCAAAAAAAAAAAAAAAAAAATTATAATAACGCCAAGGAAAAAAATATTAAAAGAAAAAGCTAAAGGAAATTAACTTGAATATCAAGATACGAAATTTTTTTAGCATCATCAACATCAAGGCTAAACGCAACCCAATACAGTACATCCTATCAACATAATGTGATTGTGATCGCGGAAAAGGTCATTAAATTCTTCTGGGATACCTACTTTATTCCTTCGTTTTTAAATTATTCTCATACCTAAATTAAATAACTAGAAAACAAAACCCAAAGTATCATCAATTTCTCTTCTTCTCGACAATTTTTTTTTTTTTTGTTCCCTGCGTTTTTTATTTGCGTTTCACCTTTTTTATTTTTTTTTTACTTTCTTCTTTGGCAACAGTTGTGTGTGTTTATGTGTTATGAATGCAAATTAAGGATATTATTTATTTTAATTTGATATTCAGATGGTTTTATTGCAAAACATTTACATTTATGTATTTTTATTGATTTATATTTAGCAAAAAGTTTGTTTTTTCTTTTTTTACATTTTTTTTTTGTTAATATTATTGGTGTTGTCCTCTAGCCGCCCATTCATTGTTGGTTTTTTTTTTATTTTCCAATATAAATTTGAGTGTACGAATGGTTAATAACCATCTGTAAATGAACAGTGAACGTTTTTTTTTTTTTATTTAGCTTTTATTTTGTTAACTTTGTAATGGGGCAATGCAATGCAATAAATAAATAAATTTTGCCAATAAAAATCATAACAAAAACAGAGAAGAAGAAGGGAAATAATTTTTTTTTTGTTTAATTTTTTATTTTTATTTCGCTGTTATAAATATTTGGGATCATTTATCTCATTAATTCATAATCAAAAAGAAAATAGGAATATAAATTGATTTTATAGCTTTATCCAAGATTAATATTTATGAGCTTTTTTTTTTTTTTTCTTTTTGTTCACTATTAAAATACTTTATTATTCTGTTAGTTAAACAATTTTAATGAAAAAAAAATAAATAAAATAAATAAATATAAATTCCGTCCATCTGTTAGGTTTTCTATGGATTATAAAAGATTTTTTTTTTGTTTTGTGTTTTTTGTTTTATTATTCAAATGAAAAATAAAAATCGTATTATAAGGGATGATGATGTAGGTGTGAAATTAGAATAATTAAATTAAATAAAAATTTTCTCTCTTCTATTTTATTATTATTTTTTTTTTTTGCAGGAATTACATCATCATTTCAAACTGAACGCAATGAAATATTTTTATATGGTGCCAGGGCTAAAGAAGTTTCACTTCAACAGCAGCAGCAACAACAGCAAAATATTCACCATCAACAGCAAGAATTTCAATCATCGATTGGTGAGACCGGTGTTATCGGTACAAGTTATGTGAATTTTGGTACAGATAAAGAAGGTGAAGAGGATGGTTTTAGTGGTGGGGGAAGTAATAATGAAGCTTTAATTGGTGGTAATGGAGCCCTAGACCGTGGTCCATACTTTGATATATCAGCATCAAAAAATGTAACAGCCCTTGTTGGAAAAACAGTTTATTTAAATTGTCGTATCAGGAATTTAGGCAATAAAACAGTAAGTGTTATTCGGTTAGAAAATTAATGGTCGAACTACTTAAATCATCCCTGATAAATTATTTATTTATTTTGTTTTCTTTTACCTGTTTCTACTTTTTTTTTTTTTTTGGTTTAACCTTCGTATCGCCACCACTTTATATTGATTTTAGTAATTTGTTCTCTCTAAAAAAAAAAAAAAAAAATAGTCATGCAACGTACGGTTCACTACGCACCATTAAATTACTTGTTAAGGTAGCAGATTCCTAATACCCGTAAAATCTGAACACATTTATTAAAGTTGTAAACACCTGTTATATAAAAAAAAGCACTCATAAGCACCTGATATATAATTTTCTCATTTTTTTTTCTATTTATTAATCAAAACAATTTTTCAATATTAATAACAAAAAAAAAAGAAATTAATAAAAGTGAAAGCACAAAGAAAATTCATTTTTCATAATTATAATTTATAAGCATTAAGCTATCACAAATAATTAAAGAAAAAAAAATAAATTAACTGAGAATTTCTTTGTAATAAGCACATAAAGCTTAAGCTCAATTGATTTGTTTTTTATATTTTTTCTGAAATTGCCAAGGTAAACAAACGACTGATCTTGGAAAAATTCTTAAAGAAAGTTTGAAGAAAACTTTTTTCTTAACTAATGAATAAATTTATAACAAAAAAGCTGAATGAACTTTTGAATTAAATCAATAACAGAAGCAGAAAAAAATGTTCATTCATTTCTAAAATAAAAAAAAAACTCACAAGACCCAACGGCAACAGTTTTTATTCGTAAAAAAATATTTTCATTTTTTTTTTTTTTTGCTTCCCCGAATCGTTCAAAATATATACGGAACGACGGAATTTTATTGGCCGTTTAAAATGATGATGATAATTGATAGACTATAGAATATTCTTCACAAAAAAAAAAAGCTTGAGTGCAAAAAATAATAAATAAATAAGTGAAGGAGAAATTTTTTTTTGTTTTTTACTACACCAAGGAAATTTTGTTTTTCCTAACTTTAAACTTTGATCTTTGTTTAAAGCTTTAAATTTATTCAGAATTTTTTCAATAAATTTTTTTATTTATGAAAATAAAAACAAAACAAAAAAGAAAAACGAAAAGAAAAAAAAGCTCCGTCATCTTCTCCCCTTTAAGTTTTACCGAAGAAATAAAAACAAAACAAAAAGTTCTCAGGGAATTTTACTTGTTTTTTTGTTAACGTTTCTCACTCTTGACGTACTCGACTAGTCGAAAGTAATAAAATCAATAACATCATCACAAATCAAATTTATTCATCGTGTTAAAAATAAAAAAAAAGAAGAAAAATTTTATTTAAATAACATAAAATAGATTAAAAATGTTTGCGTTTTAATTTTTCAACCAGTTACCCTTGATGACATTGATGGATTATATTTATTGTGTAGTCATATCACCCTGCCCATGTACATATCATTTTTAGTTATTTGATGTTTTAATATGATTTTTGATGTTACCAAAGCCAACATTGAATTATAAACAATAATATTAATTCAATTATTTATTACATTAAATATGGCTAAAGCTTACAAATTACTTTATATTTTTTCCATACGAAATATTTAAATTGTTGCAAAGCTATAAAGCTAAAAAAAAAAATAAAAAAAAAAACACTTAATCCAACTTTACTGTGAGGGGGGACACAAAATGCTATAAAAAAAAGTTTTTATCCAAAAAAATTAACAACTAAAGTGACTGACTATTTTTAATTACAATAAAAAATAATTACAGCCAGAATTGTTGCTTTTATAGTTTTTGAAAATAAAAAAAAAAAAAATTCCTATCAAAACATTTTTCAAACATTAACAGAAAAACCCAACACACAGATAAAAAAAAAAAAATAAAATCAAATTTTCGGTTTAAGAAAAAAAAAACTTTTTTATGTGTACGAATTTAATGTTGTGCCTAGGATGGTTTGGTTTATAAATATATATATATATGTATATAAAAGCTGCTTCAATTTATGTTCTCATCTCATATCAAAAATAATAATTTGACAGATCATGTAACATAGATAGACAGGGTCAATTTAATGCTATATTGTTTATTCTGTTTTATGTTTTATAATTTGAGAAACCTTCGACAATACATATATAAATGTTTTTATGTACAGCACGTAAAGTTATAACGTTTCATGTCAAAATAAAAAACAAAAATGATACGAGGCGGATGGTTTTAACCCACCCAAAGCACAACAGAGAAAAAAAAATAAAATAAAAAGCTGAAAAAGGCTGAATATTTTAACGCATATTTGTGTATTAAAATTAAAATAATTATTATTTTTTTCTTTCTCTCTCTCTGTGTGTGTATACATTTCATGTTGTCACAACAAAACATAAATTATTTTTTAAATGAAAAACAGTGAAGCGGTGGAAATTTTTTTTTTTTTTTAATGCTTTTAATGTTTGTCCATCATTAAAAATTATTAAAAATAATATCCCAAAAGTGACAGTCGGAACTTGACTTTTTGAATTCAACTGAAAATGAATAATAAAAAAAATTCTTTATTAATAATTATTTGGTTATTACTCGCCGTTTCATTCTTTCTTTCTCCCCGTTAAATATTTATTTTTGTGCTGCATTAGGTGTCCTGGATACGGCACAGGGATCTACATTTATTGACTGTTGGCAAAATGACATATACATCAGATCAACGTTTTCAAAGTGTTAACAATCCACAAACAGGTGATTGGTCATTACAGGTAATTGAATTAATATTTATATCGTTTTATAATTAAAATAATTTATCAATAAAAATATTATTATTATTATTATTTAAGGTACGCTTTCCACAACAAAGAGATTCTGGTGTTTACGAATGTCAAGTATCCACAACACCACCAGTTGGTTACTCAATGGTTTTATCCGTTGTTGGTTTGTATTTTATTTTATCAATTATTATTCAACATAAAACTTGTCATTAACATTTGATTTATGATTTATTACAACGCATTTATTGAATTTATTGTTTGAAAACCCCCATTTTATTTAATCTTATTAAAAAAAGCTATTTTTAAAGCTTTATTATAATAAAAAAATAATAATTTAATGGGAGTTGAAAAATCATTACCAGAAATTATCACAAACAATAACTGAAAAAAAAAAATAAATGAGATTAACGCTTTGAATTTGAATAATTTTTTATTTTTTTTTTTCTTTCTAACTAACAAAATACAAATTTTAATTAATGCAAATAACGTGCTGCGTAGCTATTTAAAATCATTTTTAGTCCCGAAATATAGACGCAAAAAAATATAAAAAAGTAGAAAAGCTTAATAAAAACAACTGAAATATGTTTTTTGTTATTTTTTTTAAGTTTTTTACTTGTTTTGTTTGCGTTTTTTTTTTTTTTTTTATGATTATTATAGCGACCGATCCGTTTAACGAACACCCAAATACATAAAAACAGAAATGGAAAAGTAGAAAAAGAGGAGACGAGAATCCTTTTTAATACTAGAATATTATGGAATTACATTTTATTAAAACCAAAAACTCTATTCATTTATGCTGCGTATTTGTTGTCCTTTTTGTGTTTAATTTATTTAATTTTCTTCCTCCCTTATTTTTTTTTTTATTATTTGCGTTTTAACTAAATAAACAGCGAATACGAAAAAAAAAAAAGGAGAAAAAAATTTGTTTGTTTGTGGTTTTGAATAAATTATTTTTGATTATATGTACAAATACATAGTACATATATATGCTTATTTATATGGAATGTTTATGTATTTTTATTTTATTATATTAAATAATTTGTTGTTGAATTTTCTATTATTTTTTTTTTTTTTACGATTCTTTTGACTTTTATCAACGCCAGTGGTCGTCAACTGTTACATTTTTAATCTTTACTGTCAATAAAAAAAAAAAATAAAAAAAAAAAAAAACCTAAAGCTTAGTTCAGTTAATATTGATTAAAAGATTACACAGAGTTATAAATTTCCATCAGGCCAATCAAATTAATTTAACAATGATGACAGAATTTATTTATAATTTTAACCCCTAATTTTTTTTTATTACTATTAAAAGCTTGACTGCAATTACAATTAACACTTGAAATAATTAATATTAATTACATTAATCGTTATCATAAAAGCAATAATAATAATAATAATAATAATAATAATAATAATAATAATAATAATAATAATAATAATAATAATAATAATAATAATAATAATAATAATAATAATAATAATAATAATAATAATATTAATAAGAAAGCACAATTATGCATTATAGATAAGCAATCAATTCAAATATTTTCCATTGATTATCATCGATATTACAAAGTCATAATATTTAGACGGTGTTAGAAAACATAAAAACATAAAAATTAATACTGTTGAATACAAAAAACATTGAATTTTTTTTTTTTTTGTACAAAACCACCCTTTGGCTAAATAAATGTTAATAAAATTCTGATAAAGCTTTTCTCTATATTTAATGCAAAAACATTTTATTCGATAAAATTTGTTTCTAACAAACTTTTGTTCTTTTAGAATGAATTTTAATAAAGAAAATAAAGGAAAAATAATAGTGAAAAGCTTATCAAAAGCTTAACTTTATAAATTAAAGACAATTTGTCATATTGAATGGTTGTTGTTTTGTTAAAATAAATATTGAAGGAAAATAGAAAACTTTTCTCGTATAAATATTTTCCAAGCTTTTGTACCTTAAATGATGTTTTTTTTTTTTTTTTATAAGTAGCTTGTATCTTTAATAAATAAATATTTATTCCATTTTAATCAATAATTATAGAATAACATTTAATTAGAAATGTTTTATAAACTCTGCATCACAAAAAAACAAAAAAAAATAAATAAACTCTCATCTCAATGTCTCATCGTTTGTTTACTTACTTTGTTGGTAAGAAGACAAAAAAAAAAAAAACAGGACGAAAGTAATAAACTTTGATTTTTATTATACAAAAGCAATGCAAAAAAAAAAGAAAAAGAAAAAAAGAAAAGGAAAATGATTTGCCAAAAAGCTTAAACAATACTCAAAATAACTTTTAAACCAAATCGGTTATTTATGTTGTTTTTATTTTGCCAACATTTATTTATTTATTTATTCCTGCAGAGAGACGCTAAATAATTTTTTTTTGTGTTTTATTTTACTGATTTTTCGCTTCTAAATTTTATTACAAAAAAGAAAAATTATTTTTTTCTTTTATTTTTGATTGTGTCGATGCTGCTACTACTGTTTGCGTCTTTTTGATTAAACAAACATTAAAGAACGAAAATAGATTTCCTTCTTCTTCTTATTATTATTATTCTGTTATAAAAATTTAAGCAATTTTTCGGTTAAAAGCGATGAAGAAACAAAACAAAAAATTTATCTTTATAGAAGCCAACAGGTTTATATATATAAAAAGCAGAAGAAGAAAGCACAACAAAAAAAAAAGTTTTTTAATGTATATTATGGGGTTTTTTTTTTTTTTATTTTTGCTTTAATTTAATTTTTATTTTTCCTACCTACCCCACAATCAGTTCTTGAGTTTAGGGGTTTTTTTGTTTATATTTGATTTTTTGTTTTCGAGATTTACTTGTGACTAACAAGTTTTCTTTTCTATACGATGAAGATAATTTTTTATTTTTTTGTTACTTTTAATACTCTGTTGATACTTAAAAGATTTTTTTTTTTTTTTTTTGTATACAAGTTGTTATTGTTGCGAAATTAAGAAAAGATAACTGACTTGTAAAATGGATTTTTTATTTGATTATAAATAAAAAAAAAAAAAAGTATTATTTTATTAAAGCTCTGTTTAAAGATGGAATTTCAATTGCAACGTGATTTAAACAAAATCAAGCTAATAAATCAAGATTGCTGTATTAATACTTGTTATAATAACATCATTTGATTTAAGTAGAAATTAATGCTGAACCTATATAGTCTAACCATAAGTTTAATTAAACCCTTGACTAGGTTCATTACTCTATTTTTTTTTTTTAAATAAAAAAAATACAATAAAAGCTCATATTACATATTCTATCATGAAATAAACGTTTGTTTTTTTAATTAGCTTAATTCAACAATTTCACTACACGGTAATTAATTAAGAATATTTCATACATATACTTATTATTAATAAATATCACATAACATAAATAAAGTCTAATAGAGTGCATAGAAGAAATAAAAAAAAAATTAAAACAAAGTAAAATGTAATTAGTAAACAATTCATAATGTAAATAATAACTTGCATTAGGTAACCACAAAATGTATGTTAAATAATTATTATAATTAAGTAATTTATGATATCAAAAAAATTATGTAACAAATCATGAAATATCGTCTATAAAGATAAAAATATTAAATGATATAAAAGGATATTTTTTTTTTTTTTCTTTTTTTATACAATTCAAAAAGTGAAGTGTTGTTGGTAATATAATGAGTTATATAATGGCATAAGAGGTTTAAATACTTCCTTTATGTAATCTATACTTCTATAAATATAAACATACATCAGAATGTAATTTATTATTATTATGATTTTTGGATTTTACTGTATTTAATGCAAATCGTTCTTACATTAACGTTTGTACAGAAAAAAAAAAAAAAAAACAGAATATTTATCCTTATTATTTAATTTAACCAAATCTATATCATTATCATTATTTAATAATATTCTTTACTTTACTTTATTTTATTTTCAATAGAACCGATAACAACAATTGTTGGCGGTCCAGATTTATATATAGATACAGGGTCGACTGTCAATCTAACATGTATTGTTAGACATTTACCAGAGCCACCACCATTAATACAATGGACACATAATAACGAGGTAATATATCAATAAAATTTATCTTTATTTTTCTTATTTTAGTTATAAACATTATGTTTATTTTGTTATCTTTTATTAAAGCATTTTGTTGTTATTATTTGAAATAAATCGGTTTAACAACCACCTTCTCGTTTTATTATAATCATTAAACATTGCAATTTTGTATTACTTTTTATTCTATATATAGATTAAAATTTAATGTCATACAAAATTAATATAAAACCATCAGAATAATAAATATTTATCAATCACTTTAATTCTTATCCCACTAAACATACATTAATATATTATATTTTCTGTTATTAAATCTATTTCAATGGATTGATTAAAGGGAATAAAAAAAATAAATAAAAAATAATAAAATTATTAAGAATGAACACAGTAAAGTTTAAGCTTTTTTGTTTTTTTAGGTGTTTATTCATTAGAATAAATCTGTTTGATTACAATAACGTCATAAATTAATAAAAACCAGAATTATAGTGGAAAAAAGCCTATCAGCCTAATAATTATTTTTTATTCCCACTATATACATAGAAATTTTCTATTTATTTTCTTTTGTAATATATTTCGTGTTAGACCACAAATTATTTGTTATTTATATGAGGTTTACTTGATATACATAGAAAACGGTGGCTATAAATCAGTAACAAAAATCTAACAAACACAATATATTATTTTTTCTTTATCGATCTTTACCCAAAAGCACTATTTCCTTGTCCTGATATACAAAAGTTATTAACAAATAATCCCTTGGTCTTTGATCATTTAATATCAATTTTATAGAAGAATTTTGTATGTTGGGTTTGCTCTAGTCATTTTTATAAAATTCTATTTTTTTACACAAGAATTGTTATTAGAAAAAAAATTAAATTGAACAAAAAACATATTTTCATTTCAACAGTTCAATTCGTTTCATAATCTATTAATAAAACCAATAAAGTGCACAATAACAACAACAGAAAACTGTCGATTAAATATTGTTTGTCACAATATTATAATGGAAAAATGTCATTTTTAGTTTTATTTCATTAATTTTTATTTTTGCTAGAGAAAAAAAAAACATAATAAAAGAATTAACGTGAAATATCATCACAGTCAGGAATGGGGGACAGTATTTAATATTTGTTGAAATCAAGTAATGATAAAAAAAAAAGGAGAAAATATTGACAACGAGATAAAGTTAGTTTCTGGCTGTTTTATTATTTTATTAAATAAATGACAAACAAATTAACTTTTTATTTATCAAACAACAAACAACAATCAACAATCAACCGCAATATATTGTGGGAGTTTTTTTTTTTTTTTTCTTTCTTTCTTTCGTGATTTTTCAATTTATTTTATTATTTTTTGTTATTTCTACGAGCGAAAATAAATTGTTTAAATTTTTTTTTTTTTGTAGGAAATAAATTATGATTCGCCCCGTGGCGGTGTTTCTGTAATAACAGAAAAGGGCGATATAACAACATCATATTTATTAATACAACGTGCGAAATTTGCTGATTCAGGAAAATATACATGTTCACCATCAAATGCCAATCCGAAAACAGTAAATGTTCATATTCTTAGTGGTAAGTCAATTAATCAATTTTTTTTTCTACTTTTCTTGCAGCCTTTTACCACAAAGTACACATTTGCCAGAAGGTTTTTCTCTTCATCTTTATTTTTCTTCCTTTTTTTTTTTTGTTGTAGCAAATATTGCTTAAAGGTTTTTATATGTTTTATGGTGAATTTGTTTGATGATTGGTTTTCTGCTCTTTTGTGGTTTTATTTCTACACATTTTTCATTCCCTATCCTGGTTAAAGATAATTAACTTAATTGATATTTTTCTATTTTTTTTTTTTTTTTATTCGTCGGTTTGTTATTTATCTAAAATCCGAAATGTTCTCTATTAAATAAAAACACAAATCAAGAATTAACTAGATTTAATCATAGAAATTTATTTTTTTTTTATTAAACCATAATCCAATCAACAAATTTTCCTTATAAAATGTTTGGAATTTTTTTTTTTATTAAATAAAAATGCGAAATTTAAATCAAAATATGAATAAAAAAAAAAAGGGGCGAATAAAATTGAATTTAAATAATTTTAAACAAAATAATTATTTTGTTTGTTTAAAAAACAAAAATAAAAAATGGAAAAAACGCAGAAAATATACGAAAATATTTATCGATAAATGTAATTATTTTATTAAATGTGGGCAGCAACAGACAATAATTGTCCGAAAATTTTTTTTTTGATTTTTTCTGTTAATTTAATTATATTTTCATGAATTTAAAATGAATTTTATCGATTTTATTTTTTATTAAATTAATTTTATTTTTGTGCCCAAAGCTTTCACGTTTTTTTTTTTTTTAATAATATATATGGGAAGAAAGGTTAACAGACTTTAATCACAATTAATTAATTAAAAAAAATATATATTCAAATTGGTGGTTCAATTTAATATAAAAATTAAAACAGGATGGTTGTGCTAGTAAATTAGCTAGAAAACGCTTAAATTATCATTAATATTATATTTTTAAACTCAGAAGACTTTTAACTATGAGAAACAATGAAAAGAAATAATCTCCTATAGTTCCTGAGTTCCATTACTTGGAAAAGTAATTTTATTAATCAAAAAAATTGTACAATTAAGTCGTTACAGCATTTACAAAGAATGTTCAAGTAAATTCCAGCAAATTTCAAATTAATTTTATAAAAAAATCACTGAAATTTGATATAAAGCTCGTTTGGATGATAAGCAATCTACTTACCTCTAAACACTTGTTCAAGTTATTGATATCAGTATATTGGCTGTAATTTGATATAAAAAAAAAAAAAAACTAATCAATACTAACAACAATTTTACTTCTATTATTAGTTCATTAGTAAGCAATTTTAGTTTCACTCAAGCCTACACACTAATATGTCACAGAGATAACAATTTAAAACCATATAATAAAGCAACTTTATACAGTGGTGACCTAGCGCTTTTACTTTATAAAGATTTTTGTGTTGTTTTTTTTTTTTGACTTTTCTTGTTGTTGTTAGTTAAACTAGAAAACAGATTTTTTTTTATTAAACTTATTAAAGTGAAATTAGGCGACAAATTATCTAATAACTATACAAAAAAAAAAAAAAGAAAACTTTTTATTATAATTAATTAAAAGCTTTACTCTTTACAAGTGAGTAAATATTTTTAACAAACTAAAAAATAAAAATAAATCAAACAGAGAGTGAGAGAGAGTTTGTTGCAAACAAAATATTTTATGAAAATTTGTTGGATAAATGGTTCTAAAATACACATTTTTTCGGTGTTTTAATAAACTAAAAAACGTAAACATGGAAATACTTAAAATTCTTTAACGTTAACAACAAGAGCAACCCCTATAAAGTTATAAATAAAATATTTGACCTTTTTTTTTTCGTTTTCTTTTTCTTCTCCATATCAGCGTTGTTGTTGCTGTTGTTGTTGTTAAACAACAATTTTAATAAAATCGAAAACGAAAATGCTAGAAGAGATATTTATGAAGAACAACAAAAAATAATATATATTATCTGTGAAGGATGTACAATGTGCTGAATAGTTTAAATACTTGCAACTAAATTTACTTTAATAGAAAAAAAAACTGAACTAAATTGACCTCATTTATTGATGATTTGATTTGATTTTTTCTATTAACGAATACCGCAAACATAAAACCACTAGGAATAACAAAACGAAAAAAATTCAATTATATTTTCACTCCTGTATAGAAAGTATTTTTTTTTTGTTTTGTTTTGTTTTCACCAACAACAATAAATAAATGAGAAAAGGATACGCAAAAATAAAGTATTAATGGAACGAAAAAGAAAAAACCAGAAGAAAAAAACGTTGAATCAGTTGGGTAAAGAAAGAAAGGATGAAAAAAAAAATAAGAAAAAACCAAAGAAAAAATCGAAGAATGGCAGAAAAGTTAAGGAATTTTGAAAATTAAAAACTTGATTCACGTCACGGAAAATTCTTTAACAAATAATAAGAATTTTTCACACCACAAATATTGGGTTTTTTTTTTTTTTGAATCGATATTACTCTTGTAGCGCACACATTTTTTTATTTTTATTTTTTTATTTATTTATTAATGGAAGAAGATGATGATGATGAAGAAAAAAAATTCTCTTTTATGATTGATATGAAAATAACACGTGTTGGTTACAAGACAGAGAGTTTTGTAAAGTTTCTAACTTTAAATTCAAGACGATATGTATTGATCCCTTTTTTTTTTTTTTTGTATCCCTTTAATAACAAAACAATGCAAAAGTAACCACGATAAAACATTATTTCTGATGAGAAGTTTTTTTTTTCGTTTTTACTCTTGTTATATTTAAAAAATGATTTATTTACGAAATAAAATAATAAATGATTCGGTTAACCACACCCAAAATATAATAATGATTACGATTACGATTATAATATCCCTTTTGTTAGGTAAATAATCATAATAATAATAATAATATGTAAAGGATAGCATAATTTAATCAAGAAGAATTTTGATCTAAATAACGAAAGAAATGAAAAAAAAAAACGCTACGTGTGTGTCCTACCTTTGGTTCTTTTCACCATTATATGGCCAAAAAAAATCCGTTTTTGTTCAGCTTTTGAATATAAACGAATAAGAAGAAGAAGAAAAAAAAGCTTAATGAAATGTTGAATAAACAAACCATTTTTGTGCTTAATAAATTCTCATTAATTTCTTTACCTTTTGGTTGTCTCTAAAAGCACATTTATTCAGCTTTTGTAAAAAAGCACAGAAAACGATAAAGTTTTAAAGAAATAATAATAGAAGAGTCAAGGCAATATTATTTACCTTCTTTATTCAACATATTTCTTATCGTAAACAATTAAATCGTTTAATTGAACAAATAAAGCAATAAAATCCTCTGTTAAAAAAGTTTAGAAAACTTTTTCTCATTTTTTTTTTTGCAAACTAACCATAAAAGCAAAGTGTTAAAGGTATTTTTTTTTTATGTTAATGTTAATTTATTTATAGTTTACCATTAAATTGCTGCAGTAAAATTTTTGAAGTTTTATTGATTTTTAATTATTTAAATACTAACTACTGTTTCGTTAATATACAATAAAAGTGGTTAAAGAGCATACACACAAACAAATAAGTACTTTAGTTAGGATATTTAAGGTAAATGTCAACGATTATGTTATTATAAATAAAAAAATAAAATTACTTGATTAATGGGTTCTATTGAATTTAATTTATGATTGATGTAACCTAATTATTGGATAATTACCCAAAAAAAAAAAAAAAAACTGGTTATAAGCAATTATTCGATTATTTATTTAATAAAAAAAAAATTCATTGATTTGTTTTACTCAAAACGATTGCAATTAAATTTAGCTGCATTAAATATTCCAGATTAGCAATTAAATCATAAAAAAAAATACTTTACTAATCAACAAAGATAAAAACTGTTTTTTTTTTTTTTGTATTCTTTAATAAATTATTTAAAAAACAATAGAAAAAAAATTTGTAAATGAAAGTCAAATTGCATCAACAATATTTTCTACTTGGTAAAATATGTTTAAAAAAAAATATTTCAATTGTGTCATCTAAATGTCATTGAATAATTTCTCTTATTCACTGTTTTTTTTTTTTTATTTTATTTTTATTATTCTCTTAACTTTATGGTTTTTCACATTTATGTAATGTTACAACGAAACTAAATTGTTTTCAGTGTTTTTAAAAATTGTGAATAAAAAAAAAAAAAAAAACAAGCAAGTAGAATTTTCTTTTAAGAGTTTGTCATCTTTGTGTGCAGAAAGATCTATTACCCAATTTGAGAAGGAAAAAAAAAATTGTTTTGTTACTATATGATGACAGAATTTTATCTTTATCGTTTTTCCGGATATCAAACTAGATTTTTAGTAGAAGCGAAAAAAGTTTTCTATATAAAATTGTGTTTCTTGTCTGTTTTTTTTTTCTTTTTTTTTGCTGTCATGGTTGTGAACGAAATAGTTTTTTTTTTTCTTTATAAAATACTCGGTTGATTCAGACAAAAATAGCATACACACACACACACACATACAAAACAAAGAAATTATTTAAAACTATATAAAAGTAGCCGATTTTCTTGTATGTAAAAGTCTATACAAAACGGAAATTCAATAAAGCTTACTCTACGTTTCTAAAATTTCTAAAAACAAATCCAAGTCAAGTTCAAAGTTTATTATTACAAAAATGAATTCTAAATAAAAGTTTAATAGTAGAAACTTTTTCAATATATCCTATTCTATTTTTTTTTTTTTTTTTTTTTGCTATACAATTTTACGTTACTTTCCTTTCATTAACCAACAAAAAAAAAAGCTTTCTCTACTTATATGTGAAAGCTAATAAAAAACAAAAATATTTCTTCTTCCTAAACTTTTCAAGTTGTTTATTAATTTAAAAAAAAAAAGAGAAAAACTATTCACACAATAATCGTTTTGTTGTAAGAACCCTTTTTAGCAATAGATATATATTGTTTCTAGGGAACGGGGATGGTTTGTAAAGAATTAATAATTTTCGTTCAGGGACATCATGTTTAGACCGGTCTTGTTTTACTTATAAAAGCAATAAACAGATATTTTATCTATTTAATTAAATATAATTACATGGTTAACTTGCTACATTAAAATTATTTAATTTCACATTTTCATCCTTATGCTACAGAAATGCTTATTTTTGATAAAAAAAAAAAAAAAAATTTAATCAAATCGTACGTAAATAAAATCGATGGCTTTAGCCTTGTAATTTATAGTTTTTTTTTTAAAGAAATCGCATGAGTGTCGTCAATTGAATACAAATGGGTAGCATAATATTGACAAAATAATCTCCAACTATTTGTTTGACGTTCAGGTACACTTGAGAATTTCTTAGTGTATGTTTGATGATGCTGTGAATAGAGTATTCTCTGGTTGTTTTAATGTATAAAACTAAATCAAATCAAATACATTAGGTAACATCCGCCATCAAACTTAATACCATTCTCCTATGCCATTTCATATTAAATAACATTATTTACAGGATTTTATTCTTAATGTTTTTTTTTTTAGAACTGAATCAAATAATTTATATTCTTTTGTATTTATTTCACCCTTTAGACATCGATAAGAAATAAATGTGATGCAAAAAAAGAAAATTGACTAAACAGTGAAATGATTTCAACAATTTTAGTCATTTCTGGGTTTTTCTTTTTTTGTACATCAAACTGAAAGGAATATTCCTTAAACATAACTTGGCGACAATCAAAATTTAAATTAATTGTAATTTTTTACATCAAAAATTATAATAAAAGACTAAGCGAACGTTAGAAGCCAAAATAAAATGAAATTTTCTTACATTTCCACTTTGAATAAAATGATTATTTTTCTTTTCTTCTTCTATAAATCCCATAAACATCTTTAGAGCTTCATTTAATAAAGGAAAAAAATATTGAAATTTTATTTTGTTTAACCTTTTATACTATTTTTCTACTTAAAGATTTAGTTTCGGAAAAATAAGCAAAGCAAACCAAAAAAAACCAAAAAAAAAAGAAACACACACAGAAAAACCTTCTTAAAACCATAGAAAGTATTTACGTTTCAGGATATAAAGCTTTTAGAAGATAATTTTTTATTATTTTTTAGCTAAAAGCTTTACTTGTTTTTAGTAACATAATACATTAATTAGTGTTTGATGTTTTTATTAAAAAAAAAAAAAAAAAACCACAAAAAAAATGTATTTAATTAATTTTCCAATTAAAAACGAATAGAAACCTGGACCGAGTAAGTTCAGTAAGGGGTACAAATCAATAATATACTTGTATTTAAACCGTGTACATTCTAAGTTCAAAGATTACTCTTTAATAAATGATAAAATTACCTTTTAACGTTAATATAATTCACTTTGTATCACTTTTGTCAGGGCTTTTGGTAATTCTACTTTATCTTTTCACAAATTTTTGTTCTTTTTTATTTAAATCTCCCTTAACACCATAAGTAAAATTAAAATACAGTAAAAACCAACAAAAGGAATAATAAAAAAAAAAAAAAAAACTTTTTTGTTGTAACAAGTGGGTCGTTTTATCCCGTAGGGTCTTTGGATATTCAGTAGTAAATTTTATAATATCCATAAGGTAGGCAAAGTACGTACATGTCCAGTTTTTAATTTATGAGTCGCGTTTGTTGGAGTTTTTTTTTTTTTTTTTTTTTATTATTACTTTGTTACAGGGAGAAAAAAATAAAAAGGAAAAATAATGACTCAAGCTCTAGGTATCAAACCACCACTTTTTTTTGGAGTGTTCTATCCTTTTTTTTTTTCTTTGTTTGCTTCATCGGTAATATAATAACAGAGTATATTACTAGAGGTTAACCAACTCCACTTTAAGCTTTGTTACTTTTTCCATTTATTTTTCGCATATTTTTTTTCCTTCTTCTTGTGTGTCATAAAAAGTGCTAAGCTGATTTCATTATTGTTGCCACTGTGATGACAACCTAAATATAGTATAGAAGAGCCACAAAAAAAAAATAAAATTTTATTATGATTTTCATAGTGACCAGTTGTTAGTTAAGTTTCATTTTTTTTTTTTTTCATTTTTCATTTTTCTTCTCATAACTAGATGAATTGACCTTTCTTAATAATTTATTATCGTTGTTGCTGTTTAACATTTTTTTTTTATGATTAATTAACACTTTTTGAAATATTACATTCAATATATATATTTTTTTTGTGCTTTTAGTTTTATTTTTTTCGGGGTTGTAACAGATTGGATTTTTTTTTTTACAAGTTTTTATTCGCGCTGAATATTTTTTTTTTGTTCCACACTTTTTTGCTCGTTTTACTGAAATTGTGAATAATGACTGTAGGACTCGGGTACTAGTTGAAAAATAAAAAAAAAAACCAAAAGCACAAAATTAAATATTGAATAATTGTGAAAAGCTAGATGAAATAATTTTTATTTTTTTTTATTGTTGTTGGTGTTTGTGTTTTTAAGTAAAATAAATGTTTTTTTTATTTAAATTAAAACATAAATTATGATTAATTATTGTTTGTTTGTTATAATTAGATTTTTTATTTTCTTTAACAAATACACATGTTAATGATTGTTTTAGCTTGACGTTTCTAACTTACATACAAACCATATTCCTACAGTAAATTGACTTCATTTAATTTTCATTTTTACAATTATGGTTTTAAGGCGAAATTTAACATTCATATTTATCCAACAATAAATTTTTAAATATAAATATAGAAGAAAACAATTAAAAATATTCATTTAAATGAAGAAAATAGCACACAATGTTTTTCACCGGTTAACACGGATCCTATGTTATTAGAAAACTTTCTGCTCTTTTTAACAAAAATAATTATAAAATCATTATGCTTGAATAAAATCTTTAACACTGCACACTTTACCTTCTATACAAACTTTCATTTCACTTAAATAATATAAATCAATAAACTTTACTGAAACTTGTCAACATTTTAATAGGGAAAAAAAAAAGGAATTTTCTACCAGAGAGAGAGAGAGAAAGTTTAATTAACTCTTGCAACAAATAGCAACATATAAATTGAATTTAATTTTTTTATTTTACTTTTTACTTTCTTAAACGACATTTGATGTTTATAAATGTTATTTTTGCTATTTTCTTATTTCTATATAAATAGAAATTTATTTTTAAACATATAAAATACTATAAATAACATAATCTCGATTAAGATAAACGAGTTATATACTCGCACTTTACTAGAAAATGCATTAAATTATTACGAAAATATATATATATATAATAATAATAATAATGATAATTAAATAGAAAATAAAGTAAAAAAAAAAAAGCATGATGATATTAATGATATTAGATCT
The DNA here is from genome assembly GCA_961205885.1 of Ptychoptera albimana. Classification (NCBI taxonomy): domain Eukaryota; kingdom Metazoa; phylum Arthropoda; class Insecta; order Diptera; family Ptychopteridae; genus Ptychoptera; species Ptychoptera albimana. The sequence goes on along the minus strand of OY540801.1, from coordinate 7,863,293 downwards.
CTTCTCTACCCACTCTCTACTCAGTCTATTTAAGTTCACTTTTTAACGTGTCACAAATAATATAAACGTGGCGAAAGCATGATTTCAATCCATCATATCGCAAGTTATATTTTTTTTTTTATAATTTAGTGTTGATATATATCTAAAAAAAAGCTCACATATATAAGCTGGAAAAATTAATGAACATCATATGTCATTAAAATGAGTTTTTTTTTTGTATTAGTAAAGCTTAATGAATTTTTGTGTTAATAAGTGACGCATATGCGTGACAAATTCAATTTTTCATATAAAAGTCAAAAATAAGTTGAGGGTGAAGAAATATACTAAAAAAATATTTGTCAACGTAGATTAAGCTCAGCTTTATTCATTATATAATAAATTTATTTAAAAAAATAAATAAATTTTTATTAACAATTCATAAAAAAAAAAGTTTTCTTTTTTTTTTATTATATTTCTGTGCAATTCGTTTTGTGCTATTGATATTCACAAATTTATTATTAATATTTACTGAGCTTTTAGTATTATTGATATAACTATAGAAAAAGATAAATTAAATGGATATTACTTTAAAAAAAAAATATTTTAAGAAAATTATACCAAATAAAGCAGCAGCAGCAGCAGCATTCATCTTCTGAAAGCATAAGATAAAGAAAAAGTTTTTTGTAATTTTTTTTTTTTTTCTGTTAAGATAAACCATGCGTTACGGTTAGCATAACAAATTTTGCATCATAAATTAATTACAAACAAAATGAAAATTTGTTATCACTTTTACATTATATTAAAAAAATAATTTTTTTTTTGCAATTACGGCTTGGGATCAGAGATTTATTTCATTAATAAAACTTTACCAAAATAAAACCACAAAAACCACAAAATTTTGTTGCAATATTAAAATTATTATTAACATAAAACAATACTAAAAGCACACAGAAATTCCCACAATTGTCTTAATGGTTCACACCTTTTTCTGTTTTTCAATTAATTTCTTTTCTTTTTTTTTCTGTCTGTATTTACCAGCATCATTTACTAGCATAAACGACTTTTAAAGTGTCATAACGCATTAGAGCTTTTTACAGCATTTTAATGTAATTTCATTATACACACACAAACCTTTTGTTTATTTACTTTTCTGTAATAAAACATTTTTTTTTTTTTATTTTTAATATGTGTAAATGCAGTTAAAACAGGGGGTGGGCGCAGGATTTTTAATGATTTAATTATATTTTCAGTAACCTAAATACAAAACGATGGATTTAATACAAATTAATTTTTTCTTTCTCGCTTTTATTTATTTTTAAGGTGAGCAACCAGCAGCAATACAACGCGGCACTAAATTACAAAACATGGGCAATTCTGTTATCATAATTATAGCATCATTGTTAATAGCGATGATACAACGTTATGACATAATGCGATAAATAATTCATAATCAATGAAAACAGCATTTAATTGGTAAAATAAAAAAAAAAAGAGGAAAAAGATTTTTTTTTTTTTTTTTTTGTAATGTAAATAATAAATCAAAAGAAAAAAGTAAATAAACAATAATTAAATATTAATTAATTAAATAAAAAAAAAACAAAACAAATGTCCTTTTAAATAAAAAAAAAAAAAAAAATGTTTTTATTTGTTTTCTTTTAATTTTAATTAATGACAAAAAAAAATTTTCTTTCATTTCCTACTGTATGAAGATTTAAACAATAAATAAATTTTCCATTAATCATAACAAAAACAAATAAAAATTAAAATTATATATATATATAAATATAAACGAAAAAAAAAGAAAAAAGGAGGAAATTTATTGATTAAAAATAAATCAAAATAATAATTAATTAATTAATATAAAATAAAATAAAATAAAATAAATAAATGTAGATGAGAATTTTATTAAAATAAAATAAAATAAAAAAAAACTAAAAAATATAAAATTTTCTTTCTTTCTGTAATAATTTATGATTTTTAACTATAAATTAATTAAAAAAAAATAATTAATTAAAATAAATGAGTAAAGTAAAATAAAAATTATTGTAATATAAACCAAAAAAAAAAAAAAAAAAGAAAGAAAGATGAGGAAGAAAAATAATTTAATTAAAACGATAAAACAGTAAAAAAAAAAAAAAAGAGTAAAATTTAATTAATTAATAAATGATAAACATTCTTTGTAAAAGAAAACCAAATAAAATGTAATAAATAAGGTAAAAAGAAACGTTTGTGTTTTTATTGCTTTTATTTTATAGAATTTTTCAGGTGGAGTGCAGGTATTTCTTCTACGAAATGTTAATAAAACATCATGAGAGTTTTGTGAGGCTTCCAAAATAAAAAAAAGAAGTTTACCAAATGTAGAAAAGATTGAATGTTCTATCTTGAATATATTGTGTAGGTAGTTCCTGGAAACAGGTAACATAAATCATATTTCTCCACAGTCCCTGCCAGAAGATGTTTTAAATTAATTTATGTAATCAGAATGACGAATAAACTGTTTTGCAGTGCTACAGTTGCTACAAAACAACAAATAGAGTTTCAACTTAAAATCCCTATGGATGTCTGTAGATATTCTGTTAAAATCTAAATACATCAACCATAGTGTTTAAGATAATAAATAATAGAAATAACACAGAAACAACTACAACAATTACACACAAAAATATTTATTAATAAATAATTAAAGAATTTTTAAAGTAATTTTCCTTGTATAACCGTTTAAACCCAAAGCCAAACAATAAATATTTTCAATGAATGAAAATCTTCATGTAACCGAAAATACCGAAATATGTTCACCCCAAAACAATTTTAAAATAACATCTAATCGGATATGTTTAATCTATTTTAACATATTTTAATTAAATGTTTTATTCGGTTTTCTATGGTATTTTCTCTTGCTTTTTTGTTGAACAATAATGGATTTTTTAATTACATCTGATACAAAGATAAGGTAAAAATGATTTATCTTGTACTCACTTGTGTGTTGTCTTGTTTTGCTTTAACACAGCTAAAACGCATAACATAACAACTGGATTTTTTAATTCAACTAAAAATATCCACTAGAAACAAGGATACAGTAAAAAACAAAAAAAAAAAAAAAACTCATTGACTATCGGAATAATTTTGAATTCAATTCACTTAACACAATTAACTCTTACGCAAAATAAATAATTTCAGCTTTAATTTGCTACCAGTGAAATTAATCAACCAACCAAAATATAAATTGCATTAATTAATTGGCCAACCTTTTTAAATTATAGAAAATCACCAACAACAAGAGCAAAAATTCAATTAAACAAAAAAAAAAAAAAAAACTGTGAAGCTGATAAACAATTTTCACTAGAAATTGTTTTTATATTTTTTTGAATAAATGAAACAAGTCAAGCTGGATAGTGGAACAAAATATTGTTTATTAATTTTTCAGCTCTGGAAATTTTTCTGTTTTTTTTTTTTGTTTTTTTTTTTTGCGTTATTATTTTGCCAATTTTTATTTTTGCAGCATTTGCACCTATAGAGGTGCATAATACAGTGACTTAAATTAACAAAAAAAAAAAAGGTAAAAGCAACGTTTTATCCACTTCATTTCACTTGTTAAATTCTAATTTCTTTTTTTTTTGTTTTCAAAAGTTCTGCTATAATCTCTCCTTCGATATTGTTTTTTTTCTTTTTTTTGTTCCATAGTTGTGTGAAGTTTACAGGATATCAGGTTATCACTCTGATACTGGTGCCACTACTACTGCTGCTGCTGTTACATTTTCCACCTTTTTTTATTTTATTTATTCAATTTTTTATTTTTTTATGTTTAAATGAGGGACTGACAATTATTTAAATGAGACTTTATGGTCTGTTGCTTTCGTTTAGCTGGTGCTTAAAATTGTAAAACTTAATTTCTATTCAAAGAAAAAAAGAAAATTCATTTTTTTTTTTTCGGTTTTGTATATTTTCGCTACGTAAAAAAAAAATTGTTTTCTATGAAAAATACTATAAAAGAGAATTAAATGGTTAAAATTAAAAGACGTTATAAGGATCAAGGATTTTTATGTTAATAGCTTATGTTGTTTTAGCTTTTGTTTGTACCTAGGGTTTCGTCCCTCTTTTTTTTTATTTCTATTTTTATTCCACTTTGCTTTAAACAATTATTAAGGTTAATCCATTTTATTATAAATTAATTAATTAAAATAATAATTTGATAAGGTTTTTTTCTATATCACTTATAGTAGTTCCTTTTAGTATTCTTAGGAAAATTAAAGATAGCACAGCATGATTACTACTTATTGTCATAAACAGTTTTTTGTTAACCTTTCACAGAGTGTAAACATTATGTTTTAAAGTTCAGAAGTTCATAAAGACGGTTAATTAAAGTTTTCTATTACTATTTAAATAAAAAATAAAACACTGAATGTCCTGTACGGAAACAAAACGGATAGAAAAAAAAAAGTGTTTTTTGTGAAGAAATAAATCTTATTTCCCGTATGGCCACCAAGAAATCAAAAATTTTAAACAAAAGTTTTTATTCATGCCAAAAGATATTTAGAGAAATTTGCATAAAAAATTTGCAAAGGCCAACAAAAAAAAAATGTATCAATTGGGGCGTTTATGTTTCCTAAATAGAATAACAAAATACAAACAAGACCGATTGGTAATAGCTCACAAACTCTGAACCTTCCAGCATTGAAGCATAAAAATAAAAAGAGCCAATAACTAAGTTAAAAAAAAAATCATTTTATTTACTTGTCACGTTTTACTTTCTTGTTTTTCCATTTTGTTGCTTTCTCCTGATGAAATAAGGATATTTTACTCAGAAATTAGACATCGAAAAGCACACAAAATGTATGTGCGTCCAAAAAAAGCGTACAGAAAAAAAAATTCATTTCAATAAAATTAATTAAATTTTTATTTTAAATTTCCTTTCTACCTACATTCAGGAAAAAAAAAAACAACCGAATGTCCCTTTGTCACAATTAAAAAGGTCTTGTGACACTGATTTAATGTTAAATAAGTCAGCGATGGGGTTTTTCTTTATTTCTTAATTTAAAAGAGCAAAAAAAAAAAATAAAAATGAATGAATGACTAAGAAGCAACACGAAATTACCCTTATAATATCCTTCTAATTAATTAATTTTATTACATATTTTCTCTTCATCATACTCCTGTCACACATTTTCTGTTACAAATAAAAAATTATTTTTAGACATATTTTAATGATAAAACGAATTTTTTTTTTTTAATTTTTTTTTCTGTGTGTGCATTTCATTTCCTTTTCCTTTTTATGCTTTCTTACTAAGTATTTTATTTATTAATATAATAAAATATTAAAGGTACATAGGGCAGCAAACAAAAAAAAGGACAAAATTTTTTATTATAAGTCTAAACGGATTATTTGAAAACAGAGAAAAAGTCCTGAAAATAAATACAAACATTCATCAAAAATACATTAAAAAATATCCAGAGATGGAATTTTTTTATTTTTTTATTTTTTTTTATAGTAAATAAATGAAATACTTTTGAGGATAATATTTTTATCTTATTCTTTAGCCAAAATCTAATTTAATAATAATTAATATATCATGTTGAAAAATAGTGAAAAATGATTACAAAAAGATTTTTTTTTTTTTGCTTAAAACTGATTTTAGTTTAACTACAGAAATTTTTACTATATTTCCCTGTTTTAATATTCAGTCACATGTGTACTTTAGGGACGTAAAGTTATTTAGCTTTTACAAAAAAAAAAAAAAAATCTCTATACACATGTAAAAAGTTTTGTCTTCTGAATCCTACCTGGATTTTACTTGGTTCTCTTTTTTTATTTAATTTTTATTTTTTTTTTTCATAATTAACATTAACTTTGTTTTTATTTTACATATTATTTCGTTTATTTAATTTTTTTAACTTATATAGCTGACGAGATGAAAGATAAAAGGAAAACAAAAATATGTTTATCCAAATGAAAAATAGGTCAAAGAATGTGAAGTCTGCGATATACGAGTGACCATAACAAAAAAAAAAAATGAAGAAAGAAATTAAATTTAGTGACAAAACGGATATATGAGAAATAAGTTTTGTTTGTGAAAGCTCAATTTCAGAAGGAAGAATGTTTTTTGTATTCTTTTTTTTTTTGTTGTAAGTAAATAAATAAGCATAAATGCGACATTATATGAATAAACATATTTTCAGTTTTTTGTGAATTGAAACACAATATGCGAATGACATAAAAAGAAAAGGAATAAGAAATGGACAATATTTTTTTGGCATTAAATAATGTCAACTGATGTAATAATATAAATATTAAATATAAATAACATAAATTAACATTATTTTTCTGTTTATATTTTCAATTAAAATATTTAATAAAATTAATCGGGAGAAAAAGTTTAATCAGTCACACAGAAATATCATAAAATTTTATTCCTAGATTTAAAATTGACAAAACAAAATTGATTATGCAGAATTATCAATTAATTATCTATTATTACATTTAAATAATCATAAAATGATGATAAAACCAGCGAAATTTATTAAATATTTAAACTAAAAATATTTTTGATTGACATTTAAATTAACCAACAGGTGAACTTTGTATAAGAAATCAATAAATAAACGTGCTGTAGGTTGTGTCATTCAGAATATAAATATAAAAGTTTAGACAGATAATACAAATGAAAAATAATGTTTAAATGCTTAAAGCTTTAACTAATTTACAACAAGCAAGAAAAATATTTAAGTTTAAAACACAGATCAGCATAATTATTCGTCGATAAAACTTAAAGAAATTTCTATCTAATCGATTTATTTAAACAAAAAGTAAATAAGCACACAAAAAAAAAAAATAATACAAAAGGGCGATAAAAATAAAAATAAAGAAAAAATTTATGTGAAAGTTTTAATAATGATGAATTGATTAAATGAGTTCACAAAAAATAAAAAAAATATATAAAATCGAAGCTAAAACGAATGAAAATTCATAACAATTGAAAGAAAATTAATTCATTTTAGATAAAACAAAAAAAAAAAAAAAGTTTTTATCTTATCCACTGGTATTTTAGTTCAAAAATATTGATTTTTCCGGTTTTTCTTTTTTTTTGTTTTGTTTTGCGATACCAAACCAAACCAAACCAAACCAAAATAAAGAAAAAAAAAAACTTTTGAATATTAATATAAAACAAATGGAAAACTCTTGAATAAGCTTTTAAATGCAACTTTTGTTATCAACTTTAGTGCTGGATATAAAACAGAAATTATTGGAAGTAAAAAAAGAAAAGAAAAAAAACTTTTTTATTCGAGACACGATATTATCATTTCGAGTAAATTTATAACAAGAATAATGCTTTCCGGTCACTTTTATTTAAGGAACAAATCAATTTCCTAAAAGAGCTTTTTTTCTGTTTATTTCTGTTCTAACTGTTTTTTTTTTTTTTTTTCGTTCTTTTATTGATTTCCGTTAATCGTTTGTTTGCTTTATTCGGTTTTTTTTTCGTTAACATTTTTCATAACTTACTAATTGATCATAGCAATTAAATTTTCTGAAAGAACAACCATTGAAAGTTTCTTTACCTGGTAAGTAAAGCTTATTATTTTTGTAATCACTTGACATAAAATCAATAAAAAATGGGCTGATTTGTTGTGCGTCTATTATCGATATAATGAAGCTTTTTTTTGTTGTGTATTATTATTATTAGTTACTAACGGAAAAAAATAAATAAACAGAACAAGGCTGACGTTGTTAGAATTTCGTGTCCAAAATTGAATGTCAATTGTTGACATTTGTGATCAGCATAAAAAGAAAATCACAAAAAAAAAAAAAAGAAACGAAAAATAAAACGACACCAAAAACTTTTGTAAACATAATGGGAAAAATAAATATCAAGCTTATGATTTTATATAGAACTAGCCTAAGCACTTCACCTGAATATAAATAAAAACGCAAAATAAACACCACCGTGAATCGCACACAGAAAAATTCATTGAAGTGCAAAAAAAAAAAAAAAACAGGAAAACAAAAATTTCAATTAAAAAATTAAAATTAATCGTTTTCGTTGCTCTTTACCTTTACTTTATGAAAATTCTAATGAAGAACCAGAAACAACCCGAAAAATAATTTTTGTTAAACATTGCCAAACAGAATTAACTTGAATTTGCTGCTTGATGCTGTTTGATGACTACGACAAGAACGACAATGATGATAATGATGAAAACTGAATGTGATTTTCTTTTTACCTTTTACCATGTCGTTAAAATATAATTCAACAGACAAACAACAACGAAATCTGCTTACAAACAGATAGAATTAGCTACGTTGCAAATTAGTTTTTTTCTTCTTCTTTTTTATGTGTTTATTGCTGCTGTTATTCTAGTCGATGTTTTCTTCCTTTGTAACGATTTAAAGCAAACTATTTCGTTGTGTTTAAGTAGCAAGTAGTCATCATGAAAACTGATGACAACTAAAAAATAAAATCAACTTAGGAAGCTAAATAAGCAAATAAGACAGACGGAACCAAACAAAAAAAAAAAAATTCCCAACACGCAAAGAAACAACAGAAAAAAAACCGAAAAAAAAATTCATAAACAGGAGGAAAACAATATTGTCTTGTTTGTATTACTCTGCTGCTTACTATCTATTTAGTGTTTTTCATTATAATTTTCCTCAACAACATTTTTTTTTGTGTACTTTTATGATTTTCTTTTCGGTTTTTTGTTGTTTTTCATCATTATCCTTCTACATTGAGCTTTCGTAAATTTTATGACAAAACAAAAACAATGAAATCTTTCTATTTTCATCTTTTATTTTATTTTCTCGTTGTTTAACTTGTTTATGAATTTTTTTTTTCACTAATATACACAATTGGGGTTTTGGGGATTTTTTTTTTTTTGTTTTGTTTTGTTTTCTGTATTTATTTCATTTAAAATTGTTAAAAATATGTAGCAACAATGCTACAGTGTAAAGAGTTTCTCGTTAAACTTTAATCTCATGTTGTTGTAACAGTTTCACGTTACAATTTAGTGTTAAATATAAACAGAAAAAAATAATTTATTTTAACCAAAAAAACCGTAGTTAAGTATGTGGTTCGGTTCGGTTTATTTTTATTTTTATTTTCTTAATGAAAAAGTTTTTCATTTTCCTACTTTTTCTACGTTACATAATTATTCAAAGTTTTTTTTTAATCAAGCATTCCCGGATATATGCTTTTAAACAGATATAATTAATAAAAAATAAAAAGTTTCTTTCTCTTTCTCTAATTTTATAAACATAAACATGAGAACAATGTGTGTGGGGTTTTTGAACAGAAACATGAACAGCATACGTGGCGTGTAAATAAATAAATAAAAATAGAAATCGTAAATAATTTTAATTTATAATCAAAAAAAAAAAAAAAAAATCAAGTAACTAAACCGCTTCAAGGAAAGGCAAAAATGTTTCTTTGTGATAAAGAAAAAAAAACGAGAAAAATAATCTCGATAAGAAAATCTCGTTAAGTAATCTTCGTGACTAGAGTATGAGGTTATTTCTAACTCAAAAAAATAAAAAAAAATATTTAAGAGGGTTTACCATGAAAAATCTTATTAAAATGTCGTTCTAAACATATTAATCATATTTCAAGAAAGAAAGAAAAAAAAACCATTTTCATTACTTACAGCAAACCAGATTGGTTTCTACGTGATGTTTACCAAAAAAAAATAAAATAAAATGACAACCGGACGTTAAGCTGGACAATCGTATCATAACGACATTAAAAAATAAAAATATTAAATATAAAATATATAAAAACCAAACAAACCATTTAATTTACCGAACAAAATAATTAAATTGAACAAACATTTTGTTACAAAAAAACAAAATAAAAAAAAAAAAAAGGAGGAAGAAGAAAAATCCCATTAAAAATAGAAAAAGTTTGTTTTGTTTTTTTTTTTTTTTGAAAGTTTAACATATCACTAATAATAAACATAATAATTAATATTTATAACTGTAACAGGACATAAATAAAAAAAAAAAAATTCCAAAACGAAACTTTTTTTACAATACCAAAAAAAAAAAAAAAAAAAAAAAGCATCATTTATCATTTTGAAACAATAATAAATAGGGGCGTAATAAAGTGCATGCAAAAAAAAAAGCTCCACAAATGAGAAGAGTAAACTTTATTTGTGAAAAATAATAATAATAATAATAAACAATTTTATGTATGTTATCATAATAAAGAATAACCAAAAAAATAAAAAAGAAGCATTGGGGAGTTTATTATTTTAATGTTTTTAAACTGGTGCTTCAAATATTATTAAATAACTTTAAAAAATAAAATGTTTGTTATTTTTTTTTTTATTTTATTTTGTTTTTAATTTTTGGTTTTGTGCATCACCCAGTATGATGAAATTAAAGTGTACAGAATATGGTTGTCGGTGGTATACCTAATTACATAATTTACTATTCTTAATAATAATAATGTTTATATATTTTTGGTTTATGTGTAACCAAAGTTCCTAAGCATAACATGTAGTAAACTATATTATCGTAATGTATGCAATGGAATATCTACCTGAGTGTAGACATTATCAACAAGCTAAATATGAGCTTCACGCTGTCTGATTAATGTTTTAATGCGACCTTACAACATGCATTAATGTACTTTAAGTGTAAATTAAACTACTAAGCAAGACTTTTATTTACAATTATGTACTCTGTATTAGTGTTTGTTAAAGACTTTATAACATTTTATTCATTTACAAAAGCAATCAAAAAATGGTTTTTATGTTGACGTTGCCATTTACCAAAAAGTTCGCTTCATTTCAACCACTCGCATGAAATTTACATAGCTGATATATTTACCACGTAACAAGACACCAGCTGAATAAATGTCTAACAAAGAGTTAACTGTGTTCAAAGTATCAATTCTTGTTTACATTGTCATTGATTTTAAATGAATAAATTAATCAAAAAATCATTTTCAGAAAATAGAGAAAAAAATAATATAAATAAATATAATCATAAATCGTCGACGACAAGGACGTTGTTAGGTGAACAACAAAAATTTTATTTTTGCTTAGCATACAGAATGCGTATTTTAATTGAAATTCTTTGACATGTAAAATGTGCAAGCTTTTAAAACATCACCTGAATTTTATTTTCATTTATTTTGGTAATTTTCGGTGAATGAATTTTCAAATTATTTTTATTCGGTGTCATATCAATAAAATTAAGCTTTATCGTATTTTATGTGAGCACCTGAAAATAAAACATCATTCTCTCGTCACTTTTTATTTGATATTTTTTATTACTGTAAAAGCTCGTTAAAAATAAATACTGTTTTGCTTTATTTTAATAAAAGCACAGCAAATAGTTTGGGTTTTTTTTTATTCTCTCTATTCTAACAACATTGAACGACACTCAGATGCTTTAATAGTAAACAAACTAAATAATATTTACTTATGTCTATCACGCTATATGAATTCATCCAGTAAAACACAACAACAGCAAATGGTAAAAACATAATCAAAAAAAAAAATAAATAAATAAATAAAAATAGAACGAAGCGAAGCGACATTTGATGATTCAATTTTCAGCACTATGACCGGAAAATCTTTCTCGTTCTTTTTTTTTATTAACATTTTATTTTCTTTATTACATTTTCACCATGACCGAGATTTTTCTTCTGATTATTTAATTACATTTAACACTGCACATATGAATTTTATAGTGATTTTTTTTTTTTTACACTACAGCATCCATCTGCAACAAAATGTATTAATCAGGAATGAAGGTACTAAAATAAAAAAAATTTTCATTAAATGTGTTAATTATAAAATTTATTTTCTTTTTCTTTTTTTTTTACTGTGCCCAATATTAATGCTTGACATTTGACATTTCAATCAATTTGTTTGCTTATTACTCCTACACACACAAAAATTGGATTTTTCGTCCGGAATTTATATTTTAATTGTATTTAGGGTGATGGACAATTTTATTTTTATTTATTTTTTATGATATCGTTTACAATTCTAGGTATTATTTCTCATACCGCCTACATTTTCTATGTTGTTGTACAGAAAATCTTATTACTTAAATTTACTCAACGAAAGTTTTTTGATTAATTTTCCTAGTCTGTAATAATATTTTTGCTATTTTTACATAACATAAAATTTTCTTTTTAATTTGTAATTTCTCTAAAAAAAAAAAAAAAAAAATTCCTATCCAACTCTATTAATAACTTTTCTACGTTATCGTTTTTCATACCTTTAAACAAACCGACAACAGTTTTCTTGATTTACCTTGTTTTCAATGTTTCACATTTCATTTTGCTTTATTAATCAAAATTTTGTTAATTTTAAAAAGAATAAGAAGAAGGAGAAAAAACTAAAATTATTAATTAAATAAATGGGAGAGGGTTGTAAAACAAAGAAAAATTGTAACGCAACCCATGAATTGAATAAACAGAAAGCATCAACGTTATTACGACAATAATATAAATAAATAAATAAAGAAGAAAAAAAAAATCTTTTCTTAAGGAATTCACTTAACTTGTAATAAAAAATTAAATTATAATATTACTTGAGCTAGAGCACAAAAAGCTTTTCCCTTTTTTCTTATTTATTAAAAACAAAAAAACTGTAAAAATAACTTGCGAATAAATATAAATTACAAGGAACAACTTTAACGTTTATACAGTTTTTTTTTTTTTTAGTTTTTTTTCCGGTATTTCTTTCTCTTTGGAAACTTTTCCCAAAACAATTTTTAATTCATAAGTTCACGTTGGAAAAAGATTAAAGTTTTCTTCTTATTATTTTTTTTTTTTTTTAGTATTTAATTAATATTTGCGTTAGTTTTATTTCGAGCTTTTTTTGTTTTATTTAAATTAAATGAATTAAAAAAGCATTAAATGTCGTGAATAATGTGCATTTTAAGGTACAACGTGTATACATTTTATCGCTTCTTCTTCTTTTTTTAAATTCATTTCGATGTGTATGCAATATCCACGTTGTATTCTACCAAAACGAATAAATTTTGTTTGTAACACAGTAGAAACCGCAGAAAAATTGCAGATAATGCGCATTATGACACAACAACGATTATTAACAAGTAAAAAACATAAGAAATAAATCTCATACATTATCCAATGGATTTCAATGTAATTTCTGTAATAAAATCACAAAATCAAAAATAAAATTTCATTGTCGAGACATTTTGAAAGCACAAAAAAAATAAATTCTTTGATTAAAACAAAAAACTTTTTATTATTTTTTTATTTAAACAGTGAGTGAAAAGCTCACTTTTTTTTCATATTGTATTGGTTGAAAAACAATAATGCAGAGAAAATTAAATTAAATTTTTTATTTGTGTTTATATTTGATGTATTATCGAAAAAATGATATTTTAGAAAGATTAACTTGAAACAGTCAATCAAAAAAAAAATAAAAATATTTTTTCCCAGGGTTTTTGATATTGTATTTCAAGCAAGCAAAATAATAGAGAAACGAAATAATAAAAATCTATAAATTTTACACAGAAGAAAGAAAAAAAAACGAAATAAATTCCATTTATAAAGCAAATTGCAATCTCAATTTTCGATTAAACAGAAAAACAATTTTCCAATACAAAATAATTGTAGCGAATATTTTTTTTTTTTTGAACAATTGCACATAGCTAAGCATAAATGAAATTAATTTTTTTTTTTATTTTTTGTTTGAAACAAAACGTTTCATTCTCTTAATAAATAAAATATAAATATAATGACATAAAAGTCAAAGTTTCTGTTTTTATTTTTTTAAATAGTAAATAAAATTGTAATCATGATAGGGTAGATGAAAAATAAAATAAAACGTAACGAAACAAAGTATTCTTCAGAAGTAAAATTAAAAAAGAAAAGAAAATAAAATAAAAGGAGAAATGCAGCAAACAGAACATAAAAAAAGGAAGAAATTTTTATTTTCTAACATCAAATATAATCAATAACTGGTTAAGCATACAGCATATAAGAAAAAGAAAGAATGGAAAAAAATTATTAATATTGCTGCTTCTCGTAAAGTTTTTCTATTTGTTTTTATTTTTTTTTTTTTATTTATTTATTTCTCCTATAAAATCCATAAAAGTTTAGAGGAAATTTTTTATTAAATAATAATAATAAGGAAAAAAAAGGCAATAAAATTTATTATTCTAGTTTTACTCACCTCCTTTTGTTATAAACAAGCTAAAAGCTCAAGTTATAGAAAACTTAATTCTTAAAACCCAAAATAATAAAAAAAAAAAAAATTAAAATTATTCAAATAATAATTTCTTAGTACATTGTCGACATCATTTGAATGCATTATAGGCGACACACAAAAATATTATTATTTAATAATGATATTTAAAATATATATATTTGTCTATACGAAAACTTTCCTGAAAATAAAAAATTTTATTTTATAACTCTTCATGCTAGTACGTACCTAGGATGCTAGTAATTTTTTTTATAATTTTTTTTTTTGTATTTAAAATTCATATTTCAAAGTTTATAACGACTATAAAATATAAACCCAGGTGTATTTTACAAAATAATTTATTATTTGTAATAAGAAAATGTATTTCAGGTAGTTTTTTTTTTTTTTTAAGATGCAGTGATGACAATATTTATTATCTGCATATTTTTCGCTATAATCAAACCATATTAATGTTAAAGCACAAAGGAAAATGAGAAGAAAATAAATATTTTTTAAATAACACATAATATTAAGCCAAGAGTACATTTAATGTTTATTATCTTCAACACTTGACAAAAAACACGTTGTGTTAACGAAGAGAACAATTACTATAAGCGTACATATAGTGAATTGATGCGAGGGTTAAGGCGACTAAGAACTATAAAAGCATTATTCCAAAAACTACTACAAAAAAAAAAAAAAATTAAATCTAGAAAATACTAGAAATTAAGTTTAAACTAACAAAGTGATTTAATGAAGTTCGTGATGTTTATTTAGCTGATTATTTTACAAAATGTGAATATGTGTTTGCCAAAAAAATAAAATAAAATAAAATGTTTTCTAATGAATAAAACAGATTGATAAGAGCAACGAGGTATTCTAACTCTGTCGCTATTTTAACTAAATTAAATTTATATTCATTCTACGGTAAATAGTTGTGCAAAGATTTAGATTCTTTTTTTTTATTGTTCCTTTTGTTCCTGTTTCAATTAAATTATTAAACCAATTTTCAATAGCAATAGCAACAGACACGTTTATTCTTTCAATGTTTTTATAAGCATTAAAAGTCTTCGTAACGTATCTTAGCACAGCTCAACTATAGAATAAAACAAAAAAATTTATTACAATTCGTAATTGTTTTTATACATTATTTATTTATTAATAAATCAAAATTTAATTAACTTGTAATATTTTATTTCTATGAATATAAAATAACCTCAATTACAACTTAAAAAAAAAAAAAGAAAAAGCACAGGAATGAATTCAAATTGAATTACCGAGAAATGAGAAAATTATTTTTTTTTCTTTTCATTTACAAAAGAAACTGTTAATTATCATTATAGATGTATGGAGGAAAAATATATTTTTATTTTTTCATTTATTTATTATTTAAAGATCAAAAATAAATTATGTAAAAAAGCACAGAAAAAAAATGTGCTTTTCGGTAGAGAAAATTGTGAAGAAATATCAATAGGACAAAAGCATATTTATTGAAAAGTAAATAATAATAAAAAAAAAAATATATAATAATAATTTTTCCCTAATTAGAGAACTAGAAAATAAAAATCCTAATGAATCATTAATGAAATTAATTAAAAGAATAAAAAAAAAAAATCTTTTTTTTTATATCAAATGACCAGGCGTCTCCACTGTTAACAAGTAATGAAATTATTTTGTTTACGAAATTTTCTGTTTTTAAACGTTAAGACCCTTGTGAATTTTTATATTTAATAAATAATAATATTCATCACCGTTAATCAATTATTTTATAATAATTTATGCTTATATTTGTTGTTAGTTAATCGATTTAACTTTTTAAAGAGAATATTCTCTAATTGGGTGCTTTAAATTTTTTATAAAAGCTTTGCTGTTTAATGAAAATAACTTCTTCTTTTTTTTTTCATTTCATTTGTAAAATAAAAACGTCATTTATATATATATCCATAAAGAGAATAAAATTATTTAATAAGCAAAACCGACAATAGTGTTTAATTAATTAAAAAATAAAAGTAATTACAAAATGTAATTGAGAGAGAAAAAAACTTTTTTTTTTCTTTTTATTTAATTTAAATACAATTTAATTGTGTCTGTGTAATTTTTTTATTTTTCTTTTTTGTTTTTTTTTTTAACGTGTAAAATGCTTAATTATAAAAATACTAATTTTAATTTTACGATATTAAACGCCATCACATGTCTATGTATATTTGTTTTCTGTTAAGTGCTTTAGGGTGTTTAGTTTCATTGACACAGTGGTTCAACTGCAAATGGTTAATAAATGAATTTTTACCGAATATTATTATTATTTTATTTTTCTCTAGATATTTTTTATTTAAAGTACCGCATAGAGCATTTTTATTGTTTTATTTTGAATACCTAGGTATAGACTTAACGCATAGATACTTTTTCCTATTCAACTTTAAATAAATATTAAAGGGATTTCATTTATATTCGACAGAAAAATAGATTAATCTATGATAGGGATACAAAAATAATAATAATAATAATAATAATAAAACAACAACAACCAGCAAAATCTTTATTAACAGAATATTAATTTCTTATCTTCATTTAACTCGTCATCGTTTCACTTTTGTATTTTATTTATATTTTCCTCCTTTGTCTAATTATTTCTTATTTGTTCATCTAGTTAATTATAATAAAAAATAAAACTTTTTTTCTTACTTGTTTCAGTTATCCCCTATTTATACTTAGGTAAACGTTTTAACTACAGTACACCAAACAGTACCAAACACTGTTCATATAATAAGTACACTTAATAAATGAAAAACTGTTTTAACTCCTTCTCAGACATTCAATTATCATTTATGTCTTATAAAATTTCTATATAATAAAAAGACAATAAAATTATTTTATAGGAAATATCCGTTAATTTGATGATGATTTGTTTGATTTTATTTCCGCTAAATGAAAAAGCTACTTAACTAGAAACATTTTTTTTTTTTTTGTGCTTAAACAAATAATGAGTGAATAAAAAAATGCGTGAAGCAATTGAATAATATTTTATTTTATTTGCATAACTGAAACCAATTTATTATACGAGAATAAGATATAGATTGCTTCAATAATGAATTTTTTTTTTTTTTTCTTATAAAATATAAAATAAAAGGGAAAATTATAACAAATAATAATGATAAAGGAATTTTCTTTCTTATTTTTCTTCTTCGTTATTTTTATTTATTTTATTTTGAAAGAATTTTTTTGCCTCATTAAATTATAAAAAAAAAAAAAATTATTTTTAAGAGTTTAAGACAGTTGGCACACATACACACACACACAAGCTGTTTGTCACATAAAAGAAAGGGCTCTTTTGGATACCCTTCGCATTACTCAATTTACATAATCTGTGTTTCTTGTTTCGTTTCGTTTTTTTTTTGTTGCTTTTTTTTTCTGCCTTCTTACAAAATGCAAACAGAAAATAAAATCCTATAGTTTACTTTCGTAATTTAATAAGGGAAGGATACACAGAACTGTAGAGAATAATAATAAAAAAAAAAAACAAACGTAAAATGCAAACAAAATTTGAGGACAACAAAAGGATTTCGAAAGTTTTTTTTCATTTAATTTATTAAAGATTACTTTTGATTGTTTTATAGTTGAATGAAATTACAGCCATTATAGACAATTGTCCAGAAATCAATGATTTTTGTATTGTTACTTTCCTATAAGTTTAATCACCATAAAAATTAATAAACTTTATAATTAGCATCTCCGTCACATAACAAAGAAAGGGCGAAAAACCAAAATAAACCAATTCAATAATCTACGAAACAAATATAAAAAAAAAAAAAACAGAAAGTATTTTGTCCACAAAAAATATAACTTTATGACCATGTTAGACACGTTCAAAAAATAACAGTAAAAAATGTGTTAAGGGAAATAAAATCGCGACACGATAAAAAAAAAATGGTTTTCGTGCCATTTCGCAATTTTAATACCAATTGTGTCGCGTTTTTTTTTTTTTTTTCTTTTATATTTATTTTTGTTCTCCTTTCTTAAGACACTTTCTTTATAAGTATTTTATTTGAGACAACACCAAAGTAGATTGTCTACGGCTTTGTACGGTGGTGAACCTTCTTTTAATTAATCCTTAAGATTTGCATTTGCTTAACAAAAAACTTAAACTGATGGAATTTAGTATGCTTATGTTTATTAATGAATAAACACTTTATCGTAACATAAAATACATAAATATGTCGGATAAAAAAAGGTTGACAAAACCAGATTCATATTCATCATAAAACATAAAATAGCGTTAAATTATTATTTTTGATGGCGGTTTATTTTTTTTTTATCTTAAACTTATCAAAAGCAGGTCGTTTGTGACTAACAGAGAGAACGGAAAAAAAAACACCGAACCATATCGCGTTTCGGTTTAAAAATAGTCACAAAATAAAAAAAAAAAAACTTTTACTGAATACAAAATCATCATAAAAGCATAAAACTTGTATAACTGGTATAACGTTGCATGTTTATAAAGTTATAAACTATGTAATATAGAAAGAAGCAAGAAAGAACGAAAAAAAAATAAATATATATATATATATATAAAATTATGATTGATTGACAGTAAAAAATCAATTTTAAACATAAATTTTATTTTTCATCATTTTGTTGTATTTTAGTTTTTCTTTTTTTCTTTCTACATATTTTCATGTTTAATATTCACCAAAACAAATTTTATGTTTTTACTTACATACAATGTTTTACGATCGGTAGCGGTGGTGAGAGCTTTTTTTTCTGTTGTTATTGTTGCTATTGGTGTGTGGTCGTTGTTAAAATATGCAATGCATAAACGATAAATGGTGTCAAAATTATTTATTAAAAAATAAAAAAATAAATTCTAGCATATTTATAGGTGAACAGAAAAAAAAATAAAAAAACCAAACGAGTACAAGAACAACGAAATATTTATTAAACATAAAAATGTTACAACATATTTCGGTTGTAAATGAGAGAACGAAAATTACTTTAGCCAAAATATTTTGTTGACAATTTTGTTGTTGTGTTTTGTATGCTTTAACAATGTACGATTTTTCAGCATATTTCATTCTTTTTTTTTTAAATCAATTTGCACTTATTCTCCGCCTTGAGATGTACAGTGGGTGAAAACCTTTATTAAGATATAAAAAAGAAAATATTTATTACTGAATAAAATATGTAAACTCATCAGATCAATTGTGAATTAAAAAAATTAATTTAATTAAATGGTTTGCATAAAGCTTTCTTTAAGGTAATAAATAAATAAAGGTCAAATGACTTAGGAAAATTACATTAATAATAACTAATAGCTAAAGACATTATTTACAAACAATTTAATTAATTTATTTATAGAAACACCACCTTTTATCAACAATAATAAACGAAAATAAAAAAAAAAAAGAAAACTTTTTAGCTTTGAATGAACATTATTTGCTAACCACTGATTTAAGTGAGAAAATTTTCAATTTGAAAATAAACACAATTACTATCTAGTGTCTTGTTTGTAAAGTGATGATCGTTGTGTAAATAAATCAAATAAAAACGAAAAGATTTCAGATCCATAAAAAATAATAATAATTGTAAAGCAATAAAAAGGCTACTTTAAAACCACCCCATCCCTGTACACAATCTGATGAAAAAATTCATCAAAATTGAATTACAGTAGAGAAAATAAACATATATTCTTGGTCTTGGTCACTAAAGTGAACAGAAGTTTTGAAAAAAAAAAAAAAAGAAAAAAACAGAAATAGTGGGAAAGGGGTGAAAAAAAAATGCATTAAACATGTTAAGATACGATAGATAGATAGAAATCAATAGAAAATAAAATTTTTGAAAAAAAAGTCACAAGTACCTTGGGTATTTCGGCTTTGAGCTTAGGGCATACCAAAGCTCTCTACACTTCTTTTACGTTACTTTACTTTACTTTACTTTATTCAAACTTTTTCCCATTTTTTTTAGATTATTTACGTTTCTTATATCCATTTTGTCTTGTTTGTTTGCTATTTTATTCGATTTCCTATACTTTCTTATGAAATATATACATTTCGTTGTCTTTTTTTTTTATTATTTGTTTTTATTACCTGATAAACATACCAGATATGCTATATAATAGCAATGTGAAATCGGTAAAACTGTCTTTAACAATATTTTTACATATTTATTAATTAATTTCATTGTTTTTATTATTTGTAATAAAAATTTCTCATTTTCTTTGTGATGATTTAACAAATTTTATTAAAATCATGATACGAAAGAATTATAATTAAAGATAAAAAAAAAAAAAAATACCAAAAGCTTGCACATTATATCCATATCTTAATTTAAGATTTTTTGGTTTGACATTCTCTTGATTCAATCTTTAACAAATTCCAATATCCTTCGTACCACTTTAATGGTATTTCTTATTTAATTTAACCCTTGAAATGTTTTCCAAACAAATTCTTCTTTTTACATAATATATTTTAGTCAATTGTCGTCAAATATTCGTTACAAAAAAAAGAAAAAGAAGAAATTCTGAAAATAGATAGAAAAAACTAAAAAAAAAAAAAGAGAGTAAATAAAATTAAAAAAAAAACAAAAATCCCAAATGGGATGGCTGAATAAAAAAAAAAAAAACACCACGATGAACACCAAACAACCATTGCAATTCATCACACTCGAAAAGTGTTTATATATAATATAGAAATACTTTAAAACCTTTTCGAATGGAATTTTATTTACTAGACTTTTTTATATTCCTTTTAGATCTGCTAGGAACAGTGCACACCAAGTAATATAAGGCAGTGAGCTACAACAGCAATAACAGCAGCACCACCAGCAGCAGCAGCAGCAAAAAAAAAAGAAAAAAAAATCTTGACAATATCAACAAAAATAAATAAAGAGAAAAAAAAAAGGATTATAGTCAACACACAACAAACACACATTTAGCACACAAAACTCTTAACACCATTTTCTTTACACAACAGTATAAGAAAAAGAAAGGCAAATAAAAGCATAAAACTTTCTCAGATATATTAAACGAGAAGAAATGGTAGATGGTAACAAAAAAAAAATACCAAGCGCATAATTTAAATTTTTTATTGATTGAATAGATTTCAACAATTTGCTTTATTTAATCAAAATAAAATAAAATAAAATAATTTTGCCTTCGATTTAATTTTTTTTTTTTTTTCGTGTCTCCTGTCATCCATCTATTATTATTATTATTTTAATTATTACTCCGGGAAAAGGATAACAAAAACGTAACGACAACATTAATGATTTTTTTATTTTCAATTAATTTTAATTTAATTTATTATCGTTAACGTAACCGGTTAATAAATTAGAAATTTTTATTATCTAAAGAAGTGAAAAAAAAAACATCATTTTCAAGGTGACCAAAAATTAACAGATTTTCGTAAAGAATCTGTGAATTTAACCCATCGTTGTATCTTATTAATATGTACTGATACTAATGCTATCTAACCTTTATTATTTTCCCCCTTTTTATATATACACTAAACTAAACTAAAAACAACAATAATAATAATAATAATAATAATAATATTGATCCACATTTATTGTGCTTACTAATATCTTTTACTGTCTTAAACTGATTTCTTTGTTACCGGATGGGTCTACAGAAATTTAACTTTAATCACAAAACATGAAATAAACATTTTTTTTTTCTTCTTTTTTTGTTATAAGTTTATAAGAATTCAATGTACAGTAAAATCCCATTTATTCGATTATAAGCTGGGTATGAACAGTAATATAACAGAACCGGATAAACAGAGCTTTAATATAATTCAAATTTATTAAATTGTTTATTCATTTTATATATATATATATATAAATATAAATATATTTTCGCGTGTTGCATTAAATTTGATTAATGAATGTTCGATTTCTATTTCTATTTCTATTCTACAATTGATTTATTCAGGTAAAATCATAAATATATAGATGAGAATGACTTAGTTAAGGCTTATAAAGATTATTTAAATATTTTTTTATATTTTTAAAAAATAATCGAGTACCAGATAATCGGGGTTTTACTGTAATTTTCTATTGTTATTTTAATGTTATTCCATGGTTACATAAATACAATGTATATACATATTTATACTTAACCGTTTATTATTATTATTATTATTATTATTATTATTATTATTATTATTTTGAATATTATTATTATAGCTACACATTGTAGGTTTTTTTTTTTTTTGTGTTCCCCGTTTTTACCCCATTTTTATTGTTATTATTCATTCGAATATTCTTGTGCCAACATCAAGTTGAAAAAGTTGTAAAAGATTAACAAATAGAAAGTGATGAAAAAAAAAACTGTTTAATGTTACTTTGATGTAATGTTATTAATTACAATTACAACAAATTAAATGAACATTTAACAAACAGCTCTATATACATATAAATACATAGCAAAAAAAAAAGGAGCATTACTCGTACATTTATGTTACATTATAAAAAATAATTTCATTTATTTACAGTAAATACTGTAGGTGTTTTCTCTACACCTTTTCACCCGTGTTATATTACAGCATTACCAACAAAACGAATAGAAGAAAAAATAAAGGCGGTAAAATACTTTTACTTAATATTATTTATTTAAAAGTAAAAAAAAAAAAAAAAAAGCTTCTCCCTACTTTAATTAAGTACAGAATTAGAATAGGGTTGTTATTAAAAGTGAAGATTTTTTTTTTCACTCTCTTCTATTCATTTTTACGTTAATGAAAGCTTGTAGTACGATACGATACGGTTTACTCTACTTGCAAAAAAGCACAAAATACTAACTACAAAAAATTATTTAATATTCTATATTAACCACACATGAGTTTTTATATTTTTAATTAATTAAAACAAAACTTAATCAATCTTAATTTATTGAAAAAAAAAAAAAAAAAAAAAAAAATTCTAACACCACAATGACAACAGAACCTCAACGTAATTAATCAAATTTTCTTTTGGTATTTTTTTATTTAATTAAATCACGTTTTAAATTAAAAAAGAAAAAAAAATAATAATAAAAAGCTGTCTGTGTGCTTCTGTTGTTTTATTATTAATAAAAAATAAAAATAGTTTTTATTATAATTATCATAATAAATTTATTACTGGAACATTGTTAACACTGTATCAAACCACGTAAATCAGAGAAGGAAAATAAAAAACTTTAAAAAAGAAACAAATAAACAAACAAAGCATAAAGCTTCCAATCTATTTTCATCACAAACAAAACATGAAATAAATTAAAATTTATGCTTTTTTATTGTTTTAACCAAATAAAAACTTTTATTTTTTTATTAGTTTAAAGATGAAGCAAATGGAATAAACCCGAAGCTTTTCTGTTGGGTGTTTCATGCAGTGGGCTTTTACTTTTTTTAGTTTTTTAGTTTTTTAATTTTTTTTTTTTTTGTTGAAATGCAATAATAAATTCAAATAAAAAAAAAAGGAAGAAACTTTATTGTTTACTATTTATTCGTTTACAATATTTGGTTTCTATCTGGGTTTATGAACATGTTTTTACCACATCCTTTACCACGAAGAAAACCATGATCATTGTTGCATGTTTCACCACTTTTTTTTTATCATCTTTTTATTTTAACAATTGTAAAGCTTTTATGTAATATAGCAGCGTTTCTCAAATGTGGTCGATTGCTCGATTTATTAAAAAAAAAAAAAATTCTTTTTGCGGTTGTCCAGACATTACATTAAATTTATTTAATGTCTCCTAACATTTGATCCATGACATTATTGTAATAAAATTATGTAATTTTCACTATATTATATATATATATAAAATGTGGTTTTAATTATTTTCTTTTATTTATCATAAACAAAAAAAGCTTTTAATGAGAAGTTAAAAAAATAAAAATCTAATTTGTGAGCCCAATTAAATTCTTTGTACACGGATTTCCTTTTTATTGTTAATACTAATGGAGAAAACTTTCTTTTAACTCTTTAAATTCGCCATCACTGTATAGAAACAGTGAAATTACTTTAAAAAAAAAAATTAAATATTTAATTTTTATTTCAATTAAATGCAATTAAAATTAAAAATTAATTTAAAAAAAAAAAAACATTAATTAGTTCTACTGTGTGCATATTGTTATTATAATAATTATCATTATAATTATTATTATTAATTATTATTATAAATAAATAAATACAAAATATTTATTTTAACAATTAAAGTTAATTCATTAAAAATTCAACAGAAATTATTTATTTAAATAAATAAATGTTCGGTTTTGATCAGTTCAAAGGGGGTTTTATTTTTTTTTTTAAGTTTAGTTTAGTTTTTTTTTTTTTGTTATCAATTATCACTACTATTTTTGGTTTTATAATTATGTCGACAATAATGTAAAATTATAAATTTAAATAATAGTTGAGTGAATTTTATTTTATTATTATTTGTGTTAGATAAATGAAATCAGAGAAGTGCCACACCTTAAACAATGCAACAGTAATAAAAAAAAAAAAAAGGATAATAAAAAATGACCAGTAAAGCTTTTATTTTAGTTTTGCAATTAAAAGAATTTTTTCTTTAAAGCTAAATCATACTTTATCACGTTTTCTTAATTATTAATAATTTTTTTTTCTTTTTATTAATTATCGTGTTGGAGAGAGTAAAATGTAATCGATAATCGTTTTGTTTAACAATTTTTGGCATAGAAAATGGGGAAAAATGATTAACACGTCGAATTTATTACGTGAATTCACTTCAATTATGTAATGGAATATTGTTAGTTAAAATTAAATGATCAACTGAATGAATAATATTTGTGAAACCTTGACCTTTTTTTCAGATATATATAATTTCTACAATAGAGTTGAATGTAGCAAATACCATCCAATAGATTAGTTTAGTTCAATGCGATATTAATAATCGAAATTGGCTATTTGAACCTAATCAAGTTTGATAACTTAAACAAGAATAAAGCTATTTCAGTTTGGGATGTGTGAATTTAAAGATTGGATTATTGCCAATTAATTTCTTCTTGTTTTTTTTTTTGCCTTTACCACAACAAAAAAATTAAAAAAAAAAAAACATTTGGGCACTGAAAATGTAGAAAAACTTTTTTGTTAAAATCAATGTGGCTGAAACGGATGTCCATCGAAAATTGTTTTATTTTTAACCCAGTTCGTTTTTACCAAATCAAACCAAACCAAACCAGAAAAAAAAATTAATTCCACTCAATACACGTAATGTAAAATTTAGGAATTTTTTTTCCAATTTTCTTTCTTTTATTTAAACATTATTTAAGTAGAGAAATCTAACTTGAAAACCACTCAAAAATCGTCTAATAATGACTTAAATCAGAACTCGTTTTTATCAGTGAAATTGATTTTTATTTTCCTCTTTTTTCTTTTTTTTTCATTTTTTGTGAGTGTGTAAAGCTCTTGTCACTGAATAGAAAAATAAAGCTGATGACTTAATATATTGTCACATTAATATTATTCCAGTTTTTTTTTTTTTTTTTTTCTGTTTCTTTTTTTGCACAATTGACATTAATCGTTGATTTTATTTCTTTCCTATCGTTGAACAGTCACTTAAGGTATTCTAGCTAGCTTCTTTTTTTTCTCTCTTGTACTTATCGATTCTGTTTAAACAAATAAATATTAAAAGTGTATAATAAATCAGAAATTAATCTACGTTTTTCTGTTTTCTTTTTTGTAGTGTTTTAAAGGGGTGGTTTTCTCTGTTTTCTTTCAAATAATAACAAAACTAAAAATAAAATAATTAAACTTTAGCTTCATTATTTATTCTGTGTTTTTTTTTTTCGTATTTTTTGTAAGAATTTTTTTCTTATCACATTTTTTACATGCTTTTTACGAAGAGCTTTTCTTGGAAAAAACATTTATTTTTTTTTAAACAGTTTTAACTTGATTATCATTAATTCGAAAGAAACTTTAAGCGTATCTCATGACTTTTGTTAAGTAAACATTAGTACTATTACTTAGTTTTTTAATTATAATTAAATTATTTATTATCTATAAACTGTGTAATAAATATTTTTCTTATTTAATTCATTTGTAATAATCACATAAAATAATTGAATTATCACTTTAAATAAATTAAATTTAATAAAGAAATAATTTTTATTTATCCCTCAAGTGATGACTTGAGTTTAAACGATTATATGACCACCACTGGTTGATTCAAAATAAAAAAATTATTTTCTATGTGAAATTTTGTACTGTAAAAATGATGTTTTAATAAACCGGATACATAAATTGCATGACAGCTACACTATCTTCCTATAAGATAGAAACTTCTATAAAATCTTATTATCATTAACCTTTTTTTATTTTTTTATTATGTGATTTTGTTGTAAATATATTTTAGCCAACATTATTATTGTAATCAAAATAAATTCCCTATGCATTCTTACCTAAAAAACAATTATTGCATTCTTATAACAACCACAAACGTAACTTAAAGTAATATATATATATAAACATATTACTTAGTAACAATATAAAACATTTTAATTACGTAAAGTAAATGAATGTTGATAAGAAAATTTTCTAAAGCTCTAATACAAGGTTAAAGTTAAGCTTTGCTTATAACTAAATTATTCTTGTTTAAAATGTAATATAGCAAAAAACAAAAAAAAAAAAAACCAACCAACAATAAACTTAAAACCTTGGCTGAAAAACATACTTTGTTTTATGATAGCATAAATAGAATAATGCAATCAACGATAATGAAATTATAAAAAAAAAAAAAAAAAAAAAACAATTTCTCTTCTTTTTTAATAAATAAAGTATAAAAGAAAGTTTTTGCTACCGATGTGAAATAAAATTTTCTTGGAAATAGACTTTTATTTTTTATTTATTTTAATTTGTATATTTTTATGTTTTTATGTTTTTGGTTGTGTTATATTGCTTAAGGATATTTGATTACATTATTTCTATATAAGATAAATTTTGTCCTTAAAATACATTTTCACAATTAATACTTAAAAAAGTGAGCAATCATTGTATAAATTTCTCTGTGCTTTTATTCTTTTAACATCGGGTTCTCTTTTGGTTATATTATTTTAAGGGCTCATATATATACATATTGTTGTTGACCTGTTTTATTCTGGAATTTTATTCATATATAAACATATTTATTTAATTTACATAATCCTTTACCATTTCTATTCAGACACGCATCGTTAATTTTCAATGTTATTCATACCACGTATATGATTCGTTTAACGTTTTATAAACACATATTTTTCCAATAGGGTTTATTTTATTTTTTTTTATCCTGTATAATTTCACGGTAGAAACTTTAACGTAATTTTCCTCTTTATTTATTTTTTTGACTTTATTCAATTTATTAACATTTTTATTTATTTTTTTCGGTTTTTAGGCATTAATCTACGTTTTTTTTTTTTTTTTTAATATTACTTTGAGGAGAATAATTCAATAATCCTAATATTATTACATTTTGGTTTATCAATGAGTGATTTTTCATATCAGTTATTGTAAATTATAATATTTATAAGCGATTATTTTATAGAATAGAATTTTCAGTTCACTGTTTATTAAAAAAAAAATCTAGTTTATGTTCGATTAAAATTAAATAAATAAAATTCCAATCGTATCAAAAAAAAAATCACATCGTCTAAAAACTGATTTATATTTGGTTAGATTTAAGCTTTTTTTTAAATTAATAATTTAATAATTTACTAATTTAATCGAGGAGAACAGATTCTGAAAATTCGTTAAAAATTTTTATTTCTTTTCTTCTATTATTTTATGTTTTAATTCCTATTGGGATTAATCGATAAATTTCCAATAAAAAAAAAAAATATTATTATTATTTTTTAATAAATCATAAAGAAAGCATAAAAAATTTCTGAATAAATAAATGTGTAAGCTTTTAAAGCTTTAAAAAAAAAAAAGAAATAAATGTATGTTATTAACAACATAGAATTTAATGTTTCAGCTATTTATGATTTTATTTAATATAATTTTCATTGAGTATTTTGAAATAATAATAATAATTTTTTTTTTTTTTTTTATTGGTAATAAATGTTGAATATTTTTATCACTAATTTTCATTTCGTTGTTATTATTATTATTATTATGATTATTATTAACTAGAAATGTGTGGATGGGAATATTGTATATTTTTTTTTTATTGATTTATTTATTAAACAGTTTATTTATGCTTTAAATAAATTTAACACAATTTATTACACAATTAAGTGGATACAGATTTATTAAGTAAAATAAAATTCTACAAATGTGAAAAATTTAATTTTATTTTATTTAAAGTTGAGTACTCTGTGTCTTTGTTTAATTTATTTTTTTATTCGTACTGAGTGTCATTAAATTTTAAATAAAAATATATTAAAGCTTTAATAAATTTTTACTATGTCAAACAGAATACAGAAATATTGTAATGAGTGCATTATGTTAATAACACTTTACATCAATGATTATTAATTAATTAATTTTAAACAATTATATCGATATAATAATAATAATAAAAATTCAATTAAAAATCTTTAAAAGCGTTTAATTAAATAGCAATTAATAGAATTATAAATAATTATTAATAACAAAATTTTATTATTACATTACATTAATACAAATTTCCACAAAAAAAAAAAAGCACAACTTTTACTCGGAAATTACTATTAAACGATTAATAAAAATTGTTTTTTTTTTTTTGCTTTGTAATGGAATTTTTATAATTTTTTTTAAAGAATTTAAATACTTTGCAGTGCTGGGATTAGACTACCGTGGAACCGTGGAATCGACTACGTATTGGTTACTAAAATGCATGAAAAATATACAAAACTTCGTTGATCACAGCATTATGAATAGAAAAACTGTTACTCATATAGAAAACTCATTAATTATCTTCATCATTTGCACACCAAACCGATACATTAATTAATTAAAAATTGCAACAACTGTTTAAAAAAAAAAGTAATTAAATTTGAATAATCAACGAAAATGAAAAGAAAAAAAAACAAATAAAAATTAATTTAAAACATTTTTTTGTAGCTTCCAAAGTTTAATGAAGAAAAGCTTCATTTTTTAATTAACAAAATAAAAACTTAAAGAAAATTTAATTATGAAATAGATTTTACACAAAATAATAAAAAAAAAAACTCTGCTTGCACGTAAATAATAAAAATAAAATAAAAATAAATTAAAAATGCAAAAATTGAACAGACAAGAAGTCTGGAAGAATAAAGATATTCTATATTATGGAAGTAGAAAAATATATAAAACAGAGCATTTGTTGAATTTATTTGAATATAACCAAAAATAATAATTAAAACAACAAAAACATTGTTATACAAATTTTTCAACATTTAGTAGTAGTTGCAATGCAACAACAGCAAATGATAATGAAAACAAAAAATAAATTTTTTTTTATTAAACAACATAGAAACATATGCATATTTTCCGTTTATAACATGAAATAAAAAAAAAAATTCCCAAAAACAAATTAAATTACCCATGCATGCAATGTATCTTTTTATTAAAAAAAACAAAAATTCTCTCGCTGGTTTTCTATGGTTTTCCATTCGTGGCTGTTTGTTTATTTTATTCTTTGTAATCCAACACAGAAATATATTTTTATTTGATTTGTAATTAGTGTTTTGCTAATTTTTAGGATTAGTGAATTTAGTAAAAGCGCTTACTTAACAAGTTTTTTTTTTTTTGTGTATAAATTAGTTTTAAATAAATATTTAGATATCACGCCGTGATTTTTATATTTTTAATTTGCATAGGATTGATTTGTATTAATCATGAAACGTCAATAGCATAAAATGATTATTTTCAAAACGCTTGTTAACCACTCTTTAAAAAAAAAAAGAAAAAGAAGCGAAATAAATAAATATTTTAGGTCAGATTTAAACAGATTTACCATTACAGTAAACAATAGCCTTCGGTAATACAATCGAATATTCGTTGTTTTCAAGTCATAAAATGAAATAACCTAAAGCTAATTTATGCACGTGCCAGCATCTCTCTTATATTAAACTTTTCTTTTTTTTATTGTAACATTAAAGCAGTTCGGTGTGAATTAATTTATTTATAAAAGAATGATAAATGAAATCAAGACGAGAAAGCATAGCAAATGGAAAAGAATTTAATTTCCATTGATTGTTACGAAAAACTTTTTATAATCAAATAAAATGCACAAAATTTCTTCTAGGTGTCTGACAATAAACCAGTCAAATGATTTTTGTAATTCATTGAAAATCTTTAATCTCATCAATTAAATCATCATTTCGTTGCAACAGAAAAATCTCTGACAAATCAAACTATACAAAAAATTTAATTACACATAAAAAGCAAATTTTATTCATAATTGACAATCAAAAAAAAAAAATTTTTTTATTCAATATCAACATTTATAAAATTGTTTTTTAATAATTTTATTCATTATCAGCAATAAAAATTTGATTTTTTATTTTATTCCCAATATCCTGTGTTAACAGAAATGTTATTCTGGTGACTTAAATGCATTTCCGTATTAATCATTAAATTTAATTAAATTAACTGAAGAAAATCGTGAAAAAAAAAAAAATATTTAGCATGCACTACGTAAGATAATATCAAATGCAAGCTTTAATAATTTTGTACAGATAACAGAAAATATAATTTAATTATTTTATAAATGTGCTAATTCAATATTAGCATTAAAGAAAAATATTTTTCTAGAGATCAGTCAATGGTTTTTTTTTTTATTAGACTTTACAACCGCATATTTACATTAATTAATTAATAAAATAATTTATCCAGCCTGAATACAATAAATTTATATCTGATAGACAACGTAAACACTTGCATTATTATTATATTATTTTTTTTTTTAAATTAAATCTAACAAAACGCTTTTAATAAATAAAAAAGAAACAAATTTATTTTGACCTAATTATTGTAAAGCAAATAATTGATAATGAAATTGCACAAAATAAAAAATAAAACGGTGATAAGGCATTTTTTAATAAATAATTTAATTGCATTTTTATTTATTTTATTATTTTTTTTTATTTATCATGAAAGTTCAATAATTTTTCTGTAAACAAAATAATTTTAATACAAATATTTTACAGTGGTATGCATACAGAATTGTAAAATTCAGTAGACAGATAGATAGAAGTAGAAAAAAATAATAATTAAAACATTTACATAGAAATACGCTTGGAAATTTTTAAACCGAAACATTTAAATAACTAAATTTAAGGTAAATAAAAGTTTGTTTCAAAAAAAAAACGTGATTAGACTAGAAGTGGAACTAAAACTACTGCAACTGCATTTACTTTTTATATTTCTAGTTAATTTGGACACGATACATGTGATGAAAATATTCACTTATAGTATGAAAAAAAAAAATGTTTCTTTTTTATGCTGTAGACAGTTTAAATGCATTAACAAATCGTGCAGTAGTTTTAATGCAAATAACCTCAACAAACCGTGTCACATCCAAAGTGAATGCATAATCAAATATAACAAAAAAAAATAAAAGCATTAGACTGAGATTAATTATTAATAAAATAATTATTTTTGCATGCATTTATGTATTGATCAGGTAATTGAAAAGCCACTTCTCTCAGAATCAAAACCAAGTAAAAATCATTCATAAAATAATAAAAAATTTAATCTTTGTGTTACTAGTAAGGATATGGTAGTAGAGGTTAAATAATTTAATTAATTTACTTTAACTGTATCGTCTGCTGTAGACAACAGCAAAAAAAAATAAAAGCTTCATTAACCAAAGCACAATCGTCTTAAACACAGTTCAAATTAAGTAACATTTCCATGTAAACGTTTAATTAATTTTTTTCCTCTATTTTTGCTAATTAAATAATAACAATAAAAAAAAATTACTAATATCACGTAGATAATTAAATATTTTAATTAAAGTGTTCAGTTAGTTATTCCGCATATTACATTTTTAATTATAAAGGCTAAAAAAAAAACAAAACAAAAATGTTAAAATATTATTTATTTTCAATAATAATCACAACATTATTAATATTTTTGTTGAATTCTTTATATAAATTTTATAAAAAATGTTTAATTATAAATAAAATACCGGGACCACAAATGATACCAATAATTGGTACAAGTTGGATGTTTTTTGGTGTGAAACGTGAAGGTAAAATTAAAAAAAAATAATAAAAACATATTTAAAAGCTTATGTGTAGAATAGTTTTCTATTTTTTTTTTCCATTACATTTATGTATCGCGAATATTAAAGTTGTATAAACAAAAAGTTTTATTACTTAATTATAAACACGCTATTAAATGTTTAACAGATTAAATCGTTTTAATTTTAATGAAATAGAAAGAAAAAATAATAACAGAGAATAGTGGAAAATTTAATTAAACTACATGACAATAAACCATCAATTTTTTGTTCTTATTTCAAAATAATAATTACAGATGTGACTTTTATTACACTTTTTCCAACTTAAAATAAGAATAGAAAATACACAAATCACCGCCAAGTTTTATTCGAAAATGATTTATTAAAAAAAAAAAAAAAATGTTTTTATCTTTCTGATCTAATCGATTCTGTTATACTTTTTTTTCTTTCTATTTTTTTTTTTTTTTAAGTAATTGAGATATATAGAGGAGAATTTATAGGGTAATCTCGTTTAGAAAAATATAATATGTTTATTGACAGTTTAATCGATGACTATACATAATTTAACAAACATGTTATTACATATTAAACAGATGATAAATATTTAAAAAGTGAAGCAAACTGAAAGCAAAAAAAAATAAATAAAATTATTTCCTCTTTAATTAAATCGATTTAAAAGAATCTTCTGAACATCCCCCATATATATATATATCTCTTTAATTACCCAAAAAATTCGACAGCACATGATAATTTATTTCAATGGCACAAGTTAAAATAAAGTTTTTAACACTTTTATATTCAATTGAGGTTACCAAATTGTATAAAGCTGACAAAAGTTTACTTTTAATTAAAGAAAACACCTATTTACCCGCTAAAGTAAGATGAATAAAAAAAAATAAAAAAAATAGAAGAATTATTTCATGAAATATACATAAAAATGTTACACTAAAAAGAAATAGGAAAATAAATTCAAGTAAAATTCATACTTTTAACAAACTAATCATGTCAAACGAAATAAATTTTCCATCGCGTCTATCTTTTTATTTTATTTGGGTAAAAAAATTCTAATAATTTACTAGAACATAACTTTATATATGTATGACTTAGCCAAAAGTTTTAAATATTGAATAAGTAATAAATTTTAAATGTATAATGCAGAAAAAAAAAAACTTTTTTATTTGTTATAAATTAAAACATTTGTTTGCTGTGTACCCTCGATTATATCTTGATGTGCTTTTGCTTCATTTTGGTTACATTGATTCTCAATTTTTTTTTTTTTGCAGATATTTTTTCAATTTTAAATAAACGTTTCTTGGAGTACGGTAGTATTTATCGTATTTGGATTGGTAATATACCTCATGTTAGACTTTCAAAAGCTGAATGCATTGAGGTAAATAGAAGAAAAAAAAATTATTTAATTATCACATTAATAACGCTGATTTTATTTATTTATAGCCGATATTAAACTCAAGTCATCATATTGAAAAATCATTTAGTTATGATATGCTAAAAGATTGGCTTGGAGAAGGTTTACTTACAGCAAAAGGTAAAAAATAAAAAAATTGTTTTAATCATTTATCGTTAGTTTAATAAACATTTCATGTCTTGTTTGCATTTTTATATATTTTTATAATAAAATTCTTTCAATCTATTTACATATGATTAGGAAATTAATTTAATTATTCTGATTTACTTTATAATTTATAATTACAAAACCAAATTGTGTTTAATTAAAAAAAAAAACTAAAGCAAATAAATGTTTCTGATGTTTTAATGACACACAAATATAAATTTTTACAAACAAAAAATAAAAGCTCTGTTTATATCAAAGTAAATAATATTTCATTATCTAAAAATGTCATTAAACTAAAAATCAATTAGAAAATGGAAAAACAAAACTTGTTTTCGGTTTTATTTTTCACCTGAAAATCTGTAACAATTGAGCGCATTTACAGCTACAATACAAATCTCTATAAAATCTCTATTTAATATTTTCTGTGTACGATAATCCACTAAAAACTATTTACTTTACATAAATAAAATAATAAAAAAATTGGAATAAAAAAGTTGTGTAACCAAGTTGTAGAGCTTTGCAGATCTATATTTCAACTATTATCTGATCTGGTATTCAAATAGAAACAAAAAGTATTTGTCGCGTTTTGTGATTATTTCTAAGTTTTTTCTCCTCAATGTTTAAAGAACACAAAATATAGAAAAAAAAAAACTCCACCAAAAATTCTACAATGTTCTACAAGAGTTCTATTTAAAAAAAATAAATAAAATATATTATGTGATGCAACATGATGGCTGTATGCATTGTTTATATAATTCTGTTCTTCTTTTTCGTTTTTTTAATTTTTTTTTTTTGTTTGAATATAAATTTTTATATGCATTTCCAGCATAAAATAATATAAAAGTTAAATTCCTTTTTATTCTTCTTACCTTGTTACATTTAAATAATATATATTTTCCACTTGTGTACGACTATTTTTCCATTTAATTTTTCTCGTACAACATACCATTGGTATCCAGAAGAAAAATAAAATTGGTTAAATAGAAAACCAGCAAAAATACAAAAATCTTAAAGAAAGAAAAAAAAAAACACAATTTTTAAATAAATAAATCTTGTCAAAATAAATATTATTCAGCATGTAAAATATATTAATAATAATAAAAAAATTATTAAAACACCTGTTTGTTTAAATATTAAACACAGAAAAATTCTCCTATTAACTACTCAACATATTTTTCGTTATTGTCGACCAGAATCTCTCGTTACAAGTAAAGTTTTTTTTTTTTTTTTACTCCTAGTTGTATTACCATAAAGTTAGATTAGTTAGAAAAATATAATTAAATAAAAAATCAACGTAATCAGATCATCTAGCAGTGAAACATTATGAAATAAATCGTTAAACAATTTTAAAACAAAACTTGTTCAACGATAGAAAAATGTATTCAAGTTAGAGATTAGCTCAGTGCTTGGTTTATCATTTTGGCAAGACTTACGAATTTTTTTCATTTTTAATACTGCACTTCATGCATTATTTTTGTTAAAAAAAATTAAATAAAAAAGCACAAACAAACATTTTATTTAAACATTTATGAATGGTTTACAGTGAAAAATCTTATTGAAATTCAATTGAAAATTACTAAAAAGAAAAATATTTTTCTGCTGATTATGTTAAAACTGAATGAATTTATGTTTATACCTTTTATAATGCAAGGATAATATTCATTGGTAAACGAAATAAAGTCAAAATCCTTGTGATTTACTTAACTAAATTTCTGTAAACTAATAAATAAATAAACTAAATAATAATAATCTGTTAAAACCAGCTAAAAAATTGTAAAAATAATTTTATTGTGTAATGCACTTTTGTTACTTGTTATAAAATGTACATTAAATGTTAATTAGTTTATACAAAAAAATATTATTATTATTATTTTTTAATTAAAAGGTGAAAAATGGTTTCATCATCGTAAAATAATAACGCCAACATTTCATTTTAATATTTTGGAGAATTTTTGTGTGATTTTTAATGAGAAAACCGAGATTTTAATAAATATTCTTGGTAAGAATATAAATAAAAAAATTGATATTTATCCATTTATAACAAGAGCAGCATTGGATATAATCTGTGGTGAGTTTTTTTTTTTTTTTAATTAATTATTGAATTTGATTTTTATAATAATAATAAATTTTTTTTTTTTAATTTTTTCGCTTCTAGAAACTGCTATGGGTACAAACGTCCACGCCCAAGAGTCTGACGAAAATGAATACGTTAAAGCTGTTTACAAGTAAGACATAATCAACAAACAAAAAAAAATTCCATTTTATATGTTATCTTGTTATCGTTAACAACATCTAATGTAATAACAAAAATGATTTTTCCTCTCGTTTATTTTACTGTAGTTTTGTTGTTGCTGGAGCTTTTTTGTGTGTGTATTTTTTTTCATTGGTTATAGACAAGATAATTTTAGTTTTGCTTTTGCTTCTATTTTTTTTTTTTTTTTTATTATTTACTTACGACTGTACATATATTTATTAAAATTAGAATATAAACAAAATTTCATTTTATTTTTTTATTTTTTTGGCTTAAATTGTTTGTGCTTTTTATATATTTTGTTATAATAAAAGAAACAACAACAAAAGCCCTCCTACTACAACAATTTATTATTACAATTCGGTCTTTATGTGCTGTTGTTTGGTTTTTTTTTTTTTTCTTTATATTTTCATCATTTTCATTCATTTTATTTGGAACAAAACTGTCCCAGTTATGTAGCTAGATTTTTGCTAGCTAAAGCTTTTATCATTTTAAATGAAATGTGTATTAAAGAATAAAATAAAAAAAAAAAAAAAAACTAAAATGCAAACAAAATCTAATATTTCATGTCAAGAATAAAAAAAAAAAGAAATTTCTGTGTTATTTTAGTCATCTTTAATAAAAAAAGAATTTTTTTTTTTTTTTGGTTCTTATTTATATAGAAGAAAAAGATTTATAACACCCCCAAACTAAAAATAAGCACACCCGCTATTGTTGTATGTATGTCGTGCTTTCGTTTTATTTTATTTTTATATATATATTTTTTTTTGTGTTATTAACCAATATCACCCCATCATTTCTTGAGTCTCGAGTGACTTGTTTTATTCATTTTAACCAGAACAGAAAATATTGTCGAAAGACATGTAAGAAAGCATAAGAAAAAAAAAAGCTAAACTAAACTAAACAAGCGAATAATAATAATAATAATAATAATAATAAAATGTGCGTCGACTATATTATTATACGCTCACTGATTTCATATTGTCTTTAGTATTTTGAGCTTTTTTTTCTCTTTTTAAACAGAAGCTTCTTTATTTTCTACTATAAAAAGTATAAATTTTTTTTTCATTTCTAAATGTTTGACAATAAATAAAATGTTTGAGGGAAAAAAAAAGAAGAAGAAGAATTTTTTTTTTTTTTTGTTCTATGGTTATGTCTTTGCAGCTTTTACTTGTACGTTTCATACTAAATTATTAAGTTTTTTTTAGAAACTTTATAAATTATGACATGTTATGAATACATATATAAGCCATCGAAAAATAAAATAAAAGAAAAGAAAAAATTAATAATATTATTAACTAAACTTTAACCAGCTAAACTTTAACAACAATAACTTTAATATAAATAAAAAGTTTCATATTTATGCTTTCAAATGATTGTTGAAGTTTTTTTTTTTTTACTACATTAAGTGTTTGTTTATTGCTTTTATTTTTTATTTCACAACAGTATTATGATTGATTAATAATAATTTAAATTATTAACCCATAATTGATTAATATTTGTTTATACAAAAAAGCAAATAATCAAAAGCTTTTTATATAAGCAATAAAAAATAAAAACTTTTACACAAAAAATAGTGTCAATAGTATGAAGAAAAAGTTTTTCAATTTAATAATTATACACAGAATTGTTCGGTTATAACGCCGTTAAAACTTATTACTTAAAAAAAACAGCACACACACACAGAGAGAAAGAACGAAAGCCATTTGAGAACAATAAAAAAGTTTAATAAAGATTTTGTTAAACCGAAAATGTTCTCCACTTATCCAAGGTTATTATGGTAATAAAAAAAAAAATGTTTGAAAATATTTAACGCTACAGGAAAGAAAAAGTTTTAGACGCTTTAATCCAAAATGACCTTTAGTAAAGTTATAAATTAAAAGATCAATAATATTTTCCCTTTTTACTCCCGAAACAAGTAGGATATTTGACTTGGAACATAAATACTCTGCTAATTCTCTATTATTTTCAATAATAATAATTTTCCATCATAATTTCGTAAAAATTAAGCCAAGAAATGTCTTCTTAAGAAAATTAAATATTTGTATTAATAAAAAATAAAAACAAATCAAAAAAAAAAAGAAGCTTTAACGGAAGTCTAAAGTTTATAACGAAAATTTATTTGTAGAAATAAATAATAAAAATCCTTAAAACTGCAATATTGTGGGTTTGGTTCATGTTTTTCTTCTATGTTTCATACTTTAAAGTCATATTACACCTGATATTTTACATGTATAATACTTTGATAAACCGTAAAGCTTTGTTTAAAACTAATTAATCATTAAAGAAAACAAGACAAACAAACAAAAACAACTGTATATTTATTTTAAACAAATATTGATATTGAAATATCCGAAAATGTAAATAAACAAAAGTAAAGTAAAATTTATTTGATTTACTTAAATTATTTTCATTATTTGATTGATTGTTTATCTTCTATGCTATTTATACAATCAATAAAATTATTGTGATTTAGTTAAGTAAAGTTAAATAAATGGTTTTTTTTTTTAAATGTTTTATCAAAGCTTAAAGCTTTTCTCTCTTTTATTATAGCAAAAAAACAGAAAAGAATTTTCCTATTTTTTTACAAGATTATTTGTATGATTAAGCCAAATATTAACTGATTTTTTTTTTCATATTTGTAAAAGCCTTCTTGTGGCAATAAAGCTACTCGTGTCTCTACAAACATCGATAGAAGAAATAAAAAAAAAATTATTTTATTATTTTATTTCTAACAAAAAAAAAAAAAACGTTTATGCTTTTAAGCTTAGCTGAAAACGTGTCACGTACAATAAGCTTTAAATATTTATTACTACTTTAAAGCTTTAAGAAATACAATTTTTATGTAACAATTATAACCAATACACATGCACAGTGGAAAATTCTATTTAACAAAAAAATGGAAAAAAAGCCCTCAAAAGCCCATTATTCATATTCAATGAATAGACAAAAATAAATTACAGACAAAAATACTTAAAACTTAAATCAGAGATCAAAATTCATTTTTATTTCATTTTTTTTTTTACTATTTATAACCCCGCTCTTGGTTTAATTAAATGACGAAAGATCGACGATAAACAGATGGAAATAACTATTTAAAAAAAAAAAACAGCACAAAATGCTAATCCTTTTCGCTTTTTTTTCTTTTTATTTACATAATTTAATTGCTTTTAAATTACTTCTACTTCCTCCTGTCTCTTCTACTTTTTTTTTATTATAAATTCAATTGTTTTAATTATTTTATTATAATCATTACTCCTCTTATTATAATTTATCTTAAATATTTTATTAATTCCTGAATGCATTTAATATTAAAGTGCTTGAAAAAGTTGAAATATTCAATAAAAAAAAATATTTTTTTTCGTTCAGTATGCTCTTTGTGATTTAAATAATTTTTCTACATAGTTTGGAATAAAATATTGCAAAGAACGGACCAGTTATTGATAAAATAAAATTCCCTTGATTGGACAAACCTTGGTTTTAGATTTTAAAGTGCAAACACCTAGGATTTTTAGCAATAACTTGAGAAAAAAAATATCTATGAAAAGTTTTAATTTAAAACTTCAAAATAAACATTCGTACCAAGTACAATGTAGGTTTGTTTCTTTATTTCTGAACAGATATTTCCATGGTAGATGGCCTGAAATAATTTTTAGAAATTTATTCACCAGGAAGTAACCATTAATTAAATCTCTAAACACAAAGTATTTAAATTTAAATCAAGCAAAAAAACCTACAAAAACCAAACGTAACCTAGTTTATAAAATTGATTAAAAATTTATAAACAATCAAAATTTAATGACTTTACAAAAGTATTTCTGCACTCCATAAACTCATATTTAAGTAATTATACCTTAAAAGCAATAGCAAACCAAAAAAAAAAGAAAAAAAAAAATCTTACTTCCTAAGTATTTTCCGTAAACAATCAACGTGCCAACAATCAATTTTCTAAGAAACTGAAAATAGATTTAAAAAGCAAAAAAAAAAACTAATTTCTTACAACATGTGTAGTAGTTAAAAATAAACTGATTTCGTTAGCTTTATCATCATCGTTGTTGTTGGTGTTAACATTAAGAAATTGTTTATTTCTCACTTGCTAATACACATTTTTTATTTACTTCTAGAGTCAGCCATTCAACAACAAATCGTATACTTAAACCGTGGTTACAGTCAGACTGGTTGTATCATTTATTGCCGGTTGGACGTGAATATAAAAATTCACTGAATGTTTTACATGGCTTTACAAATAATGTAATAAAACAGCATAAATTGAATAGAATGAATAAAGTAACAACAAAAAATCATGATGATGATGATGATGTTGTGGATGGTGATAGTAATTTATTTATAAAAAAAAAACGTTTAGCATTTCTTGATTTATTATTAGACGCTAATGAAGTTAAAAATGATTTAACTGATGCAGATATCCGTGAGGAGGTGGATACCTTTATGTTTGAAGTAAGTTTAATTAATTTGTCTCCTTTTTTTTTTTATTATTATTATTAATAATAATTAAATTACAAAACCAAATAACGACGACAAAGTTAAAATTTATATGAAGAAATTCCGTAAATTTTATTCTTGATTATACAGGTAAAATGTAAAATGAAAAATAAAAAAATCTATACGCTCTTTGTAATTCATTTTGGTATTCGCTGCCACAAGTCGGTTGCTTTAAACCTTTTGCTCCGTGTACCGTAACAATGAATAACAAATATAAGAATAAAACGAAAAATTCCTATTGTATTAAAAGTATTTCAATTTAAAGGAAATACCTTAATGGTTGAACAATGAAATGCACTTCGGTTTTAATACAAAAACTAAGAATAAGAAAGAAAATAAAAAACAATTTTTTAATGAAAAATTATAAACTTGTTATAGAGGTTTATTACTCAGTTCAACTAGTTGCAGCAAATATTGATTGTGGTAATTGTTATCAATAAAAATAAATAAATAAAAAGGTGGAAAAGGTTTCTTACAACTGTTATACACAGACAAATCTAAAGTATTGGCACTTTGAAGTAATTTATTCAAGTTTATATCTTTTGGAATTTTCGATTTATTTTAATTCACACAGGCAGAAATTCTAAATTACAATTTTCCTTATTTTCTTATTATTTTCTTCAATTTCCCACATTACAATACTTTATTCATGTAGAATTATAAGAATGAGAATATATTTATTTTTTTTTTTTTTTATACAACGCGAACAACCGAAAGCAGTAATAATATTGATTTACATAGAAATTTTCTTAATTCACCTCAATTATTATTATGTTTTTACCTTGTTTTATTGTTTTTTTTTTTTTACAATCAAAAATAATATTTCAATCAAATTTATTTATTTTTTAATAAAAAAAAAAAAAAGGGAAAAACTTTTTACCAAAAATTAGTTTTTTTTTTCTTATTTTACTTTTTTAACTTTTTAACTTTATCGCTGTGCTGCTATTAAAAGTTTTAATGGTAATGATTTATAATTTATTTAATAAAATTGGTATTTTTTTTTTATTATTCTTATTCTGATAGATAAATTGGGTTTTGTTTTTTCCACTGTGCCTTGTTTAATAAATAACTAAGGAATCTAAAATTGATCATAATATTTAAATTTCTCTTAATCCAAATTTAACATCTTTCGTCAAACAAAACGAGGACAAGAATTGAATGAAATATCAAATAAAAGAAAACGAAGAAAAATTATGAAAGTTAAAGAATAACAGAAAAGTTAACAGAGTAGAAAACGTAGAATTATATCAAAAGTTAAAAACCATGAAAAAAGGTTTGTCAATAAAACTTTGACAAACATCCGTTTGCAACTTTTTTTTTTTTTTTTAGTACTTTCAACAAGGTAAATCAATTGATTTCTTTTTCCTTTTTTTTTTTTTTAACATTTTTCCCTGATTGATTTAATTAATTCATCTAGCTAATAAGGTAAAACAAGAAAAAAAATAAAATAAAAAAATATAAAAGTGAAATGAAACAGAAAAACAAACCAAAATACTTTAGCTATGTAAACTGACTTAATAACCAAATAAAAACAGATGGGATGTCATTTCTTTAGCTTTAACTACTTTGTTATAATTCAAAGCAAGCAAAGAAACAAAAAAAAAAAACATAAAAAGCTCACCAAGCAAGGATGAAAAATAAATAATGTCAGAAATTAAGTAGCAAAGAAAAAAAGAGCACGAACAAGTTTAAAGAAAAAGAAAAACAACCAGATTTTTGTCGTCATCTTGTTGAATTCTGTAATAAAGTCGCAATTTTAAAACAAGATGTCACATGGCACGTTGTTGGTATCCGTCTTATTTTCATTTTCTTAGTTCTATTTCACCCTCAACTGTATAACCAAAATATTTCTCATATAACAATCATGTGTACTTTTGTATATTGTTAAATTTTTTTTATTTTTTTTCCTTTAAAGTATCTATATTCCATATGAACCAGCTATGAAGCTGGTTGCTTCTATATGTAACTCTGGTTGACTTTTTATTTAGCTAAAAAAAAAACAACAACCAACAAAGATAAAGCTCTACAGTCAGCAGTATTTAAATTAGAGTCATTTTTTGTGTGTGATTCACGCTAAATCGTTCATCTTTAAGTTACAAGAAATTTCGAATGAACAAAAAAAAAAAAGGGAAGCAAGCAGATTCCTCTTCTCTTAACACAAAAACATACAACGAAATAAACAAAGTCAGTATTTTCCAGTAACGGTAGACAACGTATTTTTGTTACACGAAGCACAAAAAAAAAATGTTGAAGAAAAAAAGGAAAGAAATCCTACACATGCCCAAGCCAGAGGAAAAAAAAAGAATTTTCTTTTTTTTTTTTGCGTGTACATTTACTGAAGAGTCACGCAAAGAAATATCAACAAGGCAACTATACCAACTACCTTCTTATGGGGGTGGTATGGCAAACGGCACACGCAATGTCGAATTAAGGATAATAGGTGCCATCAACATATTTTCCACATTTTTTTTTTTAAACTTATTTTTGTGCTCAAGTAAAATAACATACATAAGGGTGAATGTATTATGAGAAGCATCAAAAAATGTTCGTGTGTTCGCCTTTGTAACACGGGTACAAACAGTACAATGGCGATGACGATGGGTTTATTCATTTTTTTGTAACCAAAAATGGAAGAAGAATTCCTCTATTAGTATTACTTTAAAGAAAGTATGGTGGTAAAAGGAAATCTTTACGTTGCGTTATCTTTCCAATGTTCTACATAATGTCAAATCACAAATTATTTACGTTAACCAAATATGTTTTATATGTTTTATAAATACGTAAAAAAAAAGCATAATATTATGTTCAATTTAATTTCTGTTATAATTTATCATCTTGTTTTATTGTTCAAATATTTTTATTTTTATTTTTATTTTTATTTTAAAATAACGCAAAATAAAGCGCAATAAACTTTTCTTGTTACCTTGGTTAAGAAAAGTTTTCTAATTTTTTTATTTTTTGAGAAAAAGCACCGAGTTAAATACATTAAAATAAAATTACCACACTTTTTATTCCTTATCTAACATTTCTCTTAAGTTGTTATCATTGTTTCCTATTATCCTTTTTTTTTTTCTTATAAAGAGAAATTTACTTCCTTTTGCAACGACAACTTAGTTTTTCCGCCAACACATATTTCCCATGTTAACCACCACCTAGACCTACCCTTTTTTTATTATTTATTTTTATTTTTACTCTCCTTGTATTACTTTTTTTCTTATAGTGACACCAATTTTGTTTTTTTTTTTTTTTTTCTTTCCTTTACTTTTCTATATAGTTGATTGTTGTTAAAAAAAAATAAAAAAAAGTGTGAAAATTCTTTTAGTTGGTTATAAGGTCATGGCCAGAGGCTACCAAATTATTTTCCAACAGAAAATTCTTTT
The DNA here is from genome assembly GCA_961205885.1 of Ptychoptera albimana. NCBI lineage: Eukaryota > Metazoa > Arthropoda > Insecta > Diptera > Ptychopteridae > Ptychoptera > Ptychoptera albimana. Next base: position 7,819,329 of record OY540801.1, on the reverse strand, counting down.
CGTTGCTTTTCTTACATTCTTTCCTCTTTATGCTACAAATAGAAAACAACAAGGATATATATATATAGAAAAAAAAAAATCAATACTGACCGAAAATTGGTAAATTTATGTAAAAAAGTAAAAAAAAAAAAAAATTTATTTTAATATTGGGTGTTGATACTCTAATAACATAATAATGCTTTTTGTATATATATATATATATATTTTTCCTCACTCATAGATCCTTTTTCACTTTTCGTTATTGTTTTTAATATATGTTTCATCTTCTTATCAATCCTAACACCATATTCATATTACATTACAACATTACATTGGATATTGTTTTAAAGAACCAAAAAAAAAAAAAAACAAGCAAACAAAACAAAAAAAAAATGATTGTATCAAGTCACGTAAATTTAATATTATACACGTACGATTTTACATTTATTATTATTATTATTATGCTTTCTTCTACATTCTTTTAATATAAATTGTGATAATTTTTAATAATAAAAATCTTCACATTACTTATCACTAAATAAATAAGCAAAGTCTGTGCAAAAAAGCACACAGCAAATGAATAAGAAGATAAAGATGAAGATGAGAAGATGAAAAAAAAAAAGGAAATCCTAATTATAAAAGATTTTCAATATAGATTATACCAGTTATATAGCTAGTGTTGTTGATTAATTGAGCTTTTTGTGATGGTGCAGTTAATGATTTGTGTTATTGAAAATTTGCTTGCACAACACTTTACTTGTTATAATAAATGGGGACATTTAAGTGATTTTACTTTTTTATTTCTTATTCAATTTGCTTGACGATCTCTTTTATTATTTATTTTATTTTTTTTTTTTTTTTGTATTCTCAAGTGTTTTTAATCGTTTATTAGTTTGTTACGATTTTACACTACTTACTCAGAATACTAGAGCATCTTGATAGAAATTTATTTTTATTATTTAATCATCACACAAATTATTTATTATTATATTAATTAAGAAAAAACTTATTTTTTTTTTTAGTTACACACAGAAAAACAAAAAAAAAAAGGGTTGGAACTCATATTTTCCTAGTAAAATCAGCAAAAACACGGCACACAAAACAAAAATTATTTTATAAATAACTCGACTTGAAATCAATACAAAGTTAATAAAATTTCGAATGTTCAATCAAAAAATAATTGATAAAAATATAGATTTTCCATCACAAAGCACTAAAATGCAGAATTTGTGGTAAAAACATCACCATCAGCTTCTGTATTTTTTTGGTACCATCAAAACAATTTAAACGACAATAAAACTAATGATAGAGAAAAAGACAGAATACAAGACAGATAAATAATTTTATTGTTTCATCTAATAATAAATGATCATCTGTCGTATTGTTTGAACATCATAAAGCTAAGCGATTTTCTACAATTTTTGTTTAAACCATTTCTAAAGTATAAAGCCCCTACAGAACCATTACCTTAGTCTACTTTAAAAAGTAAAAAAAAAAAAACATCACAACCATGTGCAATATTATTGCACGACGACGTGATATCGTGTTTTTTTTTTTTTTTTTGGTTTGGTTTGTGTTTCAATTTTTAAAACAGCAGTAGTAGCAGCAGCAGAGCTTAATTTTGAGTTTAGCCAGAGACAGAGAAAAAAAAAACTGTTTTCAGTTCAGGCAGACTGTGTATTGTTTCTGCGTAACCTCGTTGACCTCAAAAACGAATTTTTTTCATTTTGTGTGTTGCCTTTTGTTTGATAAAAATAACTCCTTACACCCTCAGCCCCATAAGTTTTTTTTTTTTTTTGATTTTTGATTTTATTTTTACTAGTTTTGTATTTGATTTATCTATTTGTATCTACTGTACAAGAGAAAACGATAAAATAACGTAAAATCTGGCCTAAATCGGTTTTTTTTTTTTTTTTTTAAGAAAATAGATCTTGGTTTGTTCGCCTTTCACCATTTTTATCTAGAATATTTTTTTTTTTTTGTGTGTGCTTTTTGCGTTTTTAATATATATAAAACTAAACCATTATGAAATATAATCTAAGATTTGTGTTTTGTATCAGCGAAAAACATGACCATACTACATATTTTTTTGTAAAACGATAAAAACGCATTTTTCTTCTCTATTTTATTTTAAACCGGCTGCGATAAGGGCACACACTGTCACAATTCGCATGATGGGCAACAATTTTTACCTACTGACACTACGTGACTTTATTTTTAAAATATTTTCTCGAATCTTATCAATGTACAGGAAGTAGCAAAAAATTAAAAAAAAAAAAAAAAAGTCTAAATTTATCATCTCTAAAGCTCTAGCAAAAAAAAAAAACTTTTATTTTGTGACATTAACCGTGGAATTTAAACAAAAAAAAAATTCCATTCGGTTTATTATTATTATTATTTCACAAAATTTTCCAAAGCGTTTAAGATGATACGCGTGACCCAGAATTTTTAATTTTATTTCTTGTTTTTAATAATAAAAGTTTTTGAGTTTTTAAATAAAATCAATGAATGCAGAAAAAGTAACAAAAAAAATTCAATGAAGCTTATCGACATGACTCAGGTTAACGAGTAACCAGACCCGACAGATAAATCAAAGATTAAGTAACCAAACATCAGTATACGACTTAACTTAAGATTAAATATTGTAAATTAATCTTATGTACCGTTAAATGTGTTTATCGTATTTCATAAATCAGATTAAAGTCATTCAGATAAATCAACAATAAAAAAAAAATACGCAAACGACGAGGACGACGACATAAAGTTTTTTTCTTTTTTTGGTTTAACAACTCAATAATATTATTTATAACATTTATATGCAATGCGCGTTAAACACTTATTTACATAATTTATGTTCTTAATTATTAATTATGTTATTATTAATAATGTTTTTTTTTTATTATTATATGTCACACAGGGACACGATACAACAACATCTGGTATAACAACCGCATTATTTTTAATTGGTCAACATGAGGATGTGCAAGTAAGAAGCTTTTTTATTTTTTTTTTTTTTTTTCTGTTATTCTTGTAGTAGTAACATTCCATAACATTTTTATACGTTTTCTCTGTAAATTTTTAATGTCACTCGCTGGCAAGTTTCATTTTATTTAAACAGCATAAAACAGGCAAACAAATTTTTATATAAAAAATTTATTTTTCTTATTAACAAACCGAGAAAAATATATCTGAAAGAAAGTTAGTGAATTTTTTATAATTTAATCTTAAGCGGAAGGTTATTCAAAAGGTTTTCTGCTGTTTTTTCATTTTATTTTTGAATTCCTTAGTCTGAAGGATAGGAAAATGATTTATGAAAAAACAAAAAAAAAAAATTCTTTTATAAATATTTTTCTAAAATTTTGAGCTGACAACTCGTAGCTATGTTACTTCAGGCAAAATGGTTAAAGGGCAGCGCACAATTGGTTATTATTGTGTCCAGTCCTCTGTTCTTGATAATCCTTTGGGATTTAATACTATTTTTTTATTTTATTTTCCAACTAAACCATAACAAACGACAATAGCTACGCTACAAAAACCACAACAAAAGAATTAAACAAAAAAGAAAAATGCTATTTCGTCAAATCAAATTCAGACGATAAAATGTGACTCTAAGGTGAGGCCAAAATAATAACAAACAATAAGGAAACAGGAATCCAAAGGATGAATTTACATTTTCGATTGACAATAATCATCAACGGAATAAAAGAAAATCACTTACAGTGAATATTCGATCACTTTATGAATGTAAAGTACTTTTTGCACCTTGTTGCCTGAATTTTTTTTTTTTTTCGTCGATAATTTAAATAAAAAAATGAAAACGAAAACGAAAACTGATCCCCACTTTATTTCAATGACTTGAAATTTTATTTATTTTTATATTTTCTTTCATTAATTTTTGTTATCCAAAGATAAAAGGGTTCTTTAAGGGATGAATAAACTTTTCGATAATATTTCCCAAAGAGAAATGAAAAAAAAAAAATTAAATAATTTTTTTTCTAAATTTAAATTTATGTCATTTGGTTGTTGTTTAGGAATGAACATAAGAAAACACCTCATCCGCCCACCCATTTTGGTTTTTATTTTTATCTAACAACAGAAAACAACAAAATAATGGAAAAAGAAGTTATCCATCACATGTAAAAGCAGCATAAAAGCTTGTTTTCAACGAATGAAAATTCATTTCTATTCTTTCGTTAGTCTTAAGTTAACGCAATGATAGTGAAATACTAGCACTGGGGATGAAAACAAAAACTCAGCTAAAGTTACAAAAGAATGAAATCTTTTCTTTACTTTCCATCGTTTTCTTTTCGTTTTTGCCTGTTTTCGATCATAAAAATTTTCTGTTACGGTTTGTTGTTCATCATCGTAACAAAACTAAAATAAATAAAATCGATTCCAATTCAAAAAATACAAAATTTGGGGTTTTTTTATTTGTTTATTTTTTACCGCGTGTCGACGACGATGAGGCGCAACTAAAAATACACCAAAAAAAAAAAGTAAAATAAAATAAATAATCATTCTCTGTTTCGTTGTGATAACAAAAAAAAAAAAAAAATCTTTTTATGGTTTTTTATCCAGTTTATGTGAGTGTGTCTACATGTATGTTTGTATGTAAGACAGTATTTACATAGGGTGGGTTATAACGCGAGCGCTAAATAAAAATCAACTGAATTCTGTGTGTGTTTGTTTGTTTGTTTGTTTGTTCACTTTCTTCCTACTTTCCTTTTTTTATTCTTTTTGATTTTTATTGTTTATTATTATTTTCTCCTTTTTTCTTCTCTTTATATCTTATCGAAATTTATCGTATCGCATAAGTAAAAAATAAAAAAAAAAACGAAAAGCACTCAAGCAGAAGCAGCAGCACATATGGAAATCAAATAATCATCATATGACCAGTAAATGTACCAGTAAACGAATAAATTTCTCTCTATATTTTTCTTTATTCAGATAATAAAAATGAAAATGAAATTATTTTTCGTTTTTTTCTTTTCTTCTGTTTTGCTCGCGATTTAACAATAACAACAGCGGGTAACAGTCACAAATGTACAAAATCAACCCCGCAAATCATATCATTTATCTCTTATTTGCTTTTCTTCGTTTATTCTGGCTTTTATACATTTTTTTTTTTTATTTATTATTTTTATCACAATGTTACAAACAACACATATGAACGAAAAAAAAAAAACAAATAAAAAAAACTTATTTTTTTTTCAACAGAAAAAGCTCATTGAGGAAATTGAGTCAATATTTCATGATGACTACGATAACAGTGATAATATAAAAAAAAATAATTTAACAAATGACAACTATGTTATACATCAGGATAATCATTGTCATCGTCGGGCTACATTGAATGATCTAAATAGGATGAAATATTTAGAATGTGTTATAAAGGAATCGCTACGTTTATATCCACCAGTTAGTTTTATTGGACGCAATCTAGCTAAGGACATTGTATTAGGTAAATTGTTTTTATTTATTTATTTTACTTTACCATTTCATCATTTCATTTCTATTAATGAATTATTATCAAAATTAACAACACTTGAAACTCTATTGCGTTTATTAACGTTTAAAGATAAAGGTAAATTGACAACACAATATATATATATATTTCTATATAATAATAATGACCGATATATATATATCTATGCCAGTAACATAACAAAAATCTCATTAATGATAATTATGTGATAACATAAGTGTTCGATAAATGTTTGTTGTTTGAAATTAATTTTGTTTTATCTATGGAATTTTCATAACATTATTATCCTATGTTTGTTTGTGGTTTTATTTCTATTTGTTTTTTTTTTTTTTTTGAATATGTGTCGAAATAAAATTCTTTATAAATTTCTAAATTATTATCAACATATTTCCAATGTTATTAATCTTTATGCAAACTTAATAAAAGAAAATAACAAAAATGGGTTTTTATCTAGAAATAAGTTTTTTGTATTTAAAATCAGTAAATTTAATTAGGTTTTTATATCAATAAAATATATTCTAGAAAGGCTTATTGATTAATAGAATAAATTTTTAATGTTACATTAAAATTCGCTGTAAAAATTGTTAATAACGAGTTAGGTCCACCTCATTAAAAAGTGAAAACTCCATGGATTTCTATTAATAAATTTTTCTTCGATTTTATTATGCATATTACATAAATAGCTTTTAACAGACATTACATGCAAGCAAAGTCAAACGGAATTGGGTTGAAAAAAAAATTAAAAGATTTGAAAAACGTTGATAAAAATAGAAGAAAATAATTTTTTATTTTTTTTTATTTATTTATTTATATAACTGGGTTGCATTGAAAAAAATAAATGTATTTTTATGTTTTTATGTACTTATCTATATTCTATGAACTGATTTTAACCTTATTTCTACATCCCAATATAACAGTAGTATGACCATTTGTCAAAGTAATTTCCGGTGAGAACGGAAAATCGCACACCATTGACAATTCCGCTTCTTTTTTTTTTTTTTATTTTTATTCACTACTCAATGGTACTTTATTTTAGCTACGCTACCTCTTCAACAGTCTCATTTAATGAAAAGCTATGTGCAAAAGAAAAAGTTGGTGACAAAAATGAAGAAAATTCACTGGACTTTTACAGCCAATCTTAGCAGACTTTTTTTTTTTTTTTTACTTCCTCCTTGTACGTTTTTTCATTTTTTTTTTTTCTGTCTTCTTAACTTAACTTTATCATCATCGTATATATATATAAAAAAAAACTAAAAGCACAAGGAAAAAAAATATATTTAAAAGAGCAAAAAGGCAAGAGACATTATTATTGATAAATAATTTACAGGGTAAAGAAAGAAGGAAAAGGAAAAAAAAAGAAAAATAAAAATAAATGTATGAGCTTTCGCCCCGGAATAGATTTTTTTTTTCTTCTTCTTTTCTCGTAAATTCACAATAAAACAGCGAATTTAATAAATCGAAATCAATCATATTTAGCTCAATTGAAAAAAGCTTCGGGTTTTTTTTTTTTTTTAGTCTGTTGTTTATTTTATGAAAAATACAAAAAATTCCAATAAATTTTAGTGAGTTTAAATGGTTTTTAGGTAGTCATCAACAGCAGTTTCTAATAACAAATAGTAAAATGTCTGTTTTGTAAATAGTTTTAACGTATTTTCATCTGTAGAAATATTCTATACGAAATAGAAATCTAAAATAATTGTTTTTCCTATTCATAAACAATAATGTAATTTAGAATTAGACAATAGAGTGGAGAGAGAACTTTTTTCTAATCGGGTTAAAATGTGTTTTTCAATCTAAGTGGAAATGGTAATTATATATTTTGTTGTTCCTGTTGTTTATATAAATTTTTTGGTTATCTCCTTACCCCATATATACATATAGCTAACTAACTTTAATACCTTTAATAAACATAACAAATCAATAAAAAAAAAACAGTGATTGTCAAATTCTCTTTGATTTTCTCCATTTATATCGAAGAGCTTTTTATTTGACTACAAAAAATATTTGAAAACCAATAATAAAACTATTCAAAGCACAGGACAAAGCATTATAAACACAATACAAACACTCATTTATAATAATAAAAATATATTTATTTATTTTTTGTTAAATATAAATCACAGAAAAAAAGCACATTATCCAACCATATATATAATAAAAGTTCATAAACTAAAATCCAATTATGTCATCGATATGCTTTTTTATTATTATTATTATTATTATTATATTTGGAATAAAGCTCAGATGATTTTTTTCTATTTTTTCTATTTTTTTTACATAGATGGATATCATATACCAAAGGATACACAATTAACAATAGAAATCTATCATTTGCATCGTGATGAAAGGTATGGCATAACATAAATCATAAATAAACATAAATAATAATAAAAAAAAAAATTATTTTTTCTTTTTATTTTTAGATATTTTCCTAATGCAGAACAATTTGATCCAGATCGATTTTTACCAGAGAATAAAATTAATTTACATCCATATGCATATTTACCATTTAGTGCTGGCTCAAGGAATTGTATTGGTAAGTCATGGTTTTGATGGAAAACATTTAGTTTTTTAATAAGAAGCATAATTAAAATAATAAAAATTCATTTCATTAATAAACTTTCAAGAAAGTAATGAAAATTACACAGAATTCATAGATCTTATTCAGCATAATAATCATATATCGATTCTGTGTAATAAATAGAAAATTTTACTATAAACAAAACTATTTAATCTACTTAGCGGAATTTTTACTTTTACTATTACTTTTGCATAATTTCAATTAATCAAATTCTGACTAGTCAATATCATTCGTTCTATTTTCCCAGGTATTAATTATTTTCAAAAATGTTTAAGTGAAAAATATATTTATTTTTTTTTCCATTTAATTCCACGTAAAATATTAATCATTAATTAATTATAAAATGTGTTAATTGCATAACTATAAAAGCTTATAAATAACAATGAAATTTCACAAAATTTCGCTGTATTAAGAGATCGAAGGATAAACAAAAATAAAGAAGAAAAAGGTTCTAAATCACTGTTTATTTAAATCAAGTGATTCCGTTGAATTATCTTATAAACTTGAGCACCAGCAAACAGCAAAAAAAGGAAGCAAAAAAAAACTCTTCTGTGTATAACGAAGAAATTCTCAATTTTCAACCAGCAACAGCAGAAAAAATTTAAATAAAATAAATAAATAAGAATAAAAATGATGAAAAAAATTGCTTTGTTTTGTGTTTTTCTATCCAATTCTTTTTTCTGTTTCTTCTGCTTTTTGTTTTTTTTTTTTCCAATTTTCATCATATAAAATATTCCACATCATTTCACTTATAGATTTCCTTGGTACTTTCCTTTTAAAATATTCCTACTCTGCTATACTAAAGAATTGTTACAGAACATTAAATTTTGCTTCAATCATTATTAATAAGAATGAATATTTGTTTGTTTGTCTATTTATTTATTTGTTTGTTTGTTTGTTTATTTGTTTTATTATTATAATAAAGCATAACTATGTATGTAAAGATAATTGATATGTCTTTTTTATATTATATTTTCTATATAAACGAGCATAAATATTATCCATTCGATGACTACACAAACAACAACAGATAAAATGATTTTTTTTTTTTTGTCTCCACTTAACTCGTTTATTCTTTAATTGCATTATCTTAAGATTTATTTCTTGTGAAAGATTTTTTTCAGTTCTAGTTAATCTTTAACCATCGATGCAACAATATACTCTGTTAAAATGTCCAAATGCAAAATGTAACAGATGTTCCCTTATAACATTTTATTTCCAATTTAACTTAACTTAAAATTATTTCATTTCTCTATCTACAAAAACATAAAAAAAATTTATAAATTTCTTCTAATATTCAATTAAATTTAATTATTTTTCTATCTTTCTATATATATATATATAAATAAACTCTAGATAGCAACCGGGTTTGAATTTAATTTAAAGTTTTTTTTATTATTAACGCTTCAAATAAAATTTCAAACAGTAATTGAAACTTTTCGTTTGTTTTTTTGTCTTAAGTACATAGCTTAGTCATTTTTTTTTTTATTATTATTATAAATAAGCTTTCAGATAATAACAGCTTATAGTTTATTTTATAATATTAAAGTTTATGTAAAAAAAAAAAAAAAGAAATTTTATAACCAGCAAGTAGCTAGCTAACTACCAAACATCGATAGGTATCTAGGGAATAATTTTTTTTTTTCTATTTTTCATATAGAAAATGCCACACAAATCATTTCTATTAGATAAATCAAAATAACGTTAACACGTTTTCAACAACGTTTAACAGTTTTATTGATTAATATTAGAAAATAGCAAAAATTGATTAAATTCCGTGAATAATTCAATTTTAATTTGTTTTCGGTCAATTTTTTTTTTCTATTTTTATTTTTATCCGTAGTGTACGCACTTGAAAACATCGTGTAATTTATAAGAAATAATATTTTTATTTTAGAAGGATTAATTATGTTCAAGTAGTCGCTTCAATAGCAGTAGTCGTACAAAACATTTACACTTTCTTAACATTATAACTCAAGTTTATTCCTCGTTTTAACTTCTTACAAATAATTAAATCTTAATTGTTTATTCAATAAATAAAATGTTATTTACCTTAATTAACGTTTAATTAAATTTTTTTTTGTTTTTATTATATTTGTTAGTTTCAGGCTCAATTAACAATAAAAAAAAAAAAAACAGAAAGGAAAGAAGAAACAAACAGAAAAAAATAACGTAGAAAAATTCACAATCAAATGATTTATTTTTATATATATATATTTTTAATTAATATACAACAAATGAACAAACGTATTTATAAAATAAATAATAATAAAAATCAATTTTTTTAGATTGAGTTATTAAATTAAATAATAAATACCAAAGAGAAGAAAAAAAAAAAAAAACAAATCAATATCCCAAGCAGAAAAATGTTTTAAAAAATATACATAGAGAAATAAAATAAATTTCGTATTGTTTCCATACACGCTATACGCTCACATAAAAGCACAACAAAGCATTTAAAATAACAAAAAAAAAAAAAAAATTATTATTATTTATTATTAAAAACAGAAAAAGTCTCAAAGCTTTGTACAAAATTATATTTATTTCTTTGATAGGATTAAAAATTAAAAAAAAAAATATTAAAAAATTGTTCGCTAGTAAAAAAAAAAAACTTTCCGATGTAGATACTAACTGAATATTGATTGCTACTTGTCCGGAAATATATATACAAAATAATTATCAATCTACACTAAAAAGAAACAGTTTTTGCTTATGTTGATCCTAGAAAATAAATAAACAAATAAACGTGTAGTTACTTACGAAAGTTTTAGAAGAAACTTTTTCTTTCTTTCTTTCTTTCCTTTTTTTTTTGTGTAAATATTTAAAATTCAACAGTTTTCAAATGTTTTATGATGTTTAATTTTAATAAGAAATATTTTTACTATATATCCTGAATAGAATAAAATATCATTTAAATACCAAATCAATAATTAATAACAGAAAGCTTGGGTTAATCAACATTTAACTAAAAACTCGTTAAAACTAGATTTTTTTTTTTTTTTTTGGTTGTTATAAACCATTTTCGATTTTTTTATCTTTTTAATAAAACCCTAAAAATATTAATCAAAGTTTCTCTATAAAAAAAAAAACAAACAAAAATTGTATTAAAAACTTTGATAGATTAGTAACGACATTCGTTGACATTCTATGAAAGTCTAAAGCTTTAGATAAAGTAATTTTATTAAAAACTAAACAACATTATAAACATATTAAGGATTCTTGTTTTTTTTTTTTTTTTTTAATTAAATTACCTTGTAACCAAGACATAATTAGAAATTATAGAAGAAACAAAAAAAAAAAAACATTTTCAAACACGTTTCACACTTTAACCGACATAGAAATAATGCTTTAAAGTAAAACTACTCTACGTTGAGTGTTTCCTTATTTGCGAAAACGTAAACTATTTTTGCACAGTAAATTTAATAAATACGCTGAATGAATACCATACATACTTCAGTCACGATTCAATTGTCAACGTTATCCACTTGAGTTTGCAATTTTACTTCTTCTTATTATTAAGTCAGAAGACAAACTTTACTTAACTTTCAGCTAATAAATTCATAATTTTATAGAATTCTTTTATTTCTTTGTTTGTTTGTTGACCGAAATATGTTACATTGAAAAGCAAAACATGTGTCAGTTGGTTTATTAATACACACACACACACACACACCCACACACAGTCAAGTCATATAGAAAAGCTTTTTTTCATTTAGAAAATCAGAAATAATTTTTAACCAAGTTAGTTCGCTGTTAGTTTTATTTAATGGAATTTTTTTTTTCTTTCAACAGATTAATGTGTGATGAAAAATTCGCTTTTATCACTCTTTAAATGATTTAATTATTATTTAGCAACGTATATTACGTAAAATAATAAATTATTGATTCAGTATGAAAGCTTTAAGTAAAAAAAAAAAAAAACATTTTGATTCATTAATTACACTAAATTGCAGCTGCATAAATACAACCAAAAAAAAAAAAAAATCGTTAATTAAAAATATTAATAATACAAAATATAATTCACAAAGTATAGAAAAATAATTAATCTATCTGTAGTAAATAATTAACAAAACATTTTGTTTATTAATATTAAATAGAAAATGATAAATTCACGCACAAAATCTACCCAACAAAATGATTCAAAAAAATTTAAAGCAAAATAGAACAACCACCCACCTACAACCTACCAATAAAATTAATATTTTTCTTCAAATTTAAATATTTTATAATTTGTTTTCTTACGAAAAATTTTATTCATTTTACTCCACCTAAACATTTGTTAATTCATTGAGAATTTTTTTTTTTATTATAAACGGAGAAAAAAAAAATAAACATAAACCAGTCAAACGTTTTTACTAAGTTAAAATATTTATCGTTGTTTATCCCTTTAGGGGTTGTTTTATTTTTTTGGGGAATACTTCTCTTTGTTGGCTTATTTAATTTCTAAAAGAACCATCAAAGTGGTTTTTGTCAGAGAAAAAATGTTTCTGTCGAATTATTATTTATAGAGAAAATAAAAAAAAATAAGAAAAATAATAAAGCTCTTCTACATTTCTAGCTTTTAATCTCTTTAATGCACTCATATTTTTTTTTTTTTAGGTAAATTTTAAATGAAATAATACATTTCTACATTTTTATTATAATTGTCAATGTAAATTATTTATACATGAAATTACTTAAATATTTTCCATTAAAATTTCTATTTAAATAAATTTATTTATATTTTGTATATGTATTTCTTAGAAAGCTTGAATAATTAATGAATAATTAATTTATATGTTATATAGAGAAATACGTTCCAATACATAACATTTAGGTTTGCATTTTTAATAACATTTCTAAATTGCAATACTATGCAGAAAAACAATATTTATTGCAATACTTATTGACTTTTGTTAATTTAATGTAGAAGCTTTTAATAGCTTTTAAAGAAATTTTAACATTTAAAATTAAAATTAATGTGAATCGTTGATTAAACTAATCGTTTTAATTAAAAATGCACAAAAACATTAAGTTATGCAACGTTTAACCGGAAATTAAATATTCTACAGTTGTAATAATATTTTTATTTAATCAAATAAATAGTTTTTAAGGTTTTGTGACTATATTCTTAAATAAATAATATTTTATCCATATACACCTACACCTACACCAATATTTTATAATAAAACAGCTACAAGAAAAAGGTACATAATTAATAATTTTGTTGTAAACAAAAACCTTTGTGCTAAAAATGGATTTTTATGTATAGAAATGAAGCGAATACCTTTAACCGGGCACGTTAAATGGAAAAAAAGAATTTACACAAAATAAATAAAATAAAATCCATTTGCTATTAATAAAAATAAATTTAATTAACGATTTTTCGGTTAATAAATGTCGTAGCAATTTCTTTACTTTTTTTAAAAACTTTAAAGTTTTATAGAAAATTCCCATAAACTATATTTTCGATTGCATTCATCATTTTCCAAGGCAATTTATTACCTTAAATAAAAATAAAAAAATCATTTCCCTGTATTACGTTCTGGGAATTATGAGTAAAATGTCTTGACCTTTTCCCAATTTTTTTTTTTTTTGCTAGTTTCGTTACATAAATCATTGAAAACTTGCAAATGTTTGCAGTTTTACAGATGATATTTGAAATACTTTTATAACCATATTTTTTACTATTAAGGATTACATTCAACTGTAAAGAACTACAATAGCATAGGAATAAAAATTTTATATTTTTATTTTTTGATGACATTTTTAGACAGAACAGACAGCAAAAAAAAAAAAAAAAAAAAATTCACTAGAGAGAAATCAATTTAGAATTTTCGTAAAGGGAAATAGAAAAGCTTAAAAACATAAATTAAATAAAAGCGTTTAGTTTAGAAATAAAAACAGTTACTGTAACAGTTACTTCGGGAATAGTAAAAAGAAAAAGCAACAGTAAATATTTTCATCTCAACACAAAACTAGCTAGATCGTCACAAACATTTTTTTTATTTTCATTTTTCTTATTTATTATCAAAAAAAAACAGAAATTTATTTACTCATTTTTATCTGTTCGTTTGTTTAAACTAATAAAAAAATGCTGATAAATATTTAAAAAAAAAAACTCTATAATTAGCTAGATAAGTCATGTTTTCATTAACAAAAATACGCACAGTGGTGTGGAAGAAATGGAGAAAGAAAAAAACAAAATAAAACAGCAAACATTTGCGAGTTATGCGATAGTTTTAATTATCCCTAGAATATTATTATTATTATTATTATTATTATATTTATATTGTAAAATTAAGATAATACATCATTATTATATATTTATTTTATTTTATTTTATAATAACCATAAATAAAGTCTCTATAGTCATAACCAACCAGCAAAACAATAAACAAAACGAAACTACACTAAACAAACGAAATCATTCAACTAAATAAAAAAATTATTAATTTTTTTAATTTTTTTTTTAATACCTAAATATAATAAATTTTATTATAATTTAATAATAATAATAATAATAATAATAATAATATTCCATCTATAAATGTTGTATATCCACGTTACACTAAAGCATACATTTTTTAATTTTTTTTCCATAGAAAATTATTTTTTGATATTTTTGAAATGTGGACTTAAAAAACGAATTAAATGTAATTAAAAAATAAAATAATAATAATAAAAAGGGACACTTCATAAGGGTTCACATATAATATTATTTTTAAGTTTTATCTCCCTTTCAGACTGATTGGTTTTTATACGCAGTTTTCCTTTCATCATCAAAATAAAAAATTAAAAATTTTTACCTCGATTATAAACCGTGAATTTTATAACAAAATTTTCAGCGTTTTTTAGTTTAAATATTTATTTGCTTTACTAGTTTATTATGTAATTAAAATTTGATATCATTTTTTGTTTATTTGTTATTTATTTTTCGGTTTAATTATACGAATAGCTTTGGAAAAATAATAGAAAAATAAATTTTTTTCGTGCATATCCGTAGAACAAAATCGATTTCTGACCTCCTAAAGAGTATTCCTGCAAAGTTTCAGCTCATTTGGAATTAATTTTTTTCAATTTTCAGCGAGAAATGCTTGCAGGAATACTCTTTAGGACGTCAGAAATCGACTTTGTTCTACGGGTTTGCCCAAAAAAAAATTATTTTTCGAGTTATGATCAAGTAAATTTTCCGCAATTTTCAAAAAAAAATCCTGATTTTTGAATGTCCATTACTCGAAAAATAATTTTTATATTTTAATTTTATATTTTTTTTCTATTAGTTTATTTATTTGTGGTTACAAAAAGGTAACATTTAGGGTTCTAGGACTATTTTTGATCGAGTTACAGTTAGATTAGAGAATAGAATTTTTTTTTTGTAATTTTTTTAAGAATTGAAAAGTTTTTTGTTTTTACAAAAGTTTTTTAAATTTCAGGACAAGGACATATTTATTATATAAATTACGTAGATTAAATTGAAAATTATTATACCAGTTACACGAAATATATCCCTTTGTTATAAGTTTTTGAATATTTTCAAATATTTTCTAAGCATCAATAGCGCCGAAAACACTTAATTACAATTATTCGTGTGATTAATTATTTAAAACATTTTTTGTGGTGATTTATTACGTAAAAATTTTTTGTAAAATAAATAAATAATTATTTTAATATTAAACACACAATTGTATTGTAATAAAAATTTGATTTGTTGGTCAATTTTTAACACGTAAAATCCATGTAAAAACGTTGTTAGTTTTTAACAATAAAAAATTATTATTGTTAGTTTGCATAAAGCATCATAAAAAACTATACAAAGCTAAAAGGTAAAATTTTCTATTATTTCTTTTATTTCTTTGTATAAACTATTTTAAATAATTACAAAAGGATATTCTTCTGCAGAAATAACAGCAGCAGTAGCAGCAGTATTAATATTTATGTTTGTTAACTACCATTCAGTTATTATATTACTGGTGATGGTATGATAGTGATAATAAAAAATTAAAAAACACAAACAAAACGACAATGAGACAGCGAAGCATTAAAAACACAAAAACAGAATAAAAAAAAAACAGAAACAAACAAACAAAATAGAATTTATTCAGTAAATTTATTCTTCTGAATACAGAGAAGAAGATTTTATTTACTACACCCCCGCCGCATTTTTATTAAAGACTAATTTGTTTATTCCATGTGTTTTACTTATTCTCATTAACATGTTTTGAATAATTAAAAAAAAAACGAAAAATTATGAACAGAAAAGGGAATTTTCTCTCTTTTATTTATGTAAATAGAATTTTTTTATTTTTTTATGAATGGTTAATTGGGCGTTTTTTTTTTTTCTTAGTTTAGTTTAAGGTAGTTTAAGGGACTCAAGGGATAACAAAAAAAAAAAAAAAATTAAGTAACGAATCACTGCAGTAACAGCTAACCAGCCACAAGTTATCCTAAAACACGAATAAAATCTAAAACATTTATTTATTCAAACGATAATAAACCGCAAATAAAAATAATTATATTCGCGGAGACATGAGACATGATATCCACCACCCTGTATTTTGTTTTCCTTTTTTCTTTTTTTTATTAATTTTGATTAGTATCATGCGGTGCTTATTTGCTTTTTTATTTTTATTTATTTAAACTTTTTTTTCTTTTAAATAAAGGACAAAAAACGCACAAACATACATAGTATGTGCTTGCCGGTATAAAATAAAATTTTCTACCAAAACACAAATGAAATTCCATTTCGGTTGTTTTAATAATAAAAAACCAGAAAAAAAAAAGAAATTATTTTTGATAAAATTAAAAATGTAGATTATTTGGCACCGTGTTTGAATATATAACTCATAAATATACCAGGGATGTGTGACGGTGGTCAAGGGCGTCAAATAAAATCATGCGAAAAGCCAAATAAAAACCAAGACAAACGATATTTTGGTTTCAATTCAACAGAATTTGCGTCATTAAATCACCACCGATTTTGTATTTTTTAAATCATTTAAACGAATTAACATTATCAGGATTAGTTGGATTATTTATAAAGCATGACTTTGTAATAATAATAATAAAAATTCTAACCAAATCCACTACTGATATTTCGTGCAATCAAATAAACCACAGCGAGTAAACGAATTTTTATTTTTTTTTCCTTCATCGTGTAATTTATTTAATTATGCTGCTGCTGTTGCTGCTGTTTTTGTTAATTAATTATTTATTTCTATGTTTAATTCTTAAATATATTTTGGGTAAATGCAGATAATAGATAATTACCCAGAAGTAATGATCAGCAATAGTATTTGTAACAGTAGCCCCGAAACCTTTTTTTTTTTTTTTTTTTTGGTTACAACAGAAAATAAAAAGTTAAGCAAAGGGTTGGTGTAGTTCCCTTTTTAAGTGTCTCATAAAGGTCACTTTAGTGTTTTATCTGCAAAGTTTTCTAGTCTCTGGTTTACACTCTTTAATGCCGTGATTTTTTTCTTTCTTTCCATTTTTAATTTATACAAAATTAGAAATTCAAATATTTGCACTTCAAAAAAAAAAAAAAAAAATGTTTTATGATCTCGTGCTTTTTTGGCTACATTTTCACCCACCCTAACTAGTCCACACCGCAAATAGCTAACTTTTTTCTTTTTTTTTTATTATATTTTAGTCAAGTCAGCGTATTTTTAGTCTACTTTCTATAGTCAGCTAAATTATTATTATCGCCTACTATCTAAAAATGTATTTTCTTTCTACACTTTATAGTTTTATAGTTGGAACAGTTTAGACACAAAAAAAAAAAAAAAAAAACTATTTTCATAATTCCATCGATTAACAATTATTTGAATATAAATTAATTTTTTTTTTTTTTTAATAATTTAACAGGGGAATTCAATAATTATTTTTTATTTTTGTAAAACAGAATTTTTATTAAAACTTTGATAGTTTTGCTGGTGTTTTTTTTTTGTTTGATAATTACAAACCAACAGTGCGTACCACAGGTTTTAAATCGGTTATTTGGTTTTGTTTTCTGAAACCTGCTTTAGAATTGTAAAAAAAATTCGAGTAGAATTAAATCCACTTAGTTCCGTGTGCTTTTATTTAATAAAAAAAAATTATAAACTAAGTGTTAAAGACTTTAACAGACCTGTGCGAACCTACAGGTGACTTAAAGTAATTATTAACGAATTTATACCGAAATTCATTTATCTGACTGATTAACTTACTATCAAAGCGTAAAAACCGCAAAACCATAAGAATTTATTTATTTAATAAAACTTTAAAGTTTCACTGACTAAACAAACTTTTACTTTTCCTTACCAAAGCATTAATTCTTTATGCTAAAGATTCGTCCACAACTGCAGTAGCACAGAAATCGGTACGACAACATTACGCCAAGCACTGTGCTTTGTTAAATTCATTTCGAGAAATTGGCAATAAAAAAAAAATTGAAATTTGCATGTTAGTCACGACAAACTAATTAATGGGAAATGATAACCAGCAGAATAAGAATGTGACCAAGGTTCCACTGTGTCGCTCTGTATAGAAAATTTTGCAACAAAATTCTTTGTTTTTTCTTTATTAATAATAATGAAAACGCTGAACAGTGAACAGTGGATGCCTGCTGATGATGATGTTGATAATTATCCAGAACGTGTATGTGTTGTCTCGTAATTGTCGTCTTGTACATCGTGCAATTAAGATTAGATTCATCATTCAGTCAGCATAAAAAACATTAACATTTAAAATACATAAAAATAATAAAGAAAAATTCTTCTTTCTGCAGTTTTTTTTTTTGTTTTGCCTTTATTTTAATTTTGTTCCATCTTTAGCAGCAATTTAATTAAAGAAACAGCAGAAGTAGATGAAAATGAAGAAGAACTTTGATTATTTACATTAAAAGTGCTAAAACACGATGATTGAACAAGATAAGATGGGATGTTAGGAATGGAATGAGTGAGTGTACGAGAGCGAAAATGAAAAATCTTATTTTATGCGATAATTATGCTTATGCTTTTGTATAAATAAGAAGCAACAAAAAGGAGTAAACAACAACCAAAAAGCGGAAAATATCGCTTCAACCTCTTGACCACTTTTTTTTTTTCTTTTTCGTTGTTTGTTTGTTTGTTGTTTGCTATTGATTTAAAAAAAAAAAAAAATTATTCAAACAAAATTGCTAATTAGATTCGCATCTTGTTGAAAATAAAAATAGAAAAAATTAAATTTCCCGATCTACACCTACACTCGACAGCACAACACAACAAAACATGACAAAACGAGCTTTAGACTTTCATTTATTTATTTTCTTTAATTTTTATTTACAATTTTCCAGATGAGAAAAACAAGCAAATAAATAATTTTCTGTTTTCTTTTCTTTTTTGCAGGACAAAAATTCGCTATGCTTGAGGAGAAAACGGTCATCAGTGGAATCTTAAGGAATTTTAAAATAAAATCCGTTGATCGTCGTGCTGATGTTAAAATGATTAGTGAATTAATATTTCGTCCATATGGTGGTGTTAATGTGATTTTAGAAAAACGTAATTAAAATTACTTAAATTTTTTTTTTTTCGTGCTATTGTCAACCAACCATGACCAAACCTTACAAATGTTTATTAATATAATTTTAAAATTTAAATGGTTTGTGTCTTGGTTAATGTATACTAAAAATATTTTTCTTATCGTTATGAAAATTTGTAGCCTCTATCAAAATAAATGAAAAACATTTTTTTTTTAAACGAATATTTATCGTTTTATTGCCTGTTGCAATAATGTGACATAACAAACTTGTCCGATGTACTAAATGTGTAGAGATTACACGCAAATTATTTTTCGTTTGTGTTTTTTTTTTCTTCTATTTTACTGCCAGCAACTCTGTCAGAACAGAAAAGGATCAAATAAAGTTCTGTTCCTAGTACTACACTGTCAAAAAGTAAATTTATCGTAGCACCGTACACCAAGAAAATCGTCAAAAAAGGAACAAGACCGAATAGAATTGTTTTTTTTTTTATTTTTTTATTTTGAGCATATTTAAGAACACAAAAAAAAAAGTCCAGTTTTTATTCTTCAGCAGCTCACGTCACAACGGGTCGGGCACCCAGTATTTTTATAACATGCGACAACCCTACACAGTTTCGATTTTTCTTCGACGAGCAAATACTTTTCAATGCTCCTCATCAACATAATTAAAAGCATAAAAAAAAAATTAGAATCAAAGTGAAACCCAACAATTAAAACAAATAAAAAAAAGTTTTTTTTTTTGTTGTTCCTTTTTTTTTTTTTTTTGTATAATTTTCATTTGGATAATCTTTTTTTTTTTTTTTTTTACTGTTGTTCGTTGTTGTGGTTGTTGTTATTGTTGCTGTACGTACTTGAAAAATCGCGATACCGATATTAAGTTTATTCCTCCTCTGTTGTTCCTTCGACATATATATAAATAATAGTGAGGAAAAAGAAGGAAAATAAATTTATTTAAAAAAGAAACAAGAAAAAAAAAAGTATCTGCATGATAACTTATCAGAGAATATAGATAAAAAAGAAGAAGAGAAGAAGAAGAAAAGTTTTTTTTTTGGTTTTTTCATATAAAGAAAAATATATATATTTTTTTTTTTTATTTATTTAAATATAATAATAATAATTAGATAAGTGTAAAACCGCATATTAAATACCCCACTACAGTTTAAGTGCGTCAAATGCGTCACATCTGTAGTAAAATTTTGTGTTTTATTCAACTGATGATGGTTGTCTCGTGACCGAAGTCCAAGTAAAAATTTTGTCATATTATTCGCCATTTTGTGTTCTTCGTTCTTCTGTTTTATAATATATAAAAAAAAAAAAAAAAGAAAAGAAAAGAAAAAAAAATTCCTAATCACAAAAGTTTTTTTTTTTTTTTTTTAATTTTTTTTTTTTTTTTTTTTTTTTATTATCTTTTGTTTCTTAGTTTTTTTTTTTTTTTTTTCTCACCAACATTTTTTATTTAATTAAGAAAAAGAAAGAAAAAAAAGATATTTTTTATTTTATTTTTATTTAGTTTCCTTAAAAAGTAAAAAAAGAAAAAAAAAAAATTTATACCAGTGTTTTGAGTGACTTCGTCAAAGTCGCTACGTTTTTTTATTTATTTATTTTTTTTTTTTTATTATTATTATTATTATTTATTATTTTTCATTATAAAAATAATCTTTAATTAATTATAAAACCAAAAAAACCAACAAACAAACAAACAAAAAAAAGAAAGAAATAGTTTTTAAAAAAAAGTTTTTTGTAATAAACAGTTCACGAAGTAATTATTCCGTTTTTAATTTCATTTTAGTTCTCTATAAAAAGAAAAGCAAAAAAAAAAAGAAAAAAAGAAAAAAGAAAATAAAGAAGCAGAAGAAGATAATTTTATTTTTTTTAATTTTTTTTTTAATTTTTAGTTTTTTTCTTTTCTTTTTTCTTTATTAATTTAAAAGAAAAAAAAAAATCTCTTGGTTCGTCAAATAAAAGAAAGAAAGAATTTTTTTTTTTTGTTTTTAAACGTTACATGTGTGTGTGTGTGTGTTAATCAAAAAAGAAAAATTAATGAAAAAATAATAAAAGAGAATTACGAAAAAAAAAAGAAAAGTAAATTCTATAAAGAAAAGAAAAAATAATTTTTTTTTTTTTTTTTTTTTTTTGTTTTAAATAAAAGTAATTAGTGTTTTTTTTTTTTTTATTATTATTATTATTCTTTTAATTATTATAACTGTTGTTCTGTTATTTTTTTCTTAATTTTTTTTTTTTTTATTTTTTTGTTGTTTCGTTTCGTTAATCTACTGATTTATAAATTTTCCTCCTTCTGTATGAAAGATAAATCGGGTCGATAATCAACAAGATGGAGTACAAATTGATTCCACTATTGCGATATTCTTCACTAGTTTTGCTATTTTTAGCGATTTCAGTACGAGCAGGTATGTTTTTTTTTTTTATTTTTATTTTTAATTTATTTATTTATTTAATTTAAAAAACTTTTTTTTTCTTTCCTTCTTTTTATTTATATTTATATTTTTCCTCTCTTACTCTTTGTGTTGTGTGTATTTATATATATATATATATATATATATATATTATATTTATAAAATTTAACCGGACTAACATTTTTGTAATGAGAAAAAGAAAAAAAGAAAAATTATTATTATTATAACTGGTGGGTATTTTACAATCTCACCAGTTAGTAAAGCAGTTCACGTTGGTTATTATTTCAGTGTGACTTTAACGAAACACATTACTTAAAGTTACACGAGAAAAGCAAAGCAAAGCAAAAAAAAAAAAAAAAAGGCAAAATGTAGTAAAAAAAAAAATTAAACCAGCCGCCAGCCAGCCAACACGAAAACCAATACCGATTAAATTTTATTATAATTTTCACATGTGTGTGTTGTGTTTTCCGCGAGAATTTTTTTCTGTTAATCAAAAGAAAATGTAAGATGGGATTTTTTTTCTTATTAAAAATAAAAAAAAAATAAAAAGGAAAATTCCTCCCGATTGTTATAACCTATTTTTGTCTTTTTTTTTATTATATATTTTGCGACCGAACCGAGTCTGCTGCTGCTTTTTTAGTTTTTTTTTTTTTTTTCTGTCTAATGTGAATTCATTTTGGTTGAGTTTTAATGTATGACGTCATGGGAGCTTTGCAATATATAATTGCCGACTTTCTGGCGCTTGTCTCTTCGTCCTCGTTCTAAATAATAATAATAATTAAAAAACGAAAAGATTTAAAAAAGAATTTATATTTTTCCTTTTAATTACACTTTTTTTTTTGTTTTGTTTTGTTTTTTTTTTTAATTAATCTTTTATTTAATTCAAATAATTTTTACTTTGTGTATGTGTTTTTTTAGCTAAAGAATTGGGGAATCATTTTTCCTCTTTGTTTTTTTTTTTTTTTTTGTTCACAATTAAACACAATCCTTCACCCTGGTTTTTGGTAATTTATTTATTTTTTTTTTGTTTATAATATAGAACTGGGATGGGTTTTTTTTTTAACTTGACTTTACTTTGTTTTTCTTTTATTTATTTTCATTTTTTTTTTTGTTGGGAAAGCAAAGGGAGTTGACAGCACAGAATGAAGAGAATAGCAAAAAAAAAAAAAAAAATGATTCACTCCTAACGTATTATCGATTTTACTATAATATATAAAAAAATTTGTTTTGCAAAGAAAATAATAAAAAATTTATAAAAGGCACACACACATAGTGTAATTATAATGAAAATTGATTAAATAGGATAGATGGAAATATAATGGGTGAATAAAAAAAAAAAAACAGTGGTGTTGTTTTGTTAATTGATTAATAAAGAAAAACAAATGTGTTCCTCCTTTTTTTCCTCATGATTTTTTTTTATTAACTATTGTAATTTTCTATTGTTTATTTTAGAAAAATTATTCAGGAAAAAAATAAATGGAAAATATAGAACAAAAAAATTAAAAAACTAAACTAGAAAAAGATGCCAAAAATGTATTGAAGCAAAATTTGTTTAAAGGATTTTCATGTGATTTGTTTGTTGCGTTATGGCAAAAGCGAAATAACTAAAAAAAAAAAAAAAATGATTAATTTGTTTGTTTTATGAATAAATTAGAAGAATGTATGTCTGTTGCAAGGCAAAATTAATAAGTAGTAAAAGAAAACGAGGCAAGAAGCAGATAAATAATTTAAATAAAATCGCGGTTTTATATTATAAATTATTTAGTTTAGTGTAGCAAAACAATTGAAGTTTTATTAACTCAATTGAAGAAAATTACACAAAATTAATCAAATTGAAAGATTAAAAAGCATAAAAATAAAAATTTATATTTGTTGGCTGTGTGTGCTGCTATTACTGCTGCTGCTGCTGCTGCTGCTTCTTATTAAAGATTTTTTTTTTTAAATAAAAAGCAAACCACATGTGCTGAGTGCGTGTGTGTGTGTATGTTTTTGGCGTTTTCTGTTTTGCGTACACTTGAATGGGTTTTTTCCTTGCTAAATAATTTTTCTTTTCTTTTTTTTTAACACTTTTCATTAATTTTTTTTTAATAATAATAATAATTGAACGGAATTTTCTTTTTTTTTTTCCTCGATGGCAAATTAATTGACTCTGGGAAGAATTATTTATTTAGTTTGTTTGTTTCGTTAGAGAGTTGAGTTATGCTAAATAATAATTAAAAATAAAATACGAAAAACTAAAAAGGAGAAACACACGGAATACACATTACATGTGTGTCTATCAATTTTTATTACTTCGTTGTGTGTTCTTGTTAATTTTAATTTTAATTTTGATTATTAGTATTATTGTTGTTATTATTATTATTATTATTATTATTAAAATTATTATTATTACAAGGTTATTTAAAAAAAAAAATTTATATTTAATTTTATTTCTTTGAGTTTTTTTTATTTTCTTGTAATTTTATTAATGTTTATAGAGTGTGGTTCATAATTATGTTTTTTTTTTCTAGTTCTTTATAAATTATTGATTTAACTTTTAGTACTATGCTTCTGATGTCGTCGATTAAATAATTGAATTTGATTATTATTATTATTATAATATTATGTTTTACCTTTCTGTATATGAATATTTATGTTAAATTATTATTGTTGGATAGGTTTGTGTGTGTAAAGCTTTTATCGTTTAATTGATGCAAATATTAATTGTTGTATATATGCTGTTGTCTATTGATCTGTCAAATTAGTTTTCTTTTCTTTTCTTTTTTTTTATATAATACCTAATATTGATTATATTTTTCTTCATTTAAACAAGAAAGTTTTATATAAAAAAAAAACACACACACAAAAATTGTTTATTTGATGGGAAAGTACTCTCTTTTCATTATATTTTCATTCTCTTTGCTCTCTTTTTGTGATGTAATTTAAGGTAGAAATACTTTTCTAATTTCACCAAACGTCAAAATTACACCAGTAAGGAACATTTTTTCGCGTTGGTTAATTTACAACAGTGTAGATATTTTATATTTTTTCTTTCTCGATTTAATTACTTTAAACGTCAAAATTGAGTTTTTTTTTCTAGCTAGGTGAAAGTAATGAATTTTTTTTCTTTTTCAAAACATTCCAAACCCAAAAACTACTACACCTTGAATATAATAAAATTTATTTTTTATTAATAATGTTTAATTGAATGTATGAACTGTGGAAAAATACCCATTTTATTTATTTACTGCTGTTTAAGCCAAAAAATAAAAATTAAATTAAATTTTGACATAATAAATTTATTAATTAATTAATAAAATTGTGTATAAACAAATAAATTTAAATTGAATATCAATTGGAAATAAATTACAACTCTTATATAATATCGTTTAATTTATTTATTTCAACATAGCTTGTGTTTCGCGGGGGTAACTTAATTTTAAATCTATTGTCATGATGATGAGATTCAAACCCTGTGACCATGTGTATATCGATCAGCGTTCTTCTTACTACTTTGGCCTTTTTTTTAATTTTTTTCATTCTTGTATAAAAAAGTTTTTATTATTTAAATATTTATTGGTTTGAAATCAATAAAATTTTCTTTCTTTTATTTTTTTTATTATTGTTTATTGAAACCATGAAACAATTGTATCGTTTTCTTCTTTCAGTCTTTTTATTTTCAAAATTAATTTTTAATTTCTTTACGTTAAATTACTCCTTTCATCTTTACTAAAAATATATATTTTTATTATCTATAAATAAAAATTACAAAAAAGAATTATTATTTTTTCTTAACACAGCAGTGTCTCGTTTGTTTGTTAAATTCTCTTTTCTTCGTGATAAAAATAGTTTTTGTACTTGATCTATTTTACACGTGCTTAGCAATAGCCAAGTTGTAAGGAAAAAAAAAATAAAATACATTTTCTTTGTATCCTTTTGTTGTTTTATTGTTTTTTATTTTATTAATTAATTTTTTTTTTTTTTACAATTAAAATGAAAAGAATTTTGTTGTTTTTTTATATTTTTTTTTAATAGGTGACATTAATTGCTGATCAATTATTTAATCAGAATTTTTTGTATCTCGATGACACACTGCTTTTTTTTTTGTATGTAGATTTAATGTTTCTGTACTTTTGAATCACACTATAAACACTCTTGTTTTCTTTTCCTTTATTTTTTTATTGTTTCTATTTGGACTTTTCTTTCTAATAATAAATGTTTAATGAATGCTGATAATTTTCTTTTTTTTGTATTGTTACCAAGTTAAATGAAAAATTAAATCATCGAAATTATTATAACCAATTGCTGTGGTTGTTGTTTACAGTCGTCAAACAGCGTATTTAAAAAAAATTCTTATCAGTTTGGTATTTTAATAAAA
The DNA here is from genome assembly GCA_961205885.1 of Ptychoptera albimana. Lineage (NCBI taxonomy): Eukaryota > Metazoa > Arthropoda > Insecta > Diptera > Ptychopteridae > Ptychoptera > Ptychoptera albimana. The sequence continues at coordinate 7,793,038 of OY540801.1, read as the reverse complement.
AAAAGAAAATAAATTTGATGACAATACGTAATGGAAATGTGTGCGTATCCTGGCCTGACTCATAATAAACACGGGAAAAAATAATTGATTCCTTTATTTAAAAGCTTTATATTCATCGGGTTTTGTGCTTTTTACGAGAAAAGAAATTTTTTTTACTTTACAACCCTTGAGTTTATTGTTGGGTATCGTAGTAGTAGCTTGGTTGAGTTCTTTTTATGTTTTTAGTGGTAATACAATGGTGAAACATTTTATAACTATCTACGAAACAATCGATTTATGTTTGGTTTTTTTTTTTAATTTTTTTGATAAAGAAAGAAATAAATTTGCGGTCATAATAATTTGGCTGAAGAAAATCTTGGGGGTGGTATCTAGTTTGATGAACAAATGTTAATTATTTGTGAACAATTAAATACAGAAAAATAAAAACTAAAAATAAAAATGACGATGACAACAATGCCTATGACCGCGCGACATACACATAAACAAATTAATTTTCATTTATATATTTTGTTGTTTCTTTATTTATTTATTTTAATGATTAATACACGATTTACATGCATGATGTGTTGATGTTGATGTTGATATTGTTGATGATGATTTGTCATATTTTTCTTTTTGTTTTTTTTTTCATTAGTTAAATATGTTATCATCATGATATGTGTGAATATTTGTATGAGTAATATTAATGCAGTTGTTGTCTTGTATTTATTTGATTTATTTATCTAAATTAATTAGGACAAATATTAGTTGGTAAACAATTAAAATAAAATTATTTTTTTACAACATGGATTTATTATTACAAAGTTAGTTATAAAAAAAAAAAAATCAACTTTTTGATAAAGCACAAATGTCATCACAATTTTTTTTTTTTTTATCATTTTGTTTGTTTTGTTTGTTAGTAGTTTGTGTCGGTTGACTTTACCTTGAGCTTTTTTTTTTTATTATTTACTACAATAAAGCATAATCAATGTACTCTACAATGTACCATATAATATGTTAGGAAATAAATTTACCAACTGAGTATAATTATTATAAAAAAGATTTTGTCTTGTTGTTTGTGTGTATTGAATAAACTCAAAAAAAAAAAAGATCTTTTTTTGCGCATTGTAAGTGCAAAAGCTGCTCAAAATGTAAGGAACAGCAAGAAACAATAAAAAAAAATTATTTAGGTCATTACGCCTCAGACAACGTGATTTTTTCTCTCTCTGATTTAAAAAAATATTTCCTGAATTATTATAAATATGTCAAAGTGTTGTATTATTAAACTTTAAAAGTTTTATTTTATTTTTTTTTAATTAAAGTTGCTCATTAGTGTGGTAACATTTCAGCAATAAAAAATAAAAATCATAAAGTTTGTAATCTATCTACAATAATAAAATAAATAATAATAATAATAATAAAAAAGAAATCAAAGAACATAAATCGTATTATTATTATTATGATCAGCAGATAGATAAATCAATAATTTATCTTTATTTTTTTTTTTTTTTCATTAAGCACAGCAGCAGCAATAGAGAATTAAAATAAAAAGCAAAAGCACAGCACAACAGTGTTGTGTATAAAACGATAATAAGCTGAAAATCTTTAAAAATATTTATTTAAAATATTATTATTAATAAATAATAATTATTTTGTTTATTTATTTATCTATCACTGATGAAATCTTATTAATTTATTTTTTTTAATTTTTAAATATTTATTATTACCATAATTAAATAAAAAAATGTTCTTAATTTTTTTTTAATATGATAATTAAGAAAAAAAGAAATAAGCAAAAATTAACCCCCCATTGGGTGGGTGGTTGGACTGGTTGTTGTTTTTTTTTCTTTTTAGAGCAATATATATGTATATAAGTAATTTGTTGACGATATTAATGATTATTATTATAATGATGATGAGTTTTAATGATAATAAATTTTTACGTTGTATGAATTTACAAAGCAAATAAAGTTTAAAAAAATAAAAAATGTTTCTGCTGTTGTTTTGTTGCGTTTAAAAGATAATAAAAATAATAATAATAATAAAAAAAATTGATAAGATATTATTATTATTTAATAAAGGAGAATAGCCAGCCTACTACTTATCAAACGATGTATTTTTATTTATTAATGTTATCTATTTTATTTTTTTTTTCACCTGCAATATAATATAAATTATATATTTCGTCTGTACTTGAGTGGTTTTTATTTAATATATATATTATTATAATTATTTTTATTATTATTATTATAACATGACAAGAAAAGCACACACTAAAGTGTATTAAAAGTTTTATTTTTGTATAATAATTAATAAAAATAATAAATTTTAATATTCAAAAAGAGGAGAGATAATTGTTATTAAGTTTATTACACTTTAAATAGATAAAAAAAAAAAAATTCTTTATAGTAGAGAATAACATATTATAATCGTATTGTGTGTTATTATAAATTATTGTGTTTTTGAAAAAAAAAAAATTAATTAGAATTAATTAATTAATTAAAATCAAAGGAATTTTTTTTTTTCTGCTACTCGAATATAATTTATGCTTTTTAATATAGTTTTTTTTTTTTCTAATTGATTATTTGTTTAGCTTTTATGTAATATTATTATTATTATTACATATTTTATTTTATTATAAAAAAGAAAAGAAACACTAATGTTTCAATGATATAAATTACCTTGAACTAAAATATTTTATTTATTTATTAAATTAAAATTAAAATTATAAATAAAATGTAAAAGTATTATTGGTTGTGTTTTTTTCGTTTTGATATGCATTGTGGTTAACATTGCATTGCAAAGTAATAATCTATTTATCTATATTATTGTATTGAGTTTTTAAGTTGGATTTAAGTGTCTAAGGACATTATTATTGTTATTATTTTTATATACAGATATAAATATATTTTTATAACACTGTATATAAATTTTATAGATGATTATGATGATGATGATGATGATGATAATAATAATAATTATAATAATGAAAAAACAATATATTCATTGTCGTCATTTTCAACACCACCGATTTATCTTGGTGATACTGATGTAAATGTGGGTCATCCGTTCTCAATATCATGTATTATTTCAATACGTGATCCAATACATTGGATAAAAGATGGTGAATTAATTAAGAAATTTAATAATATTCGTCATAAAAAAGATGAGCATGCATTTATTGAAACAGAAAATAATCTAGAAGGTACACAGAATAACAAGAATCAAATACAATTTTTACATTTTATTAGTTTTGATTATTCTACGACATACATACATAAATACATATACCATACATACATGCATCACTATGAGAAAAATAATAATAATAATAATAATAAAAATAATTACAAAATGTAAAAAAAAAACGAAGCAAAAAACAATTAAAGTTTCTGAAATGTGGCAGACTGAACTGATTATTGGTTGACTGGGTTCTACTCAAACAGCAGGCAACCAAAACGGACTGACATGTCTAAAAAACGTTCAATTGGTTTTATCTGATCAGAGAGATTTTTTTTATCAATATTATTTATTTATTTTCAATTAATAAACAAATAAAAATTATTAAATGCATTGAGATTTTTAAATTAAAAATAGAAAGGCAGAAGAATTAAAAAAAATTTTTTGCAGCATTGTGAAGTATATTGATGCCCATCAAAAATTGTTTTGTTTCTTTATTGAAAATTACTTTTTATTATTATTATTATTCACTAAAAATAAAAAAATAAAATTAAAAAACATTCACAACATGTATAATTCATTTAATAAATATTTTTATTTTTAATTGTCAAACAAATAAACAAGCAAACAAAAAAAAAAAATAAATGTAAAAAATATAAATTTTAAGGTGAGGGCGATGAAAATAAAATCGAGGCAACAATAAATGTAAAGAAAGCATTAAAACAGCATAAAGGAAAATATCAATGTAATTCTTTGCATACAAATTATCATTTATTACATGTGCATAAATATGATGATGAAATTAAAGAGGATTTATTAATGATATTACCAACAAAAATGATACCAACAACCGTGTTACCAATACGATTAAGAAAAAATTCAACAACAGTAATAACACCAACATTGAACAGTTTAAAACAATATAATGATATGAATGAAGAAGAAGAGAAGGAGATAGAGGAAGATACAACATATTATTTAAATAAAAATTATGATAATTATAATGATAATGATAAATATTATTCAATAAATTTCCCTATAAGTAATATAAATGATGATGATTTAATTATAACAGATATAACAGATGCTGATTATCAAAATGTACCATCATCTGATAAAAAGAAAATTCATAATAATAATAATAATTTAATAACATTAATTGTTGCAACAACGACAAATTCAACATCTTTGACAAATAATTTAATGACAGATGATTCTTCAATAATTACACAAATTACACCACAATTATTACCATCGATCACAATAACAACATTACCATCAATATTAAACAATGATACTTTTATTTATATAAATACAACAAATGAGAATTATTTTACATTAGAAAATATTATTAATAATCAATTAAATATATTAATATTAACAAATAATAGTAATGATGACATAACTACTACTACTACCAATACATTTAATACAACTACAACACCTACGACGACAGAAGCGACTGTAACAATACCAATCACACCAACTATTACAACAGACATAATACATGTAACACCTGTAATTACAGAAACTTTATTAAATATTGATATTGTTGCTGGTGTTGACAAAACAACAACTGGTGAGAGATGATGAGATTTCGTGGGCTTTGATTAGCAAATTAAAAACAAAAAAAAAAAATACATTTATTTTCACCATTCAAAATAATCAATATTTGTAAATTAAAATTAATTTTCATTAATTATTTTAGAGTTAATAATTTTTTTTTTATCAAATTTTATTCCAATGTAAACATAACATGATTTATTGTTTATCTTTTAATTTTTTTTTTTTTATTAATTATCAATCAATTTTACTTTTTTGAAATGCAATCAATAATATTGGAAAAAAATAAATTTTATTGATTGATTTTTGGTTTTGTAATTCAATTTTTTGTTTTTATCATGTAATCGTTTTCGTATTCTCTTAATTATTTAGATTGTCCTAAAAGTTGAGTTAATTAAAAAAATAATTTATTTTTTTGTCAAGCTTTTAAAAAATATATAAAAAAAATGCTGGTGCTGCATGATTTATCAATTAGTTATTTTGCTATAATCTTATTTTACTATATATAGCCACTTATGTGGTATTTCTTTTTTTTTTCATTAATTTTATATTTTTATTTTTTTTCATGATTAATAAAATTATTATCATGCCTCGGTAACAAAATTATTATGATAAAAACGTAGTAGTAGTAGTAGCGTCGGTAGTAATTTAAAAAAAATAGTAAATATAAAGTAATTATTAATTAATTAAATACTTATTAATGTTTTTCAAACATGCTATTAGTTTTGTGTTAGTGTTTTTTTGAAGAGAAAATTAATTATTAAATTAATGAAGAAAAGAAAAGTGATCACAAATCACTTAAGTAAAAATATATAATCGCGTTTAATAAATTTCTCTAATAGAACTAAAGGCGGTGAGAGAGAATATTGAATAATAACTAAAGAAACCAAACGTTTTTTTTTTATTTAATAATCCATTGATCAGGACGAACGGACGACAACAGAATTTGATTATCGATATTACATTTAGTTGCAGAGTTTTGTTGTTTTCAAAAGAAAAAATAAAAGAAATGTATCTTGCTCTTCTCAATAAAAACGAATAAAATCGTTACATAGTTCGATTTAGAAAATTTTCTCTTCCTTTATTTTTATTTTCTTGTTTGGAATAAAATTATCTTGGTTTTTCATAATACCAACATCCTGTGTTTTTTTTAAAAGTATTTTGCATTTTTACATTTTATGCTGCTGCTGCTAAAGAAGAAATAAAGGCAGCAGCGTTAACAACAAAAATATTATCATTATTTGCTCTTGCAATAATAAATAATTAGAATAAAGGAGTAAATAAATTGATTGTAATGTTTAAAAATCTCCACATCCCCCGCTTTCTTAATTTATTTATTGAGAGTGAGGGTTTTGTTATCTTCGTTGCGATTTGAGGTTTAAAAAAACCCAGGGTTTTTACTACAAACGGTAGTATAGCAGTAGCCTAGGATCGAACCCCAAAAAACTCTTACATTTTAAAATCACTCGTGCTACCATCATGACTGTCGTAATTCTAAGAATTAATAAAATTATTTTTGAATTATTTCTACTCCTATACGAGAAGAAAGATCGTAATTTGAATTTTTTAATTAAAAATATTATATAGTGAAAACGCAAACCATAAGGATATTGTGTGTGACACATTGCAATGCTAATAAAAATAAATAATTAAAAAATGAAGAATATTTCTTAATTAAACTAAACTTATAAATACATAAAAAAGCGTTTTTGTTTGATGATGAATGTTGTGTTTTCCACAAAGTTTTTTTTTTATTTAATTAAATCAAATCAAATGAAATCATGTCCTGTCAATGTAGTCTCAGTAGTAGTCAGTTATCATGAGAGTAATTTTTTTTAGTAAAATCTTTTCCTATTGTTTTGTTTATTAATTTATTTTCATGCCTGGGATATATTTTCATTTATTTTTATTATTATTATTATTATTATTATTATAAAATGATGGAATAAAATTGCCTTAAGTTAAAAACTACAGATTTTTGCTATAAAATAAGGAAAAAGCCAAGTTTAAAGAGGTTTAATAATATTATTTTATTATCATAAGAGAAATAACAATTGGTAAAAGAAAAACATAAAAATTAATTAATTAATAAAAATCTAAAATCACCACCGCCCCCAATTATGTTGTGTTTGTTTAATTAAATAGGCAAAAAAAAAAAAAGAAATGAAAAACTATTTATATAATTTAAATATTTATTATTATTATTATTAATAATTATAAGAGAAATTCTTATCAGAGTTTTTTGGTGTATCAAAACTCCTCTTAGTTGTTTAACACATAGAACTCTCTATCGATTTTCAATTATGTAGAAAATGTTGAACCAGAAAAACATTACTCTTTTGGCTGCTGCTCCTACTGCTGCTTCTGCTGTTGTTGTTGCTACTGCTGCTGCTATTGCTTATTTTCTATTTTTTTTTTGGTTATTATTATTATTATTAATAAAACTTGCAAATAAAAATTATATTTTGATTATGTTGTTTCATCAGTTAAGTTTTTCCTTAACAAAAAAAAAAAAAAAAAAAAAAAATAGGAATATAAATATAAAATTCGCATAATAAAAAGAAAAGAAAAAGAAAGTGGAATCGTGTGTAAAACACAAAAACATCACAGAAGAAAAAATTGGTTTTCTATTTATTTATTTATTCTTTTGTGTTGTGCTGTGTGTGTATGTCATCATTATCGTCGTATATATAGGAATAATTCTTGATTATTTTATCTTAATTTTATTTATATTTATATATATTGATAATCATAAATGTGCTTCTGAAATTTAATATAAAAGATAACAATCAGATGATAACAATTGATGGCGAGAGAAAGAGAAATGATTTTACTCTTTAACAAAAAAAAAAAAAAATTGTATTTTGCTCTTTATTTTTTATTGAATTTTGATATTCATTCCTCATTAATATTGTGTAATTCAGAAAGAAATTATTTTTTTTATTTGCTTTTCTCTTCGTTCATAATTTCTTATAAAAAAGCTTATGAAAGAAAGCAATTTTCGCTTGCGTTTTTTTTTTGATACAATTTTTTTTTTTTTTGGTTATTGTTTTTCATTAAAAGGTTGATTTATGTTAATATCAGTTTAGTTATTGTTTGTTTTGTTTAAATACTTTACTTAACTTAATAATCATCCTGTATATTAAATTTGTTTTTATTTTAATTCATTTTTTATTTTGTTTCCTATAATGAAAAAAAAAAAATTAATTTTAAAACACAGAGATTTTTTCTTTATTTTTAAAAGTTAATTATGTGTTTGTTAGTTATTTTTATTGCTATTTCTCTCCTGTTTTTTTTTTTTTATTTTATTTTATTTAAATTTTTTTATTTTTAATTTACGTTTACATCTTGTGCGTGTGTAAATAGTAAAAAAGAAAAAACTAAAAATTTAAAAATTATAAGCTGTGTCTGTATGTTTTTTAATCAGGCGAAAAAAGAAACGTTTAAATATTTTATTATTTTAACAAAGATTGGTATTTTTTTTTTTTTCTAAGAAGAAAAACGATAACCTTTAGCATTTTTATTTAAAAAATTTGTTTGTTTATATTTTAATATTTTTTTTTTATCCTTTGTCTATTTTTAAAACATTTAACAACCACACTATGTACTATGTATATACATAAATATATATGTGTATATATTTATAATATAAATAAATTATGTTGCTGCTGATTAATAATTAATTATAATATAAACGATGCTCTGCTAATAAACATTATTAATTTAGTTGATTAATTTCGCTCTTTCTCTATCTATCCTATCTCTCGTTTATTTATTTTCATATTTTGTTCATTTTATTTGTAAATTTTCTATTCTTATTATTTATTTATTTATTTTTATATTTATTTATTATTAATACAATTTTTTATTCTTTCCTCTACCTTATTTTTTGGGTACATTTATTTAATTAATTATAGATGCTGACATCTTAGTCCCTAATTATGATAATATTGAACAAAAATTAAAAGCATTTGAAATTAGAAGTCCGTTGGTGCTTAGCTGTAATATAACAATAGGTGGTGATTATGAACTTAACTGGTAATTATAATTTGAATTTTTATCCGATATAAATTAATAAATAATCAAAAAAAAAAAATCTTCTAGGTTAAAGAATGGCACAGATGTTAGTGAACATTCAGAATTAGAAAAACGTTATACAATAAAAAAAGTTGAAAGACAATTTGTTATTCCTAAGACACTAGACAGTGATGCAGGTATTTATACGTGCAGTGTGAAAGATTTAGATGCATCCAAAAATATAACGGTTGTTGGTAAGGAAAAAATAAAAAAAATTATTAATTCATTATGGATTTATCTATAATTTAAATAAATACAAAAAATAAATTAGTTTTTCTCTATTTTAATTAATTAAATTTTATTTTTAGCTAATGTTGTAGTTAAATTACCGCAAAGTACAGCTGTTGTTGAAGGCGAAAAACTCAGAATTAATTGTATAGTTCTTGGAACCGATCCAGAAATTACATGGAAAAATGGTAAAAATTATTGTTTTTTTGTATTTTTATTTTTTGTATGCCTATTAAAAGATAAAAACTGACCAGAAAATTTATTTATTCCATATAACAACATAGGAAATGATACATATAATGAAACTTCTGGTAGAGTAACATTAACTGAAGATGATAACAAGGTACCAAATGCAGTAATTATAGTTGATAATATTGTGTTGGAAGATCGAGGTAACTTTACATGTATAGCCAAAAATTTGGCAACTAAATATGCTAAATATCACCCCGCCGAAAGTACTACATTTGTACGAGTTAAAGGTTTGTCTTGTTGTTTCTATTTCTATTTTTATTATTACACAATTATATATATATTTTTTTATAATCAATAAATGACTTTAGTGTCGTTGTCGCGCCGTCACTTTTTATTATTATAAAATAATTACGTAATTTTTTTAACGTGCTAAAAAAATGTTTTTTTTTCTCTCTTCCTTTTTTTAAAAAAAAATTTATAGGAAAATTAGCCGCTTTGTGGCCATTTTTAGGTATATGTGGCGAAGTATTTATTTTATGTGCAATTATATTGATTTATGAGAAACGACGTAATAATGCCGAACTTGATGAAAGTGACACAGATCAAAGTCCAGAACAGTAAGTTTTTTATTATTCAAGTAATGAGATGTTATTTTCTGATAAAAAAGAATTGATGAAAAAAGTAATTTTTAAATTATTTTATTAAAAGTTCAGATATTTTCTTCTATTTTTTTTTTTGTTTGTAATAATTAATAATTAATAATCAATCATCACCCGCAAGTCTATCATCATACATATTGCAAAAGAACCATAAAGAAAATTCATTTTATTATTGCTTAAACATTTTTTTTTTAATATGCTATTTTGTGCTCGTCCCTCGTCTCAATTAAAAAAAAAAAGAATTATTTTTGCTTTTAAATTACTCATTTGTCAGATGTAATTAATAATGATTGGAATTTTTTTTTTCTATATAAATTTCTTATTCTTGTTCTTTACTATTTTTTATATAATTGAAAATTTAATTGTTTTCAAGTTTTTTTTGCTGCTGCTGCAAGTGAATTTGAAAATAATGTATAGTCAATCGTCGTCAACATTGTGTCGGTGTTTATAGTGTTTAAAGGAATGTTGCCAAGTTACAGATAGTTTTCATTTTGTTTTCCCACACTTACTTACTTATGTTGGTTGTGTTTTATTCATGTCATATTTTTTAAATGTTTTAAATGTTTAAATGTTTTTAATTGAACCAACAACCAAATAGCTAAACACTTTTCGTTTTCGTTTTCGTGGTGTGTGGTGTACTATATGTTGTCGGTATATTTAATCTTATAAAGAATGAAAATATAATTTTAACGAGAAAATAGAAAAATATTATTATTGATCCATTTTTGCATTTAACCTTTTAACCTAAATATATAAAGGTTTTTTTTATTCTTTTTCTTTCTTGTTGTTATATTATTCTCTATTCATTTATTAATGTTTAACAAATGAAAGAAATAAAGAAAGATGTTTTATAGTAACTCAATTTATGTATTATTGACTAACCTCTAGTGTTTGTTTGAACAAAAAAAACGCTTTACACGAAAAGAATTTTCGCAACGTCAGTTGTAAATTTATTTTAATTAATAAAGTCATTGCTCTAAACATTGTTTTTAAATGCAAAAAAAAAAAGGAAAAATAAGAATAGAAGTGTGAAAACTATGTTACCTGCCCTGCCTATTCGCCACCACCGCCATCGTCACAACTGTTTTCGTGTTTACGTTTGATTATTCAACTGCATAAAAAAAAATGATCAAACTTCACCGCGATACTGGTTATTGTCTGTCTTTGAGACCTTTTGTAGCATCATGGTGTGTTTAATGCATCGTTTAAATAATTTTTTTTGTAATAACAATTACAAAATGTGTGTTATCCACGCACGCTAACCATTTATATATTCTCATTGATTTTAAACTAATTAAACGAAACGTTTTCTTCTCTGCTTCATATAAACAAACAAAATAAGAATAATCTTTAAGCAGCATAACACACAATAATTTAATTTATATTTTTTCTTCTACTAATAAACGAAGCTTAGAAGTAATCATCTGAAGGAGAGAATTAACTACTAACAAAATAAATAATAATAAAAGAAAAATACATGAATAATTAAAAACCTTGATTACATGAAAAACATTAACTAAACAAATATATCAATTACTAATTTTTTCTTCATTTTGTAAATAAAAAAAAAAGTTTTTTAATTAACTTAATAAACTATAAATACACATTGAAAAAAAAAAAAAAAAATGTTTATAACATAAAAATATCTGACTTTTAAGTAATTTAAAAAAGAAAAGAAAGAAAAATTATTTCATTTATTATAATTATTATTATTATTTGTTGTTTATCATTGCATGTTTTTCGTTTCGTTTAAATTATTTGCTTACAGAAAACTTGATCAACACGGTAAAGATACAGATGTGAGACACAGGAAATAGATTCTTTTTTTTATTTTTCTCGTTATTATTATTATTATTATTATCATCATTTTCCTTTTCATATTTTTAGACAAAATGAATTATTAAAAGAAATATTTCAATAAATTTTTTGGTTTTTTTAATTTTAATTTTATTTTTATATATATATATAAATTATAAATTTAAAAAAATTTATTTCATTTAATTAAAAGAGAGAGAAAAAAGTGCATCAAAAAAAAATAAAAAAATGTTTGTTCAAACAAAAAAAAAAATGTTTTACTTTTTTTACCTTTCTTCTTTTTTTTTCTTGTGTTTTATTAAATTAAATTAAATTAAATTGTTTAATGAAGAAAATAATTTAAAAAAATGATTAATTATTTATTTGAATATAAAATTAATTAACGCTAATAATAATAATAATAATAAAAAAAAAACACATTTGTTACATAAATAATATTAAAATTAATTAATTAATTAATTAAAAAAAAATTAAATTTAATTTAATAATAATTAAAAACGACGGCGTTTGTACTAAAAAAAAAAAAATAACGTAAATAAAAAAAAAAAGTTAAATTAAAGTAAAAAAGTTATTAAGTAAAAGTAAAGTAAAGTAAAGTAAAAAATAATTCTTATACATATAAAATAATTAAATAATTATAATAAAATAATTAATAATTAATTAAAGGAGAAATATTTATCCTATACACAAAACAACACAACAAACAAACAAACCAAAAACAAAATACCCACTTTTTAACACCTTTGTAATATATTTAAAAAATTTAATTAATTTAATTCTGTTGTTTAATTAATTCATCTCCTTTTCTCTGTGTTAAATAAAGAATATTATTCTTAATCGTAACAACAAATCTTTTTTAATTAATTAATTAATTAATTTCTTATAAATAAATATATATATATATATTTTTTTGATTTCTGTTTTATTATTATTAGAATTAAAAAAAAAAAAAACAATTAAAATTATTATCTTATCGCCTTTGAATTTTGGGTTATTATTATTATAATTAATTAATTAATTTTTACTACCTAATTTTTTCTTCTTACCTTTTTTTTTTTTTATTAAATCGGGAATTTATAATTATGTGTTGGGCTTTTATTTATTTATTATTATAATTAATTAAATAATATAAAATAAAAAATTTAAACTAAAATTCGAATTGTTATCACTTTATATAATATTAAATAAATAATAATAATTAATAATAATAATAATTAATAAATAATTTTAATTAATAAGAATAAAAAAAATAAATAAATAAATTCAACTGAATTATGAATTAACAAAAATAAATTAATAAAAAAATAATTATTATTATAAAGACAGAAAATTAATTAATTAATCAATTAATTAATAAAAGGAAAAAAAAATCATAATTCTTTGTATAATAAAATAAAAGAAAAAAAAAAATTATATCGAATTGTTCCAAAAAAAAAAAAAATATATAAAGAAAAGAAAAACAATCTTTCTTTTTTTTTTTATTATTTATTTAATTAATTAATAAAAACATGGAAAAAAAACAAAAATTATGTAGTTATTAATATATTGTTAAATAAAGATTATTAAAAAAAGTTAAAAATCAAAAAAAAAAAAAAAAAAAGATGAGTAAATAAATAAATAAATAAATAAATAAATAAAAAATATATATTATAAATAAATAAATGAAATAAATAAAGAAAAAAAGAAAATTATTTAAATAAATAAATAAGAAAAGAAAAAAAAAAAAGAAAAGGTGAAACATTTTTATTTTTATTATTTTTTAATAAATTTTTAAAACATCATTTTTAATTAATTTAATTAAACAAAAAAAAAAAAAAAAACTAATCAATAATTTTATTTTCTCTATCATTATTAATTATTTTATTTGTTATATAAATCATTTACCCTTTTATATTTACATATATTTACGCTTCCGTTATTAAGGCCTTTTTGTTAATGCAAATTTAATGCAAAAAAAATAAATTAATTAATAATAATAATTAAGGGGAAAAGAAATGAAAGAATTTTCTTTTTCACATTTCACAAATTAGTTTTGAATTGTTTTTTTTTTTCTCCTAGCTCTGAAGTTACCTTTTATAATAATTTTGTTCTCTTTTCTTTTTTACTTTTTTGATTTTTGTTATCTCGTTAATTAGATTTTTCTTCCTTCCTTTTTTTCTGTTTTGTTAAATAATTTAAATTTTTAGTTTTTTTCTTTTGAGATTTTTGTAAACCATGAAATGAATTTTATTTATCTGCGATTTTACAAATAAATTTAAATGTAATTTACTTACGCTTAACACTTTTGTTAATTATGTTTTAATTTAGTGTTATATTACAATGTTATTTATTAATTAAAATATATATATATACAGTTTTAACGGAAACTCGTAGTAAATTAATATTAATTAATTTTAATAATAACTGGAAAAATAATATCTGTAAATAAAATATAAATCGAAAAGTAAAAAAAAAAAAAAAAATTATAATATTAACCGAGAGTAAATTACACAAAAATGATGCTAATAAATTCTTTTCTAATTAATCAAATTAATTAATATTTTATTATTTTCTCATCTACTTTTTATCTCGTGTTTTATTGTTGATAATAATTCTAATCGATCTAAAATAATTGGCGGACAAAACTATTTACTTAGGCCCGGATAAATATTAACATTTAAGACGACATCTTTAAACGTAGTTAATTTTTTTTTATTATCATTAATTAATAATAATTAGCAAACATTTTTTGTGAATAATATTCGCTGAACCGAGGTTGTTGGACAAAATTACTCTAATTTTGAATTATTTTGCGATTTAATTCAATTTCTCAATCGACTTTAATAAAAAATGTTTTTTCTCGGTGTTATTAAAAATAAAAAATTAAAAACTAAACAACAAATATCGTCATTAATTATAAATAATTAAAAAGAAGCGCGCACACGCGATCGCGTAAAAAGTTTCAATTCACGGTTTACTCAATTTAAAAGAAAGAAAAAAAAATTAATTTTTTATTAGTTTTTGTTATTAGTTTTGTTTTAACTTTCTTTAACATTAGTTTCTGTTATATATATTTAAGTGCTATTAAATTAATTAAATAATATTTTTTGACATAATAAACGTAAAAATATTTAAAAAGAAATCTATTATTTAATTAAAATAAACAATTTTTTTTTGTCCTTCTATATTAATTAATTAGTTATTGTTAAAAAAAAAATTAAAAACATAAAAAAAAAAAAACATTTTTTTTCTAATTCTAGTTCAAAAATAATTTAATTAATTAATTAATAAATTTAATAAATATATAAGAAAAGAAAGGATAAAACATTATCTTTAATTAATAATTTTAATATTAAAAAAATAACGTAGATAGTTGGAATTTTAAATAAATAAATAAATGAAAAAAAAAAAATAATAATTAAATCTTTATAAACATTATTAATTAATAAAAAAAAAAAAAATTAATTCTCAACATCACCAACCACCACCACCACCACCAAACCACCCCATTTTCACCATAACTTAAACAATAATTAAATCTAGAAAAAAAATAAAATAAAATTCAATCAATCAATCGTTAATTTTTTATTTTTACAGGAAAAAGAAAAGGAAAAATTATAATTAAAAAAAAATATATATATATATACAAATAAAACATAAAATGTGTTAATTTATTTATTTAATTAATTAATTAAATAAAATAATAATAATAATAAATACACACAGAAAAAGAAAACACAAATAATAAATAAATAAACAAGGGTGTCAGTCAGTCAGTCAGAGTCAGATTCAGTCACTAAAATTTAATTAAAAATTATTTAACTTGTGTTTTAAATCAACAACCAACCAGCGATAATATTATTACCCCACCAAAAAAATAAATAAATAAAGAAATAATTATTCAAATATAATAAAAAACATATAAACAAAATTTAAAGACACACCAGATATATAAATAAATAACAAATTACATAATTATTAATAAAAATTAATTAATTAATTAATTAATTAATTAATTGAAAAAAAAAAAAAAATAAAACAACTGCTTTGAACATTAAATAATTTAATTAATTAATTAAAAAAAAAAAAAAAATTGTTACTTGTAATATAGAAAATTATTAAATTTAAAAAAATTAAAAAGTTATAAAAAAAAAAAAATAAAAAAGTTGCTTTTTACCTAAAACAAAAAAAAAAAAAAAAATTAATATATAAAACATATAAATTAAGTCAAAAAAAAAAAAAAAAAAAAATCTTTTAACTATTGTAATTCATAATTCTTCTGAGCAAAACATATATTTGTTAAGTAAAATTAATAATTAATAAATCGTACATAGTAATTAAAATATTTAATTAATTAATAAATAAATAAAAATATGAGAAAAGTTAAGTAAAAAAAAAAAAAAAAAACGGTTATAAAAGTAAATTAAATAAAATTAATTAAAAAAAGGGGGTAGGTAAACAGTAACACACACACCTTTACTCTAATAAATAAAATAAAACAAAAAAACTTCTTCTTTCATTTGTTTATTATTTAATTTTTAATTTGATTAATTAATTAATTAAAGAAATTATTTTTTTTTTTTTTTTTAACAAACACTAATGTTATAATGAGAATAAATAATATTAATTAAGGTTTTGAAACATAAAATTATACAAAAGAAAAAAGAAACCAACAAACAAAAAATGGTTTTAATAAAAATTAGGAAGTATTTTAGCCAGTGTCGTCCCACACCATCACCACCACCCCCAACAAGTTCTCTATCATTTCAGTTTAATTAATTTTCTGTTCGTTCTCTGTTATTTAAAAAAGTTTGTTTGTTTTTATTATTTTTTTTTTTTTGCATTTGAATATTTAATTAATATAAGGATAAAAAAAAAAGAAAAGAAACATAGAGAAAAAAAAAACATAAATATGAAATATATAATAAATAATTAATTAATAAATTAATTAATTAAATTTAATGCGTATTTATACTTATATATTTCGTTTTTGTTTTTTCTTGTTTTTTCTTCTAATTTTTTTTTTCTTTTGTAAATACAAAACAATTCATTAATTAATTAATAATTATATATAAATAAAGTAAAAAGAAAAATAAATAAATAATTACTCAGCGAGATAAATCAACAGAATATTGTATTTATTCAGTAACAAAAAAAAAAAAAAATGATAAAAGATAATTTAAATAATTAACTCTAAAAATAATGTAAATTGTTATGTGAGAAAGTAAAAGAAGAAGAAAAAATTATGATAAAAAAGAAAAAAAAAAAAAATTAAAAAACAAAACATAAATTACTTTTATTTTTTCAGAAAAAAAAAAAAAATAATAATAAATAAATTTATTTAAAATATACAAAAAAAAAAAAAAAAAAAAACTAAAAAACAACCAAAAAAATTATTTTATTTTATTAATTAATTAATTAATTAATTTTTCTTTCACTTTTAATTAATTGATTAATTTTTAACATTGCGCGAATGTTGTTAGGAAAATTAATTAATTAATTACTTTTTGTTATATCTTTGTCTATCTATCTATTTTTTTCTCTTTTTTTTTTGTTTCATTAATTAACTCTCGTTAAAAATTTATTTTGTGTGATTGTGTTTAGTAAATTATTACTAATTAATTTAAAAATGGAAAACTAATATAATTAATTAATTAATTTAAAAAAAAAATGGTATATTTATAGAATGAATTCCAATTATATTAAATAAATTATAATAAAAATAATTAAATTAGTACAGATATGTTAAAAAATTTAAGTAATTAAAATAAAAAAAAAACACACCGAAATGTGGATTTTTTTTATCTCTTTCTTTACTTTTTTTTTTTTTTTTTTTGTTAATTAATTATTTTCTTAATCTTTAATTATGTTTTTTTTTTTTTTTTTGTAATGCTTTGCCTTCTGTTTTAATTTATTTTTTCTTTAAACATTATGACACACAAACCCAAATTATTCTAAAAATCATTAAAACAAAAAAAAAAATTATTGTGTATTAGGGAATAAAACAACAAAAATTAAAACTTAAACGAAAAAAAAAAAAAAAAAATACAAAACGGATCAATCCGGGATCATTTACATAAATAAAAAAAATTGTATGAAAAGAAAAAAAAATAATATAAAAATTTAATTAAAATTAAAATTAAACAAAAAAACAAAAAAAAAACATTCACTGCCAAAAAAAAAAAAGAAAAATATATTAAAAAGTAATTTTTTTTTTTTAATTTTATTTAAATATAAAAAAGAAAAAAAAAAAAATTTTTTAATAAAAAGAAAAAAAAACTCTGACGTTATTAGCGTCTATTTGTCATCAGTGCCAAAAATACGTCAATTGACGTACTCGTTTCGTTTAGATCAAATGATTTCAATTAATCTGTCCCCTCTCTCTCTCTCTATTCTTTATAATTTTTTTAAAGTTTTTTTGTTCTTTAGTCGTCCCGTCAATTTAGAATTTCGTAGTAAAAAAAAAAAAAATGAATTTTTATTAATTAATAGAAATGTAATTTGTTAATACAAAAAAGTACTAACTGCTGGCAGATGGAAGTGTCTTAAGGCAAACAGTGAATGTTAAAATTCTTCTTTAAAAACTAAAAAAAAAAAAAAAAAAAACAAGCAATGTTGTTGTCGTTGTTGTTATTGTTGTTGTTGTTTGGCTAAGAACTAGCTAATTTTAATATTCTTTTATATAAAAATTAAAGATTAATTAATTAATTTTCTTTCTTTCTTTCTTTTTTTTTTATTTTTTGTTATTTGTGTATTTTATTGGCACGTGTTTACATTAAAATTACAAACGAATTACGTTTTTTATTTTCTTTCTTTTCTTTGTTGTTGTTGTTATTTTTTCTCCTTTTTGTTGTTAATTTTTTTATTTTAATTACAAAGAGCAATGAAGAAATAAAAAAAAAAGAAAAAAAACTTTCTTAACAAACCTGTACTAATTTTTTTATTTATTTAATTAATTAATTATTTGTTTCTGTTTCTGTTTTTTTTTTTTTTAATTAATTATTATTTTATTAATGCCAAAAAGAAGAAAAAAAAACAATTTTCTTTTTTTTCTTTATTATTAATTAATTCTGTTAATTAAAATTAACAAAGAAAATATAGGAAATTCATATTATAAAAAAATTAAAAAACATTTTTCTTAACATTAACAATTTTAATTTCTAATTAAATAAATAAAATTAAATTAACAAAAAATAAATAAATAATAATAAATAATTACTTTAAGAATAATAATTAAATTAAATTAAATTAAATTAATAAAATAAAAAGAAAATAAAAACTATAGTAGAAGCGCCTTTTTTAATAGCGATAAATGGTTAAATGTTACAATACAAAATAAATTAAATTAAATTAAAAATACTTAATTAATTAAATATAATAAAATAAGTTTATTTAAATTTAATTTAAAAAAAAGAAAATAAATAAAAAATTATATGATAAAAAAAAGAAAAGAAAAAATTATAATTAAAAAAATAAGTTCTTAAAAATGAATTAAAAAAGAAAAAAAAAAAAATAATAATAATAATAAAAGAATTACACACAGAATAGTTTTTCTTTTTTAATTAATTATTATTTTCTGTTTTGTTTGTTCTTCTTCATTTCCATCTTCTCGTCTTCTTCTCGTTTTTTTTTTTTAATTATTATTTCTTTTCGTTATCCAACTAACAAACAAACAAAATAACAGTATTTATTTTTTTTAAATTCTTCTTGTTTTCTTAATCGTTTCTGTTAATTAATTAATTAATTGATTAGTAATTAAGTGATGCATCTACGTTGATGTGTTTTTTTTTTTTTTTTTTTTTTTTTGTTTACGTTTTTATCGTTTTTATTTACTTTATGTTATTATTAGAAGTTGAAAATAATAATTCTTTAAGCTTTTTATATATATAAATAAATAAATAAATAAATATATTCGGTTCGGTTTTTATTGTAGGTAAAAAAAAAAAAAAAAAAAGAAGAGAAATACGTCGCTAATTTATTTATTGCTATATATTTATATAATAAGATTTCTTGTATTAATCGTGTCAACGTAAAATAAATTACTACTAATAAACGAGCCAGAGCATAATTTTTGCATATGATAAACACAATTCTTCAACATAATTTAAATAGCCTAAGGATATATAAGGATTAACATTGAGGTAATAAAAATAAAAGTAAAAACTTCAGAATACACACAACAAAAAAAAAAAAAAAACCACAAATAAAACAACACCACTGTTTAAACAAATAATTATGTTTAAATAGAATACATAAAATAAAAAAGCATAAGAAACTGTAATTTTTCGTTTTTTTTTTTTTTTTTTTCATTTTATTTCGTTTTATTTTTTCTTCAATTAATTATCACAATCAAAATAAGAAATCAATTAACGCCAGGGACATAATAAATATGAATATATTAAAGAAGCATTTACAAAAAAAATAAATAAATTGTGTTCAAAAAAAAAAAATGCTTTTTAATTGATAATTGCTAAAAATGAAATTAAAAAAATATTAAAAATGAAGGTAAAACATTAAAATTGTAATTATTATTATATCTCAAAAGAAGAAACTTTAATTATTATAATTAATTAAACAAAATTTAATTAATAATGAATTGAATGAAAATTGCATCTATAAATATATCTTTAATAATAATAATTCTATAAATATAATCTAGCAGCTCTAGTAATTAATTATTAATTAAAAAAAAAAAAGTTAAATTAAATATAAAAATACAATCTGCACTTCCTTAATTAATTTTAATATAATTTTAATTTTAAATTAACTAAAGTAAATAAATAAATAAATTAAAAAGCATAATTATTATTATAGTACGATTTAACATTTTATTGTACTAATTAATATTTAATGAATTAAAAATTATATAAGCACACAGAAACAGAGAGAGTACTATTAAGTTTAAATTATAATTAAATAAAAAAAAAGAAAAACAAACTTAATTAATTAATTTAATTAATTAATTAACAAAAGAAATAATAAAAAATAACAATTTAATAATAATAATAATTAATTAATTAAAAAAAAGAAAAACTAAATAAATTTATGAAAATCATAATTATAGAAATAAAAAAAAAAAAAAGAAAAACAAAATATTAAATTAATTAAAATTAATTAAAAAAGAAGAAGAAAAAAAAAGAATAAACTACAGAAAAAAAATATTGTTATAATGTAAAATGTTTGACCAAAAAATAATTAAAAGAAAAAAAAATTGAAAAAATGAAAAAAAAAAAAAAAAAAAAAATAATTAAAAAAAAAAAACAATAAAAAAAAAAAAAAACAAAATAAAAATAAAAAACTTAATTAAAAAAAAAAAGATTATTTCTTTTTCTTTCTTTTCGTTAATTTAATTTTATTTTGTTCCCCTTGACTTTATTTAATTTAATTTTTTTATTAATCAATTAATTAATTATGATTTTCTTGAATTTTGTATTACAAGAGGTACGAGTATGTTAGTATACTAGAGATGTTAGTATACTACCACACGTTTTTAATTTTTTTTTTTTTTTTTGTAACAGAGTAATGCTTTTCCTGTTTTTGTGGTTGTGTTTTTTTCTTGTTAATTATTTTTATGGTGTTTACTCCATCGTGTTTTATTTCTATTTCTTTTTATTTTTTATGGTGGTGAAAGATTTATAATAATTAACAATTTTAGTTTATAATTAATTAATTAATAATAATGAAAAAAAATATGTTTCGTAAGCTTTTTGTGTAACATAAAACATTATTTGTGGTTTTTTTTTTTTTTCTTTTTGTTTGGGTATTAAAGGTAAAATTGTTTCGGATTGATCTCCACAACCTATTTCACCTAGAAAAGAAAGAAAGAAAGAAAAAATTCATTGGAATCACATAAATATGATTAATTAATAACAAGCCTACACATTACTTGCGTCATATGTAAACTTAAGCCAAGGGCAACAGGTTTTATGTTTACTTTGGAATGAAAATAAAATTATTTTTCTGTGAATTACGAACGTTTAATATCTTTATAAGAATTTCCAAAAGGTATACAGTACCTGCCTCTGTTAAAAATGTTTATTATCGTTGTCATCGATGTATAAGAAATTATTTCAGGTTTTTGGTGAGACAATAAAACTTATTTCACTGTAATTATCGAACCGAATCAATTTTAATTAAACGAAACAAGACAACAGAAATTATTAATCACTTACGTCCTTAATTATGGTATTTACAATTGACTTAATTATAATTTCTTATTAATTAAAATGTAATTACGTAGCTTAATTGTAGTATAAACTAGCAAAAAAAAAATAATAAATACATTTAAAATTGGTTTAAACAAATAAAAAGAAACGAGCAATTAGTTATGCGGTTTAAAATTTATTTATGCGGTATATCAGCAGCAGCACTAAATTATTTTATAAATTTTTTTTTTCTTTTTGGGTAATAAATCTTTTTTTGTTTTTATAATGTAAACACCACCCTCCCCACCGTAATTTAATGTAATTTATTATTTTTTGTTGTTCAGTTTAATTTGTACGTGTATTTTGTCGTTTTCTTTTAATTACACTCGGTTGTTATTAATTATTAAATGCGTTAATGTTAATTTAAATCATGTCGTAAGAGGGGCAATTTAAATTATTTTAATTTACCTACGTTTGTGTTGTCTTTTTATGTTTTTACGTTTTTGTTTTTTTGTTGGTAAAATGAGTATTGAGTAAGTAACATACACGTACTTTGCTCATTTATGATTTATTACAACTACTGTCTGTTGTCTTGTCTCTGTATTAAACAAGATGACCTATTTTTTTCGTTTAATCTCTTCTTTAATTTCATGATAACTTTGTTTACTTGATTAAAAATTCGCAATCAATGTGGAAAAACCATCGTACTTTTGTTGCTTAATGTTGTGTCCCCGTCTGTTTCACTCATTTGTTTTTTCTTCCTGTTTTGCCATAATTCACATTGATTTGGTTAAATGGATTAAATTTATTTTATTTTATTTTAATTTTTTTAATTAATATAACATGTGTCTTTCTTTTTTTATTTTTAATTTATTTTTTATTTTTTATTTATACTTACAGGAAGCAATTGAAAAGTTAGATGATTTTTCATATAGACAATTCGTCTCCTTGTTACCAATTATCAGTTTTTCTTCTTTAATTTTTTTAATTAATTAATTTAGTTTCCATCAGAGTTAAACCAATAAATATATATTCAATTTAGTTTTGTTTTTATTAATAAAATAATTAATTAAATAAATAAATACAAAAAAAAAAAATTTTTTTTTCTTTTCTAATCAATTTATTTTTTTTTTTTAATGCATTTTAATCGATTAATATTATCGATAGGAGAGAATTATTTAATATTAAAAAAAAAAAAAAATCAATTATCACAGGTAATTCTATTTTTTTGTTTATTTTTTGGTGTTTGCTGAATATTTTCTTTCTATTTTTATAAAATAGAAAATTCATTGATTTTTCCTGAGAAAAAAATTGTTTTTTGTTTTTCTAGTGCAAGGTAGGTGCAGCTAAAGGGTTACCAAAAGTAACGACTTGTTGCTTATTTAGTTAACTTTATTATTTATTTTTGTAATATATTTATACAATATTGTAATCTAAGAAGCATAATCAGGTAAACAAGATAATAAATATTGAATTAATTGATTAAATAAAATCGTTTTCAAGCTGTTTTATACATGTATGAAAATTTTATATTTTTATTTAGCGAATACTTGAATCAGTTTGGAGAGTAGTTTTTTGAGTTTGCGCTAGGAACATATTTATACACTGTAAAAAAATTTCCATGTAGTTTTTCTTTGCACTGCAATATCGATAATTTTTCTTTAGGTGGTAGTTAGTCGGTATGATAATTTGGTAGCATTTAAAAACGTCAAGTTTTTGACAGATCGTATTATTGCGTTTAACCACCGCAAACAAGCAGGAGAATTTTAGTTTTCAACAAAAAATTTTATTTCGCCTGCAAAAAAGTAAATAATTATTTAACATAAATTTTGTGTTAAGTAATAAATAAAAAAAAAATGTATAATTAATAAATTGTCTTACTATATATATATATATATGTATATATATATATATAAAAAATTAAAAGATTCTTCATTTATTATTTTATTTATTTAATGACTGTTAAAAGTGTATTCAAAAATGTATTCGGTTTTTGTTAAAATCTAATAAAAACGAAAAAACCATGCAAAGTGTTGATAAAAAGATTTTTATTAATATAAAATTAAGTGAATATTTGGAAGTAAAGTAAATTAATAATAAAGGAAAGAAATAACGTGAACACACAAGAATTATAAATTTCTGTTTAAAAAGATCATACTAATGTAAGTATTAATTTTTTTTTTTTTGTTTGTTCATGATTTGCTTTGTTTGGGTAAACGAAAGAGTAGAGCTGCACGTAGAAAGAATTTTTTATTTTCTATTTTGTTATGCTTTCCCAATCCTTATTTGTTATTGAATAATATGTACATACAAAACAACATATTCCAAGAATTATTTAATAAAATAAAATTACTTTCTGATTGTTCTGTTTTTCCTTATGAAACAGAAACATGTTTCATTCAATTCTTCTCCTATTCACATTTTTTTGTTACATTTTTCTCTATGACCTAGTTGCTCATTCAATATTTCCAAATAAAAATTTATTACATTTTCAATTCCTTTATTTATTTTTTCTCTAATAAATTTCATCCGTAATTATATTAATTATTTTATTTTATTTACCTTTGATTTTGATGATTTTATGTGTTACAAATAATTACCAACAAAAATTTTATTGGCGGCAGTAACGTAATTAATCATAGAGGATTGATTTTTTTTTCTTTCTAGAATATCCTTTATAATACTCCTTATTTCCTACCCCTGATAAAAATAATAACAAAAAAAAAATCATTAAATGTTTTGTAAATAAAACTACAAGCATTCTCTGTTTTCGTTTTCCTTTCTTTCTTGTGTTGTGTTTTGTAATTAATTATTTCTGCCTATTAATTTTTAATTGTTTTTTATTTTATTTTATTTTAAAACTTAATTTAATAATAAATAACTTGAAAAAACAAAAAAAATTTCTATTTCTTATATAACAAAATTGAATAAAGTTGTTTTTTTTTTTTTTTTTTCTTTAATAATTAATTAATTACATTAATTATATTACGTGACACCCTGTGTAGGATTTTTACCTTATTTTAAATTAGCATGATACTGTAAATGTTTATTTATTTATCTTGTGTCTCTTTACTGTTTTATTGTTTACCTGTAATTCTGTAGGAATTAATTGAAATTTTAATTCAAATTGATTTTCACTTTTCCAATATGAATTTTCTAATCTTATTTGAGAGGAATGTTTTCAATTTTCAATTGATTTTTATGTTTTAATTTGCCAAAATGTATTCTATCATGACTGAAAAGCCGGCAGTTGCTCTACTTCTACTTTATTAATTAAATTAAGTTTTTATTATGATTATTTGTTGTTGTTGTTGTTGTTGCTGTAATTTTTAATTACTTAATTAATTTTTATTTTATAATTTCTTTTTATTTTATTTTATTTATTTTTTTTTTTTTGTTTAAAACACATTTTTATTTGAAAAAAAAATCAAAAAAATCTAAATAAAAAAAAAAAAGGCATAAAGATACAAAAGACCAACCTGATGGCTCTGCGGAGTCTAAACCATCCGATAATGGGTGAGTTTTTTTTATTTTTTTCTATTTTTTTTTGCTACTGTATTATTTAAGAACCTTAGTAAGTTTTGTTTTGTAGAAGAATGTATTTCGAATTGAGAATCGGATTGATTATGTGAAATAAAATTAAAAAAATATAAAAAAAAAATGTATTTTTCTTTTATCTTTTTCATATTTGTTTTGTAGGAGAAAATCTGTGGAAGATTTATTAACAAATCCACATGAAGTGATAGGTAGCAGCATAAGTCAGGCAATACAATTTACAAGTAACACAATATTACAGTCATCACCAATAACAAATAGGAAGAGATCACCAAGTCCAACAAAAAGTTTATCAAATAATTTAAGTAGTAATAGCGGAGGTGGAGGTGGTGTTGGTGGTGGTGGTTCTAGTAATAGTAGTAGTGGTGGTGGTGGTGGTGCAGGTAGTTGTGGTACATCTTCTAGTCGTGGTAATAGTCCACAAAATAGTCCCAGACCACGTCCAAATTCATCATCATCATCATTATCATCTAGTGGTGTTGGGATTGGTACAAGAGAAGGATCATCACCATCGTCATCTATTCAAATACAGCAACAACGTAGCTCAACACCAACAACATCACAAGTATCTCCATCATCATTTACATCCACGTCAACGTCAGCATTACCAACAACAACAACTGCAGCAACATCAACCCATTCAGGATCACCGAGTAATAATTGTTCACTGATCAATTCCGCAAGACGTGAACAATCTAAAAGTGAAACACATTTATCTGTCCAATCAGCAAATGATAGAAATTTTTCTGATAATAATGAGGTAATTTTAATTTACTTTTTTTTTATTTGTTAATTTATCCTGCTGTGAGTCAACATTATGGTCATAAAACTAAATTATCATCATCATAACAACAGTTTCTTTTTTTTTCCATTTCATTATCATCATTTACACAGAGTCGGCTTGTTTTTCATTATAATTTGGGTTAATAATTCTAATCTAAACAAACAAAAATAGGCAATGTAAATCTTGGATTATCTTTATAAGGAATAAATAAGTAAATCCTTGCCATTTTTGGCGTAACTTCATAAATTCATAATCACACAAAGACATTGCATTGTACAAACATTTTATTATTTAATTAGTTTAATTGTTAATAAATAAAATAATAAATTCTTAATGAAATTATAATTTGTTTAGTTTTTTTTTTTTTTTTTAACATTTAAGGTCATTTTAAATAGAATTTAATAGAAAATTATTATTAGCGGCTTTGTTTATTTTAAATGAAAAATAATTTAATAAAAAAAAAAAAAAAAATACGCGCACCAGTTAATTAAATATTTTCTTTATTACGGGAAATTGTGATGAATTTTTGTGTATTGAGGAAAACCGAAGAGAAAGTTTAATTAAAATTAATAGGAAAATGTAATGTAAATGTATTACATTTAGTTGACATTGCGGCGTTTTTTTTCTTTCTGTTTTCTGATTATAATAAATGTTTTTTTTTTTTTTGTTTTTGTTTTGTTTTAGCGGAAAAAAGTAATTTAATGCCTTTTTTTTTAATATGAATTTAATGAAATAAATATATATAGTTTGTTCTATTTACATATATTTTTGCTCTTGATTAATATTAAACAAAACCAATTGTTTATCGCAAATATAATTGTGAATTTTACCATTTTAAACAGTCATTTTTAATTTTTGTTTTTAAACAATTTTTTTTTGTTATATTTAAAAAAAATATATGTAGAAAACAATAAGGAATTTTCACACAGTATTATACTACATAAATATATAAATTTAAAACAGCTGGTTATGTACGTTTATTTAACATAATTTATTATTATTTTGGAACTTATTGATAAAAAAAAAAAAAAAAAAAAACATTTTGACGTTTATAAATAGAATTTGTATTTGTATTTGTTTTTGTTTTTTTTAATTAATTCTTTGCATCATTTATAGGATTTATTAAGTAGATCAAATGATGGTACACAATTTCCAATAATAGATGTTGTTAAATCATCATCACAAGATGCAATTGTAGAGCAACGTTCCCATGGTAAAGGTTCTAAAGTATCTGAACGTGCTAAAAAGAAGGCATGGTATAGTGTTTTATATCCATCATATAAATCACGTTCCGAAGATTTTAAACGTTTATTTAAAGATGTACCAGATGATGAACGTTTAGTTGTTGGTAATTATAACTTTATATCTTTTATTTATCGTTATTTTTATAAATACACACAGACACGTTTTATGATAATAAAAAATTTCGTTTTATGTTTTAATAAAAATTTTATAAATTTATTTAACGCCGAAAACGCATCTGTTTTCATTACATATTTATTTTGTGTCTTTACTGTTGATTTTCTTTTAGTACTAAATAATATTTTCGATTGATTTTTATTCTTGACGTAATCAATTTTTTTTTTACCTGGTTTTTTATCGTATTTTAAATAAAATTAATTAATTTCGTTTAAAACAGTTAAATGCATAGATAACGTAATTATTGATTCATAATTTAAAACGATTAGTATTTTTGTTAATTATTTATTTAATGTAGAAAAGAAAGGAAAAGAATGAAAACGTTTTTACTTTTTTTTTTTTTTTTTTTTTTCAAAGAAATTATTTGTTTGTACACAAAGAATTTTATTACCTAAATCGTTTTATTTATTTTTGTTGTTGATAATAAATTATTTAGTTAGTTTTTTTTTTTAATAACAAAGAATAATAATAAAAAAAAACAAAACTCAAATTTCTGTAGACGGACAACGACACAGAACATTTTTAAAACTAGAGATGAAAATGTTTTTTTTTTTGTCTTTCTTTCATTATGTTTGTTAATAAATTATTAACACAATTATATTCCTTATCAATAAATATAATTATTGAGAAACAAAAACAAAATATAATAAATAAATAATATAATAATAGATAAGATATTGATTATAATAAATGGTTGTGGGTCCCATCTCAAGTTAATTTTTTTTTTTCTTTTTTAGTAAAAACTGAAAATTTTGTTGACTAGCAGGTGTTTTTTTTTTTTTCTAGTGTTTTATTGTGATTTTTTAATTTTAATTTTTAATTTTAATTCAACAACAAACTACTTTATACAAATTTTAATTAAAGGTAACTAATTCATTGTTTTTTCTCTTTTATTTTATTTTTTTTTCCACCATTTCTTATGTTATTATTTGATTGTTAACCGTGATGTGTGATAACAATAAATAAATAATATATTTAGATTATTCGTGTGCATTACAACGTGATATATTAGTACATGGACGTTTATATGTATCACAAAATTATTTATGTTTTTATGCAAATATATTTCGTTGGGAGACAAGTTTATCGATCAAATGGAAAGATGTTACTGCAATAACAAAAGATAAAACTGCACGCGTTATACCAAATGCAATATCTGTATGTACATTAAGTGATAAAAATTTTTTTACATCATTTACAACACGTGATAAAGCATATTTAATGTTATTTCGTGTATGGCAAAATGCATTAATGGATAAACCTATGCAACCTCAGGAAATGTGGCAATGGGTACAATATTTCAAAATTTTATTATTTTTAATAAATAAATAAATAAATAAAATTTGTCTAATAATTAATTAAATAAATGAATGAATGAAATTTCTTCTTTTTTTTTTTTTTTTCTTTGTTTTAGGTTCACAATTGTTATGGTGATGAATTAGGTTTAACAAGTGATGATGAAGATTATATAGATCCATATGAGGATAAAATTGATTCAGATAAACATAAAACATTAACAAATAAAAAACAATCATTATCGCAACAGTCATTAAAGTCAAATCCATCAATTGATAGTGTTTCAGAGGATCAAAGTGTTAATGAGTATCCATCAGACGGTTCAATGTCGTTAACAAGTGATCCGCATACCAGTGACAATAAGTCAATAAGTAGTGGTAAACAAACAAAACGTGGTACATTGAAGGCGACCAGACAAATTGACTGTTTACTATCACCAATAGAACAATTACCTACAGATATGTCGGATAGCAGTGATTCAGAAACAAACAAAATTAAGTAAAAATTCATAACCAAAAAAAAAAAAATTTTTTTTTATTATTTCTGAACATAAATTATTTTTTTTTTTTAGTTTTGTTAATCCAGCTGAATGTAATTCAATGCATGAAGGACGTCAACTTGTTCATACAATTTTACCAATAAATATTGATAATTTATTTTCATTATTATTTTCCAAGTCAAAGTTTCTAGTTGAATTTCATGCTGCACGTAAAACCACTGATATGATACATGGTGATTGGCATTTAAATGATGACCATGGTTTAAAAGAGCGTATTGTTACATTAACAGTGGCATTAACACAATCGGTTGGGCCAAAAAGTTCTGCCGTAACAGAAATACAATTAATGCGTGAATGTAGTCAATCAGGACAATTATATTCCGTTGATATAACATCAACAAATGCTGGTATACCATATGCAGATAGTTTTTTTGTAACAATGCATTATTGTCTTGTGAGGTAGGTTTATATAAAATACATTTTTATTTATTATTATTTAATAATTTTTTTGTTTTGATTTTCAGAACTGTTGATGATCATACAATGTTTTCGGTGCATGCCCAAGTTAAATATAAAAAATCAGTATGGGGTGTTGTTAAAGGTTTTATCGAGAAAAATACGTGGGCTGGTCTAGAAGATTTTTATTCAGCATTATTACGTGCATTACAAAGTGAATATTGTATACCACCAGCTAAAGCAAAATCAAGACGTCCAAGAAGAGGTTTGTTTGCTTATTTATTTGCTTATTTCTTTGCATTACATTAATTAAATTGTTTTTTTATTTTAGTTAAATTAGGTGCAGCATCACAACAAAAATTACCAATTGAATGTGATCAAATACAACGTACAAAATTAACAAATACACAAAATTATTTAAATCAACAGCGTAATATAAATGATTTACATAATAATAATAAGAATTTATTAAATAAAAATGAGATAACAAATTTAAATAATATAAATAATAATCATAATAATATAAATAATAATAATATAAATAATAAATTAAATATAAAGAATAATAGAAATTATGAGATATTATCATGGTGTGTTATTATATTATTATTATTATTAATTATTGTAAATATAACATTATATGTTAAATTATACGCATTAGAGACACGTACAATTGAACGTGAACAATTTCCCGATTTTACACTAATCAAGTAATTTATTTAAATCTAAGTTTTCTTAATTACTATGATAATGTTTGAATTTTTATTTTATTTTAAAGGGAACCACCAAAAACACATGAGGAATGGTTAAAATTATTACAGCAACAAGAACGCTTGCATACAACAGAAATGTTAAAATGGCAAAAAGTTTTACAAACAGCTATAGAATTATTACGTAAGGTTAGTGTTGTATGTGAAAAAATAGTTCAAACAACAACAACAGCAACATCATCATCATCATCGACAACATCAACAAATAATAGTGATTTTGATATAAATACAATAATTAAATCAACAATAAATGATCGTATTAAAGATGAATTATAATTAAATTAAAAAAGACAATTTGCTCTGTTGTTATTAGATATAAAAAAAAAAAAAAAACTAGAATTAAGTAGCAAGATTGATTGATTGTTCCTGCTATTATAATCGCGTTATAAATTTATTTGCTAAATGAATTTAAAAAAAAATTTTAAAAAATACTTAACGGGTTGTTAAAACATAGGTTTATGAGAATATGCGAGAAAACAAAAAGAAGAAAAATTAAAACCTTTTATTGCATGCTTTAATAGTTGATAAGAAAACATTTGTTAACAAATAAAAATAAAAAAAAAAATCAATATTTTTTAAAAATATACCTGGGTACCGGTGATGATGGTGATGGTGGTAATATTGGTGGCAATACCACAATTGATATTCAAACGGAAATTACTATAATTTTATTTTCTGTCTGTGTGTATGTTTTTTGTGGTATTTTTTTAATTGTGTTAATTATATTCTCCACGTACGTTACATACACAGTCACATTGTCATTTTAAATTTGTAATTAATGTTGTAAGTGAAATAGAAAAGAAAAATATATATTGGATTTGTTTTTTTATTTTTTTGAATTACCAGCACCATTGGTAATTAATAATAATAATAAATAATCACTGTGGGTGACCGATTGTTATTTAATAAACATCTTTGAATTGTTTTTCTTTTCGTTTTCTTAAAGATAAAAACCAGATAGAGAGAATCGATGCTTTTGTTATTTTTGTGCTTTTAAATAAACGATTTTTTTTTGTTCTTTTTATTAAATTAAGCTTTATACATCCTTTGTACATTTTTATTTTATTTATTTTGTGCTGTTTTATGGTTGTAAATCCAAATTAATGAATAAGAAAGTCAATTAAAATATCTTATCTTATCCTTATAAATAATTATCTGATATTTCATTATAATTTATTAAAAAGGAGACGTTTTTCTTTTAAAGTCATTATTTAATAAGTTTTATTTAAGTTAAACGAAAAGGATCCTTTTCTGTTTTTTGTATTGTTCTAAATACAGAATATTTATTTTTGTTTTATTTGGTAAAATATGCAGTAAACGAATTAACGAATAAACAACGATGCGTTTTAATTTTCTTAAAGCTTTTATTCTGGTTAAATTGTGCCTGTGCAATTTACTTTGTGGAATTTATCCTTAATTAATTGCTTAAGAAATTCAATACGATAATACGCATTCGTTTATTTATGATACCTGTATCGTCTAAGCAGCATTTGCTGTAATAAGGAGAAATTGTTATAAAAGGGATGAAATAAAATAAAGAAAATTAATCAGATTGGATTATAGCAGCATTTGTAATAAATTTAAATTAAATTAAAAACGGTTTTCCATATTAATTTACCTTTAACTAATGTAAAATTATCTCTGTTTAAGCTGAATATTTATTTATTTAATTAATTAATTAATTAATAAAAAAAAAGAATTTGATTTAATTAAAAAAAAAACCAAAACTAAAATGTCTTTTGTCTGTGTTTTACTATTTTTAAACCTCCTCGCACGTTTCTTATATGTAAATTTTTATGTTTCTTATTGTGTTTTCCATTACTCGTGTTGTTTACTCTGTAATTGATTGTGTTTTCTTGTGCTTTTTTAATGTCTTAAACTCACTTAAATGTTTTGTGAAAAAAAGCAAATGGATTCGCTCGTAACAATTCTATAAAATCAGCTTTTTTTACCATAAAACTTTTAAGTAAATTTTATTTCATGTTTAACGTAAATAACGCACAAATTACTGATTTTTTTTAATGATTACCGACTTAACTCAATCAATAGAATTAAATTTGATTACTTGCAAAGGTAAAACAACAAAAACTTCCAGTTGCTACATTTGATGTGCCCATGATGTTGCTTAATTAATTAATTTTAATCACAAAGTTTATTAATAAATTGTATCTTTTTTAATTATTTTTCCAGACTGAAAAAACATTAACAGATTTATTGTTAATTATAAAAAATGGATCATTACATCAATATTGATGGAAAAAGCTAAGCAAAAAAAACACAAAAATAGATAATAAGTAGGATGATGATGATGATGGGGATAAATAGGTGAAAAAACTAAAAAAAAGAAAAGAAGTTAAATGTGATTTTTATATATGTATATATAATATAATTTAATTTATTCAATTTTTCAATTTATAAAAATAAAAACGCGATAGATAATAATTTTTTTTGATTTATGTCTTTTGCTCATCTGATCCTCCTCCTTATCCTCCTCCACACCCAACACAATACAAATTTATATCACTATTAATTAGTCTTACAAATAAATATAACATACCGTAATTACATATAGATAATATAAATAAATCATATACATAGTATATTTTCCGTATTTAATAATTAAAAAAAAAAAAATTATTTCAATGATTCAGAAATCTCCTCAAAACTTTTACCTTTCGTCTCTGGTACAAAAATTGTAAAGAAAATTAGTGCGATAAAGCAACAACCAGAGAATAACCAGAATGCACCATAAATACCAATAAATTCTAATATTAATCCAAAATATTTAATTACGAAAAATGAAAAAACATTTAAAATACAATTACAAAATGTGGTAACGATTCCACGTACTCTTTGTGGTAATATTTCTGATAGCACAACGAATGTTAATGGTAAAATTCCGACCGATGCTATAAATATAACAAACGATAAACTGACAACCGGTAACCAGCTGAATGATTCTACGTTAAAACCAGAGAGTTTAAGGTAAGCGTACGTTGCCATAGCAGATAAACCAATTGCTGTTCCCAACGAAGAAACTACGTAAAGAATTTTTCTTCCGAAACGTTCAACCAGTACAAATGATGCCCATGATCCTAATATTTGTATTACGCCAATAACAATGGCAGACACATTAGGACTTAATGTTGATCCAGAATCAGAAAAAATTGTTGCTGCATAATTAATTAAGACAAAACATCCGCTTAATTGATTAAAAGCCACCAATGCGATACCAATCATTATTGCTTTGCGTGTCGATGGAATTCCTGTAAAATCACAAAAATAAAATATTTTCTATGAAAAATCCAATTAGGTATCATACCTAATTCACTAAATTCAATATTTCCAGATTTATTAGTCTTGGCTGTATTTAGATTATCATCCAGAGTCACCTTATTCAACCGATCCAATTCAATACGAAAATTTTCAGAGTTTTGATCACCGAATGAACTCAATCCACGGAAGTAGCGTAACGATTGTTCAGCCTCTTTCGGTCGATTACATTTCATTAAGAATTGTGGCGTCTCCGGGAAGAACACAAAGCATACAAGAAAGACAATTGGCAAAAACAGCATAACACACGGTACAATCCGATATGATAAATATGTTCCAGCAATAAATACAAGAAGATTTCCCATATTTACAGCGAATATCAGTATAGAACCTAATGCTCCTCGTATTCTGTAGTAAAAAAAAAAAAAATTAAATACAAATAATTTTTCAAAGATTTATTTTTGAACGAAAGAAGTTACCGATCCTCAGCTATTTCGGATACATAAAGTGGTATCAAAACAAAAGCACCGCCACCTGATAATCCAGCTAAGAAACGTCCAAGGTACAATTCATAGACATTTGTACCAAACAGCACAATCAACCAGAAAGCCTTCAAAGATTTTCTTAATTTATTTCTCCGTTTATAAATTTACGTTAATTAAAACTTACAATCTGTGGAAATGCATTAACAAAACCAGCAAATTTCCTGCCAAAACGTTCAGCCAGCCAACCGAACATAATCGTACCAAAGATTGCACCGACGCACAGTAATGAACCGATCCATGATGCTTCATCCAATGTAATCGGACCAGCTTCCAATGGTGAATCACTGGATTGTAGCACAGGTAAAAATGGTGAACTCCATCCGATTGCAGCACCAAAGCCCAGCGTCAATATATTTACTTAAAAAAAAAAAAAAAACCACAGAATAATTGTTAGACGAAAAGATTAAAAAAAGAAGTTTTTTATATGTTTATGATAATGCTGTGACGTCTTCATGTGTCGTGTGTCTAATCTTACCGACATGACATGAACAACAAAAAATTGTTTTTTTTTTTTTTCTTTTGTATCTTAATAACCCAAATAAAAACTAAAAATAGCTCTGCAAAAACAAAAAAAAAAAAAATAATGTAAATAAACTAATAAATAAATAATTAATTTTTTATTTATTTATTTAAGTATGTTGAGACGTAGGTAATTTTATCTTCTATTGGTTATGTAATAGAGAATTCTTATTTTTGTCATTACTTTCCATTTTTTTTTACTAAAACTTAATGGAACTTTTATACGAATGGAAAACTACAAAAAAAAAGCATCCAACAAGCACAATAAAGGGAACAAACAGACATCTGAATGTCATCTGAATCATTATAAAAATTTTTTTTTTTAATATTTAAATGGGATAATAAATCTGTTCAAATTATATCCAAATCCCGTTCTAGAAAAGAATAAAAATGATTTATTTTTGTATTCTATTTATTTATCTAGATAAATAAATGAAACACGACTTATGTAAATATTGTAAATTAATAATCAAAATAAATAACAGCTACCAGTCTTAATTATTTTTTATTTTTTTTTTTTTGTTTTTATTTATTAAATAAGATAACAAAGGTAATAAAGAATTTTTTTTTTTTTATAATTAATTAATTCAAGTACAAGGTTGTAAATGTTATAATCAAAACAAACAAATAAGGGTAAAAGGTGTTTATGAACATTACATTAATTTCTTTTAATTTCTTAGTTAATATTTAAGCTAGATAAAATATAAATGTATTTATATTTACCACATATTGTTGCGAAATATTGATATTTAACACTTGTTTCAACTACTTTAGACATTCTTTTCCCCTTTTTTTTAGTTGCTTAATTTTATTTTCATTAATATCACAGCACAATTAACAACACATGCAATTAGATCTAATGATTAGAACAAGTGAACACTTTAATGAATTTCATTCAATTAAATACGAATTATCACACAAAAACAAAAAAAAAAAATAATAATAATAATAATTTCTTTATTTAATTTTTATTATTATTTACATTTCTAACAGGTATGTACTGATAAAATGATTTAATTACATTAACTAACTACAACATATTATTATATTTTCTTAATTTTCTCTCTCTCACTGTTTTCCTTATTTTTTTTTTTTTTTTGTATGCGACATTAATTATTAACAACTATTTACTATGTTATAATATTAATTCATTGTTTTTTTTTTCTTTTATCTTGGTTTTATATTTATTAATCTAAAAATTAAATTATAAAACAGACAAAACAGACTTTTAATTACCTTAGAATAAAAAAAAAAAAACTTAATTTGTTTACATTACACTAGTTTGCTGTTTTTTTTTTTCAATATAAAAAATTATGCATTTATCTCTTGTTTTATATTAATTAATTATTTAATTAATAAGAAATACATTTCTGAGCATAAAAACATTATCATAAAGATTTTATTTAATGAAAACAGACAAAATTGCTCTACATTCTGATTTATTAGTCATTATATTTATAAATAAATGTATTTTTATATTTATAGCACCTTTTTAAAGATAAACACGTAAAATTAATTAATAAATAAAAAGAAAAAAAAAAGTTCATTCACATAACAATTATTTTTAATGATAAATAAAAAAAAAAGAATAAATGTTTAATCGCATTCCCTAGTAAATGTTAATTAATTAATAAAAAACATTTGTAGTGTTTAAATGTAGAAAAATTTATTTTAATGATTTTATAATTTCGTGGAGACTTTTCCCTTTTGTCTCTGGTATAAAAATTGTGTAAAACCCAAGTGCAATTAAGCAACATCCAGAGAATAACCAAAATGCACCATATATACCAATAAACACTGTTAAGGAACTATAATATTTTAAAACAATAAACGGGCACCTTGGAATATGCATATGCAAATTGTCGTTATAATACCACGTACTGATTTTGGTAATAGTTCTGATAAAATAACAAATGGTAATGGTAAGATTCCAACTGATGCTATAAATATAACAAAAGATAAACTGACAACTGGTATCCAATTGAATGATTCTATGTTAAAACCATGCTGTTGTAGATAAGCATACGTTGCCATGGCAAATAAACCAACAGCAGTACCCAAACATGAGACTATATATAGAAGCTGCAATGAAAAAGTTTAGTAAATTCGTAAATAAAGTAAATAAGCAACGAACCTTTCGACCATAATGCTCAACCAGCACAATTGATAACGTTGAACCAAATATTTTCACTATCCCAATAATTATTGCAGATACATTCGGACTTAAATTCGATCCAGCTTCAGCAAATATCGATGCGGTGTAACTGAGTAACACAAAACATCCACTCGCTTGATTGAAGACAACCAATGCAATACAAAATATAATTGCTTTGCGTGTACTCGGAATTGCTAATGAATAAAAAAATCTTTATTAACTAGCAAATAAATTAATAAATAAATAAAAATTTACCTAATTCAGCAAGTAGAATGCTCATAGTTTTATAATTTTTGATTACATTAATATTATTATCACCAGATGTATTATTCAAGTGATTAACTTCAATATTAAATTCGAATGAGTTATCTTCCTCAGTGTATGCACGGCGATTGCTTTTAAACCAGTTTGTTGGTTTCTTTTCGTGTAAAAAGAAAAAACTGATTAGAAATAAAATTGGAACACACAACATAACGCATGGTGCAGTCCGATAATGTAGAAATGCTCCAACAATAAAAGATAATAAAATTCCCATATTAATAGAGAACATAAATATTGCTCCTAAGGCACCACGTACCCTGTAATATAAAGAGTTACAAAAAAAAAAAAAAACTTTTTTAAATATGTTCGTTTCTCATACCTATCATCAGCAATTTCAACGACATAAATCGGCATCAATAAAAAAGCACCACCTCCGGAAAATCCACCAATAAAACGTGCAATATACAATTCATAGACGTCATTACCAAACAAGATCAACAACCAAAACACCTTACAAAATGAGACAATAAATTATTTATTTATTTAATTCGGTACTCAGTTTATTTACGATCATCGGAATTGTTATAATCCATCCTGCAATTTTAGTGCCATAACGTTCTGTGATCCAACCGAATAGAAATGTTCCAATTATCGCACCAATGCACAGTAAAGAACCAATAAACGATGCATGCTCCAATGTAATCGGACCAGATTCTAAAGGTGACTCATTTGATTGTAGCACAGGTAAATATGGTGATGTCCAACCGACAATTGTACCACAACCCAACGATAATAAATTCACTGAAAAATAAAACATAAAAACTAAATCCAATCATGTGAAATTAATTTTTATCCATATAATTACTGCGTATTGTTGTTAAATATTGATATCGAACACTTTCTTTAATCACTTGAGACATTTTCTATTTTTCTGTAAAATTTTCACTTGATTACTTTAGCAGAAGGTATCACTTAATTGACAAATTTTATCAAAATTTCTGTATTTATAATCGTTTTTATTTTTATTTACACTAATTATTATTGACTAATTACTACAAATAAATGCAGCACTGATAGGTAAGAGAACACTGTATATGCTGTAATAAAATATTTTATTTATTCTACAACACTGTGCATTATACCAGTTATAACACAGACAAAAATTCTACTTTTTTTTGTTTTTTATCTTTATTAAATTTTATTTACTAATAATAATAATAATAATAATAAATAAAAACTTAAAACAAAATAGAATTATTTTTATTAGTTTTTATTATATTTGTTTTAACTTAACTCTAGCAACTTAGTGAATACTTAAGTAAAGTATTTTACTTGTTTTCAATGAAACAAATATTTTTTTTTTTTTTCTGAATATAATATAATTTATATTATCTTGTAATTAAATTCAAGTAATTATTAGCATAATAATAATAATAATAATAATAATAATAATAATAATAATAGTTAATAAAAAAAAAATTAATTAATTAATCTAATAAACGTACACATAATAAAAGAAAACAAAAAGAATTTACTTTAGGGATTCTATAATTGCTTCAATACTTTTTCCTTTTGTTTCTGGTATAAAAATTGCTATAAATACGAGGGCAATTAAACAACAAATAGAGAAAAACCAAAATGCACCATATATACCAATAAATTCAACTAATAAATAATAATTTTTAAGTAATATAAATGATAAGATATTATATAAAATAATTGAAAATGTTATAATGATACCACGTATTGATTGTGGTGATAATTCTGATGTAATAACAATGGTTAACGGTAGAATACCACCAGATGCAACAAATATAACGAAAGAAAAACTTACAACTGGTATCCAATTGTATGATACGACATTATAATCATTCTGGTCAAGGAATGAGTACGATGCA
The DNA here is from genome assembly GCA_961205885.1 of Ptychoptera albimana. Classification (NCBI taxonomy): domain Eukaryota; kingdom Metazoa; phylum Arthropoda; class Insecta; order Diptera; family Ptychopteridae; genus Ptychoptera; species Ptychoptera albimana. Next base: position 7,753,791 of record OY540801.1, on the reverse strand, counting down.
AATATAAATAAACCAATAAAACAACCAAACGCTGATCCTATGTACAGCAACTATAAAAGCAAAAAAAAAAATAACAAATGTCTTATTAATTTATTAATTAATTTAACGAACCTTTCTGCCACAACGGTCAACAAGTATAATTGATAATGTTGAGCCAAATATTTTCACTATCCCAATAATTATAGCAGATACATTAGAACTGAAATTTGATCCTGTTTCATCAAATATCGATGCGGTGTAACTGAGTAATATCACACTGCCACATAATTGACTAAAACTTACCAAGGCAATTGAAAATATAATTACTTTCCATGTACTAGGGAGTGCTGTTGTATTAAAATCAGAATCAAATAGCGAATCATTAAACATAAAATTTTTGAATAAAAAATTACCAAATTCCGAAAATATGCTTTTCTTAGGACTAGAATTATTCAAAATATTTGTATTGTCCGATGTTGGTTCTTTATTTAGATTATCCAATTCATTTGTATAAATCGTTGATATAACCTCCTCAGTGCATATTGGTGTGTTACTATTATGTTTACGTCTATTACATTTGTTCCATTTTCCTGGTGTCTCCGGAAAGAAGACAAAACTAATAAGGAATAATATTGGAATGCATAGCATAACACTTGTTACAATATGATATGATAGAAAAGCTCCGATTATAAAAGATAATATAACACCACAATGTATACTAAACATTAAGATAGATCCTAATGCACCACGAATTCTGAAATTGTTTTTATTTTTATATATTTATTTTTATTTCTGTTCAATTTTTTATGGTACCTACTTGTCGTGAGACAGGTCAATCACGTATATCGGAATCATCACTAAGGCACCACCAGAAAGTCCACCGATAAAACGTGCAATATACAAATCATAAACGTTTGTACCGAACAGGATCAACAACCAACTGATCTAAATCGTAAAACAAATAATTTTGATTATTCAAGATTTTAGTACTCAGGCAACTTAATTTATTTACGATTTGTAAAATTGCAATAATCCATCCTGCAATTTTGGGACTAAAACGTTCTGTAACCCAACCGAAAAATAATGTTCCAACAATCGCAGCAACGGCCAACAATGAACCAATCCATGATGCCTCGTCCATTGTAATCGGACCAGATTCTAATGGTGATTCATTGGATTCTAATAATGGTAAAAATGGTGATGTCCATCCAACAATTGTACCATAACTCAGCGATATTAGATTCACTTAAAAAAAAAAGCGTAAACGTTTTAATCAATACAAATAGAAATACAAATTCCATTAAATAAATAAAAATTACTGCGTATTGTTGAAAAGTATTGGCATTTAATACTTTTTTTAAACACTTGTGCCATAATAACAAATTTAATTAGATCTGAGCTTTTAAGATCACAACATAAAATAGATTTCTATTCGTTTACAATTTAATTATTAAAAATCAAGATCTGAACTGAACTATTAAACGAAAACTATTTAACTAAATCATTAAATAAATTTATGTCGTTGCCGTTCTGGCTTTCTGATTAAATGAATTTTTTTGCAGTAGTTAAGAAGCAGAGTTAAACGTTCGGGCGGGGGAAATTAATTGAATTAATTTACAGGAAATTTTAATAACTTACACTAACACGTGGCGACAACATTTAATTACATTTGTATAGAATTTCTATTAGATTAGTTTTATCAATTGTGATCCTATGATAGTAAAATTAAATTAAAAATCGATTATTTCCCGGAATTACATCTCTTTGATAAAAAATAAAAATAAAAAAAACATTTTTTTTTTGTTCCTTTTAATTAATTCTTTTATTATCGATATTATTCATACACGACAAATTTTATTTTATTTCAATAATTCTATAATTTCCTCAGTGGTTTTTCCTTTTGTCTCTGGTATAAAAATTGTATAGAAGAAAAATGCAATAACGCAACAAATTGCGAGGGCATAAAATGCTCCATACATTCCAGTTAGCATTATTAGCATGCCGAAATATTTAACGACAAGAAATGAAAAAATACAAAACATTGCCATACTTATTGTCATAATTATGCCTCGTACACGGCTTGGTGACAATTCTGTGATCACAATAAATGGCAATGGTATAATGCCACATGATGATATAAATATTGAAAAGGACACACTGACAACGGGTATCCAATTGTATGGTTCCACATCAAATTCCGAAATTTTAAGATAATCGTACGTTGCCAGAGCAAATAAACTAACAGCAGTTCCTAGAGATGAAACTTTGTACAGGAACTGGAACAAAATAAAAACAAAAAAATTTGCAAATCAAATGAAATTCCTTGGTGAATAAGACACGAACCTTTCTGCCACAACGCTCTACGAGTACGACAGATATCCAATTTCCTAATAACTGTATCACACCAACAATTATTGCAGACACATTTGGACTGAAATTTGATCCAGATTCTTCGAAGATTGCTGCAGCATAACTAATCATAAGGAAGCATCCGCTTAACAAATTGAAAGCAATCAATGTGATGCCAAAAATGATGGCTTTAAGTGTCGTTGGAGTGACTGTGAAATAAATTTGCTTCTAATAAATAAAATCAACATAGAATCACCAAAAACTTACGAAGTTCTGCAAATTTAACATTCCCAGATTTCTCAGAATTCTTCATCATTTCAATGTTTGCATCCTCATTCTCCAGATTATCTGTTTTTACATCAGTCAAATATTGATCAGGGTAAATTTCCCGATTCGGTATTCTCAAGTATTGTGGCCTTTCCGGATATACAAGAAAGCTCACAAGAAACATTATTGGGAAGCTTAGCATAAGATAAGCCATATTATAGTATGACAAAAATGTTCCAGCAATAAATGCCAATAATGTTCCAAAATTAAGGAAGAATACCATAAGCAATCCTAATGAACCGCGATGCCTGTAAAGATTTATTATTATAAACATGAATGGATTACCGATTACAATTTACCTGTCATCAGCAATTTGAGAGACATATGCTGGTAACAGAATAAAGTTAAAATCAGATAATCCTGATATAAAACGTCCAATGTACAAAGCATAGACGTTTGTACCAAAAATTATAAACAGCCAGTGCAACTTAATGGAAAAGCAAAATTAGTTAATGTTGGTTAACTCTATTGAGTCAGCTTAATCACTTACAATTATTGAAATTGTACTAAGGCATCCAACAGTTGTGGTACTATAACGACTTATTAAATAACCGAATATTATTGCTCCACATATCGCACTTAGAGACAACAATGAACTGATCCATGATGCTTCTTCTTTAGTAACTGGACCCGTTTTTAATGGTGATTCATTTGATAGCAACACTGGCAAATACGGTGAACTCCATCCAATTAATGTACCAAAACTCAACGATAATATATTCACTAAAAGGAAAACAAATTAGTTCTAAAATTGTAGAACCAGTTACACTGGTTTTCTTATATTATAATTATTATTAATTGCGATTAGTAATTAATTAATCGAAAATTTGTCATTCAATTACAAGGTTCCCAATAGCTTGCAATAAAATACTTTTTCTTTTTAAACCTACTGACAGTTACAGTACCATTCTCATTTGTACGAACACGTTAAAAAGAAACCCAACGAAGACTCCATGTACAATGATTTCAAGCAATTTCCTATACACCTGTATTGATAATGGAAACGGATTTGTGAAGACCCTACCCTAAATCATGTATTAAAAGTGTAAACCAGAACGAAAATAAATTCGGGTTTTATTCTCTACACAAAATCAATCATTAAAATGCATAATTATAATAAATTTGTAGTAAAATGACTTAATTACAACGAAGTACAGCAAAGTATTGATAATTGACACTGGGACGTTCTGTCACTTTATACATTTGATTACTTATTCTGATGTTCATCCTTACACAAAGTATATTTACACCAAAACACTAATTAAATGATAACGAGAACAACAGAACTGTTCCACAACACTTAAATGAAATAAAATTTAAACATAAAGTGTAAGTGAAAATTGAGATTAGATTAGTAAAACAAAATTTTCATTTTTAATTCATTTATTAATCTTGACCAGGGATGGACTAAGATTTTTAATTTTTTTTTTTTTTAATACATATTTCCTATAATATACAATTAATTTATTAATAGAAAAAAAAACCAGCACTGTTATCATTTTCGTACAAATTTATACAATACAATTTTTTTTTTTTTTAATTAATTAATCGTGCTTCCATTGTTTTTACGTATGTGTAACAATTTTTTTATCGATTCAAGGTAAGAAGTTAGAAAATCTATTGAAATACATTTTTTTTTTATGTTATCGTTAACTAAAATACAAGATCGAAGCGGAACTCATAAATGAAAACTATTCAAATAAATCAAAGTAGTCAAATAAATTCCTGTCAATCACAAAAGTTGTTAAAAATAAATTACTGTCCAGTTGTGATAATTAATTGCAGTAATTTTACAGAAAATTTAATTAACATTTTATCAGCTGTGATACTCTGGTAAATTCATTTAACAAAATTCAAATCACTACAATAGAAAAATAGAAAACAAAAACATTTTTTTTTCCCTATTTTTAATTAATTCTTTTGAATGAATTTAACATACATTTTTAATAATAATGGATAATGGATATTTAGTATCTATGTGATTTTTGTATTTAAAGGTTTATTTCAATAATTCTATAATTTCCTCAGTGGTTTTACCTTTTGTCTCTGGTATAAAAATTGTATAGAAGAAAAATGCAATAACGCAACAAATTGCGAGGGCATAAAATGTTCCATACATACCAGTTAGCATTATTAGCATGCCGAAATATTTAACGACAAGAAATGAAAAAATACAAAACATTGCCATACTAATTGTCATAATTATGCCTCGTACACGGCTTGGTGACAATTCTAAGATCACAATAAATGGCAATGGTATAATGCCGCATGATGATATAAATATTGAAAAGGACACACTGACAACGGGTATCCAATTGTATGGTTCCACATCAAATTCCGTATATAGAAGATAATCGTACGTTGCTATAACAAATAAACTAACAGCAGTTCCCAGAGATGAAACTTTGTATAGGAACTGGAACAAAATAAAAACAAAAAAATTTACAAATCAAATGAAATTCCTTGGTGGATAAGACACGAACCTTTCTGCCACAACGCTCTACGAGTACGACAGATATCCAATTTCCTAATAACTGTATCACGCCAACAATTATTGCAGACACATTTGGACTGAAATTTGATCCAGATTCTTCGAAGATTGCTGCAGCATAACTAATCATAAGGAAGCATCCGCTTAACAAATTGAAAGCAATCAATGTGATGCCAAAAATGATGGCTTTAAGTGTCGTTGGAGTGACTGTGAAATAAATTTGCTTCTAATAAATAAAATCAACATAGAATCACCAAAAACTTACGAAGTTCTGCAAATTTAACATTCCCAGATTTCTCAGAATTCTTCATCATTTCAATATTTGCATTCTTATTCTCCAGATTGTCGGTTTTTACATCAGTCAAATATTGATCAGGGTAAATTTCCCGATTCGGTATTCTCAAGTATTGTGGCTTTTCCGGATATACAAGAAAGCTCACAACAAACATTATTGGGAAGCTTAGCATAAGATAAGCCATATCATAGTATGACAAAAATGTTCCAGCAATAAATGCCAATAATGTTCCAAAATTAAGGAAGAATACCATAAGCAATCCTAATGAACCGCGATGCCTGTAAAGATTGATTATTATAAACATGAATGGATTACCGATTACAATTTACCTGTCATCAGCAATTTGAGATATATATGTAGGTAACAGAATAAAATGAGCATTAGCTGTTCCTGCAATAAAACGTCCCATGTACAAAGCATAGACGTTTGTACCAAAAATTATACACAGCCAGTGCAACTAAGAAGGTAAAACAAATTGGATTAAATTATAAAAAAATGTATTGATGCAGCTCAATTCACTTACCATTGACGGAATTGTACTAAGATATGCAACAGTTGTGGTGTTATAACGATTTATTAAATAACCGTTTATTATTATTCCTAACACGGCAGCTAGAGAGATTAACGAATTCATCCATGATGCCTCATCCATTGTAATTGGGCCGGATTCCAATGGTGAATCGCCTGATAGCAACACTGGTAAATTTGGTGAACTCCATCCAATTATAGAACCAAAAATCAATGACACTACATTCACTGAATGGAAAACAAATTTGAATAGAATTAGTTACACTGGATTATTGATGCACTTAGTAATTAATTGATTACGTCGCATTACTCCAAAGTATTGATATTTAACACTAGGATATTCCACCACATTATACATTTTTCTTAAATAAAAAACCACTCAACAGATGTTGAAAATATCAATGAACTTATTTTAAGAAATGAGGATAAGAAAGAACTATTCTGATAAGTAGAACAACAGGAATTGTTCCCTACGCTGCAATAATACTCTTAATAATTGTAACAAAGGAATAAGAAAAGATTTATTAGCAACAGAACAATGATCATTTCATGTGATAATTTATTAATAGATTTCTTAAAATTTATACAAAAAAAAAATTTCATTATTATTCAAGGGAAACAATTATAAAATCTAATTAATTATAGAAGAAAAAAAAATTATTATTATTTATTTATTTTTATTTTTTTTTTTATTTTAATAATTTGAGAATTTCATCAAAACTTTTTTGTTTTGTTTCTGGTATAAAAATTATATAAAAAATGAATGCACCTAGGCAACAAGCTGAGAATACCCAAAATGCACCATACAAACCAATTGACTCAGCGACAAAACTAAAATATTTTGTAACAATAAAGCCGGCAATATTAAAACAGCATATAGCGAATATTGTTATAATTCCACGTACAGATTGTGGTAATATTTCTGATATTACAACGAATGTTAATGGTAAGATTCCCATCGAAGCGATAAATATAATGAATGATAAACTGACAACTGGTGTCCAGCTGAATGATTCCACATTAAAACCATTCAGGTTTAGGTAAGAGTACGTTGCCATTACAGTTAAACCAATAGATGTTCCCAATGATGACACTAAATACAAAATCTTGACAGAAGTGGCACACATTAGACATTCATTAATTAAATAAAAACAAAAACAAAAAAAAAACGAACCTTTCTGCCACAACGCTCTACAAGTAAAATCGATAACCATGATCCTACTATTTGTATCGCCCCAATAATAATAGTCGACAAATTCGGACTTAAATACTTTCCAGATTCAGCTAAAATTGTTGCTGCGTAACTACTTAACACAGAGCAGCTACTCAAATGATTTGCCATAACCAAGATTATGCTAAATATAATTACTTTGTGGGTGGTAGGCTTTTCTATAAACAAATAAAAAAGTTATCCTTAATAGCATGGAATTTAACTTTATTTTTGTATAAAAATACTTAATTCTGCCATAATAATATTTTTAACTTCCAGATCATTGGGTGTCTTCGTATTATCGTTAACAAAAATTTGATTTAAACGTAGTAATTCAATATGGAAATTTTCTGTATCGTTTTCCCCAGTACCACTAATACCACGAAAGTAGCGTAACGATTGTTCAGCATCCTTTGGACGATTACATTTCATTAAGAATTGTGGCGTCTCCGGGAAGAACACAAAGCATACAAGAAAGACAATTGGCAAAAACAGCATAACACACGGTACAATCCGATATGATAAATATGTTCCAGCAATAAATGCAACTAAATTTCCCATATTCAAAGATAAGATCAATATTGATCCTAATGCTCCTCGTATTCTGTAATTTATTAAAAAATTATCTACAATAATCACTTTATCCAATTATAGTAACTTCACTTGTCTTCTGCTATTTCAGCAACATAAACTGGAACAAACATAAAGACGCCACCACCGTAAAAACCAGCAAAGAAACGAGCAACATACAAGTCAAAAACTTTTGTTCCAAACAGAACAATTAACCAACAAATCTTTAACGGAAAAATTATTTATTTGTGTATCGCGTGAGATTAATCAGCATGCTTACAATTAATGGAAGTGCAATAGCAAATCCAGATATTCTTCTGCCAAAACGTTCTGTCATCCATCCGAAGAACAGTGTGCCAAACAAGGCACCACCACAAATCAACGATACAATCCATGATGCTTCGTCATTTGTAACCGGACCACTATCCAATGGTGACTCATCGGATTGTAACAATGGTAAAAATGGTGATGTCCATCCAATTGACGTACCAAATCCAAGTGTCAATATATTTGCTTTAAATAATTTTTATTCATTGCATTTACACAGGCAGCGATAAGTCAATAAATAAGGCAAAGTATTTACCGCATATTGATGCAAAATATTGATATTTAGCATTACTCTCGACCATCTTTTCACTCATTTTTAAACTTCAACAAAAAAATAAAACAGGTTTGACGACGGTACAAGAATGTTAAATGTGCTAAAACCAATTGTTTGACGTTCAATTAAAATTGGCAACGCAATGCGTTCAACGAATCTACTTGTTCTTGTCAATACAAAAATCTGCTTGCAACTAAATGTTATAAAAATAAATAAATAAATAATTAGTGGAAATGTTTACATTTAATTTTTTTTTTCTATTTATTTGTTTAATTTTGTAATAAAAATTAAAACAAAAAATTATTAAGAACTTTGCGGTTACAATGTAATTTTTTTTTTTTTGCTTTTCTTCTTTTTACCTGTATTGCGTTTAAACTTATTAAATAATTTAATAGACAAATTTTTTTTTTTTTTTTTTTTACAATTTATTTACTTAAAATTTATATATATTTTTTTAAATTTATTAATTAATGATATGTACAGACAATTTATATACATTGTATATAAAAAAAAAAAAATAATGAAAAAAACGACAAAATCTTATAACTACAAAAATTTATTTTAATAATTCAAGAATCTCCTCAAAACTTTTACCTTTTGTTTCGGGTATGAAAATTGTAAAGAAAATTAGTGCGATAAAGCAACAAACAGAGAATAACCAGAATGCACCATAAATACCAATAAATTCTAATATTAATCCAAAATATTTAACGACAATAAATGAGAATACGTATAAAATGCAAATACAAAATGTGGTAATGATGCCGCGTACACGTTGTGGTAATAACTCTGATAACACAACGAATGTTAATGGTAAAAGTCCAACCGATGCTATAAATATAACAAACGATAAACTGACAACCGGTAACCAACTAAATGATTCGAGATTAATTCCGATAAGTTTAAGATAAGCGTACGTTGCCATCACAGATAAACCAATTGCTGTTCCCATAGACGAAACTATGTACAGAAGCTAAAATTAAAAAAAGTAGGAAATTATCAAATTCAGTAATAAAGGCGATGAGAAACGAACCTTTCTGCCACAACGTTCAACAAGTACAATTGATGCCCATGATCCTAATATTTGTATTACGCCAACAATTATTGCAGACATATTGGGACTTAAATTCGATCCAGAATCAGCAAAGATTTGTGCTGTATAATTAATTAATGCAAAGCATCCGCTTAATTGATTGAAGGCAATCAATGCGATGCCAATAAAAATTGCTTTTCGTGTAGTAGGAATCACTAGATAATTAGATCACGATTAATCAATAGTTCGAATTAAATTTAAAACATTTCCATACCTAATTCGGCTAGTTCAATATTTCCAGATTTTCCTTCCTTTGAAGCTTTTATACTATCATCAACAGAAACTTTATATAAATGCTCTAATTCAATTCGAAAGTTTTCTGTATCGTTTTCCCCAGTACCACTAATACCACGAAAGTAGCGTAACGATTGTTCAGCATCCTTTGGACGATTACACTTCATCAAATACTGTGGCGTCTCCGGGAAGAACACAAAGCATACAAGAAATACAATTGGCAAAAACAGCATAACACACGGTACAATCCGATATGATAAATATGTTCCAGAAATAAATGCAACTAAAGTTCCCATATTTACAGCGAATATCAGTATTGAACCTAATGCTCCACGTATTCTAAAATTAATTAAAGAAAGATTAATTAAAAACGCCAATTTGTTACGAATATAGAAATCTTACTTATCCTCTGCAATCTCAGCAACATATAGTGGTACCAACACAAATGTTCCGCCACCTGCTAAACCAGCTAAGAAGCGTCCAAGATACAATTCATAAACATTCCTCCCGAACAGTACAATCAACCAAAAAGCCTTTAAAAATAAACAGTCTCATAATTTATTATTTTATCTGAATTATACAATTTACTTACAATTTGTGGAAGTGCGTTTATAAAAGCAGATAATTTTCTGCCAAATCGTTCAGCCAGCCAACCGAATAATAACGTTCCAAAGATCGCACCAACGCACAGTAATGAACCGATCCATGATGCTTCATCCAATGTAATCGGACCAGATTCTAAAGGTGACTCATTTGATTGTAGCACAGGTAAGAATGGGGAACTCCATCCAATAGATGTACCAAAACCAAGCGTCAATATATTTACTTTAAAAAAAATGAATAATTTTAAAACCTGTTAAATGATTTATTTTTTATTTAAAAAAAGAAAACAATTATTTGGTTTAAAAATAATAAAAATGCTTTTAAAGCTGTTTAAAACAAAACGAATGAATACGTTTAGCATCTAATGAAAAACAATAATTAAAAAAACATGAAATGATGCGAAAAATATCTTTAAATATAATCCAAAGTGCAGATTTACCACATATTGTTGCAAAGTATTGATATTTAACACTACTTTCGATCACTTTAGACATTCTTTTCGTAAATTTTTTTTTAGTTTTATTCTTTTAATTTCACAACACAATTAACAGATTTTTTTTTTTTTTTTTTTGTATCTTTAATTAAATTATATTAGATTAAATGTGTTTTTTATCCACTAACATTTAATAATTTAAAAATGGTTTAAACTGGTGTTTACTTGCTTTTTGAGTTTTTTTAATTTATATTTCTATTTGTTTATTTATATATGAACGTTATTTGTATGGCAAGTGTTATGTAATTATTATAATTATTGGCATGACATTAAATAGATTGTGGAATTTAATTAAAAAATAATTATTAAACAATTAAATCACTTTTATTATAGCAATAACTACTGAGCTAACCGCACTCTTTTTTTTTTTTGCTTTAAATATTTATAAATCGCATAACTTGTGGTTGTTGATCACTGTAAAACATATTTATAACACTTTTCCTTTTTTAAACAATGTTAAATAGATTAATAAAGATTAATAGATAGATTAATTAAAAGCTTATTTAAATAATTAAGTTTTTTTTAATAAAAAATAAACAAAAATCCTAGCAAATGTTTTTTTTTTTTATTGATTGATAAATTTTTTTTTTTTTTTCACTTTATAACAAAAACTAATTAATTAAAATATTTTTTTTTTTAATCACAAATTAAATAATAATGATAACAATTTTAATAATAATAATAATAATAATAAAAAGAACTAATTTAACAACAAAACTAACATTTATTAAATAATTGCACAGTGAGCAAAAAAAAATTATTTAATTTTATAAAATCCGGACACAAAACAAACAAAGACACAAAAAATAATAATTAATTTTAATTATAAATAATTCGCTAATATTGTTTAAATTGTATAATAAAAAAACAAAAAAAAAAAAAACAATAAATTCAAGTACACATCAAAGTTGTTAAATAAAATTAAAAAATGTGGATAGGAAAAGTAATTGTGTTGTCGTCTGTTCGAGGATCAAATAAAAACTAAATGAAATTGAATAAAAATTTATTTAAAAGCACAACAGAATCGTTTATTTGTTGTTTGTTTGTTAAATGAGTAGAGCTTTTTATATTTAATTTAAGTTTGATTTGTTTAAACCAAAATGTTTACACGATTTATAATTTCCTAGAGTAAGTTTTAGGATAAACGTTAACCAAGTTGATAGTTTTAATAATTCAACAACAAAATCAGATGTTTAATAAACAAGCTAAAAAGCTAAAATGTATGAAAAATACGTCTGGTATCAAAATGTTAATATATTTACAAATAAAAAACCGGAAATCAAGTCGAGCAACGAAAAAATATTTTGAAGGTTTCAGTAGCTTAAACGGTTTTGTGTTGTTAGACGTGCGCCAAACACACGGTCTTAAGTTATTAATTATTAACCGAAAAAAAAAAAAAATTAATTATAAACAATCAATAAAAATAATTTAAACAGATAAAATAATATATCCGCATTTCTTGTAATATTTTTTGGTTAAACATTTTTTATTTACATTTAAGTGACAAGAGACTTAGTTCTCTTTTTGTTTATTAATTTAATTTTTTTTTTTATTGTTAATAATTTCTATTAACTGTTTGCTAACACATTGCTAACTTGTATTTGATCAAATTAAAGTAGAAGTTGATTAAGTTGAAATTACTAAAGAAAGAAACATTATTTATTTATTTTTTTTTTTTTTATCAATTACGATTTATGTTATCACTTTGGCAAGGTTTACATAATTTTTAATTTACATTATGATTAATAAAATTATTTACTATGAACTTCAATTAATTAAATTAATTAATGAAACAAAAAAGAAGAAGCTTTTATTTTCAATGTTAGATAATTACATTAATGCATTCCGATGTTATATTAAAATTTACATAAATCCTATTGCTTTGATTAAACCTTGATTAAAACAGACAAAACAGATGTGCAATTAGATAGAAACACACATTTTTTTATTTATTTAAACTACTTAAGTCACTTGTCTGTTATTTAATTTAATTAAATCCAGCCTACATAGCCTACTTTAATTTATTACAATTAATTTTTGTCTAATTATGAGATAGAATGAAATCTGCAGAGTAAAACAATTAATCCATCCCTGTTTAATACATTTTTATCACCTATCCTACAAATCATAATTAATTTTCGATAAAATGATTAATAAAAATTTATTAATTCAATAGAAAACAAACAAAAAAAAAAAAAAAAAAAATTCATTTATTAGTTCAGCTTGGTATTTTCCATCTCTAATTTTAATTTAATTTTTTTTTTTATTCAATGTTGATAACCAAAATTATTATGTAATTTATGCTGGTGCTGCTTCTATTTTTTTTTAATACTTGATTATCATTATTATAAAAGAATTAAAATTACATTAAATTATATATTATGCGCATTTGGATAAAATAAAATAATTAATTAATTAAACTTCCTCTCGCTATTTTTTCTTTTTTGCAAATTAAATTGTTTTGTTTTTTTTTGTTATTCAAATGTTAAAAATGTGTAAAATGTCAGAACAGCAAAAAATCGTTTTTTTTTTATCTTATTTATTTTTATTTATCTTTTTCTTTTTTCTTTTTTTCTAGTTTAAAATGAATTAATTAATTAAATAAAAAATAAAAAAGGTGAGAAATAATTTATTTTATATAGTCGTGGTCAGTTACATTTGTTTTATCTATGTTGTCATTGTATTTGTGTGGCTTTGTCTGAGCATAATGCTTATCTCATGACATTCATCGTTGTCATCACGTTATTTTATTATTATTTTTTTTTTTAATCATTAAACTAAAGAAAGCTTATGGTTTTAAATTTAATTAAATAATCTCTGTCCAATCATTTAATAATATTTTCTAATATAAATCCGTAATTTTTGCGTATTAACTGTTACAAGGCTGAGCACATTTTTCAAAACAAAAACAAAACAAATAAAAAAAAAATGGACGAATTGTGGTTTTTGAAACTTTTTTTTTTTTACATTTTTTGTTTTAACAAGCGTAAAACGTTGCAATAAATAATTTTCGCAAAATCATTTTAATTTTTTTAATAATTATTATTATGTTTTTTTTTTATTTTTTATTGCTTTAATTGTTTTGTTAGATATTTGAAGGTGATTAATGTTGTGTTTTGCATTTTGTATTTATTTTTATTTATTTTTTTCAAACAAAAAATAATAACCTGTTGTTACGTTAAGCGTTTAAATAAATTATTAATACGTAAATGTAAGCTTTAAAGCTTAGCTTAACGTTTTCTGACAAACAAATAATTTTTTATTGTAGGAAAATTTTGTATTTGAGGTGTTTTCCCGAAACTGCTACGTATAATGTGTGTTTATCGGTTGTGTGTTTGAAAACGAGTACGTGCTACCGAAGTTAAGCCATAAATCAAAGCATGAATTTTATTATTTGTTTTGATTATAAAAATTTTGCAAAGTCAGCTTAAAGAAATAAAGTTGGTCCAATTGAATAAATTAAATTTGATTACCTGTTGTTTAAAACCAGTTGAACAGACACAAATATTGTTTGCATCCAAATATTTAACAGATAATCATCAACTTTTTTTGGTGAAAAGCTTTCTGTATCCCTAGACAAGTTATTTAGTAATCGTAATGCAGCAAAAAAAAAAAAACAAATTGAAATATTTGCTTTCATAAAAAAACTATTTTTCGCATTTCATACAAAATTAAAAAAAAAATCGCGAAAACCAGTATTAACTGCTTTGATTTTTCTCTCTTTTTTTTTTTTTTGTTTTTGTTCGTTATTTAAATTAATTAAAATAATTTTTCAGTGATTTTTAACCTTTTCTTGTGTAGCTTTATGACGTTATCAACAATTCGATTGTTTAAACTGAATGGTAGGAAGCTTTTTACCGGAATGTATTAAACACTTGAGCAGAATAAAATTGCTTAACGAATTTCAAGGTGATAGATTTGTATGTTTTTTACCTGTGCTATGCGTTAAATGTGTATTTTCTGGGAGTTTATCTGTTATCGTTTAACTGTTCCATGCCCCATTCGAAAATTATAATTTATAATCATTTATAAACATTAAAGCAAATTATTAAAAAGAAATGAAAAATAAAATAATATTTAAATATTAATTAATTAAAAAAAAAATAAATAAATAAAAACTCGTTGCCATTCCGTTTTGTGATTTCTATGAATTTACGTATCTTCTGATACCAAATTGTGATAATTAAAAAATTTTATTTTATTATTTTTATTTAATATTCATGTCATGTTATTATTATTATTATTTATTAATTAATTAGTTTTGTTTTTATAATTTAAAAATAAAAATAAAAAATTCAACGCGGCTTTTTTAACAGCGCGAAATTACATTTTAAAGGTTTTGTTATTATTTGCGGTTTAAAAATTCAAAAACAAAAAAAAAACCATCGAAAAGCATCAACACAGAAAGGTCATTTATTTATTTAATTATATTTCAATGTTTATATTGCTGTTTATTACTTGTTTTCATTACTGTTTGTATTTTTCTTAAATTAATTCACTTAAAGCACACGATTTACCTGTGTTAAGTGATTTCACAGTTCATTACCGTTTCTATAAACTTTTTTCTTTATTTCGTTTATTTATAGTATTTACTCCTTACTTATCCAGCTAAATAATTTATAAAATATTTAAGATTTTAAATACTTATTATTATTAATATTTCTTTTTTTGATTTAATTTCTATTTTTTAATTAATTAATTTAATTTATGCTTCTATAAGAAATAAATAAAAAAAAAATTTTGTTATTGGGAATTTATCGTGAATTTTTAAAGCATTTGTAAGGTTTTATAATATTTTACTTTCTTTTTTTTTTTGTTAATTAATAATATAATGTATGATAATTTAATTTAATAAATAAATAAATTTAAAACCATTTTAATTAATTGAATAATTAAATTAATTTAATAAACGCAACAATATATTTATTTTCGTATTTAAATTGTTTTTACAACTTTAGAGAATCCTTCTCCTATAGCTACAAAAAAAAAACTTATCGATAGACAACATACAAGACCCTGATGTTGAATACAAAAAGTCAAGCTAAAGTGACAGTTTAAAAATAAAACGCTTTTTTCGCTTGTTAATTCTAATTAAATAATTAATTAATTAATTAATTAAATAAATAAATAAAGAAAAATGTCTGAGAATATTTATTCCGATCTTTTAGAAGAATGGAATTATCTAATTGTTTATAAATTAAAATTAAATGATATTGCTAATCCAACATCAAATTTATTAACACATATTTTTGTAAATTATTTAAAAATGTTAAATTTACATGTAACACCATTAATTGTAAGTTAAATTAATTAATTAATATAATATAATATTTATTAATATTATAAAATAATTAATTATTAGGGTAATGAAGAACATATTTGTATACAATCAAAAAATATTCTCGTTAATTACATTAATTATTTATATACGATGAGTGAGAAATCAAAAAAATTTACTTTATTCGATTTAATAAATCCAAGTAAGTGGCTTTCGTATTTTAATTATTATTTATTATTAATTTAATTTATATATTTATTTTAGCAACAAAAAAAACGGTTCATGTATTGGAGATTTTATTGAATTACTTAAAATATTATAATATGGTTAAAAATGATATTGATTTATCAGCAAATGATGTTATCCAAGCGTATAATAAACAATTAAATAAGAAAAATCAATTGATTATAAAAAATGAAAAGAGGAAAATAACGTTACAAAAGGTAGGTGAATTTTATTTGTGTAATTTAATCAGTGGTAAATTATTTTTAATCATTTTAGTATGACACAAAAATTAATGAATATAAAAAGCAATTACCAATATTGACTAAAGACGTTCAAGAGATAGAGAAGAAAAATAATTTCTTAGTTGATGAAATAAACAAGATAACACATGATATAGAAGATACCAAGGAGGAAATAACACATTTATTAAACACAGAACTTAAATTAAAAGATAAAATTATAACCGAAAATGAAGCAAACAAATTATTACAGTGAAATACCAATGAATTTACTTTTAAAAAAAACCCACATTTATTAATTTTGTTTTGTTTTTTTTTTCTTTTTCATTTTATTATCGTGAAAATAGTACAAAAGAGCTAACAGCGAATGCTATCAGGGAGCAAGAGAATATTGAGAATGATATTAAAAAAAGTAATTTAACTATAGCGAAAACAATTGGAAATTTAGAAAATGCATTAAGTGTTTGTGACAAATTTATGAAAAACTTTGAAAATCTTTTAGATTTCTTTAAAGCGTTAACGTAAATAATTATTATTTTTAATTAATAAATTAAATTTTAATTCGTTTTGCTTTGCTTTGTTTTGTTTTGCATTTTAGTAAACACAATCTACTTAATAATGAAGAAATACAAAAATGTGTAATTGTTGAGAAGGAAATTGAGGAATTAAAGCAAAGAATTAAAAAATTAGAAAATAATATTGAAAATGGTTTTAAAAAGAATACAGAAATGATGAAAGCGAATAAATCTCATGAATTGGTTGTTAATGAAAAATTTCTGCGTATTAAAAGGTCAGCTCATTGCTTCTTTAAAAGTAATTTTTGTGACATAAATTTGTTTTTATTTTTTAATTACAGTGAATATGAATCAATCGAAAAGCTGCATAGCCTAAGAAATACAAAATTAATAATAACAAAAAATACTATAGGGAATATTGATGAGGAGATAAATTTTATAAAAGTATCTGGCGAACAAATTTTTGAACAGATAAAAATGCGTTTTATATTGAATTGAATAATAATAATCATTTTATTTTTAATATAATTATATAATTAATTCTTTATTTATTTATAATGTATGTTATGTATATATATAAAAACGAGAAAAAAAAATTGAAAAAATAAAATAAAATATTGTCGTATTTTTTCTAACGACTTTTGTAATTCATTTTGTTTTTTTTTTTTTATTTTCTTTTTCATGTAATTAAACAATTAAACAGAGCACCAGTTTTAAATAAATAATAATTTATATATATATATATAATAATAATAATATGAAATATACTACATTTATTTTGTGCGTTACTAAAAATAGTTTTATAACAGAATTATATGAGTAGTTAGTTTTGTTTAAACATTAATCAATTGACATGATAAAAGTATAAAGTAGATAGAAGAAGGAAAAAAATATAGAGAGATGATACAGAGAGACAAAATTATATTATAAGTCACGTTGTACTATTATTATTATTACTATTATTTAATGTAATATCAGTTATATCTTTAACAATCATTTCAGCAACCTGCCATGCTAATTCCTCCTGTATATTATCCTCTTTCATATTAACAAATTTCTTAACAGCATTCTTTAAACTCCATTTTTTATCATTACATTCTAAATTTAAAATAATATTATTTAATGTATTCTGTTGTTGCTGTTGTTGTTGATGATTATTTGTTTCATTTATTGTTGGTTGTAAATCAAAATCCCTTTCATAACGTCCTAATTCATTAATACGTCCAAAACATAAACGATTTGTTGATGTTGACGGTGTTGGTGTGGTCGGTGTTGATAATGTTGATGAATTCATTGAATACCTTCGATACCATAATAAATCTGGATTATATAATTGACGTGAATCAATTTGCATATCAGAATTATTTGTTGTTGTCGTTATTTGCTGTTGTTGTTGCTGATTTAATAATTTATTTTTATTTATAAACGTTTGATCCATTGCTAATAATGTATTCTTACTAGTTACATCCGATAATGATTTTTTATGTAATGTTGACTTTTTTATTATAAATTTATCACAATTATTATTATTATTATTTGTATTATTTATATTTACATTATTATATATATTTGTATTATTCTGATTATATAAATTAATACGATTAAATAATTCATTTAATAATTTTTTATATAATTTTGATGTTAGAAATTTTTTTAAATAATTTTTTTTTAAATATAATTCAATTATTTTTATAATTATATCAAATGTATTTATTAAATTAATATTATTTGTTATATTATTAATTGAATAATCAATAATTTTTATTAATTTATTTGATAAATTTAATTTATTATTTATTAAAATATATTTATTATATATTATAATTGCATCATTTTTAATTATATTTATATCATTTAATGTTATCGTATTTGTTGTATTATATAATTTTTTATAATTTAATATTGTTAACCAAAATTCTAGATAAATTTGTTTTTTCTCCTGTTCTAAAAATTCCATAAAATAAAATATAGATAATTCACTATATAATATATCATATAAATTTAAATTATTTGTATTTAATATATCAATACAATATTTACAATAATAACATGAATTAAAAAATGTATTTAAATGATTTTTATCAATTTTATCATAAATAAATTTTTGTATTGAATCATATAAATTAATAATATTTATAAAATTATGATTATTATTATTTGTTATTGTATTATTTATATGATAACATAATTCAATAGATAAATTCTTTTTTAATATTAATGGTATATCATCAATATAATATATTGAATTATTTATTAAATATTTACGATAAATTCTAATTGAATCAATAATTATAATATTATCATTATTATATTGTTTATATAATATTTTTTTATTATTCTCATTTATTATTTTATTATCATCATTATATAAATTACTTTTTTCATCATCTGTTAATAATAATTTATCATTTATAATTGAAAAATTATCTAATGATTTACATTTATTTAATTTTTGTTTTTTATTTATATCATTATTATCAATAATAATATTTGTTGGTGTTACAGTTTTTTCTGTATCTACAACATTACATAAAACATTTGTTGACAATAATGTTTGTGATGTTGTTTTTAAATTATTATAGGTAATTTGTGATGCTATTTTAAAATTCTCAATATCTAACCATAGTTTAATAAGTGGTAAAGCTTTTTTTGTTTCTAAATATTGTATAAAATAGCATAAACAATTTTTATCGGTTAATATTTCTAATAAATTTTTTGTCAATTGTGATCGGTGTTCCTCTTTGTCTAAAAAAAAAAAAGAAAAAAAAAAGATTAGGTTGAAAAGAAAGTAAATAGAAAATTTGTTTCTATAACAAACCATCAAGACTGTCGAGTTTCTTCTCAATATCACTTAATGTTAATTCATTTAATATAAAATCATTATCAATAAAATCTTCATTATCACATAGATTACTATCATTCAGATCATTATTTAAATTATTACTAGATGTTGATGCATCACCAACATCATCAGCTTTTCGATCTGCAAAAACAAAAGAAATTTTTTTTTTTTTTTTAGTTTAATTAATTAAATTGATTGCACCAGAATAACAACAATAACAACAACAAATATTTACTTTTATTTTTAAAAAATTGCAACATTTTTATTACATTTTAATTAAAAATAAATATATTTATAATTAAATTGTTAAAACGTTAAATTGAACGCACGAAACGCAATTTTATTGTAACAATAGAATAAGACGAATTTCCAATTCAATTCAATTAAGAGAAATTTTAATGAAATGAAATGTCAAAGTTTTACAATAATAAAAACGAAGAGGTAGAAGAAATGAAAAGAATAAAAAAAAACACAATACGTCAAATTTATTTAATGTAACCTGAAGTTTGTAGTAAGTTGTAATAAATATTAACTATTGTGAATTATTATGTATTTACTCTATCTTCACGCTGATACATATATCTTACTTTTCTACTCTAATGTCCCATCCGATTATTGTACGAATTGCATCTCTTCTAGCCCCAAAAAATTTCATTTAAAATAAAACATATTTTTTTTTTCTTTTCTATTTAATTTTTCTCTTTAATCATCCGTCATTCATTTGTGTAGTACATAGTGGGGGCACCGGTGTTTAGGTTTTTTTTTTCTTCAAATTATTTATTTTTTTTTATTATTATTATTTTAAGGAGTGAAGAACAAAAAAAAAAAAAAAAGAAAAAAACCGAAATTTTATTGTGGAAAAGTTTTTCTGTGTATAAAAAAAAATTGAAAATTGTGTCTCGTACAGAAAATATAAGCATGTTATCTGTCATGCAAAAAAAAAATGAAAAATTAAATTAAAATTACAACAAGAAATAAAAGGGGAAAAAAAAAATTAATTTTTCGTCTATGTAAAGTGGATTCAATTTATTTTAGTGTAATAAAAAAAATAAAAATATATAAACCAAAGAAAACATATTGACGCAAGAGACATTAAGGCAAAGTAGGTAGCTTAACAGAAGCTTCATTAAAAATGGATAAGGAATATTTAACCGCAGTACATCTAAATGGCTTTGATAATTACAAGGTAATCGATTTTTCCTCTCTTGCTCAATTTTTTTTTGTTTTTTTTTTTTTATTTAAACGCTACTATGCTGCTAATTTAATTATGCTTCTTCGTTTTATGTGACAAACAGAAAATGTTTTTTTTCTTTATATAAAATTTCAAAATCCACGTCGTGTTTAATTTTGTTTTTTTTTTTTTTATCTAATAGAAAAAGAAGAAACCGGAAAAGTCGTAAATACAAATTTATTACCTGGTTTAAAGGCTGGGTTTGGCGTTTCCACACTTCATAACCTCACAAAATAAACATTTTTCTCATACCTTTAAGGGTTGAAAATAATTTTCTTTTCATTTAAATTCATTTATTTAGGTTAATTGATTGAAAAATGAATAAAAAAAAATCAATCCATGTGTAAATGATTCAATTGATACACCTGCATTTAATAAATATGAATAAACAATTAATTAAAAACATTTCCTTTGTTTATTCAACGTTTTCTTTAATTAATAATTTTTTTAAATTATTAAATTAAATCAATAATTTGTTTGGAAATTAGCCTTGTAAATAGCCTACCAAACGTATTAATATATTTTTTTTTTTTTATTTCATTTTAGCACATTAATAAAACACTTTTTCCAAGTAATTTAATTGCTGCGGTGTACATGATTAATTAATTAATTAATAATAAAACAATGTTTGTGTCGCTTCAAAATTACATAAAAATTATCCAATGTCATTGGCTTTTAAATGTTACAAAATTTGTAAAACGAGTTTTTTTTTCTCTTCTTTTTTTTTTTGCAACAGAAAAAAGTCTTTTTCAGCATTAATTTTTTAACAATAATTTAACGTTTTTATGCTAATTATATTAATTAATATTAATTAAAACATTATAATAATTTTTATTGTATACATTTCGGCGTTTTATTAAAGTGAAATACTTTTTTTTTTCTTCTTTCATTTTCAAGTTCAACAAACGTGTCGTTTTGTGTTTATTTCATTAATTAATCAAATTAAAAAAATTATGAAAAATATAACACAATTAGTGGCATTTATATCAACTGTCGACAAATCATCATGATAACTTTTATTTTCTTCTTTCTTTTCGTACCTGGAATAACTGGTTTCACTTTATTTGTACCATATACGTTTAACTTACCTATGCCACTATTTTTTTTTAATTTTTTTTTTTGGCTTACATAATAATTTTAGTTTAATTAATTAATTAAGCAAAAAAAAAAAAGGCGCAATTTATGTTATTAAATCATTATTTCACTTGTCTCTTATCGTAAATTTTATTTTTATAAATTTTTTTTTTTTGTATTACAGTACAGTGCCAGAGACACTTCACCTTTAAGTATTTATGTTATGCATCCGTTTTGGAATTATATTGTACAGGTAATTATAATTATTTATTTATTATTATTATTAATTAAATTTTATTTTAGATTAAAACACAATCGTCGTCTATGCATTTTAAGGAAATAAAATAAAAGTAAATAAAGTTCATCGTGTTTTTTGTTAAATAAATAAATAAAACTTTTCTTTTCTTTTATTATTATTATTATTTAACAATAATAATATTTGTTTTAAGTTTTTTTTTTTGTATTTGTTAGACAAATATTTAATTTTTAATTATATGTAAATAGTTTGTAAAATGAATAATAATAATATTAATAAAGAAGAAGGCGATGAATAAGTGGAAAAATATTATTCAATTCACACATTTATGAATGAAATGTTTTTTTTTTTTTTTTTTCTTTGTGAGTGATTTGAATATATCTGTTGTCTATTTTTTAATTAATTATTTTTATTGATTTATTAAATTTATTATGACGAGGTTAATGTATTCTGTTTTTTGATTATTTAATTTTTGTGATTGCCAGATAAGAAAATGTGCATTTACTCTACGGTGTAGCTAATAAAATTTCGCATAGACTGTTTTTGGTGTATTCATATTAATTTTTATCTAAAGAATTTAAACGTATAATCATAATTAAATAAATTTTCTATTTAATAATTACATAATTGTGTTATATTTGCCATAAAGATAATAATAAAATTTTTGTTTTGTGTTTTATTTTTCAGTATTTTCCAAGATGGTTAGCACCAAATGTTATGACATTTGCTGGATTTTTATTTACCGCATTAAATTTTGTTCTATTATCATGGTATGATTGGAATTTTTGGGCTAGTAGTATTGATATAAATAATACTGTAACAAATGTGACAACAATACCAAATTGGTTTTGGTTATTAGCTGCTATTAATATATTTTTAGCATATACACTAGGTATATTATGATTTTACAAAACTTAATTTTCCATGTTGTGAAAAAATAATTTCAATATTTTTTGATAATTTTAAGATGGTATCGATGGTAAACAGGCACGACGTATTGGTTTATCAGGACCATTAGGTGAATTATTTGACCATGGCTTAGATAGTTATACGGCGGTATTAATTCCAGCCTGTTTATATAGTGTATTCGGACGTGATGATTGTTCAATACCACCAATCCGTATGTTTTATATAATGTGGATGGTATTTTTTAATTTTTTTATATCACACTGGGAAAAGTATAATACCGGGGTTTTATATTTACCATGGGGCTATGATTTTAGTATGTGGGTGAGTAATGAAAATCATTTTTTTTTTAATTAAAATTAAAGAAAATTTGATTATTTATTGATTTTTTTTTTTTTTTGTATTATGTTAATATAAATTTTGTTTCTATGGTTCGTTTAATAAGAAAATTAAAAAGAATATATTGTTTTATTGCATGTCAACGTTTATTTCTTCTTATTTTTTTTTTGCTAATATTGATAATACAGACCGTCACGGCATGACACTCTATCCAATATCGATTATTCTATTAAAATGTATAAATTAAAATTGGTTTAATCACAATTTATTGAAAATTACAAAACAAAGATTAAAAAATGAAAAAAAAAACCAGCAAAAATATTTTTTTTTTTTATATTTTATTACTAGGGCTCAACATTTTTATTTTTTATAACATGGTGTGGTGGCTATCAAATGTGGAAAGTAAATTTACCATATGGATTAACAACTGGGCGTGTTATGGAAGTTGTACTACATATAAGCGCATTATCAAATATGCCTATGGTTTTATATAATATTCATAAGTAAATTTAATATAGATTTATTCTCCTTTTATTAATTAATTAATGAATTATTGTATGTTTTTTTTTATTTTTAGATCATATAAAGATAAAACTGGTAAAATGAGAACAACAGGTGAAGCATTACGACCATTAATACCATTCTTTACATTTATGTTTATATTATTATACTGGGCACATATATCACCTAATAATATTGTTGATAAAGATCCTAGAATGTTATATTTATTAAGTGGTACAATATTTAGTAATATTAGTGTAAGTAGATTATAATTAATTCTTCTTATCTATTAAATAAAATAAATAATTTTACTGTTTGTTTTTTTATTTTTTTTTTTGTAGTGTCGTTTAATTGTTGCTCAAATGTCGAATACACGTTGTGAATCATTTCACTGGATGACACCTATATACATAGTAACAATAGTAATTAGTATTTATATACCAATACTAGAAAGAATATTATTATATTTATTATCAATAATAACAACGTTATCACATTGGCATTATGGTTCATGTGTGGTACGTTTATTTAATTATTTATTAATTAAAAAGAAAAAAGAATATTTAAATTACTACAAATGCACTTTAGTATAAAATAAATAATCTTATCATAATAATTGTTTTAACCTTTATTGACACAGGATTTAAATATTTTTGTATATTATCCGGGTAGTAACTTTTTTATAATTTTTTTTTTTTTTTATTTTATTTAAAGGTACAACAAATGTGTAAACATTTTGGACGGATTTGTTTTAGTGTGAAAACAATTGAGAAAAAATTGGAGTAAGTATTAAAAAAAAAAGTAAAAATATAGCGCAAGGAAAACTAAAATATATATACATTGATATATATATATATATATATATATATATATAAATCAAAAAGAAAGGTTAATTCAATTAAACAACGCAAAAAACTATTTATGACTAAAGAATAATAAAATTAAATATTAATTTATAATTAAAAGAAATATATATATAGATGATAGATGAAAGAAATAAAGCAAAAAAAAAAGAAAGAATTTTGTATAATAGCTGAGTTAAAAAAGGATTGTGCTTACTTTACATAGAACATCATTATCATCATCATAATCGTCGTCGTCGTCATAAACACAATTCGAGAAATGATTTTCAATAACAATTTTACCTCATTGTCAGTTTTTTTTTTAATTAATTAATTAATTAATTTTTCTTTTGTGTAGATAAATAAAACAATTAATTTACGTTATAACTATAGATGAGCTTAAATTTATTAATCATTATCTAAGTCATATTGTAACATGAAAAAGATTGATTTAGTTAAATTTATTAAGGCAGCTAGAGCTAATTTATTTCGTTAGCTATAAATGTCACATTTGTTTAATAATAAATGCTTATTTAATTGATGATGCTGTATTAAAAATTTTATTTATTATTTAGAATTCTTTGCCTTTTAGTATTATAATTAAAATGCATATTAAAATTGCATTTATATAAATAATAAATAAAATAAATCACGTTTATACAGTGTGTGTTCGTGTGCTTAAAAATTTCATTTATTCATATATTCTGGCAAAGTAATTTTTTTTTTATTTAAGTTTAAAATTTAATTAAATAAATTAAGCGCAATTAAAAGTTGGTTTTTGTTGTTGAAAAAGAAATTAAAGTTTTTTTTTTTATTTATGTTTTAATAAACGTGAAAAGTGTAAAGTTGAAAAGAATTTTTTTTTTGTTTTTAAGCTCATCTTGATGATTTGCCGTTTTTGAAATTTTGTGTTTTAATGAGAATTTTTTTTATTTTCTTTTTATTATCCAGAAGAATTATTATTATTATTATTATTATTATTATTATTATTATTACTATTAAAAACTAGTCGTATCGTCTTTTTTTTATTATTTTTAATTATTTAATTAATTAATTAATTAATAGGAAAATTATCTACCGTTTTTTTTTGTATTATTATTTAATTTATTATTATTATTACCACTAAACAAACATATTGTGCCATGTCTTTATTATTATTATTATTATTATTTAAGATCACGCTTTGAAAAGAAATCAATGAAATTATTAATTATATGAGCAAATAAATGAATAAAATAATTAGCAAGTGAAAAACAAAAAAAAAAAGTTGTGAAGAGATTTATTAAAAATGAACAAAAAATGATATCGTTGCTGCGGCGAGCGCGTTTTACTTTGCTTTTATCAAAAAATAAATAATAAATTTTTTTAATTAACTTATTGTTTTAGTTAGTCCTAATAACTAAACTAAAATCAGCAGAAAATATTTGTATAGAAAATTCAAATTAATTTTTATTTGTTTTGTTAAAAATAAAAAAAAACATTTTTATTTTCTGTTTTTTTTATCGTCATTGTATGCTAGTAATTAATTGATAAGAAAATCAATTACGCTTTATATTAAATATTCGATTTATTTAATTGTAATACAACGGTTTAGTTTTTGTTTTTTACTTAATTAAAACATTTTTAAGTGAATTATCATTACCGACGTTAGAATAAAATAATTGTTTTGTGCATAAATTTCCAGTTATGTCAAGATAAGATATTTGGATTGAAGCTTTGATAAATTTCCCCTTATTGATTTTTTTTTTTTTTTTAAATACCTTGCTGAATTATAAATAATAATTTTTTTTTAAATTAATTAATTAATTAATTTGTTATTTTAGTTAAAGAAAGTTAAATACAAAAGAATGAAAAAAATTAAACAAAAATTGTTTATGCGTGTTTATTAGTATTTATTTAAAATTTATCTTCAATTTTATTTACGCGTTTAGAGAATAAAATAAATCAAAAAAATGTAAATATTTTATTAAAACAATACAATACAATAAAATATAAATAACTAAATAAATCTTTAATTATGTAATAGAAATTTTAAATAATAAAATTTATTATTGATTAATTGGGTTTTGTTTTATTTATTTATTTAAATATTTGTGGTCTTAAAAAAGTCGTGTTATGTCAATCATTATTTGTCTGTTTTATTTTATTCTATTATGTTAAAGTTCTATCTATCTATTTGTAAACATAATAAGTGAGTATTAAACAGGTGATTTATGACTATGCAAATAATAAATCTTGGTCAAAATATAAAACATTTTTTTGTGGATTTTTTTAACTGTTAAAACTTTATTTACCTTTAACAGATTCATAATGTAAATACAGAAGAGTAACAACAACAAAAAGGTAAATAATAAAAAATGTATTTTGTAAGCAAAGTTATAACCAGTTTGACCGGCTGTTGACATGTTTATTTTTTTTTTTTTTATTTCTATATTCTAGCTAAGACGCACCGTTTGCAATTATTATTTATTTTTAGAGCGTCTTCTTTATTTCTATGTTTATACGTTTTGATGGCTAACGATTTATTAACGTAATAAATTTTATTTTTAATTACATAATATTCCAGAAATTTTTTTTTTTGTCTCAAAAAATTCAATAAAATTCAAATTTCTTAATATTTCACAATAATAATATTAATAATAAGAAGAAACTGATTTAAGTCTGTTAAAAGAATTTTTTCCAAGACATATAGTAAACGTTCTAATACATTTTTTTTTCTTTCTTTCTTTTTTGCTTTCCTTTATTTATTCTTTATTACTAGTCAATTATTTTTACCTTGATAAAATATAAAAGAACCGTTAAATGTGCTGTTGAAGTGGCCTGGAAGCGTACGTTTGCACAGTTCGTAGACTTTATCGTTTTTTAAACTCAATTTGACTTAAATATTTCTTTACTTTAATCTTTTAATACAGGTTTAATCAGTTTAATATATATTTCCTGGATGTTATGCTACTTAAATTACATGAGGTATTATAACAAGTTCAATTTTAATTGCTTTTTGTATAAGAAAGGCAATAAAATCAAAAAAAAAAAAAAAACAAAGAATTTTTTTTTAAACGAAGCAAAACCTAAGGTAAAAATAAATGAATAATTAAATAAGGCTATCAAATTACTAAGACTGTCCGTTATTTTATTGTTTAATACTTAGTCTAAATAATTTAATTTAATCACATTGACAACGTTGCACATTTGCAATGTGTTGGCATTATAAACTTAAATGTAATTTGAAAACATTATCCGATTACCGAATTTATCAGTAAAAATTTATCATTTTCAAAAATTACGCAACACTACGCGTTTTATCTATATATATTTTTAGTAAATAAAATTAATTAAAATTAATATTTTTTATCTTTAATAAACCGTTAACGCACGATTAATGTTTAAACATACTATAAAACGGTTAAAGAATTAAAAACAAAAAAAAAATCAGTTTGCTTTTAAGCATCCATTTTTTATTTTATTTATTCAATTTCTATCCTACTTAAAGTTATTTTTTTTGCATTTTTTTTTTTTTTTTTTATATATAATAAACGTTAAAATAAATAAGAATAACACGAGAAAAATAAATAAAATAATAATAATTTGTGTATTGAAGAGGACAAACAGCAGTGTTGTGTTTGGTGGCGCATCAGTTATTATCTGAACTTGACCGAGAAGAGATCTAAAAAAAAAAAAGCCAGCAAAAATCAGTTTGAGAAAAGAAAAGAAAAAAATGTTTAAATCAGTGTTACTAGTAGTGTTATTTGCGACAATAATTATTGCAAATCCAATTAAAAAGGATGATGAGGAGATAAAACCAATGGCACCAGTGGATGCACCCACAACAACAGCAGCTAGTGTTAGTAATGTTGAGGAGACAACACAACGTCGTGTTATAATGTACGATCAACGACAGGAGGGAAAATATAATATTCGTGCTGATTTAGAGAATTTTATAATATTGTTAGTACCATCAAAGTCATCATCAAATAATCCATTAACAGGAGGTGGTGGTGGTGCATCATCAGGTTTATCATTTTTTGATTTATTAACACGATCACAGCAACGTCGTCGTACACAAGGAAAAAATAATAATAACAAGGAGAAGAATTTAACAAAGAAACTACAACAGCAAAAGCAACAGCAACAATTAAATATAAATAATTCGAAATTGGATTATTTACCAAAGAAGGATTCACCATTAAGCAGTGAATTAATAATTAATACAAAGGAACGACATAATAATGAATTTATTGAAGGTAGAACACCATACAGAGTTGATATTACCAGTTTAGATACAAATACAGATTCCGTACATCATTTAGAAATTATGCAACCGCCAATTTTAAAAACAATTCAATCAAAAGGTAATGATGATGATGATGTTGTAGAGGATTTGGTGATGGTTAATAATAATAATAATAATAACAATATAAAAAATAACATTAATAATAGACAAATAAAATCTTTATTTAATTTATCAAATGATAATTATAATAATTTTAATGATTTAACTGATACAAGTAAATTATTTGACAGTTTAAATACAGATAACGTAAATGTTGATAGATTAATTAATTTTAATGATAATGATAATTTACAACAACGACAACAACAGCAACAACAAGACGTTAATAATGATGATGATTGGGAATTAAAATTAATTGGTGCTGAGGAACAATGTGGACCAGATAGAAAACGTGATAGCTATGGTGTTTGTCAATTTATATCACTTGATTAAGAAACATTTTTATTCTCCACTCTTGCCTTATTTATTCATTATTATTATTATTTTTTTTTTTAATTATTTATGTAATATTTATATAATCAATTCAGAAAGTTTTTTTTTTTTATTATTATTATTATTATTATTTTTAATAAAACACAATGTATGTGCCAAAAAAAAAAAAAAAAAAAAACACAATTTTGTTTTCATTTATTTCCACATAAAATTCTACGTTGTTTTTCCTGAAAGTATTAAAAACGACTTAAACTGTCTTAGAAAATCAGCTTTAAAATTAGTTCAAGGTTAATTTAAATAAAATAAAATAAAAATATTTCTTTTACTTTTCTCTATCGATAAATTTATTGATTAAAATACATTTTTTTATTTATTTATTTTTTGTTTGTTTGTTTATTTATTTATTAAATTTAAATATAAATGAATGAATATATATTAATTAGATGATCTACGCTGGAATAACGGTTTTAATAGAGACATTAAACGTGATTTGTTTCGGCTACTAAAAAAAAAAATAAAAAAGACAAGAAAAACAGAAGAAAAAAAATGTAGGGAAATTATTATTTAACCAAAATTAAATGGGGAAATTAATACATACTTGTTCCGTCTTTTAAATGTTGAATTAATATTATTTGATGATGCTCTTTGGACAGCAATTACTTTATCATTTATCTCCTTATTATCATCTTTAATTGTCACTAAATTTTCTTCTGGTTTTTTATCATCGGTTATCGGTTTAACTATTTCAACACTCATAACAACACTATTTGGTTTATTTGTTACAATAATTGGTTTTTCTTCATTGGTTATTGTTGGCTCTTTGTTTACTGTAGCAACTTCTGGAATTGCAACAGGTGCTACGGTTGTCGTACCACTTTCAAATGTTGGAGCTGGTGTTGTTATTGAGGATATATAACTAATTTCAATTTCTTGATCATCATCATCATCACCATTATCTTCGTTACCACCAAAACCAGCTGCTATTGATAATAATTCACTTATTATATCTGCAGCATTATCAACCGTTGTATCACTATCATCCGTTGGTAAACCAAGGACAACACCATCAATATTAATACGTAAATTCTCTGTACCCTTTTGTCTTTGATCATAAATTAAATCATAATCATAATCATCATCATATAAATAATCATTTTTTGCATTTATTGGCAAACCATTGATTTTATTTATAAATAATATTAAAATTAAATTAATTATTGTTAAAAATATTAAATGATAACGTACTTCACACATATTTTTATTTAATTAAGCCAAATAATAATCACAAGAGTAACTTCTTTTATTATTTTTTTTCTTTTTTAAACTACTTATGTTGTTGTTGATCATCTAACAAGCACAGCACGATTAAACTCCAGCAAAACGGATTAATACCAGCTAAGTACAGTAACAACAAAAAAAAAATGAAGAAGAAAAATAAAAACGAGTCAATTGATGTTTTTTTTTTTTTTTTTTATTATTATTGCTATTTTTTTTGTATTCTTTTTGCATATGAAATGTCCAAGAATGAAACCAACAAGACGTGATGTTGTTGGTGGTTTTCTTTAATAAAATAAAATAAATAAGATTGAAGAACAAGAAAAGTCAACAGATAATACTATGTTTGAGGTCAATGAAACATGTTTTTTGCAATCAGTTTTTTCTTCTTCTATATTTACCTGTCTCTCATTTATTATGATTATTATTTATAACTGATAATTAAGGATTAATTTTAACGTAATTGGTAAACCTTTCAGCGTTACATGTTTAACAGCAACAACAACAACAACACAAAAAAGCAGAAACTTTGTACCAAATAACACCCGGATAATTAATTAATTAAATATTTAACAGCAATATAAAAAAAAAAGTAAAGAAAAGAAAAGAAAAAGAATTTTATCTTCCTACTCCACAATACCAAATAATAATCAAGTTTTGCTTTAAACTGTAAAAAAAGACCAAAAACGAAAGAAAAAAAAAGAGATTTTTTTTAAATTCATCTAAAACGTCAAATAATCAAGAAAAGAATCCAGAATTAACAGGAAATTCATAAATAAATAATTTAAAAACAATTGTCATCTCTTCCTTTTAGCATCCGCAGAACCATTCCTTTAGTTTACTTGTTATAAAGGTAAATCAATCATTTACAACCATAAAATACCTTTTTTGATGTTTAAACACACACGCACACCGTTTATAAACAAAACCGAATTTAAATTTAAGTTAGATAATCAATTGAAGAATTTTAATTTATTTACGCACTTAAATTATAAAGTTAAGTCAGTTAGAAATATATATACATACATAGAACATGAGTTACATTGAACATTTATTTTTATTTTTATTTGAAACAGTAATAAAATGTTAATTAGGCCTAAAAAAAAATGTGTCTACATGGTATTTCCGTATAAATTGTTTTTTTTTTAAATACATTATGTTATGAATTAAAAAATCACAAATTATATCGTTTTTTATATACTTACGTTAATTCATGATTTTAATTAATTAAACCATAGAACAGGTACGCATTTAGTACGAGGAGTTTACGGAGTATACAAGGTGTTTAAAAAAGGTTTTTACAAATTAAAAGAAATCAGTTTTCCATACAAAAAATCTGTTGTAATCTCTTGTAGATTTGTACAGGCTTTTTAAAAGGATTGCTATTAACGCGATGCTATAAATAACTCAGTTATATTAATTATAACAAAGATTATTAAGTAAAACATTACTTCCTTGAATATAAATACATCTTAAACTGAAGGTAAAACAATTTGAACAAAAAATTATAACAAAAAAAAAAAAATATATTTTTGGCTGTTTTAGCTATAGTTTTTTTTTTTTTTTTTTTTTTTTTTTATTTAAAATTTAAATAAATTTCATAAATAAATAAATTATAAATAATCATATGATGAGAAAATGCAATTAAAAAATTTAATATAAATTATTTTTAAATATATGATTAATAAAAATTTCATACGGTGTCCCCGAAAATGTTTTTAACCATATCGATGCAATTAATAATTTTTGTAATGAACGTTTATAATTAATTATATTTTTTGTATAATTTTTATTATTACTACATATTATATTAACAATACTTATTATTTTTGTACCCTTTGTCATTATTTTATTAAAATTTGTTTTTATTATCTTTTTCTCATTCTCATTTGTTTTATTTTTTAATTTTAATAATGTATTTATATCAATAATACCTTTAAAATTATTCTTATACTTTTTATATAAATGAGGTTTTAAGAATTTTTGTATTGTTTGACCTAATAATAATAAACAATCACAATTAATTATATTATTAGCGATTTTAATTAATTCTTTAATAAATAATTCACATGATTCATCATCAATGTCCTCATCATTTTTAACATTTCTTAATGATTCGATAACGTGAAAATAATAACGTGTCGGTATACATACGGTATCGGCAACATATAATATATAAGTATTCTCAACATAATTATCTATATACAAGTCAACAATAATTAATGACTGTGAACTACCTAGCTTAAATAGATTTGATTTTTTTTTGTACATTTTCTCAATTATATTTATTGGATCATCTGGTATTATTGGTTTTGTTATATAATTTAATTTATTTATACCAATTAATATTAAATTAAATGTTGTCGCTATTAATTGTGAATTCTCTTTGGACATTAATTTTATTATTAAATTACATGTCTTCTCGATATTACATTTAAGAATCACTTCTGGTATTGGACAATTTAAACATAACCATTTTATATTTATACTTATTCTAGGATTGTCTTCATTATCATTATTATTGTCATTATTATCATTATCATTTTCAATTGTATTATCTAATAACCATATTAATGGTAATTTACAATGGCGACAATTTATCTTTTTTATTAAATTTAAATCAATTAACATAATTTCTAACATTTGTAAATCTCCTTTCATTATCAACGGTTTTAATCCATCTTCCCATAATTTATCTTCTTCTTCACTAAAAAAAAAAAAAACAGAAAAGAAAATTAAATTTTAATTTTATTTTAACGGACAAACGTAACCATTTTGTTTACTTGTTTACTTTTTTTTATTGTTTTATTCTGTTATTAATGGGTGGATAAGGAATTTTAAAGCAAATACGCAAATACTAAAATGTTTATAAATATTTTCGCTAATAATATAATGTGTGTGGGTTAAAAATCTTATAAATTTTTATGACTAATTCCTTAAAGACTAATTAAAGGCACAAACAAATTTATTTTACGCCGTACCAATAATAATCATTTGACAGTTTTATCTCTTTGTTTTAAAGTAAATTTTTCGATTCTATCTATATTTACATCCAGTATCTTAAAGGAAAAAAAATACATTTTCCAATTCGCCTCATTTTTCGTTTAAAAAAGAAAAAAAAAAAGAGATCGACGGTGCTAGAAAAATGACGTCAACTACCGATCAACACAAAAGATTCACAAAATAATCAAAAAAAAAATTAAAAAATTCTAATTTTAAATTAAAATAGGAAAATGTCAAGGATAATGACGCGGTAATTTTACTTTTTTTTTTTTTTTTGGTTTCGCATAATAAATAAATAAAAAAAAAAAACCAATTCTGATCGCGAAATAATTCAATTTTCACACAAAATTTCCATTCATTAGAGACTAACGAAAAACAAACAACAAACAAACAAATTTCGAGAAAAATTTACCTCAAAAATTCACCAAATAAATATGAACACAATGTTTGATCATCAAAATTAAGAATTCTATCCATTTTCAACAAAATAAAAAATAATTTTAATTTAATTTAATTTAAAAATATTTAAAAAGAAAAAATAAAAAAAAATTTAATCACAAACAATTATAACAAAATTAAAAAAAAAAAAAAAAATTTTAATGAAAAACTTTTTTCCACTACGATGTTGAATTTTCTACTAAAATGAAAAATTAAACGAAGGAAATTTTTTTTTCTTTTGTGTAGAAATTTTATTTTTAAATGTATACCGAAAATACTACGTAACACTACGTAAACGTTTACGTAAATGCTGTCAGAATGAAAAACGTCGATATTGCAGTGTAGTTGTACAAAAAATCATCTAGGTGGCAGTGGCATTCTACAGTTTTAAAATGAAGTAAACAATTTATTATTTTTTATTTTTTTTGTTAATTTTTATTTAATTTAATTTATTTTATTTTTCTAATTATTAATTATAACAAATTAATCTTTTTTTAATATATCAACTGGTGTGACAATAAATTTCCTATTCGTTTTTGTTTCATTTATAGTAATTGGTTTGTTTTTGTTTATTGTGTCTAATGATTTCCCAACTAAAGTTTCATTATAATTGGAGCACGTTGGCATGTCCAACGATTGAACACCTTCGGAAATTTTTTCCAATGGGGCTGAGGTGGAAGCATAATTAATATTTTGTACATTTATTGGTTGTCTTGGTGATTGTATTGGAATTGTATCAAATGGATTCGATGATCTACGACGCTGATGTTGATGCAGATGATGATGATTCAATTCTTGTACGTCCTCTGTAAAGGTTTTAAAACGTTGAGCGTTTCTAGACGTTTTATGTACAAAGCCACGAGTTAAAGAAGTAAATGGTCTTGTCGCAGTCTGGTTTGCTGCTATATTCAAATATAATGATTCTACATCATGGATTGTTGGACGAGACGTATCATTAAAATGGAATAAATGTCGCGTACTCATTGGTGACCACGTATGCTGATGCGAATTATTATTACGAACAAAATCATTACGAATACCACGGAATGCGTCTTGTTCGGTCTTCTGAAAGCCAGCTATTTCATCAGCCAACATCTTGCTCAAAGACTCAGCATCCTCAGATTGATACGTTTTATTATAATCCCTAGCGATTTTAATATCATGCTTCCAAAATTGTCGTTGGCTATCTGTTAAGGGAGCAACTTCTTTAATCTTCAGGAACAATGCACCCATAACGTAAATGCAAATAACGTTGACCATGGTTACAGCTAAGCTGAAAGAGCCCAACACAAATAATTCCATTGCTTGATTATCCGAATAGAAATTTGTTTTAATCATCGAGTTGTATCGCGTAACATCTTGCTGGAATATCATATAAACACAAGCTAACGCCCATAAAACCCCCGTATTGACAGCTGGGGGTAACAGAGATGCTGAAATCGCAACGCCAACTAACGATCCGGTATTATCTCCTAATATAGCTATAGCAACCGCTGCTCCAGATGGTAAAGCTGTCAAAATACCAACTAATACAGAATGAAATTCACAACGACTGAGCATTTCGTTTGTTAATCCTTCGCCCACACCGTACCGGTCATCGATACTACACACAATCATTCCAAACACAAATCCAACAAAGGTTGCCAGAAATATTCCAATAAACTCATTCAGAACGCCAATTTTTTGTAATTTATGATCTTTAATTACCGTTCCGAATATTCCAGCGATTATTGGTCCCTGCAATTAAATAAAAAAGGAGCGAGGTCAGATTCTATACATGTATATAGAGATAAGTTTAAGTTCAAAGTTACCATTAAGGGAGAAATTAACATGCTAGCAGCTAAAAATATTGTGCTATCTTCAACCAGACCGACTGCAGCTAAAATTCTAATTAAAAAAAAAAAAATTGACAGAAATTTTTTTATAATTGGAAAAAGAAAAAAAAAAAAACTTACGCAGCAACAATAAGCAAAATAACGAAATCAAATGTAATTGCAGCATCATGTGTCACTTCTTCAACAATTTGTGCTACATTCAAGCGGGCACGTACAGATGATAAGAAACGTGTCCACCCGCTATCCTTTAATGATCTAGAAATGAAATTAAATGAAACAAAAATTCAATAAAACGAAAATTATGGACGAGTGAACATGAGGGTACTTACATCGGATCATTTTCATCGATTTCTTCGGTGTTTTTCTCATCGTCCTCATGATTATGGTACAGTGAACACGGCAGCACTGTTACAGATGAATTAAAACGATCCCCAATACCCCATTGATTGAAATAACTTAATAACTCATCACATTTAGAATTTGAATCGATTGTGAAGATTATTTGTAAGCATTTATTCTCATTAAATGGTATCCAGGAGACATTTTTAATATTATGCTTTCTGACAATCTCTTTAATTATAATCTCCAATGGTGAATTTATTGTTAATTTAATCGGTGCTTGTGGTTTTTTAGTTGTCGATGTGGTCGTAGTGTTTGCTGCTGCTGCTGCTGTTGTTATTCGGGACGAGGACGGTGTCACTGATCCCGATGGCGTTACCACAACGGATCCGAATAACACATTCTTTATATCATTCCATGATTTATTCTTATTAATTATCACTTTTCTAAATAGATTATCATTTTTATCGTCATTTAAATGTTTACGATTATTAATGACTTCATAACTACGTGTTCGTGTTAAATTTGTATGCGGATTAATAGTTAAAAATTTATTTTGTTTCTTATCATTATCTTGAGTGTTATTATCATTATCATTTATGTGTATTGTTATGCTATCATTTGATTTTGTTCGTCTTGTTATTATTGTATTATCTGATTTAGATGATGATATTGTATTTGGCTAGATTTAGAAGTATAGATGTGATTAAGTTAGGCTTATCTTGCTAAAAGCACCGAATACATGTGTTAATGTAAATGAAAAAAAAAAAACAAAAACAAAACTGATTAACTGTTTAAATGACATTTAAACTAATCACATGTATTCACTGCTTTTTATATATAAAACTAAAAAAAACTATAATTCTTTGTCTAATTTTACCTGAATAAATGTTCCATAACAATGTTGCTCATCAACTGTGTCAGATAAATTAATTGAACGTGGTGCTGTTGGTGTTGTTGTTATAGCATTGCAACCTTTATAAAATTTTGGTAGAACTTTACCGAAACCACTTAAATTACTAATAATACTCGTACCACTTATATTTGATAAAATATCTTCTTGAACATTTGCTGATGTATCCAAGACATAAGTCTCAGCTATTGTTGTTGACGGTTTTGTTGTTGTTGCTGTTGCTGTTCCTGTCGATCCTGGTGCTCCTGCTGTGATTTTACTAACACCACGTAATATTTTTTCATAATTACTATTTGGTATACAAATAATAAATAAAACACCAGACATTATAATATATAATTATTTAATACATTTATATAGTTAGAGAAGTTTTTTTTTTTTTTTTTTTTTTAATAAACAAAGATAAATAATGGTGACAACAAAGTAGTAAACAAAACAGCAAATAAATACTAATTAGATAGATTTAGATCAAGACCTTGTTTGTTTAGTTTTTAGTTATTTTTTTTTTTTTTTGATAATCAATAAAAGCAGTTAGAATTCGAAATTTATTGACCGTGAGGTGATTTTGACAGATAAATTCGATCGTTATCGATTAATATTATTTACTGGTGAATTTAATCCAAGTTCCAATTCAAAATGTCTTCACTTTCTGTACTTGATTTTAACAAATAAATTATTGATTATAAAAGCGACATAAAAATGAGACAAAATAAAACAATAATCAAGGATAAACAACCCCAAAATGAAAATAATATATTTTAACATGATTATGGAAGCTTGCCAACTAGCATTTACATACTTATGTTATAAATAAAAATTATAATTTTTTTAAAGCTTATGTAATCCTGTTTACAGAGTTGGCTTTATGATATACCAGCTCTGATTTAAAAAATTCCCATATTGACCCTGATTTAATTAAGAAAAATAAGGTTCTTTACACTTTGAATCTGTAAATAATTCTTGCTAATTTTTTGCATTTAAAAAGCATGACATAAAAATAGCCCCGATAAAGAAAAATAAATAAATAAATTTTCTTCTTAATTTAATTTAATTTTATTTTATTAAAAAAAAGAAAAAAAAACAGCCATACATGACTAGTATATATTCTTATCTTTAATTATTTATCACAACAATGAAATTATTTTTTTTTTTTTTTTTTTAGAGAGATAAATTTATTAAAATGAGGTGTCGGAATTTTTTCTTTTCTTATTTTTCTTCGTCTCAGTATTTTAATCAAATTTTATGTAAATATTGTCTTCTTAACGATTTTTTTTTTTTTTTAATTACATTTAAGTCCTCATTTATCAATTCAATAAAAAAAAAAAAAAAAAAAAAAAAACAAATTAAGATAAAGCTGAGAAAAAATAAAAATATAAAAGAATTATCCAATCTTAATAATAATAATAATAAAAAAAATAATGTAAAATAATTATCTTTAAAAATATGTTACCAAATCAAGTATAAATGTTAAAAGTTTTAATATTTTAAGTCCAGTAATAACTAGTTAATTGATGTGAGCTTTAGTTAGTGATTATGTGCGATTTTAAATGTTTTCATATGGGATTAAAGTTTTATTAAAACATTCAGGTGAGTTTTTAATTATTATTTTTCTGTTTTTTTTTATTAATTAATAAAGTTTGCTTTTAAGTTTTAATGTATTAACAATAATTAAAAAATTTCTAATTTAAAAGTTTTAAAAATCAATTAAAAGCTTTTCATTTTCTTATTTAAATACGCCAGAATGGCAGCAACAATCATTACAATGTATTTGTACAAATTAAATTTTTAAAGAAAAATGCAAAGAAAAATTGCTGTAATTTACTTAATTAATTAATTATTGCTTTTTTTTTGATGACGATACTTAAGTATTTTA
Source organism: Ptychoptera albimana (assembly GCA_961205885.1). Taxonomy (NCBI): domain Eukaryota; kingdom Metazoa; phylum Arthropoda; class Insecta; order Diptera; family Ptychopteridae; genus Ptychoptera; species Ptychoptera albimana. Next base: position 7,714,371 of record OY540801.1, on the reverse strand, counting down.
TTATAGTAAAATACAGTAAAGAGTATAATAAAATAATTAACTGAAGTGATATATGTGATTTGTTGCAGTTTTATTTATATTATTTATAATTAAAATTATGATTATTGTAAGATTTAAGAAGCATTTTTTTTTTGTTTAATTAATTATTACGTATTTTATGAATTATTTATTTCTATAGCACATGATCTGCTTAAATTATTTACTTTTTATTTATTTTAATGTATTTCTTAAGAACTTTATATGTAATTGCGTCATAAGTTATTACATAAACAAAAACAAAAAATAAAATAATATTTGATTTTAAATGAATGATAAATATGGTTTATAAAATTGACTTAACAAAAAAAAAAAACTTTATTAAATTTTATCGTCATTTAAAAAAAAAAAAATTAAATTCACGTGAGTACATAAGTAATTAAGAAAATAAAGTAAATTACCCTCATTAAATTATAATTAATTAAAAAATAAAAGAGAAAAAAAAAAAACAGTTTCTACACTTAATTAATATATATATATATTATAATATATGTTGACTTAAATTTATTTATCTTGTTATTTAATTAGATTTCTAATAAATTTTATTATCATATTTTGAATTAAATAAAAAAAAAATTATTGTGAAGAAGGCGATATAAATAAATAAATAAATAAAAGAAAAAAAAAAATTATGTCAAACTACTTAATAAAAAAGTAAAGAAAGACAAATAATTAAAATCACTTAATAAACAAAAGACAATTATTTAACATAGTTTTTGTTGTTGTTTATGCGGCAGGTAATAGAAAAGAAAAAAAAAAAAAAAAAAACAGAAAAACAAAACAAAAAGCTTGACCTTCGCATGGTTTTTTCATCATGATTAAAGCACAAACAGAGAACCCTGCATACCATCGACTTTGAATAATATAAAACAAATACATTGATAATGAAATTTTTTTTCGTTTTTCTGTGTGTAATTGATAGGGAAATTATTTTTCCTTTTTAGAAAATACATACGTGAAAATTATTGCACTACATGCGCCTTAAAGAAAAACATGAAAATTAAATCAGCTGTTCAATGGCGTCTAAATATTCCCAACTAGTATTATTGTGTTGGAAAAATCAACCCAAACACAAATGTAAAAATTCTATCATAAAAACAATAAAAACCGGCGATGTAAACTCATCGGAAAATTCTAATAAAATTTTTATTAATTAGAGCAACACATTTCATTGGATATAAATTAAACTTCGGCGTAGATTAGACATAAATTAGAAAATCATAAAATTTAAGTTTGTTTTTTCTAAATTTTATGTTTTAAAAAAAAAAATTTTAACGTCACTAGGCAAAGAATTTTCCTGTAGGCGATGTGAATGTATAATTCGATGGCGACGCCAAGTCAAATATGCTCGTTTTTGTCTGGTTTTCTGTTTTCGTTTTATTGAAAAGGGACGACAATAATTTAGTTTTTCATTTTTCTATGTTAATATTAGTGGAAAATTTTTGGTTTTTCCAGAATAAAAGTATGCAACCTAAATCCAGCTGATTCCTTGTTATCTATCCTTTATCAAATTTAGTTATTCTTTTCGTATAGCCAGAAAAGAGAAAACATTACATTTGTTGTATCGGGAAAATTATTTCATTCCACCAATACTGGTGTTAAAATGGAAAAATCGCATATACAACGGAATACATTTTGCGTTACTTTAACACATGGATAGTCCAAAATGGTTTAATTTATACAACAAATAAAAAAAAAAAATTCTAATACTAATAAAAGAAGAGAAAAAAAATTTCCTCTACGAAGGTTTTTCCATTTATTTATTCTCCACTTCGTTACATAAACTTTTATATTGGTCCCATCATTAAGTGATGTGGCGTCGACAAGAAATGGCGGTCGTCATTCATTTAATAAATTATTTAACAACACAATTACCACCATATAAATATTTAATAAATATTTTTCAAAAGAATTTAGTTAAATTAATTAAAAATCGAACACTTTTTGTGTCATATTATAGTGTTTAAAAAGAAATTTGATTAAAATTAAAGATTAAAACGCTTGGGAAAAAAATTCTCCGGAATTTTGCGTGTGTGTGTGTGTTTCAGTGTAAATTATGTAATTTGTTTTTCTATAATTTTATTTTGTTTTATTTTTATTTTGGGAAGTGATTTTTGAGTTAAAAGTGTAATTTTTCGGTTGTTTTAAAATTTAAATTCATGACTTAATACAGCACAGAAATTACTGGTGAATTAAGCTTAACAATACCGAAAAAGTGTCAAACTTCTAACACAAAAAAAAAAAAAAATGGAATTAAAAATAGAAAAAGAAAAATCCGATTAAGTCGCGTAAAAGACAGGCGAGGAAAAAAAAAAATAGAAAAACAAAGTGAAAAACAATTTTCTACTTTTTTTTGTTGTTTTTGGTTTATTTATTTTTTTTTTTTTGTATGTTTTTCGTTTCTAGTTTTCAAGGTACAAAAATATTGATTTTCTTTTATATTATATTCTGTGTTTATATATAAAGTGTTTATGTGAGCTTTTTTCGTTTTTCCCCTTTGATCGTGTTTGTTTCATTTCATTTAAATTAATTTAAAAAAAAAAAACAATTTTTCCTGATAACATTAAAGTTAGCCGGTTTGTCGATTTTTTTGCACGCAACAACAAAATAAAAAAGGAACAGAAAAAGGTTTTTTTTTTGTCTTAAACCACAGAATAGCTGAAAGAATTTTATATATAAAAAAAAAAGGAAGAAAACAAAAACCTTTTCGGTTTGCCTGCTTCTTAAATGGTTATTCAAAAGCCAAGACAAAGATTTTTCTATGAATCCTGAAAAATTTAAATTATTTTTAACAACCATGTTATTCGTTTTCGTGTTTATCGAGCTAAATTTCACGCTGTGCTTACTTTTAGCTTTGGAAATACCAATTAAATTTTCTTATCCAGACTCAGTTCTTATTTATATTTTGAAAAAATAAAATTTGCAAAAGGCAAAACGAAGTATTGTTAACCTTTTGGCTGCCTTTTTCTATGTCCTTCGACATCAGACGTGATTTGTCCATTGTCTAATAACAACGGAAAATTAAATAAATTTTTTTATAGCAATAAAAAAAAAAAAAACTTTAATATAACAATAAATAATAATTATTTGGCTAAAGTTCAATAACAAAATCGGGAAAATCGGATAACTTAAAAAAGTTCGAAGGGTGGGTGAGAAAGCAGCTGCTTTTTCTGTTGTTCAAATAGTCATGAGCTTTACATTTATTTATTTTTATTTTATTTTTTTTTTGATTCTCGGTAAACAGCTTAGCTTGATTTTTTTACTTTAAGAAAAGAGTTTGGTCTGCTACTGCGTCAGGATATAAATATATATTTGTTGAAGAAGAGGACGCACTATTAAGGTTGCCCTTCATTGACATTTTACTATTGAGCTAATTTTTTGTTGGTTGCGGTGGAAAGGAGAATATTATTAAAGAAACATCAAATAATGTTAGCCACTTGGGCGCTTTACATTAATTTTTTTAGTTAAAGTTATAACAATAGAGAGCTTTTTTTTATATCTTTAACCTAAACATTGATTATTTTTTATTACTTTTCTTGTTTGCTGTTGTTTAACAATAAAATTAATTTTTTTTTGATTTGCTTTAATCAATGATTACCGACTGTGTGACTATTATTATTATTATTATTTTATTTATTAAGCTTTGACATTGATTTGTTAGGTAATTGGCAAAAAAAAAATGGCGAATGAGCTTTTAATTATTTATTATAAAAATTCAAAAAAAAAAAACGCCTTTAAAAGTATTAAGGGTTCTGTTTTTTTTTTTTGCTTTAATACATAAAATATTTCCAGAGCTTTTTGTAATTAACACAACGCAATCGAGTGTAATTAATATTATTTCATTTTTGTATCAATTACTTTCTCACTGTATTTTATTTTTATGTTTTCGGTTGTTTAACGGGCAATCAACTGTTATTCTTAGGCAAAAAATATGTAACTGAACAGGAACTAATGAAGCGCGTTCACCCTATTTTTGTTATTTTCTATTTTAACGTTAAAGAAACAAATTTTTCACTTTAATCTTGTCATGTAAAAGTGGAAAGTTATATCATCTAGTTGATGTAATATTAGATTTAGATAAAGTAATAACTTTAGTTTTTGATCAACAGAATTTTTTTTTATTTTCCAATCATATATTTTCTTATTAAATTACATTTATATGGATTAGTTTTTATGACAAAAACTTCCTTTAATATATGTAAACGTACGTCCGCTGACGTACATATTTACAAGCGTAAGTAATATGATTCGTAATTTATATTATTTCATTTTAAAGGTACTTGAGAGATTATATAATAATGATAAAAAAAAATGTTTATTAAGAATGTCACGTTGTCGTTAAATATGTGTAAATGGGAAAGGATGCATACTGTTGAAATTGACAATAAACGTGAATAAAAGAAGCGAAATGATTTATAGTGTGGGAGGATTGTTTGATTTTATTTTTATTTTTTTTTTTTTTTGTAAATAATATCGCTTAAGGATAGAAAATTCAATTTTTTTTCCTCTTTTCTATCAAAAAAAAAAAAAAAAAGGAAAAAAACTCAATAGCAGGTACTTTTTTCATTAATTCTTTTCTGTTCCTTATCAAACGTGTTGTGATTAAATAACTTCACGACAATATTTTTATTGTGAATAATTTAGGAAATTGCTTCTAGATGAATATTTAGTGTTTATGCCATGTCAATCAGAAACATTTAATTATTTATGTTGTGACGGAATAACATGGTTGAAAAAAAAAAAAGAGAATTTTCTTTATAAGTAATTAGCAGCATGCAAAACATTTTTTTTTTTAATTTATTTAAAATGTCAAGGATCAAAGGAAATAATAATAATAAAGTGAAAAAATACAAAATACACGTCATACAATTAATTTTTCTCATCATTTTTTGTTTTTTGTCAAAACATTTTGCAAAATAAAATGTCTCCCATGTGTCTACATCGTTTCTCAGTTTCTCATTTGTTATTCTGTTATGACAAAGGCACGTTGTGTGTTCCCATTTTTTCCACGAGCATAATTTGTGTCCAAATTTCAACATTAGCTGACTGATTTATACGATTTAATGTAGTATTTGTATTGTATTTGAATTGATGTATTTGTGTGAGTACATTTCGAACAAGTGCCAAAATTTAAATGATCATAACGATGGTGACATTGAATCAAACTTAAAACGGAGATGAATTAAAATCCTTTTTATTTATCCTGGTAATTTTAAAAATTTTTTAAAAATTACACCCTGTCATCTTTCTTTATTTTTCTATAGTTTACACCAACATATCTGTAAATTAAAATTTTATCCACCTTACACACCCACAAAAGTTTATTTTTAATATTTTGCCTTCTGTGCTTACTCTTTACGTTTAATAAAAAAAAATGTAAAATAAATAAATATTCGTACCACTCACTACATTATTTTTCTTTATAGTAACCGAGCTTTGTTATCCTTTGATTATTATTTTTACTTGAAAGTCTGGCATTATGGTAATTGTATGTCTGGTGGTTATACTTGATATTTTGTTTAATAAATAAAATTGTGCTTGAAAAATGTGTGTTACTCAGTGTGATTACGATTAAATATATAAGATAAAAGGTAAATTTGTGACTTAACTTGCTTTAAAAATGTTGGGATTTCAAAATATTATCCCTTTTGCTAAATAAATAAATATTTTTGTTTAATTTTCCTGCTTTAAACTATAAATAAAACAATTTTTTTTTAGATTTCACACCTTTAAAAGGAACATTTAACCGTATAAAAAAAAGGTTACTCGTTAGCCTCTTGTATCGAATTAATTTCCCTTGTTATAAACCCAAAAAAATGTATTAAATATAAAAGAGAGACGCTACTGTCATAAACTATTCAACAGAAACCGAAATATTCGTACATCAACAACAACAACAACAACAACAGCAACAGCAACCCATCATGTCAATTATTTAACATTTATAAATATTTTGGCAAATACTTAAAACAATTACAAATAAAACTAAATTAAAATAATTGGCTTTGACCTGACATTAGAATAACAAACATACTTAACTATCATAATAAATAAAATATTAGAAATAAATTTAATAATTATTGGGCACGCTTTAAAAGTGTTATGGAAAATTATTTTTTTTTTTTCCCACCTTTAATCAATTGCTTCAATAACTTGGCTTCACTCCAAACGTACTAAGCTTATTTTGTTATTTAATCATAGGTAGCAATCGGCAAAAAAAAAATTATTATTATCAGCAACAGGCGGCATTATCTGAATTAAATATTTAATTAACGTTATCAAAGAGACACGAGTTTTGATAATTTTCCCAAATGATTTTTCGATAGGGGAAATTTAATTTTTATTATTTCTGTTAAAAACCTTTTTTATTTTTTTTTTTTTGATTATCCTTTTTTAATTTCAAAAAAAGTTTAAGTGCGTTGACGCTACTTTTTTGCAGACTGTAACACAAAACAAAAAAAAAATCGCTGTTTGTGTTCCTTTGTTTTAGAAATGTTAAGTCGGTTATTTATAAGAATATTGAGTTTTAAAGACGTTAACAAGAAATCGTAAACGCTTTAGGCTTGTATGGACAAAATAAAAAAAAACATTTTTAATTAAGAGCAAAATCCTGGGTATACAAAAAGAAGCAACGATCTGTGTCATTCAGTATTTTCCAGTAAAAACAGAATAAAAGCAACAAAGCCAAAGTGATCATCTTTAGCGGTTTATATGATAAAACATAAACTTTTTTTTTTTTTTTTATAAAACAACTAACACCAGCTTAAATTCCTCTTTATGTTTATGTTTTGTATTTGTGACTCATATGCAATTTTTAGAATTCAAAATAAAAACATTAAAGCAGATACATATCTAAATCGTTTTATACATTAAAAAAAAAAATTTAGTTAAAATTTCGTTGTTAGTAATTCCCAAACAGTGTTTTAAGGAGTCTTACTTTGACACGTTTTTATCATAAAAAATTCTTTAACCTTGAATACGATAAGAAAACAATGTGGTGACAATCAATTTAAATATTTGTTTAAATGAATAATCCGGAGAACACTGGTAATCGTGGTGTGGAAGCGCCAAAATACATTAGCAACAAGTAGATGAAAGCAAGCATAAAATTTTAATTAAAACTCAGACCGGAATGAACAAATACGTGATAGTTATGGGAATATAAAATTAATAATTATTGCTTTGTCTGGTTTGTTGTATTATGCTGTTACCGGTAACCGGCATTTAAATGTATTTCCAAAGTAAATCAATGGTGTGTTAAGGTATTGTGTTTAAAGTAGCAACAAATGCATGGTTAATGGTGAAATTTCCTTGATTTTTATTCGCTAAATACATAAGCATAATATTCAAGGGTGTTTATAAGGCCAGTAACCCTACGAAATTGTAAAAACACCGAACGAAAAGTACAGCACTGTTTAAAATCAAACAAAATTGATCTTCGTCTAACACAAAATTTGCAGAACCGAACGGATGTTACTTGGATTCCTTTTTTCTTTTTTTTTTTGTTATTTATCTACACAGTTTTATATTACAAAAGTATATTCTTAGTTATTTTTAAATAAAGTAATGAATAAACAAAATAAATGGTAGACGACCCGACCATCAATGGATCAACATTTTACTACCTAAAAAACAATTGTATGTTTCATTTAGGTTTTCTCTCTGTTTCATTTGTATCCTTTTTTATTCGATTATCGCTTGTGTATTCAAAAATAAAAAATATTTTATGGCTTAATGGGTGCTGAACTCAAATGTTTTTAATGTAAAATTATTATTATTTTTTTTTTTTTCGTTATTTAATTAATTTAATTAATTTTCTGTTTGTATTTAGTATAATTTTTTATTCAATTTCTAGACAATCATAGAAGAAAAGGTCAAAATTTTCTCACCAGAAAGAAAAAAAAAAAACCACTACCACCGTATAAGCCTACTTTGTGTTCCACGAGGTTTTTTCGTTTAAATTTTATTCGAAAAAAAAAAAAATTTGTATAACCAATTTGAAGTTGTATTGGATACGATTGTAATTAATAAATCATTTTACGTCATTTTTCTATCAAATGAAAGAAAGAAAAATAAAGAAAAAAAAAAATTTTTTTTTAATTAATAAAAATAAATACGCAAAAATACATATATATATATACTATATTTGTAATTAATAATATATAATATTTATTTTTATGTTATTTTTATTTTAGATTAAAAATTTAATTAAAAAAAAAAAATAATAATAATAATTTTTTATATTTCGATTAGTTTTGCTTTGTTGAATATTTTTTTGTGTGTGTATGTTTTGTTGTTTGTGTAGTTGCTGCTGTTTATTTGATTAACATTGTGAGTACTGAGAACGTTTTGAACAACGTTACAAGCCAAAAAGTAATAATAATAAAAATAATAATAATAAGAAGCGAATATTATGAAACCGTATTGAATATTTAGTTTGTTGAAATTGTTTAAGTTAAGTCAGTATCGTAACGTTGGCGCTATTTAAAGTATCAGTTGGTATTTGTCAATCGTGTTCACCGCATTTAAGTGAATACAGAAAAATCCATTTTTTTTTTTTTTTTTATTTAAATTTAAATTTAAAAACGTTTTTTTTTTTTTTAAAGAACAGATGGGAATTAAAGACGCGTTCGTTTGTCTTCTGTTTCCAGACTTAAGTCAAACTAAAGAAAAAGTTATTTAAAGTGTTTTTAAAAATGTGTTAATTATATTTTTTTGTGTTTTAACAAATAAGTTTTTATTTATTAATTTTTTTTTGTTTTTTATTTAAAATAATGACGCGTTCGCCAATATTTCCATTTCGATAAGTCATTTTTAAACATTTAAATAAATAATTAAGCACATGTTTAAGTGTAACATATACTGTGGCATTTATTAGTTCAAAATTAATAATTTTTTTTTTTTTTTCATTTATTTCAAAACACGTGTAAACATTTTGTATTTTTTAAGGTAAATTTACAGAGTAATAAAATTGTCGTTGTTATTATTTTTAAAAATAGAATTAAGATCAACCAGAGTGTCGATCGTTTATATTTTTCTGTTTGTTTTGTTTGTTTGTTTGCTAGCTGCAAATTCCAAAACCAAACCAAAAAGAAATTATGCAATTTCTGTTGTTTCATTATGTTAATTAAAAAAAAAAATTATATTTTTAAAGTAAGAAAACCATTAAAACCGGATTATAAAAGAGAAAATGTTGTTTTAAGCTGAGGTTTTGTTTTTTTTTTTTTGTTTGTTTTTAAATGGAAAACAAATCAGAATTGGCGCAATAATTTAATTTCTTTTTTTTTTATGATTAAATTATCTTTTTTATTGTTTATTTCAAGAAAAACAACATTTTTCGTTATCAAATAATTGAGTTTTGTTGTTGATTGGCTATTTATAGCTGACTTAATTTTGTTTTTTTTTTATTTTATTTTACCGGCTTTATATGCCGTCTTACCGGAATGTTGTGACTTAATTTGTTTTAAACGAAATTATACTGAAACAAAATCTGTCAAATTCAAAACGTTTTTTTTTTTAATCTAGATTACCATAAATGACGTTTTTAGGAATATGTTTTTATATAAAAAAAAAAGACTAAAGTCGGTTTGTGTGAGTGCCTGTGTTGAGTACTGTGTACTGAGCGTGTTGCTAAGTTGAATGTCATTATGTTTTTGTTTTAATTCTTCTTTTCTTTTTTTTGTTGTTGTTGTTGTACACCCAAAGCTCGTTAAAAATGTATCGTCATAGAAATGTGGGTATTCCCAGAATATACAAAAACGTACACACCGCCAGCAAATCAGCGTGTCAGTAAAGTGTCTGTTCTGTTATTAGTGTGTCAGCAAAATGTTAATTAAAAATCGGTGAAATCGTTTTGTCATTTTTTTGGTTTAAGTTAAATGCGTATTAAGTCAATAACATTTCAATTAAAAAAAAATTAATTAATTTTTATATCTTGGTTACATGTAATAATTCTCTCCGGTTTTCGTAACAAAAAAAAAAAATGCAAGGTTTATGTGGTTTAATTTTTTTTTATATTTTACAAATAGAACAATCAGTTTATTGTCTATAAAAACGTAAAAAAAAAATGAAAAAAAAAACAGCAAAATAAACATAAATAGCATAACAGTGAATAAAAATAAATCGCTAAAATATTTATTCAAAAAGTTCATTCACCGCAAACATAAATTCTTTTTTTTTTTTTTTTTTTTTTGTTAATTTAAAAGCAGAGAAATTTCGTTTTTTTTTTCGTTTAAAGTCAAAAATTAGAATAAAATGATGAAAAACATAAAAAGGGATATCAAGTGTCGGTAAAGGTTTTTAGTTCATTTATTTTCCATTTGTATTTGTGATAAGGATTTTGTTTTTTTTTCTAGTAAAATGATTTTTTTTGTGATTTCTAAAAGTTTAAAATTTCGGGAATTTCATTCATGAATATTTGTCGAAAGTGTAGAAAGTGCTGAGGGGTTTTTTTTTTGTGTTTAAAATTCGAATAATGCATTTTTTAATTTGCTTTGAAAATTGATTTGTTTACATTTTTATTGATTAACCATCTGGCCGGTTATCGATTGATTTTCTATATTCATTAGAATAACAATAAAATTGATTAAATGGTTTAAGTCAGTTATTTGTTTGTTTGTTAAAATCAAATTGAAGCTAATCATTTCTAATTTAAATACTCCATGTGCTTTTATTTATTTAATTCTTTAATTCATTTTATTATGTTTTTCTTTTTTGTGAAAAATAATTTGTATTAATTTTTTATGAAAACATAACAAAATATTTTGTTTTTTTTTTTTTTTTTTTTTGTTTAAATATTCAATTAGCACATAAATATTGACTTAAAAAAGAAAAAAAAAATTATTTTATGGGTGTTGTGAATGATACAATAAAATATTTATTAAATTGTTAATTAATTTTATTGGTTAAACTGAGTGACTACAGCAGTTTTTAATTTTAATTTTTAATTTTATTTTTTTCTTGTATGCAAATTATTAAGAAATCACATGCGATGTGGATGTTTTTCGCTGTCATATGAATTTGGCTGCAATGTTTTTTTTTTTTTTTTTAATGTAAATGACAGCAAAATTAATTAACTTTTTCTTTTTTTTTTTTTTTTAGGATAAATGGAAACGTCTTTTAAAAACCATTAAAACAAATAAAGTGCTGGGTGTATAGGTGGTTTATTTACATTTTTTCGTTTAATCATTGTTTTTTTTTTTTTTTTAACACTTTTTCCACTTGAAAAACGAAATGTTTTTTTTTTTTTTAAATATTTTTTCAAACGAATTATTCGGCTTGTCACGCAGCAAAGAAATATATATTTTTTTTTTATTTATTAAACGAAAAGAAAGAAAAATAAATAAATACTTATGAAATGATAATAATAATAATAATAATTAAACAGGTTGCCAGTGTCGCACCTTTATTATTATTTAAAAAATAAAATTTTGTTTTATTTTTCATAAATTTTTATGTTAATTATGGAATTATTTAAAAATTTTTTTTGTTAAATTTTATGTTTGCAAATTTATTATTATTGAATCACACAATGAATGGGTCCCATTAGTTTTTTTTTTTTTTTTATAATTTTTTGATTCAGATTTTTCTTTACCTTTTTATATTCTTATCTAATAATATTTTTTTATTTTTTTTTATTTACTCTTTCTGTCTGTTTATTTACATTTTATAAAACTTCTTTAATTATATTTAAATAAAAACGAAATAAAAAAATTATTGCTTACTGGTTGGTTATCAGTTGGAATCTGAATACAGCCGTATATTTGGCTGCTTTTTATGCTGCGGCTGTTGCTGTTTCTGTTGGTGTAAACATTTTTTGTTATTGAATTTTTTTTTTTGTTTGTGAAAGTTTTTGTGACACACAAATTTTTATATTTATCGCAATAATTTTTAATTTAATGGATTTTATAGTTTTTTTTTTTTTTTTATTTTTTTGCTAGGTATTTTGTAATTTTTTTTACGATAAATCGATAAAACCAATCAAAACTTTGCTTGATTGTTAAATTTTTTTATAATTTGCAAAAATTAATTATTGCATAGAAAATATTTATAAAACAAAAAAAAAAATAATAAATGTAAAGCGTGTGTAGTTTGAGACGTTATAGCACGTGATAATAGATATTATATTACATCGAATTGTTTATACAGAAAAATTCGCTGAAATATAAACCTCCGTCGTAAACAAAAAATTTTCTTCTTTTTTTTTTTTTTTGTTACTAACTTGCTGCTGGTAATTTATTAATTTTTTTTTATTTTTTAATGCAGCAGCATAGTTTTATTGTTTATTACAATTTTATGAAACATTAATTATAAACATAAATTATGAAATAACGATTTTTTATCTTTTTATTTTTCTTTTCCTTTTTAGTTTGGCTTTTGGTTTTTGGATAAATAAACAACTGGATAAAGTTTTAATTTTTAATTAATTATTTATTTGAAAATTAAATTAAAAGAGCAATAAACGAATCAAAGAGAGAAAAAAAAACATTATTTTTTTTTTCAATTAAATATTGTTTAAAGAAGTAAATATGGCACCAGTATTAGAACGTGAAGTAAATTTATCAAGACGTGCATGTAGGATAAGAAATATAAATAATATAAATAATCATAATAATAATAATAAAAATGGTGCTAAATTAATTACATTTAATAAAATAAGTGAAAATAAAATTCATAGTCAATTTATTTATAATTTAAGTGATAAAAATCTAATGTTTAGTTCAATTATTGATAAAAATAATAAAAACATCGATAATATAAATAAAAAAAAATGCAATAATAATTATTATAATAATAATATGTCATCAAAATTATATTTTATTATTAATATAATAATAATATTATTATTATTTATTAATAATGTTAATTGTAGACCAAATAAAAGTGCAACAACAACATCAACAAATATTAATGAGAATATTGTTGTCAGTGATACAGGCACCACAAATGGTTTTAATGTAAGTAATCATCTGTTTCCATTTATTTATTTATTTATTATTATATATTATTTAATCATCAAAAACTTTTACTAAATCATTTGTAATTTATAATAATAAATGTTTGTGTAAAAAAGAATCAGTCACTAGAATGACCTAGTAGACTGGACTGGAGTGACCATCATCATCCAGTTTATTAATACAAAACGAAAGATTTTTTTTTATTATTTAATTAAAGGATTTTAAAGAATTAATTATAATCGAGTGATACTCGAGAAATGCTTTCAAAAAAAAAAAAAAAAAAAAAAAAAAGAGGAAGACAAACAAATAAAAATCAATCACAATTCGTGTAAGTTTTGATAAATAAATAAACTGGATAACCATCCCGACCTTTTAGTTTATTACAAAATAAATAAAAATTGACATTGAAGGTTATTATTTTATCCAATTATTACATAAATGTTAAATTGTTGATAATAAATCGATGAGCTATAAAAAATAAAACATAAAAATTTTAATTAAACTTTTGTGGCCAAGTAAAATACCAATACATATCGATTCGTTAATTATTTTAATTAAAAATCAAGTAATCTAATAAATACTAAATAATTATTAAATAGATTATCGAATTTACATTAATTAATGAAGAGAAAATATTTTTTTTTTTGTGGCTTCTATAAAGCGTATAGGCTTTGATACGTAAATTTTGATTAAAATTTTTATTTAAGTCTTCGTATTCATATAGAAAATTCTTTTGGGACTTCTCTATATTTCTTGTAATATTTTTTTTACCGTGGTTAATTACTTTCTGGTTGTTTTTTTTAATTAAATCTAAAATCACGACAAAGTAGAATTATGTAGATTGAATCATTTTAATTAATTTGATTCTCTGTTTTTAGCATATAATTTTTTATGGTGTATTAAACACACGAATTTATTAAATTTGATGGAAAAACCGAATGTGAGTTTGTTGAACTTAATTTAATTTAGATGAATGAAAGTTTGGCGTACATTTCTCTTAAATTTTTAATTAGAAATTTACGTTATAATGTGCTCATTCATATTTCTCTTTATTTTTATTAATTCATTGTTAGTGACTGGCTGTCTGTGTTTTACATTTTGCAAAATAATTTCTTAAGTATTTAAGCTATGTCGCGCCGTTAAGTCAGCCTTAGCATTACACGCTAAACATAAATAAAATATTCCAGCTTCTTAAAGTTTTATTATCGCACAATAATAATTGACTTAAATACTTAAAATCTGTTGAGCTTTTTATTTGTATAATTAATCTGGAAAAAAAAAATCAGCGAATATATCCTTTGTCATTTAATGAATTTTCATAATGAAAATTAATCAACCGAAATGCAATAATAATCGCGTTAAATAAAATGAAAGGATGTTGACATTGTCTCTATAATGCATGGTCAGTAAGATAATAATTTAAATAAAAAATACGCGAAATTTAATTAAATGCCGGCCGGAGTTTCTTTGATCGTTTTTTTTTTTTAACAAACAAAAACTAAAATCGAATGACCTTCATACTTATTTCTGTTATGTCTATGGGATTTTTGTGTCGCGTTTTTATAATAATTTTTATTGTGGAATAGTGACTTAATTATATTAAATATAAATATATATAATTCACCTGCTATTTGTTTATTTTTATTTAATTTACACAAAATGCTTTGATTAAATTTTTTGGTTAATTTTTATCACGTTTTAAATTAAATGATTTTGTATCATCGATTTAATTCGCCGCTATAATTTATTAATTAAAATGTATTGATTCAATTTTTTTCTAGATTACTATTATTATTATTATTATTATTATTATTATTATTATTATTATTATTATTATTATTATTATTATTATTTCTCAATTAATTTGTAAATAAATTTAATTAACCTTGTTCAGAAAAAAATAAAAAATCTTTTACACAAACTCAAACTTGTCCTTTTTACTTTAAAAAGTTTTAAACGATTTATTCAAGGAAAAATTAATTGAGTTTTTTTTTTTCTTTTTTTTTCTTTAAATTAATTAATTAATTATAAAATGAATAAAACTGTGTCACAAGATTAATTAAAAATGATACTTTAATATATTTGTGAATTTGTATTGTAAATAAATACAATTTGCCATAAGTTACTTAATTATTATTAACGTTATTAAACTGACCTGTCGCACTAATTAAAAAAAAAAAAAAATGGTAAAGCTCACTAAATAACTGTTGGAAAACCTTTAATTAATTTCTTTTATGTTTTGTAATTTTATTATCGATTTATTATTAAATTGTTGTCAACTCAGCTGCGCCTTTTATAATAAATTTCTATGAAAGTTTAGGCGTACGCTTTTTTGTTTTTCTTTTTTTTTTCTTTACAACCCACTAGTCCACATCTATTATTGACTTTATTTAATACAGAAATATCGTTTTTTTTTTTTTTTTTATTTGACTTTGAAAAGAAACAAAATATTCGAAATAGTTAATGTTTTGGTGATTTTGATAAAAGGGGGAAAACATAAAACAGGCTAGGAAAAATTATTTCTTTTAATCGTTTGTAATGGCAAACTGTTTGATAAGATTTACTTAATTGAATTTATTATGAACACCACCTAGGCTATAGTTAATAAAAACTTGTGAAATAATTTATTATTCCGATAAATATTCAGAATTAAATTGATTTTGTATCCTATAAAGAAGCTTCTTTAAAAAAACAAATTCCTGAATTGGAATTTAATATGACTTTCTGAAAATATCTTGTGGATTTTTCACAGTTGTTGAAACTGAATGTTTCCGAAACATTTAAGAATAAACGGAAGAGACAACCAACCATAAAAATCTTATTAATTGAAACGTAAAATTAAATACTCACAAGTGCTATGACTTAATTTCCGGTTGTTATAATTTCTTCTTTTTTTTTTGGTTATTAAATCATTCGGTAGTTGACAACATTTTGTGTGTCCTTAACATTGTAATTTCCGGATTACATTTCTCAGATCAATAATGTGTTAATTAGCTTCTTAAAACTAAATCAATGACTTTGCAGATTTTTTTTGTTTATTTATTCTGCTGTACCAAGCACATTTTTTTGTTATCAATTTAATTTTTTAATTAAACTTTGATTAGTTTTTTATTTGTTTATTATTATTATGATTTATTTCATTTTATCAGATCAGATCAGATGTATAATCTGTGTGTGTTTTTTTTTATTTAATAAATAATTAAATGGAAAATGAGTCGTTTTAATGTCAAGTCATTGTGTTTTTGGTGTTTTATGTTTAGTGTTTTTAGTGTTTTCAGCATAATTCATAAAAGATATGATTATCTAATGTTTAATAATAGTAAATATTTTTATTTTTAATCTAATTCACATGATTTTTAATTAATAATTATAATAAGAATTTTGCAAACACACTTTGCTTTAATCAATATTCATTAAATACAGAAAAAAGAAAAAAAATAAATAAAACGTCTATACCGTGATACCATAACAATAAATAAATCAAAGATTAGATCACAGATGATAAGTAATAAGTAATAATATTAATAAATAAAAAAATTAATTAATCGATGCGATGTTACAATAAAACTTGTAAATTTTTTTTTTTTTTTTTTTTTTTGGTTTAAAATCATAAATTTGATTTTTCTATCTATAAATTTTCCATTAATAATAATAAAACAAAAATTCAATCATATCATTATCAATATTATCAGTTAAATTTATGTTTTAATGATAAGAGACTATCACAATGTATTTCGTTGTTATTTCTTTTAGTTTTTTTTTTTAAGCGACATATTATTTAGCGTTAATATGCTTTTTTTTTTTTAATTTAAATATTTTAATTACGTTCGCTTATCATTTTTAATGTAATGTGACTGATGTTTTACACATGATTGAATAGGGGGTGTTAAACTCATTTGAAATCACTATTTTTTTACCTATACGGTTTGATTAGATCATCGCGATATTTGTTATAATTGATGTTTGTAGTGTCCTCATCATTTATTTTTAGATATAAATAAACTAAGGACTACAAACAACCCTATAGAATTACCACACTTTTGTCAATGCTTGCAATAGATAACCGATGTTTGTTTATTGTTTCATACCGATCAATTAATCAATCATTAATGGTAAACAAAGTAGAAATTAATATTAATAGACGTTGAATGAAAATTGTATGGGCACAGTTTAAGTAGAAATTGTGTAAACAAACAAAGAAAAAAATAGGAAAATAAACCAACCACCAATAACAATGACATTTTTTTTGTTTATTGTAATTAATTATTATTTATAATTGAACTTAATTTAAGTCTTGTTTACGCTAAAAATTGTTGATTTATTGATGGTTTTATACAGGAAAAATTTTATTTTCAAGTTAAAGCAATACTCTTACTCAAATACCTTCCAGAAAAAAGCGATTTTAGCTATCCTCGCTAACCAGAAAAATGTCACAAAATTTTAATGATTTTCTTAGTTAGAAATGTGTGTCATTTTGTTTTGTTTAATTAATTAATTAATTTATTTATTTTGTTGTTGTTAGTTTCAATTGATTCAAATGATTATTTCATAAAACGAAAAAAATAAAAAAAAAATTTTTTAACAGAATTTTGCCGCCGTCATAAAACATTTTTTTTTTGTAACAAAATATTGAACTTGTGAATCGATAATGTCATTCACATAAATTTTTTAATTATTTGTTTATTACTGTGACAGACAATTCAAAATTAACAAAAAAATACAAAACTGGTGTAAAAAATTATTTCGTTTATTTATTTATTATTTTTTTTTTTTTTTTGATTAGTTTATGTTGAATTGTTAACAAAATAATCAATAAAATTTAATTTTTTTTTTCTTTTATTTTATTCACCAAAGTAAACACACCTCGTGTTATTTTTTTTTTTATATTTTCTGCTTGTCAAATTAATAAATTTTAATAAAAAAGACAGAAATTAAATTTTTTTTAATTTATTACCAATTGTTTAAATTTTATAATGAGTCCGACCGACCACGATAATGTCTTGTACGGTGTGTCTTAAATAATAAGAATAATTCTGTCAATCTTTATTAACAAATCCGTTTTAATCAATTTTTCTTTTTTTTTACAACGAAATTGATTAAATTTTGATAAGAAATCACAGTCAAGTGAGTTGTAACACTTTTCGTGTGAACTAATGAAGTAGTTTGACCTTCAATTTTTTATTTTCTTTAATTTAATTGTGTCACGATTAAAACAAATCAAAAAAAAATCTGAATTTATTCAGTGTAAGAGCGTAGAGATTTTTTTTTTTTTTTTAATTATTAATTAACAGCTGGATTCGTACATTTTATAGCGTAAATTATATTTTTTTTGACAGTCTCCAGTTGAATGCTGATTAATGAGAAAAAAAAAAAGAATAAATAAATAGAAATTCACGTGATAATTGTGTATTAGCCTGAATTTTTGCTGTTCAAACTTTATCAATCCAACCACACCTACAATGTGATTTATTTTGTTTCTATTTTTTTTTTTTAGCAGAAATTGTTAGGAGAGGATTGTGTTTGTCCCCCTTAAAAATCGATTGTGTTGATTTAGTTTTGTCTTTGGGTTATTAAAACAGAAAGAAAACAAAAAATTCAGAATAAGCAAGAATGGCTTTAAAAAAATATTCCTATTGCTACTAAACGGGTGAAATTTTCCAAATGGTTACAATCGATAATTCGCATGTGTATTTACCGAATTTTATGGTTCACCCAAAGTTTCATGTTTTTATTATTGGTGAAAATATTTTCTTTCATTGTGGGGATGTTTATTCTGTTGAAGATTAGGATATTTTAAAATAAATTTTTTCAATATTTTTGCTGCTAAATCGCTTCAATGGTTTTTATGTGATTTTTCGCCTTCAAAAATAGTTTATAGTAAGAAAACTTTCTTCTGGTTAATTACATAAATAATAAAATGGGAGGAATTATTTATTATTTGTGGTAATAAAGTGTTAAAATATGTTAAATCTTGTACTCGTTACACTTGAAATAAATAAAATAGACCCAGTCGATTTGTTGTAGAAAGATCATTGAACGTAATACTGATTTATTGTTATTAAAATAATAAATAATTAAATAGTAATAAATAAAAAATACTTTCACTACAAATTTAAGTATTAAATTTACTTATTTACTTTATTTTTTAAGTAAACGTATTAAAAATAAAATAATATAACCTCGACCGTATTGAGAATATCTATTTACAATTTTTTTTTTTATAATGAATTTAAATTTTTATTATGAGATTAATTCTTATTTGATTAAATCCGAAAAAAAAAATAAAAAATAATAATTAACGAAAAGGAATAAAAAAAATTAAGTAAACGTGTCTTGATTATATAAATAAAAAAAAAAATAATAAAAAAATGATTAAAAATTCTTATGATCACGAAAAAATTTTCAGAATTAATTCCTTTGCACGATACAAGATGATTTGTTTCAATGAAACTTTTATCTTTAAATAATTATTAATAATATTTATGCATTATGTATGCAACGTATGTGAATGTGATTTATGTAGCATACACTTGGCTTTTTAATGGTTAATTTTATTTTTATATTTTTATTTATTACACAATTTGCATAACATAATTGTTTTGTTTAAAAAATAAAAAAAAAAATAAAAACAATTATTTTCTATTTAATATTTATTATATATTTTTTTTTTGAAAGTTTTATTTTTTGTGATCATTTTAAATCAATAAATGAGTCATAATGATTGTCAACCAAAAATAAAAACCCACTTTACTCACTGTAACATAATATTTATTTTTTTTTTTACTATATCGGATTGATACTACTTGTAATGAAATAAAATTATTTGTTTATCACTTGATAGAAATAGGAATATTTCTATGTAATAAATGAGGTGAATAAATGACGATTCATTAACATGTTTTATTAAAGGAGATTTTATTATTAATATTATTACAATACTATAAACTATTAAAATAAATTAAAATTGATTGTTATACGATTAATCATAATATTTATTATAAAATAAAATAATTAAAATTTTGTAATAATTGTAATAACTTGGATAAAAAAAAAAAAAAAACAAAAACTAGGTCATTATTATGACTATGTAATACTTTCCCTAACTCATTGAAAATATTAAAAAAAATTATTAACTAGTGCTGTTGTGTATGTTCTACATAATTATATCATATGACATTAATTATTATTATTATTATGATTATTGTAATTAATTAATTATTTTTTCTTATTATAAATTATAGTTGGGCGGTGGTTATCAACAGCGTGAATTATCATCAGGTGAATTACCGGCACCGTATCCAGGTTTATCATTTAATTTACCACAAACACAAGGTAAACGTTCTGCTGAAATATCATCTAGTTTACCAGTAACAACAACATTAAGTACCGGTGTCACCCAAAATGATGATGATAGCAATGAAAAATCAATTGATGGTCAACCGGTTGGTACAGATACAGCACATCATGCTGTTGAACGTTATCCAGTTGCGTCTGTTGAATTTGAACGTGTTGAAACACCATTTATTATTGGCATTTGGATATTATCAGCGAGTATTGCTAAAATTGGTAAGTTTTAATTATTTTTTTTACATTTTATGTTGTCTAGTCGATTTTATTTTATTTATTTTTTTAATAAATAAATAAATAAATAAATTCGGTTTCTTTTCTTTGGTTTGATGTAAGTTTGCGAAAAATAACATCAATCATTGTCAATGATATACCATTTCATTGAAGTATGTTTTGGCAACGTTTATTCCTTTTTGCGTTTCGCTTTATTTTTTAAAACCCATTGATGATAATTATTAATATATTTTCCAGTAGAAACATTTTATTTATTTATTTATTTAGAATATAAAACAATTTTGTCAATGATATTCATCTATGGTTTTCATCTACGGTGTCACCAATATTAAATTTCATTTCATTATAAAAATATCATTGAATTACTCGGCTTGTTTCTATGATTTAATAATAAAATATGAGTATCAGTTGTTGTTAGATAATGAAGTAAATTAATTTCTAATGAAAAATAATCTTTTGCGGTTTTAATTTAATATTTTAATTAACTTTGGTTGTTGTGGTTTTTTTTTGTTTTTTTATTCTCTCTACTAAGTAATAATCAAGTAAATGCATTGCTGCATACACATAAATAAATACAAAAGTAACAAAAATTCAATGTGAGACACCGGTGATTATAAAAATGTTTTTTTTTTTTTTTTGTATTTCTATATAGGTGAAAAATCGAAATAAATTATTTAATTAATTATAATGTCGTTGTAATAATAATTGTAAAAGAAAACAAATATTTTCAATTAGTTAATTTATGTAATAATTCAAGACAATTGATATGAATTATATATAATCGTTATTTATGATCCATAATTTTTATCCCCGGTAGTACAAGACATTAAACAAAGTATATAGCTGTTGTTATAACGTCTTATGTATTCAGAAATGGTTTTTTCTTTTTCTTTTCTTTCTTCTGAGAAAGGTCACCACCCGTTAATGGTTTAAATGTTGAGTTTAGCGTCCTTGTTTTATTTTTATATTTCTATTCGTTATAATCGGACATTGAAATGAAATGGTGTGTTACGGTGTTTTTTTTTTTTTTTTTACGGTTTTCTGTTTATAAGCATATCTTAGCTTGGTATTTCAAAATAAAAGAAAGAAAATTCTATATAAAGGGTCAACCATGAAATATTTTTGTATATTCAAAGGACATAATTTTTAATATTAATAAATAATTTCCTTTTACATTATTTAGGCGTGTTTATATAACCTAGCTGTGTTACTGTGTTTAATAACACATTTGTGGCTTCGCTTATTTTTTCTAATAATAATTAATAGCAATAGAATCGTAAAGCTTCAACACAATTCACCTAAAGCTTTGTGAAATATTTGAATTTTATTTTAATGTTAATTAAATAAAAGTTATAAATAGAAGAGTAGAAGTTAATTTAATTTAATCTACGATCCTTCTGTCATATTTCAAAAATTATTAATCAATTTAGTTTTTTTTTTTGGTTTACAGGTAAGAGAATAATTTCTAAGAAGCAATAGTTTCTTCAGACTTCTCTCATCACGGTAAAAACCCCCTAATTTTTTTTGAGTTAGTTGAAAACAATTTTCAAGAGACATTTCAAGATTTTCAGTTTTTTTTTTAAATTAATTAATTGTTAATTGGCTTTTGGCTTTTGAACACGGGGAATTTTGATCTTCTTTGTCATTACTTTACTTGTAAATTTTTTTATTCTTATATTTATAAATGTTGAATGTTGTTTGCTAATACTGATAAATAAAAAACACGACAAACCGATATATACAATGATTCATTTATAAAGAAATAAAACGTCTTGAATCACCGACACATTTCTCCTTTATTTACCTTTAATTTATTTATTTTTTTCTTTTCTTTATAACAAAATACTCGTTGTTTATTTATTTACCAAATAATTTTTTTTCTTTCTTTATTTATTAACTTGAATAATAAATATTGATAGGAAAAAGTTATAAGAAAAATGAACATATTTCACTGAAGGCGTATATTATATGTTATAACCAAAAAGACACCAGTAAATGTCTTTATTAAAAATAACTTAGCCTGACAATAGGTAATTATGATTAAATAAAAAATACGGGAGAAACTTTATCATCTTGGCTTAACCCTGTCGATAATGTTTTCTTTTTTTTGCTTAGCAAACTTCATTAAAACCGAACCAATATGTTTTAAATCATAATTTCATAGATGAACAAAAAAAAAATGTTTTAACGATGATAATAATATTTGTATAAAAAATTTCTTCTGGATAATTGAATTTATCACATCTTATTAATTTTTATCACATCTTGTTGCCTCGGATGTTTACAAAAAAATATTATCTATATTATGAGAATTTACTACAAAATTTTAATTATATAAATTTTTTTTTTTTTTTTTATAGAATAATAATGATGATCATAAAAGTTGAGTGAAAGAGATACAAATATTTTATGACTCTTTTATAGTCGCCAAATTATTTTTATTATTTGGCTGCTTCAATCCCAATCACTTTTACAACAGTTTTATCTAAAATTATTAATACTTGTGTCCGATGTTTTCTTTTTTGGTTATGGAAAACAACAACGTGTACTACACGGAAAGAATTATTTTCTAAATCCACTGAAATTATGACTTGAATCAAGGACAATTTTGCATGATTCTGAGTTACAAGAGAAATATTTCTTATTTTCTTAAATACCAAGAAAATAAATGGATTGGCATAGAGACTAAAAATTCTCTCCGTGTACATTCGGTTTTGATCCGTTCCGTATATTCCGTATGCAATAATTTTTATTACATAATTTATAACAGCGCAATTATAATTGCCTTAAAAAAAAAAAAAAAAACGAAAACTAATTAAAAATCATTCAACGGGTTCTATTTTATGATTTCTATAAATCAAAATGTCATTTTGCCAATTTTATTAATTAGTTTTTTAGAAACTTCTTCTTATTAACAATTAAACACATAAACAATATATATATATGTATATATTTCCGTTTAATTAATTTCCCTATAAATGTATTATGACTGTGATAATTGACTGTTTAATTTATAGGAAAATGTTTCGGATGGAATATTCCTATTATTTTTTACCTGCTAGTTAGTTGATTACTGAAATTAAATTTCTCAATTGTGTAACCAAAATTATATAATAATTTTGCTTCCTTTACATTAAATTTTTTTTTTTTGTTATATAATAATTAGATTTTTTTATTGTAATTTTAATTAACTAAACTACTGTGAAATATCTAAATAATTTAAATATGGAAAATGTTTGTATTGAGGACGAAAATCTATAATACGGCATGACCTTAATGTAATTACATTACGTTTCGCTAAACTTTAACTCAGCAATAGATTCGATTCGTATATTTAAGATAACTTTGTTGGTTTTTCATAAGAAATATTTCAAAGATTCCGTCAAATAATCATCAAGAGATATGATAAGAAATATTTAATAAAAAACCTCAATAGACCTCAAAGTTGTTTTTTTTTTTTATTTTTTTTTCACTTTTCTTTAACAATTTTTATCAGATAAAATTTTTGTTCTACATAAATAAGCAAATATTAAGCAGACAGGTAAACAACAAGTCAATTTTCTAAAAAAAAAATTATAATAATAAATCTTTTCTCTACATTGTATACTGGAAAGTAAACAAAATATTTTTTTGTATCTTAATTAATTAATTAAAATTGCAACAAAGGTTATTTTAGCAAACAGATGGATATCTATTCGGTTTTTTTTTTGTCAATATGAATATGAATTCACAGAGAATAAAATAATTAAATTTAATAATTATAATAATAAAAAAAAAAAAACAGGAAACTACTAGCAAGCATTCACATTGTGATAACAAAAATTATTTATTTTTTCCACGCTTTTATAAAGTTAATAAGAAAAAAAAAATAATAATAGTTTGGCTGGTTATATAGATGGTTGTTGTTTAAAACTACAAATATTTAATAAATCTAATTAACCGTCACACATTACAATTTATATTGTTTAGTTTTTAATAATAATAAAAAATTATTTATTTATTTTTCTTTTTTTTTTTTGAACAATAGAAAATTAAATAAATTATTTTCTGTGTATATTTTCTATGACAAAATCGCGAACATGTTTGAAAGTCACAAATTGTTTTAATGATTCATACGTACGTAACAGTTGTTATCCATATTTGTAAATCCTATCTATTTAGAAGCATTAATGGACTTATGTTCTTTTATAAAAGGCAATTTGTGTGACAATTCTGAAACGAATTTATAACGATGAATAAGCTGTGATACGTGATTTTTTGTTTGAATTTTAGCCACATTATATCTTATAATGGGAATAACTTGAGAAGTATTTTATGTGTCGGATTTACTTTCGTGACCTCTCAAAATTTCAGAAGTTTTGAAAATCAAGATTCCGATTGAATCCAGAATTTTGATACCATGTGATATTATTTTTTGTCTTGATAATTTATTTCTTCAATTAAAAATAGCGAAACGATCGGTAGTGATGATAAAATTTTAATCAACTTACAACCAATAATATTGGGATTATCACTATTTTCCAATTATTCTATTTTTTTTTTGTTTGTTTGTTGATTTAATTGTGTGTCACAAGCAACAAAAATGATTGATGATTGAAAAAGTTTTTTTTTTCTTCATGACAACAAAAATAAATCATTCAGTAAAATACAAAAAAAAAAAAAAAAAAATAATTAAAAAATTTGCGATAGTTTACAAACAAGAAATATTTATTTAAATAAATAAATTTATTTTTTTATTTTCATTGATACGACAATGTCAAGTTTGTTTATTTGATTATTGTATTTCGTGGTATTTTTATTAAACAATTTTTTTTTGTTGCTGATGTAAGGTGAGCTTTTATTAAGCGTCCTATGACTATACTAAAAATAATATACATTGATAGGTAATTGTAGCGGTAATTTAACTGTATTCCTTGAGATAAGAACTATTTATAACCAGGTAAACATTTAAATGGTTTGGATAATTTTTCAACAATAGAATAGGCGCCACAATTTAACTGAATCCCATAATGTTTGAATTTTATAACCATGTGTTTTCGGTTTTTTAGTTTTTTTATTTAAAAAACAATTTTCTACGCCAAATATATTACTTTATATAAAATTTTATTTATTATATTTAAATATAAAATAAAAAATAAATTTTATATTACGTTGAATTAGTTTAATTTATGATTTAATGTAAACAAGCGTTTTTTTTTTTTGGTTTCTATTTTAAAATAATTTTTTTGGTTCAATGTTACGTTATTATTTTTTTTTTTTTTTTAATTTTTTAATTGGATTTAACAGAGTAATACAGGTCGAATAATAATTAGAGAAAAAAAAAATTGAATTTATTTCGAGAGATTAATCGTTTTTTTTTTTTATAAAAAAATAATTTTAAACCGTGAAATCGACTACAGTGAGAAGTTTAACGAATTGCTATTTATAAAATTTAAATTTAAATTTAAATTGTTTATTTGATTGGAAGTCTATTCACTATAATTGTAACGTCTGGAAGCAGGGGTGGGTTATTTGTTAGTCCCAATTCCTACCTTAAAATAAACTATTCTGTGATTGGAAAATTTAATAAAACATCAAAAAGTACCCTTGAATTAAGTGCCTATGCGAGAAGCCACCACTGTCTAGAATATCGATCATTTTAATACAAACTACTAAATTATGCAATAAAATTTAAAAGAAACAAACAAACATACTAAACAAACAGATAATCGATTTTGGTATTAAAAAAAAAAAACAACAACATCCGGTTGTTTTGTAATTTGAAAAGGATAAAAAAAATCTTTACCACTCAGTCTAATGTTATTGAAAAATAATATTTTTTTCCTTCTTAATTATACAAAATTTAAGCGAAGATACATTTTTTTTTTTTTTGGGTTTTATTTTTAGAATTATTTTTTTTTTACGTTTTTCTTCACATAAAAATAATAAAAAAAATTATAAATAAATAAAATAAACAAAATCTCTCATTATGACCTAGTTTTTATGATTTTTTTTTTTCTATTTTATTCACAAATTTTAACTAATTATATTTTTAATTACTGATGATATTGACATTAAAGTGTTTTTTTTTTTAGATTTATTTATTTTTTGCGCATTTATTACGTTTAATTTTTTTTTTTAATATTTTTACTTAAGTGTTTTAACTTATTTAATTCGTGACATTACTTTGCATTAATTAATTAATTAATTATATTCAATTTAGAAAAGGTGAAAATGTAAATGATTTAAATATAACAAATATTAATTAATGAACAATTATTTTTCCCATGTAATATTACACGTTTTGACAAAGGTTAAATGTGTGTTGTAAATTTGATTTATTTTTTTTATTTATTATTATTAAATTTTAATTACATTTTTGCACGACTCGTCGTTTAGTTTAGTTATCTTGTTTAAAAAAAAAGGAAAAAAAAATATTTTTATCAGTTGAAAAATTAATTAGGAAATGTTAAATTTGTTATTTTATAAAATATGATACTTAGATGAAGGTGAAATGATTAAAAAAGGGTTGTTATTGTAGTAAAAATAATCACGGTAGTAGGGTTAGGAGGAAGATCTTGGAATGATGAAATTAAATCGTTGCTTCGGATGAAACTTTAAGTAAATGTTGACGTATTATTATAATAAACTTAACCACTAGACAAAACAAATCGATGTCTCGAACAAATCTCAAATAATCTAAAATTTATCGTAATTAACAATTAAATATAATTTATTTTTAAATTAATTCAATAAATGATTTTTTGATTTAAATCTTTAAATTGTGTTTGTACACCACAGTTCTTACACATGAATAAATTAATTTTAATTAAGAAAAGAACGAAATCATCTACAATTAACACAAACAAACCCGTATATTGTGTTGTTTGAACATAATTACTATGCACTTTCATAATATATTCAATTACATAAACGAATAGATATAATAAATTTAATTGAATGTTTCGTATACGCGCTTCGTTTTACTATTTTTCTATTTTGATGCCCTAGTTGACATTATTAATATTTTTATGTTATTTATTTAATACTATTTATGGATTTGTGGTTTTTGTTTTTTTAATTATAGAAAACTAGTAGTCGATATCGATTTTAATTACTTAATGTATTTAATCTATTGATTTATTTATTTGTATTAGTTCTATTGATTTCTTAGTTTTATTACGTCTCCCATTCATACAGCAGCAATAACAGCAATTAATGCATTTATTAAAATGAAAATTAAATGACAGAGCCTTTCCAGATAAATATTAATTAATTTCTTAGACTTTATTATTATTATTATTATTGTAATATTAATGTGAGATATGCATGGCATTGGGTATTTTTCTACGTTGATATTATTACTATGTAGGTAGCTTGTGTTGTGTTTTTCGTCTAATAAAATTCTTGAAATATCTAGTAGTCCATTGTGGGTGCTTTTGTTGATTATATAATAAAAATCGGAAGAAAAGGACATTGAAATTTTACAGAACAAAGTGTTGGTTGGCAGTTTATTTAAATGAAATTCATAGTCACAAGTCGCCATTCAGTCTTTGATAAATATTATTCGAAAATTCTGAAACAACAAAAAAACTCTTCTTTTTTTTTATCCTTGGATATTTTGCTCATTTCAAATGTTTTTATTTATTTATTTATAGAAGAAAATCTTAATTTTTATCACAAGTATGTTTGATTAAAAAAAAGAAAATTATTTTTTGTGTTTTTATTTCAAGTTTTTAGTTTGTTTATTCTTGAAAATGATTTTTTTTTTCTCTATTTTAAACATTGGTAAACATTTTCTTTTGCAATTTATTGTTTTATAAGGAATTTTCTTCGTTTTTTTAATTTTAGTTTTTCTATGATGTTTACTTTTGGTGTTTTTTTTTTTTTTTTTTTTTGGACATTTCCTATTATAATTATACATTTTTCGTATGTTTATATTGGAATAGAAAAAAAATATTTTCTTGTTCGGTACTCGCAGTTTATTTATAAAAAATAATTTTTTTTTAATCAAATCGGTTTTTTTTGCTATAATCATAGAGAAATACGTTAGACACATTATGCTTTTAATTCCAGTACCAAAAATAGAAATTAATTAATCAAAATATTATTTTCTTATACTCATCGTGTTTGTTTTTCTATTCGTTTTAAAAATTAATTAAACCTTTGGTGTAAAGTAATTAAAATTTGTTTGCTCTACATTTATAAAGTAATTAATGTTGCAATAATTTATGTTAATTAAATTATTGATAACAAAATATGTAGTATTTACATAAAAATGTTAAAATTAATTATTCGACACCTGTCTACAACTAGTTTTTGTTGTTTCTTTGATTGCTTATTAAAAATTATTGATGAACCCATTTTTTGTTGGTTTTTAAGGCGTTTAATGATGATTAAATAAAAAATTAATTAATAAATAAAAGAAAGAAACAACGACGACGACGACAAGTGTTTCTGTGATACAAATTAATTAATTAATTTATTAAAATGTTATTTAAATTGAAAAATAAAAATTATTTGCGTTTTTTTTTATTTTTTTTATAAAAAGCGAATTAGTACAGAAAATTCTACTCATAACTAGTTACAACAAATAAAATGCGATTTCTATTTATTATTCATATTTAATTGGGTATGAATTGTTAAAGTTGAGTAATCACTGAATATTATCCATTTATAATGTTGTTTACTGTGACATTATCTAGAGTATGGAAAGCTTAAAAACATATTTAATGATTGTTAGTTAAGATTTTAAGCTTTTATAATAATTATATTGGTTTTATGTAATCAAATTAATTACGTTTGATTATTATATGTAAAGCTCTAAATTGTTGTTTTTTCAAAAAGTAATTCAATCAATAAATGTTTCTAATTTTTGTTCCTAATAATTGATCGTCATGTTTTTGTAGGCTTTGTATTTTATTTTAATTGATTAACGATTAGACAACATAATTACATAATAACAAAAATTATTTTTTTTTTATTTTATTTACAGGTTTTCATATGACACCAAAATTAAATAAAATCTTCCCAGAATCTTGCCTTTTAATTGTTGTTGGTGTTATTATTGGAATTGTATTATATTTTGCAACAAGTGTCCATATATCACCATTAACACCAAATACATTCTTTTTTTATATGTTACCACCAATTATATTAGATGCTGGTTATTTTATGCCAAATCGTTTATTTTTTGATAATATTGGTACAATATTATTAATGGCTGTGATTGGTACAATATTTAACATTGCTACCATTGGTAAGTGATTTTACATTTTATTTATTTATTACTTAATCAACAACTGTCTGTCATCTATGAAAAAAACAAAATATAAATATTTTAATTTAATTTAATATTAACAAATCTGTCTTGTTTATTATTATTGATTTAGATTTATTAAAAACATAAAATTTGACTTTGTCGGTAAATCAATAATAATAATCAATCTAACTAAAAAATATAAAAAATTCTTCTTCAAACTGTATTGACTTAAGTGTTTCTAACAAATAAAATATTAACATAAGTCGCCTTATATTGATTTATTACTATGCTATTGTCATATTTCTTTTAATTAATGATTTAAAAATAGGAAAAACATAAAACAACATCCAATGTCATTTACTGCATAAGTTTCTATTTCTATTATAATCAAAATCATGATTTTTTTTTTTAAATTTTTATCTTAATCTTTAAAGATATTTAAAGAATAAATTAATTATTTTGTTTACACAGTAATTGTGATCATATAAAATGTAATTAATAAAAGTCATATGGCTCATTCATATTAAGAATAAAATAAAAAAAATTTATAAATATTATGACACTGAAGGGTTTTTTTTTTTTTTTAAATTTATTATTTAATAAATTGCTTAGAACGTGACTTAAATTTTGTATTATAAAACTCTTCTTTCCTTTGAATAATAATACTAATTATTATTATTATAATAAAATAATGAATAAATAAAAAAAATTTATTACCACACAAATGTGTTAATATGCTAAAAGAAAAAAAAAAAAAAAAAAATGTTAATTCTAAGGCGCATGTGATAATGAATTAAAATAAAAATAATAAAAGACAAACGGTTTTCTACAGAAGCTTCATTTGTTTGTATTTTTGCTTTGAATAAATATTTTGTTTTTTGTTTTTTTTTTTTTTAGGTTCTTCACTTTATGCATGCGGTCTAACCGGAATGTTTTATGTAGACACACCAATTTTAGATATATTTTTATTTTCATCTTTAATATCAGCTGTTGATCCTGTTGCTGTTTTAGCGGTTTTTGAAGAAATTCATGTTAATGAAATATTATATATTGTTGTTTTTGGTGAATCATTACTTAACGATGCTGTTACTGTAAGCATTTTTTATTAATTAATCAATTAATTAATCAATTAATTAAAAAATTTAAAATATTCTTTAGGTTGTCCTATATCATATGTTTGAGGCATATAATGGAATTGGTATCTCCAATATAAATACAGCAGATGTTGTAAGTGGTGTTGCATCATTCTTTGTTGTTGCCGTTGGTGGTACAATTATTGGTGTTATATGGGGTTTCCTGACCGGCTTAGTTACACGTTTCACAGACCATGTACGTGTTATTGAACCAATATTTATATTCGTTATGGCTTATTTGGCTTATTTAAATGCAGAAATATTCCATATGAGTGGTATTTTAGCGTAAGTTTTATTTTTTTGCTTTATCATGTTTTTGGATTAGAATTAATTAAATTTTTAAATTTTTAAATTTTAGTATAACATTCTGTGGTATAACAATGAAAAATTATGTTGAAGCAAATATATCAAATAAATCCCATACAACTGTTAAATATGCATTAAAAATGTTATCCAGTTCTGCTGAGACAATTATATTTATGTTTTTGGGTGTTGCTACAGTTAATAATCGTCATGTTTGGAATACATGGTTTATCCTATTAACAATATTGTTTTGTTCTGTTTATCGTATTATTGGTAAATTATATTGTTTAATAAAAATAATAATTATTTTTTTATTTAATTAATTTTGTTTTTCTATTTTAGGTGTTATAATATTAACAGCAATCGCTAATCGCTTTAGATTACATAAATTATCGAATGTTGATCAGTTTGTCATGTCATATGGTGGTAAGATAATTTATAAATAAATTACAAAAGTGTACTCTGTATTGTTTTCTAACGTATTCAATCATTTATTTTTAAATAATCTTAAAAAGTATTTGATAAAATAAAGAAAAACTAAATAAATGATTTGATTTACTGGTAAATCAATGATAATTAATTTATTAATAAAATCGGATAAGTACCGTAGATAAATTTATAATTTATTAATCTAATTTGATACACACTTAATTTTTTTTCTTTTATATTTGCCAATATATAAACACACGAAATAAATGTCATAAAAGATATATTGGTTGTTCGTGATTTAATTAAACTGTCATCACTGTAAATTTAATATAAATACGTCATTGGACTTTAATTTAGCTATAAAAAAACCACATGGCAATCATTTTTTCTTTTTTTTTTTTTCATTTTCTGATTATAATTATTTGATTAAATTGAATGGTACTTGTAAAACAATGGAAAATTAATTAAAATTGACAATTTTTTAATCTACGTTTTATTTACAAATATTTATTTATAAATATTTCTATTTTTTTTTCTATTTTAAGGACTACGAGGGGCTGTTGCATTTGCTTTAGTATTATTAATTGATGAAAAGCATGTACCATTGCAACCGATGTTTGTAACCACAACAATTGCGGTTATATACTTTACCGTATTTTTACAAGGTATTACAATTAAGCCATTAGTTAAATTATTAAAAGTAAAACGTGCTAATAAAAAGAAACCGTCAATGAATGAAAGAATTCATGAGAGAGTAAGTTATTAAGCTATTACGAAAAGTAATTTTAAGTCATGTACTAACAAATTTAATTTACATAGTTTATGGATCACTTAATGGCTGGTATTGAGGATATTGTTGGTAAAACTGGTAATTACAATGTTCGTGATAAATTTAAACGTTTCGACAATAGATTTATACGTCCATATCTTATAAGAGATTTGCAAGTACGTAAAAACGATTATTTCAAAAAATTTGAAACAAATTTTATTGCATTGCTTTTGGGTGGAATTTTTGTTTTATTATAGATCGCTGAACCAAAAATATTAGAAACTTATTCAAAATTAACAATGCGTGATGCAATGGACTTTATGAGACGTAATCCGTCAACAATTGGACAAATGTCTGGAACAGAGTCTATGAGTGCATTATTCAGAAATTATACAACAGGATACTTTGGTGGAAGGTTCGGAAATTCATTCTTCACAACATGGTAAACGAATATAATCAGTGCATGGCGTTTGTCTAAATCAATTTTTTTTTTTATTTTTTATTTTCTGTATAAAGAAACAAACAAATTTTTTCATTTTTTTTTTTTTTTTTTTAAGTAAACTCTCCAAGATTACTAAGTGGCTTTCTATTTGCTAGATTTCATATTTTTTTTTTTTTTTGTTTTACTTAAAATACATTTATTATTTATTTATTTATTAATTAAACGTAGTTGTGCTTTAATTGGCATAAAATGGTCAATTAAATATTGATTAAAACATTATTATATCATAAATATTCTATGGATATTTATCTAATAAATAATCCAACGAAAAAAATTTGTGATAATTGGCTTTCAGTATAATTATTTTTTTTTTTTTATTTTATTTTCTCATAAAACTTTCTTATAATTTTTTTTTTTATTTTAATTTTTTCATTTTACTGTAAATTGGCTCAAATATTTCTTGTTTAATAACAGGGTGTTACCAAAAAAAAAAAAAAAAAAAAAATGAATTTAATTTGTTGTCTGTGAAGATTCAGCTTGTTGATAATAAAACAACGGAAATGAAATAATACTTTGTGATAATTTTTGTATGATATTAACTTAAAGCTTTTATTTCCGTTTTAATAAAAGCTTAAGTTATCTGTTTCGTCTGTATTCAGTAAAGTTTATTACATTGTTAGCATTTTACATACTTTGTAATTTAGTTGACAACAAGTTAACTCTACGAAATAATTTCATTTTTCTAAACGACAACACCCTATATAAATAATTTTTGTATAATAAAAAATTCATTAATCTCATTCATCTTCTTCATTATTATTTTATATGGAAAATAGATAAATAAATTAATATAAAATAAAATAAAAATTAGCAATTAAAAAACCGTAAGTAGAAAAATTAAAGTAAAAAAAAAAAACGAAAATTTTTAACTCCAATTAATTATTTGTTAAAACAAAAAAGAAAGAAAGAAAGAAGATAAATGCACTGATTTATTTTGTTTACATTTTAGATTTTAAAATTTTATAATTTATTAAGAATTTATTAATTAATTTACATATTTTAGACAAGTAACATAAAAGCACCTCCTTATCATACTATTAAAAGGAAGAAAAGTAACATCTTTTTTTTTTGTTGATCGGTTTTGTACCTTGTTGTTGTTAACTCATTTAAATTAAAACATAATTAAGCAACATACAAATGTATGCTACTATGAGTTGGCTTTGTTATTAATGTTAGCTTTGAGTAATTTTTTATATTTTAAACCAACTAGTGTCGTACATTCAAGTTTAAATTCAATTCCTTTAACATAACACGATGATTACCGCATAAACAGAAACCTTTTATTTACAAAAGAAAACAAATTTTATTTAATAAATTCTAAATTAATGATAACGAACTTTTTATATAAATAAATAAATATATATTTTTAGTCCAAGCTTTAATAATTTGGAGAACTGTTCACGTAATCTGGATATGCATGAATTGGATTATAATCCATCGAAAAAAGATTTAACCGATGCTAGAATACATCATTTGTTAGCAGAAGAATTAAAACCATATAGACGGGTAAGTTTATTCTGTTTAATTAATTAATTAAACGTTTTTTTTTTTATTGTAGTTATTTTTCTTGACTAATTAATTATTAATTTTCTTGTTAAAGTTTTTTATTTTTTAGTAGAAAATAAAGTTTTGTTACTTGTTTCTAACTTTTTTTTTTTGGTTTAATTTGCTTTGAGATAAAATTTATTAATGATTTAAGTCTTAATTGTGCTTTCTTATGATTTTTGTTTTTCTCAAAACATTGTTACAAAAAATGAAATGAAATGAAATGAAGCAAATGATGAACGCATTGCTTTTTTCTGATTATTATTATTATTTTTATTTTTTTTTTTTGGTTTTTTGTTATCTAAATCATTCATCTGGAGTTTTTTTTTTCGAACGATAGATAGTCTTTCTAGTAGATGAATTTTTTGAT
The DNA here is from genome assembly GCA_961205885.1 of Ptychoptera albimana. NCBI lineage: Eukaryota > Metazoa > Arthropoda > Insecta > Diptera > Ptychopteridae > Ptychoptera > Ptychoptera albimana. The sequence continues at coordinate 7,679,506 of OY540801.1, read as the reverse complement.
TGCTGAAAAATTCGAAAAGAATGCATGCATATTGAATATGTTTGTTTTGAAATTGAGAAATAAAGATAAACCATGGCATGGTTTTTACGCTTTTTTTTAAATTTATTTTGGCATTGATTTGGCTGAAATAGGCATGTTTTGCCTCGTTACACCTAATACTTACTGATGTTTTAGACAGAGCTTTTCATGGTTCTTTTTTTATTTAAATAATCATGAGGAGTTTTGTTTATAAAACGAGGTAAACAAATGCAAATTAGTTTTGTACGTTGTATCTTTAATCAGAAGCTTTAATCGGTAAATAAGAACTTAAATTGGCAAACACCAAAAAAGATTAAAAAAAAAGACTCTTGTTCTGTGCTTTATTGTTTAAACGAATCGGCAAATCAAATTTGGTTTGGTATTTCGCCAAACCAAGACACCATATGCCACCATTAATATATTTTTTTATTTGTTGTTTTAACTAAATTTTTTATTTTTTTTATTGCTAATTATCCATTTCTCCCCCCTTTTCTTTTAATTATTCTTTTAACTAATTGGATTTTGATAAAACTAATTAATTGTTGTATGATCGATGTTATTATTTAAGAAAAAAAAATAAAATAAAAATTATTTTTAATGTATTTAAAATATTTATATATTTCAAATTTACAGAAAATTTAAATTAATTTTGTTTTTAATCTTTATTTTTTTTTATTTATTCTTTCTTTTATTTATTTATTTATTTTCAACCCAAAACAAAACAAAAAAAAAAAACCAAACAAACAAATAACAAAAATGTTTTGCAAAACCGATTTCAACCATCAAAAAATAAAAAAACAAACAAATCATAACGAAACCAATCAAAATTTTGTAATAAAAAAAAAAAATAATTTATCCTGCTGGCACAACCACCCACAAATATAAAAAAAAATATATTTTACTTTTAATTAAATAAAATTAAAATTAAAAATTATTTTCTCTTAATGATAATATGAATAAAAATAAGGCTTCCATGATCATGGTACGAGAAACATATTATTAATTAAATTTTATTTTAGATTTTAAATAATTAATTAATTAATTTAATTTAATCAATTTTATTTTATTAATTAAATTAAATTAAATTAATATTTCTATATTATGTGTGTGTTAATTATTTATTTATTAAATTTTTTTGTAAATTGTTAATTAATTAATTATTAAGTATTTTATGTATCTTAATTAATTAATTAATTAATTAACAATTTAAAATGCTTTTATTATTTTAAGTTTTTATTTAGGATTTTTATATATATATTTTTTTAATTTCAAAGTAAAATTAAGCTTAATTATTATTCGAAAATATATTTTTTTTTTTTTGTTAATTAATTAATTAAATTAAATTAAATTTAAAAAAAATAAACGTTTTATTTTTTTGTTGGCAGAGTTAATAATAGTGAATCGTAGTTTTTCCAGCTTTAATTAAATTTGTATTTATTTTAAAAAAAACACACGAAAATTATTTAATTAAAGTAAACAAAAAAAAAAAAAAACTCACGTAAATAAACTGCATAAATAAAATTGGTAATTTTGTATAAAAAAAAAAAAATTAAATATAAATTAATTAGATTCAGTCGTAAAGTAAATCCATAAACCGAAACATAAGTAAAGAAAAAAATGTTTTAACTGAAAAAAACACACTCAGTGTGTGTTTAAGTAAAAAATGGAGTAAACAGGTGATGAGCTAGGTGATCTAAAGTATTTTAGTTGTTAAAAATGAAATGCATGCTAAACGTAATATTAAAACTAACATAACAGACAGGTTCTTAGTTTAATTTAAAGTAAAATTTTTATTTTCAAATGAATTTTTAAACATTTATGCTGTTTATACGTAATAAAAATAACGCGATTAAGTTTAGTTAATTTCAGTTTATAAGTTAAGCTTTAATTTCTTTTTGATTTTTATAATTATTGTTTTTTTGCTAAATGTTTGTTAAAATAAAATTTTTACTTAAATAATAATTAAAATATGAACACATACAAAGAGAATACAAAAAACAAATCAAAACCAAACCAAAACAAAAAATCCATTTACAGCATCGTCGTCTAAGCTACAGCCGTCATGCTGTTGACGATCGTGATTTATCAACACAGGTACGAATTTTCCTTTTTTTAGTTTTCTATTAGTTTAAAAAAAATTTTTTTTTTTTTACCTTAAAACATTAAAACAATTCGCAATCAATCATATTATAATTAAGTTATAATTTTTGGCTGCTTTTTAATTAAAATTTACATTAAAAGAAAAAGAAATGAAAAACAAAAAAATTAATTTTTTTTTTACTCTCAACTATGAAATTATTTATTCCGAATGAGTGTCGTTTAAATGTTTTTTTTTTTTTTTTATATCCAAATGTAGTTTTTTCATATCTGTAAATAATTTCTTTTTTTTAATAATTATTATTTTAAATCCAGGTTTTGTTATTTTAATTGTTTTTTCTTTTTAGGTTAATTACAGGATGCACATGAATATAAGACGTATGGTTAATGACCGTAAACATCACAAGAGAAGCAAACGGTTAAATAAGGTGAAGTAACCTAAAACCTCCTGAATAGTAGATGAAACAAAATATTTAATTTTCCTTTAATTTCTTCTTTTATTTTTTTGTATATTTAAATCGGGGAAAACACACAAAACAACAACAGGATGGTAGCAAGCAGAATCATGTATCATTTCCAGAATTTCAACAAAATGGATCAGCTAAGCAGTTATCGCATGGTACGAATAACCATCATCATAATCGCAAAAGTAAACGAAAACATTCTCACAGACTAAACAAGTATCGTAGATTAGAACTAGGTAATTAACCAGTTCATCATGGGGCCCCAAAAATTTTATAAAACAAAAAAGTTAATTAATTAATTTACAAAAAAAAAAAAATGAAAAATTCCAATCCAACAAACAAATCAAAAGTGCATGCGATTTTGATTAATTATTTTTCTTTCTTTTTTAGTTTACCTTTTTAGTTATTTTTTTTTTTTTAAGTTTTTCTTTTGAAGACAAGTTGAATGTTTTGCCTGCCTGCCAATTATCTTTTTATTACTACCCCTATTATTGTTTAATTATTATCTAATGGTATCATTATAAAGTTAGTTATTTGTGTAAACATATTTGATGAAATGAATTAAGAACTGAAGTAACTACTGCAACAAATCAAACCCTACACCAAACTATAACAGACAATTATCTCTGTGTTTCTTTTTTTTTATTATTATTATTATGATTTATCAATCAATTTTAATATCCAATTATTAATGTTATTATTTTCTTTTTTGTGTGTGCTTTTTAAAAAAATATTATTTTGACTTTACTTTACTTTACTTTATTTTATTTTTTTTATTAATTGGAATTTAAATTTACATTCATTTCTGTTACTTCCTGTAAGTAAGTACAGTGTAATTTTATTTTTAGTTACATAATTAATGTTAAAAATAAAATTAAGACAACAACGAATGAATAATGAAAATTACCTAGAGAGGGAGAGTGATTATTACCTACAAAAAAAAAAAAAAAACTCAAATTGTTTTCGTTTATTTTTCATTTTAATTTAAATTTAATATTTAGTGATTTATATATATATATATATATATATTTATATACATGTATTGGTACATTGTTTAATCATTAATTAGTAATTTTAGTAATTAATTAAATTATTATTTTTATGTTGTTTCGCCTTATTTAACATTCACTGTGTTTTTCTAATTGTTTTTTTTTTTTAATTTTAATTAAATTAATTAAAAACTAATATAGTTGTGTATAAGAAAGTATTGTAATTCGGTAATTAGTATTATTCCGAAAATACTATCTTATACATGGATGGAAAAACACATTGAAACTAATTAACAACAAATTAACTAACCAAACACTTTAAATTTTTCTATAATTTGCATGATTTTATTTGCATGAATTATGATTTATTAAACAAACATTTAATACATTTAAAAATATAGTTTAAAAAATATTAATTAATTAAATCATATCTTACATTATTACCTAAAACATATTAATTAAATTAATTTCACCTGTTAACGGTTAGGCATTTTTTTTTTTTTTTTGTTTAAATTATAAGAAATGAAAAAAAAAATTATTTTTTTTATTAATTAATTCCTCGTTTTAATAATAAATAACTTTTTTTTAATTAATTATTTAGATTACATTAATGAAGTACTTAATGAAGGTAATGAAGAAGAGGAGCAAAAAAATTCACCAAACTCTAATGAGGATTGGGATAATGGTGGCTTGACATTTACTGCAAAACCATCACGTGAGTTATTTTTTTTATCTTTATTTAATTTATTTCTGTAAATATATTTTTCGTTTTTTTTTTTTTGTGGTTAATAAGGGATTAATTATGATTATTAATTTAAATTATATTTTATTATTGTTTGTTGCTTTTTTTGTTTTAATCAATTAAAAAGAAATTACTTTCTCTTTTTTTTTTTTGTCTATATAATTGTGTTTTCTCTCATGTTAATAACCCAAAATACATAACCGATCGATAATGATCGTTTTTTTTTCCTTCTTTAATTAATTAATTAATTTGTTTTTTTTTTTTAATTATTTTTTATAGGTATTTTATGTATACAAAGCATGATTTATAATTTAAGAAAAGAATTTATTTGATACATAAACATATAAAAAATTTTTTGTGTACATTATGATGTGTGTGTGTGTGTGTGCATGAGAATAATTTTAATTGTTTATTATTTGTGGTGTTTTATGTGTCGTGTATTTAATATTCCTAAAACTGGAATAATTATCAATCAGAGATTCTTTATTTTTCAAAGATCATTATAGGTTATTTACGTTAAAAAAAAAATACCAACTTTAGTTTAGTTTAGATTACTTTTTTCTTTGCTTATCATGAACACATAGAATAGCAACATAGTTCCTAAGTTGGAAAATAAAAAAAAAAAATTCATAACTTTTCAAACAGCAGCAAAAGTTTAACAACAAAGTTTTAAAATTGAAATATGTTTTTCAAAGAGCATTTTTCAGTCAACAATTTTATTATATAGAAGAAAGACAAAATTGGCACTGAGTTGGTTTAATTTTTTTTTTTTTTTTTTTTTTAACACACCGAATAGCAATGAAATTTTATTTATAAAAAAAAAAAAGAAAGAAATTCTTTTATTTTCACATTAGTTTAGTTTAGTTTTTTTTTTTTTCATTGATTTTTAGATGAAAATAAAAATTCTTTATTAGATACTTTTGGTTACTTGTTTTACTTTACATCAATACGTTGTGTATTGATCAGTACTCTGTTGTTTGATGGAAAGAGAAATTGTCTGTTCATGGATTAGATTACAATAAAAATGCAAGAATCCTGTGCTAACAGTCAGTAAATTATGACTTTCAAACAATATTAGTAACTGTTTTAAAAATAACAAAACCTTTAATGAAATTTACTGGTGTAACCACTGAGTTTAAACAAGTGACTTTAAAGTACCTGAATAAAGGATAAACAATTCTTTCCACTTGAATTTTTATTTAGTTCTTACACAATGGAGTTTTCATTTCTTTTCCATTTGTTTTTTCATTTTATAATTTTCTTCATATTTATGTTTAAAACGAAGTAACAAAATACAAATTCCCTGTTTTTTTTTAGTCTATGTTTTTTGCTGTGTTGTGTTAAATAAATATCATCTACTTCCTTCTGGTAGATAAAGATTTTTTTTTTTTTAGATAATCAGAGCAACTTGTTTCTCTTTTTAGTTTTCTATTTTTTTTTTATTCTTTCATTCTTTTAGATTAATTTATTTAATTAATTCATTGATTTATTTTATTATTCTTATCTCTTCTTCATTGTGTTTTTTCTTTAGTTTAAATAAAAAAAAAAAATTTTTTACTATTATTATTTTTGAGTTCGTTACTAAATTTTAGATAAACGATTTACAAGAAACGTTAATTAATTATTTTTTTCTCTATTAACTTAAAAAAACAATTAAAAAAAAAAACAACGAAATTACGTATTAATTAGCGGATGATGATCAAACAAATAATAATTCATTAATTGCTCACATCTCAAATCTGCCGGGATTTGATCCGTCCAAAGCACGTTTTGTTAAACATTATTCGACAACTGGTGGAACAGGATCAACAGCAACAACAGCGGCTGCAAGCAACAACGGTTCCGATACAGATGATATGGATAATACAGAATCGTATTGTTTACCAACAGCCGCTGAGATAATTCTACCATGGCGACGTTCGTACCATAATTTCGGTACGTTTGGTTATAAAAAAAAAGAAAAAAAAAAAAGAAAACACATTTTTTTTTTTTAACATTTCTCTTCTCTCTGTCTGTCTGTCTGTCTCTTTAAACTATCTCTTTGTTTTATTATTTCTTTTTTTAATTAATTAATTTCTTAGAGATTATTATTTGATTTTTGTTTTTTTTTTTTTTTGTTATTTTATTTCAATGAGGAAATTAGTTGTCACAGTCGCAAAAGTTCAATTATTTGCTGATGCTGCTGCTGCTGTGCTAATAGCTAAAAATTTATTTCACCTTTGACTTTATAATAAGCATTCTTATCTGATGATAATCAGCACATACCTATGCTTAATTGGTCAAAGTGTTTTATTATTTAATAGTTTTTTTTTTGTTTATTCATTTTCGAAAACCGTTGAAGCAGAAACTTTTTTATTGATTGAGAAAAAAAAAGAAAAAGAAAAGAAGAAAATTTAGTTGTTCTGATTCACCTTTTTTGTTTTTCACTCATTTATTGTTTGTTTTTTTTTTTTATTTAATTATTTAATTTTTGTTTCTTTATTTATTTTTTTTAATTTTTATTTTTTTTTTAATTTTTCGATTATGGATAGAGATATAAAGAGGAAATTTTGTTTTCTTATCTTGTGTACAAAAAAAAAAAAAAAAAAAATGAAAAGCTTTTAACAAATTTTCTTATATTTTGTTTTTATTGCTTTTAGTTGATTTTGGATTTTTGTGTTCTGTTTTTTATTTTTTTTATTATTTTGTTACGTGAAATAAAGAAACGCAGCGATGATTTGTTGTTTTGTTGAAGTAACTTTGAATTTGTTGAAAGCTTTTGGGTGTTTTGTTTTGTTTAGTTTTTTTTTTAATTTATTTTTTATTTCTCATTTACTATCATCATTTGTAAAATTATTTATTTTATTTAATTTTATTTATACAATCGAAGCTTTGAGGGTTTTTTCTCTTTTCATTCTCGTTTTTAATTTATTTTCGTTATTTATTATTTTTTTTTTATGTTGCTAGATGAACAAATTTAATCACGTTATACATAGAAACAAAACAATTTTTTTTTTAAAAGAATCTTAGAGCAAGCAAAGCTATTAAAAAAAAAAAAACTAGAAAAATGCCGCATGAAAAATGTTCGTTAATAATCAAGAATACGTAGAAAGCTTTTGTAAAGAAGCACCACACACCAAACAAACGCTGCAAAAGCTACAAAAATAGTCTTTAAAAAAAAACCACACACAAAACAATTACTGGTGAAATGTGATGCAATTAAAATGAGAAAAATTAATTTTTCTTCGTTTTTTAATTAATAAAAATCGATAAATGATTTAGTTGAAAAATTTATTTTTTGATTTGTTTAAGTTTTGATTGTTATTGTTGGTGAGTTTATGTTCTGTGTAGAAAGTTTGAATTAGTAACTTTTTGCAGCTTTTTGTTTTTTAAATTAAAAGATAAGATAAGGATAATGACCACGATCCTAATCATGTTACTTGAACAAGTTATTTTACACTAAACTATCTATAAGCATACGTCAATTTTGTTAATTTTCGTTGATTTATAAACGTTGCTTTAATAAACAATAAAATTTTATTGATTGATCGTAACGAAATTAATGAATTATTTATCTAAAGTGGAGAAAATTTATAAAATCATCCAACAACCCCCCGTTATAAATAATTTATTTAAACAAAAACAAAGCAATTCTGGTATTTTAATCAGGTACCGCCTTTATGTTAAAAAAACACAACCAACAAAAAAATAATTTTATTTAAATATTCCGTGTTGATGGGAAAAAAATGAAATTTTTATAAACCGTACACAGGAGTGAAGACTTCGTAAATGTTATGAATACGTGTGTTGTTAGTCAAGTCAAGTTTATTGTGTTAATAAAAAATTAATCCATCACCCAAAACCACAATGGAAAATAAAGGATAAAGCTTTTATTAACAAGCACAACGGTACAGCTTTTAACAAGCCAATTAGCTAACTCTTTAAAATAATAATTGAATCCTTAGTATTTAGAAAAGCATATGCACAATACACACACCCAATTAATTAATTAATTAATTAACTAATGCATGGTAGAATATTTATGTTTTTTACGCTTTGCTGTAATGAATTTGCATTCAATTTAAATTTATGGTTTTTGGTTTTAATAAATAATTTTTTTTTTTAGTGATGATTTGATTTTTCATATTTTCCAATTTTTTTTTTAATATGCAAATAGGTGAAGAAGTTGCTGGTGAGAAACGTGCTGAAAATAAACGATTTTCCAAGGATTCAGAAGGTTTTTATTAAATTTTTTCTTTTCTTTGTTTTAGTTTTTAATTGATTAATTATAAAAATTTATAATTTTAGGTGAAGAAAGGGTAACAACACCAACCGCTACCGAATCAGTTTTACCATGGAAACGTGGTGATGATGGTGATGAAGAGAATGGCGCTGTTAAACAAAATGAATTCCCTGCCTGGGCATCAAATAAAGAATATTTGGCGTATAATTCACCAAGTGCTACATTCTTAGGTAAACAATTTCTTTACAAAAATTATTCGTTTTCTCTTTTTTTTTTTTTTTTTGTTGTTCTTTCCATAAATTTTTCTATATTTTAAATTAAATATTACGTCTAACATGTTGGGTTAACACACAAAAAATAATCAAAAAAAAAAAACTCCACAAAACTCTTCTCTATCACGATGCGTTTGGATTTAATTACAAAAAAAAAACAAAAGGAGAAATCCTAAATGGAAATATTTAAAAGCAACGACGACGACCAGAGTAAAGGCTAGATACAAGTTTTTCGTTTTTGTTTTATTAATTAGATAATTATGGATTAGAAAATATTTTATTATAAAAATCAAATCAAAAGAAAATAAGAAAAATCATTTCTCATTAAATCATTTTCTATTTTTAGTTTTTTTATTTCTGTTAATTATTTTTATTTAATTAAATTTTCACCACTATTTTTCTTTCTGTTTTTTTTTTTTTCTTTCTTTCTTTTAAACAAATTATAAAATTGCGTGCTAATTGGGCATGAAATAATATTTGTTAATAATTTTAATTAAATAAATGTAGAATTACAGCATGTTTGTCAATCGTCATCGTCTTCATCAATAACTCCCTTGTCTTCAAATTCAACGTCCTTTTAAAAAAAAATAAATAATGGAATTTCTATATTAATAAATGTTATCACAGGCTCAATTAAATTCTATACTCAAACTGCTTTTATTATTAAATTCTACATTTGGCATGATGATTAGATTTATTGTGTTTATAGAAATATTTATCAGTAATAAATGTTGTAGACACATTGGTACACAACATAAATGTAGTTTAATTAAATAAATATTAGTTTTAATATAAAAATAAATATATTTTTCCACGGAAAAGCTATAATAATAAAAAAAAAAAAAAGTATTTGTGAATTACCAGGCGTCTCCACTGTCAACACAGTGTTTGCTTCAATGATTTGTGCTCTTAGTAATCAAGCATTTTAATATTAATTTAAACTAGGTATTTAAAGGTAGATTAAATATAAATTCTAATGAAAAAAAACGCACAATAGTATTTTGAGAGAATTAAAAAAAAAATAATAATAATAAATTGCTTGCATATACAAGAATTATTGTTGATAAATCACAAAAGTGTTGTTTGTTGTTTTCATCAATAATTTCCAATCCAAAGAGAAAGCTTTTCAAAATAATTGTTTACAACCTTGTTTGCTTCAATAAACAATTTTTTTTTTTTTTATTTTTAATTATTGTTTATGCATTTTATGATTTTTATTCTAATTGTTTTTTGGTTTTTTTTTTTTTTTGTGTATTATTTTATTTTGACTTGAATAATTGTTCAATGTGTGTGTTGGCACATGAATTAAAATCCTCTAAAAACATTGAAGTAAATCCTTGATTTGTTGTAAAAAGAAAAAGTTTGTTTGTCCTTTTTAATTAATAAAAAAAAAAAAAAGCACAAACATAGCCATACAAAACAAGTGTTTACTTCAGAACCAGCTTTAGCAAAATAATCTCTATAAAATAATAATAAATCCTACACTAATTTAGTGTATTAAAAAAAAAACACTTAAAACACACACACACACCTAACAGCATCTCTATTCTTCTTTTTTCTTTTTTTCCTTTTTTTTTTTCTTATATATTTGATTTTTTTTTATTTTTTTTTTTCTTTCATTATTATCAATTTATTTTTTTTTTTTTTTTATTAACTTGTTGTATTTATCCTCATGCTCATTATTGTTAAAACAAAAAAAAAAAACTTTAATTTAAATAAAACAAAAAAAATCATCGCAACAATATATACAAAAAAAAATCGACAAAATATAAAAAAAAAAAAAATAGGTGGGCTATCAAAGCCTAAACAGGCTAAGTCTGTAATAGGTCTCTTTCGACGTGAGAGTGGAGCATCTGGTAGTACTGGTGTGGCAGTTGCATTTCCAACAGCTGTGGCCAGTGGCTTGGCTGGTATTGCAACAAGTGGTGGCAGTGGAATGCATAGCGGTGTAAGCACTGGCTCTGATTCATCATTGCAATTATCTGGCATTATTATAGGAACACCAACAAATCGTGCACAGAATGATAAACGTTCAGCGTCTGTGAGTGGTTCGTTACCGTTTGATGATACAACCGATCCATTAGGTGCAATGAAAGGTCCTAATGCTGGTCCATTCCCAGTAACAGCCAGTCATCGTCGTAATAATCGACGTGGCTCTATGCTAGAACTAAGCGGGTGAGTCTTCATTTTAATTTTTATTTATTTATCATAGAAACAAATCAACCAATCTGCAGTTATAACAAATTTTTTTTTACTTTTTTAGTCTTTTTTTTTTTATATGTTTTATGCATGTTTGTAAATTGCTTCTTTGTCATTTTTTTTTTGTTGTTATGTTAATTAATGTAATTAAATTAAATAGAATTATTTTTCAGCTAGATAAAGGTAAAACAATAATAACTATTCGATATAATTATAATAATCATGCTTTATGGGATTAACTAATTTATAATGCGTCATTTACACATTTGCATTTAGAGTTTTTAAGTAAATTAATATCTTCTCTCACTAACAACAGTTCAATCTTCAGTAATAAAGTCAACAATGAAACAAAGAAACAAACAGATAAATATAAACATAACAAAGGTACCCACCACCAACCCACTTATATAATTTATTTTTATTATTTATCAAATACGTATTACATAAACAGACAAATTTACAATGAATACACGTTACATAGATACGAAATAACATTAACTCTGATCCTTATGCTTTTTACTAAATGTCTTTTAATCTCCTCCAAAAAATTATTATTTTATTTTACTAATTATTAATCAAATTTTTTTAATTTTTTTTTTTTTTATAGTTTTCTGTTGTATTGAGTCAGCTAGTTTGTTGTAAAAAAAAAAAAAAAAAAAAAATCTCTATTTTCTTATCTGTTTTCTACACAGGAAAGTAGTTTACTGAGTTTTCGTGATGGTGATAAATGTGTTGTTGTTTAACAACAGTTTTATGTATTAATCAGTGTGATTAATACTTGTTTTAAACGGAAGCTCAAAGTATAAAAAGCTGTTGTGTAGAAAACATGATAAATGAATAGAAGCAGAAGAAAAAAAAAACAGTAACTGTGTTGTGTTGTTGCCCCATATTCCCTAACGTTCCCTAATTAAAAACAACAACTTTTTTTTTTTGCCTAACATTTAACATGTGAATTTTAAACAATAGAAAAACAATTTTTTTTTTTAATTAACTAACAAATACAACACACAAAAAATTTCAATTAAGAACAAACCAACAACAACAATCAAATTTTATTTCATTCACATAACCAAAATATAAAAAATTAAAAAAAAAAAAAAAACATTCTAACAAAAACTTTTTTTGTTTTGTTTTTATTATAAATTAATTGTCTAGCTGAACTCGTTTGTTTTATTTATTAAAAGAAAAAAGAAAAGTTTTTTTTTTTTTTGATTAATTTTCTGTTTTATTTTATTTTATTTTTTCAACAACAACAATAATTAATTAATTAATTAATAAATAATTTATATAATGCATGCCAATTTACTATCCACTGCTATGTCTATGTTTCCTTCGCAGACTGCTCGTTACTGGACGACGACCCAGCCGTATATTGTAGTAAAATATCTGAAATAATTAAAATAATCATATAAGTTGTTTGTAGTGTAGTGTGCCTTTTAAAAATTATAATTATAATTAAAATTTAATTTAATTAAACAAAGTAAAAGCAATACAGTAATGTGTGTAAAAATAAAAGTAAGAAAATAATTAATAATTAATAACAACGACGACGACGACGACAACGACGATGAGAGAGAATAGACATTTGTGTTTGTGTAATCTCTCTCCCAGATGATCATCAATTTATCTTAAAGTTTTATTTATACTTTGCATGTTATTCTTTTATGTTAATTTTTTTTTTTAATTATTAATATGGATAAACAATCGAAATTTTATTAATTTGAAACGTATAAAAATTAATTTAAAAATCTTGCTCTTATAAAATCCGTATAAAAAATCTCAATCCGTGTTTAGAAATAAAAACAAAATTAAATTTCGAATGTTTATCCATCCTACACAGAAAAAGAAAAGGAATTTTTTTATTTTCTGTTTTTCCTTTATAAATGTATTATTTAAGGGTTTAATTAAAAAAAAATATAAAAAATTAATGAAATATAAGGGGGGATAAAACGGCTAACAAAATAGTCAAAAAAAAAAAAAAAAATCACCCTTATTCATTAAATTTGTTTCTTAGGGGTTATTTGTTTTATTATTATTATTATCTATTATTATTTATAAAAAAAAAAATTGATTGTATTATTATCCTTAATTTTATTTTTATTGCATGTTTAATTATTATTATCCTTTTAATTAGTTTTATTATTAAAAATATTAAAAAAAAAAAAAAAGATTATTATTGTGACTTGTTGGAGATTGTTAAACAATTGCGTCAGGTAAATACGCGCTTTAAGCTTTAACGCTCTGTAAATCTCCAAATAGCTTTAATTAAATAAGTAATAATTCAAAAAAAAAAAAAAACAAAAGTTTAATATACGTAACAGAAGCTAAATTAAAGCTTTGCTTCTTAAAAACTAAATTCTCATCCAATATTTACACAAATCTCTACAGGAATTTTCGTAATAAAGTCACAATAACATTGGCTTGAATAATTTAAAAGCTCAGTGCTTATAGCTAAACTTTTTCTTCTATTTAACTACACGTAGAAGAAGGAGATTTTTTTTTTATTATTAATTGGTTTTATCTATGCATGTTTATACAAAATTTTTTTAATTTTTGAAACAAAGCTGCAGATTAGTTAAGTGTAAAATGCATGCTTAATTACAAAAGTTTTTTTTTTTTAATATTTAGTGTGTTAATGTGGTTTTATTTACAATAAAAGCATTCTTTTGTGTTTATTACATATTTAAGGCCACTTAAAATGAAATTTTACTTAAATAAAAAAACAAAATTTGAATCTAATTAAATAAAATTTATTTTTGTGTTTTGTGTCTCTTTTTGTTTTCATTTTACTTCTTTTTTTTTATTTTTTAATCGAAATTCCCTTATTTCGAAATAATCAATCAAATGGCAAAATGAAAAATTAAAATTCCATCGACGATGTGTTGTTACCAAAAAATAACAATAAATAAAAATTATAGTGATGCGATACCAGAGGAGATATTTGTAAAGTCGCTACCAGAAGTTGAAAGTATGTGGGAACCAGGATCAACTGTAACAACAAATAATCATAAGAAAGCATCATCAGGATCGCCCTTACTTAAAATGACACCAAAAGCGCAGACAAGACGAATGAATCCACAAAGCACTGCACTATTATCACCAAGTTCATCAGATTCAGATTCAGATGAGGATGACGATGAGGATGCTGGTTTAAGCATGTCCTTAGGACGGAAAAAACGACGTACATGAAGACGACGGGATCAAGTTATTTATAGGCGACTAATGTCCGCTTAGTTTATATATTTTTATTGTAAATTTACTTAATTAGTATTTACCTGATTTAAATTTTATTTTTTAATTATTATATAACCTACATACTACACACACGGATATACTTGATAAACAGTATTTTACTAGTAATAATAATTCTGTAACTTGATTAACATTTTTACCTTTAAAAAAAAAACGTGTGTCCACTTTTAATTATTTATTACAAAAAAAAAAATAAAATAATAATAAATAGAAAAATAACTAAGTAGCTAATCAGGATATTATTTAAATTAAATTAAAGTGACTTAACTAACCTAATGTACTTAGTGTGTTTATATATTTTAATTCCGTTGTTACCGATTATTTTTAACCCTTAACTAAGACGGTGTTTAATGAGGAAGTTTTATATTTTAATCAATTAACTTCGTAACAATAATTATTGTAAATATATTTTAATTTTTGGATTTCTGTTGGAAATTTTATTATCATTATTATTATTATAATTATAATCTACATTCCGTTAATTAATTAAATTATTTATAAGATGATTTGTATTTAACGACAACAATATGGTGGATTTAAAAAAAAAAAAGAAAACAGTGATACAACTATGATAACCACCTGGATTGAATACTGATTGAAGTTTATTCCATTTGTTGAGAAAATTATTTTTAATAATTTTGTTTTGTTTTGTTTTTTTATTTTAATTTTAATCAAAGCCATCTACGGGTTATGTTATTAAGGAAACAAAAAACAAATTTAATACTATTTCAATATGGCGTTTTAATTGTAAAAAAAAAAAAAACAAATAATCAATTTTAGTCATTAGTAAATTGCAAATAAAAATGAAAATGAAAAAAAAAAAAAGAGAAAAACTTTTAAATAACGTTAACAAGAAAAGAAAAAGCGTGCTAAGTTGATAAACTTTAAATTAATTAACAAAACTGAATAAAGAAAAAATATATATATATATAAATATCGCCTTTAAAGTTATAAATTTAATAATAAAAAAAATGTTTCGTTTCGTGCAAAATTAAATTAATTAAAAGCACATTTTTAGTGGCGTTTTTTTTTTGTTTTGTTTTATTGTCCTTCTAAATTAAAATTAATTGATTAATTAATTAATTAATTAATAAAATGCAAGTTAAAAATAAATTGTAAATTAAAAAAAAAGTAATGTTTAAAAGTAAAAATTATGTAAAATAGTTAGAATGAATTCAAAATTATAAAGCATAATTTATAATTAATTAATTATAAAACTATATTAAATAATTAAAAGAAAAATTAAAGAAATTTATTATTAAACAAACAAAAAAGAAAAAAAATATTGTAAATATAAATTGATTTAGTGATTTAAGTAAAAGCGGAGAAATGAGTTAATAACAAAATTAAAATGAAAATTTGTGCAAACAACATGGGAAATTGAATGAGAAATTAATTAATTAATGAAAAATATATATATATATTTGAATAAAATTTTGCACAAACATAAAAAAAAAGTGGAATATTTTGTAATTAAAAAAAAAAAAAAAAAAAAAAAAACACTTAAAAATGAATTAAAAAATAATAATTTCTAGTTATTAAGTAAATTTAAATTGAATAAAAAAAAGCCAAGAAACATTACTTAAATAATAAAATATTTAATTAAAAACAGAAACTTCCCTGTGTTGTATTATTTACATAATTAATTAAGTCAAATATTAAGGTGGATAAAAGCTTTTAGACTTAATTCATGTGGGTTCTGAGTTTTTTTTTTTTTTTTTTTTTTTTAATTTGATTTGTGATACATTACCGGAATTACTAAGTGCGGAAATTGCGTTAGGAATATCATCCACAAGAATAATTTACAAGACAGGATAACATCAATCTAAGTAAGTAGTCGCTAATTTTTAATAAAACAAAATTTCTTTTACAATAAATCTTTCTCTTTATTTTTTCAATCATGATCTGATAATATTTTATAAAATTCTAATAACTCTGATAAATAAATTTCTCATTGACTATAACTTCATAATATAAATGCACCTTTCTTTTAACATCTGGTATCATTATGATTATATAATAAACATTTAAATAAATAATATACATGGTAAGGAAACATAATTAATTAAATAAAATGTGGTGCGCTCAGTTATGCAAAAATTAGTAATAAATTAATAAATAAAACATTTATGAAAATAAATTAGACAACGACAGCACCGGCTTCTGAACGACTCATTAGTAAATCAGGACAATTCACCCAGGTGTCTTTTAACGGATCATAACTCTCAAACGATTTTATTGAAATCTGTGCTCGATAGAAATTCACCTCGCACGTCTATAAAAACCAATCATAGTTAATTAATTATTTTCAAAAAATCATTTTGTGATGTTGAAGACATACCTGATCACCACCGCCAACATATAGTAATTCATCGGCAGCTGCAACAGCTGGACTAGCACGGCATACCGACATTGGAGAGCATACAGACCATTTATCTTCATCAAAACTATATTTTTCGACGGTTCGCAAAACTTCCTGATTGCTGCTATTTCCACCGACTACATACAAATGCCGATTTAAGATAGCAACACCCATTTGACATCGTGCCGTTTGCATTTTCGATAATTGTCCCCATTCTTGTGTAACTGGATTATAACAAATTAAATCTGGCAAATGACGACTTGCTTGGGTACAGCCACCCACAATATAAATTAAACCTTAAGTACAAATAAGAAAAATTAATATTTGGTTTATTTACTAAATTTTAGTCGAACCTTCAAAGCTGACGACTCCCATACTAAATCTCGGTTCAGGTAGGTTTCCAACCATTGTCCACACATCTTTAACAGGATCATAGCACTCCATAGAACCACCAATATCTTCACCAATCCAACCACCGACTGCCCATAGAGTTCCACCAACAGCACATAGTCCAAATTCACAACGGGATATTATCATTGGTGCGAGTGGACTCCACGTATTATTCTGGAAATTAAAATACAAAATTTTAAATCAAATTCATAAAAATCAAATAGAAAACAAACCAGTGGATCATAAACTTCGCCATTTGCTAAGATTTGGCTGCCTCTTTCGCCACCAACAACAAATATTTTGCCACCAAGAGTAGCAACACCTGGTAATATTCGGCCTATTTCCATGGGAGCCGTTTCTGTCCATTCTCTTCGGAATATATCAAATTTCGCAACACTTTCAAATATGCAATCAGTTGGTGTCCAGCCGCTAGCCGTTTCACGACGAGTACCACCGATTATGTAAATATTTTTCTTTGCACAAACTCGAGGACTTGCACGAAGCGGTACCAGTTGGCCACGTTTCAATGTTAAATCTTTTTTTATCGATCGTAATGCAACTTTAAGTGACATATCGGTGCAATTCTCAATTGCTGTCTCTATTGTACGAATTGGAACCAGTGCTAAACGTACATGGGATAAAATATCAAAAACAAATCTTCTTCGTTGTACCACATCGTGCTTTATCCAACGTAACGCTGTGTTAAATACTTGCGTCTCACTGTCAACACGTAACAACTCTGATTTTAGAAGACTTGATAATAGAACTTGAGGTATTTCTAATAACTCATCTTCCAATGAAATCTACAAGAAAATAAATCTGTTAACAAGAACCAATAATAAAAATAAAATTCTTGAATAAACCTGCGGAAAGGAAGAACAAATAAAATTCAATGCACTCTGTGCCAATTGTTCACAATGATGCGTTTCAGCAAAACGAAGAATTCCAATTGCATTGCTCGCATGTAATTCACAGCATAAGAAATTGCAGCAACCTTCTACTACTTCTGGAAGCTGTAACATATCAGCAGCAGCTAATAATTCCTGCACAATTATCTAAAATTAAAAATTTATTTATTTTTCCATCAAATTCATTTAAATTTTTTTCTTTTTGGAATTTACTTGATTTATTGCAATTCGTCCAGTGTAAATAAATTCCAAAAGCATTTTGAAAATATCTGGTGATATTGAGTGGAGTGTAACCGATTTTTGTGTACCCTCGCTAAGTCCCAATTCAGGTCGGAACATCGCCTCAAAATAGGCACTACTAGCACTAAGAACAGCACGATGTGCACTAAATGTTGTGCCCCCAGCAATTATATTAACATCGCAGAAACGTGACTCCTGTCTTAAAATGTTTAAATTTAATAAAATCTTTAGCGGATATTGTGCACTTATAAATGGATGTTTTTCATATGCTGTTACAACACCACCATGTAAATTAACTTCAATATTTCCTGGTATCTGTCCATTATAATTTGTTATCGATGTTATCAATTTTGAATTAAATTTATGTTGAAAATCTGTTGTATGATGATCTGCACTCTTTAATGGCGGCATTTTAGAACCTTATCACCACTTAACTCTTTTATTAATTTATATTTTAATTAAACAAACGATTAATTAATCAAATAGAAAAACCCCACTTGTTTATTACTGCAAAAATGTTTTGACGTGCATAATCAGAAAAATAAATTCTATAAATGATTATTTGTTTGGTTGTAATTAAACGAAACGTATAATTATCTTTCTTTTATATTTCTATAATAAATAAATAATTCTACATTCTATTTATATATAATTAAAATTTAATTAATTTATTTTTATTTGATTTTTAAAAGGCAAACGCCCAAAAAAATTTCACTTGTCTTGTTTTAATTAAAGATTTTTTTTTTTGCCTTTTGTTTCTTTTATCACAAAATATAATTTTGCTTTTAATTATAAATAAAGTGTTTTGTTTTGTTTTATTAATAAATTATTTATTTATTTATTTATTATTAATAATTATCGTAATTATTATTATTAAATAGAAAAACACAATATTGGCAAGAATTTTTTTTATTATTTTCAACTTTGATCTTACGTCAAAACTTGAATCTGTCAAATCCACTATCTATGTGTGAGTGATTTATTTTTACTGTGCTTCTTTTTCTTTTTTTTTTGTGAATAATTATAGAAAAACTCTAATTAAACTTTTTTGATTGTTTAATATCTAATAACGCGTAAACAAAATCGATAAATAATTAATACGAAATAAGTCTGCGAAATTTATAAAGTTTTAAGCAGAAACTTTTGACAAATAATTTTTGTATTTGTTTTTGTTGTCCGAAAATTTGACCGTTAAAAATGCAAACAACCGAAGATTCATTAAAAGGATTAGTAAAATCCTATAATGGTCTGAATTTATATTTATCAAATAAAATTGTGTTACGAAGGAATAGTAAATGTTTAAAGGGTGTTAAAGTTCAATTAATATCTGGTGGTGGATCTGGTCATGAACCGCATAGCTCTGGTTATGTTGGTCAAGGAATGTTAACCGCTGCTGTGTGTGGTGAAATATTCTCGTCACCAACTGTTAATGATATTTTATCCGCAATATTATTGTGTGGTATGAACGTGTGGATTAGTTCTGTTAAAAAGTCCCTGATTATTTCTTTTAAATTTCAGGAGATCACACAACAAGTATTCTATTGATCGTTACAAATTACACAGGAGATCGTTTGAATTTTGGATTAGCGGCTGAAATAGCAAAATCTCGTTACGATTACGAAAATATAAAAATTCTGCTGGTAGATGATGATTGTGCCATAGCAGATGAGAATGTGCGACCCTCTGTTGGTAAACGAGGAATTGCTGGAACTGTTTTGATTCATAAAATTGCTGGTGCAATGGCAGAACTAGATTATAATCTAGATGAAATCTACGAGTTCTGTGCTAATTTATTAAAAACACAAAGATTAAGAACTATTGGCGTTTCTTTTAAATCATGTGGCATCGATATTAATAATGTGGAAATTGGGCGAGGCATTCATGGAGAGCCTGGTGTTGAAAAACTTGATAAATGCAAAAACTTTAAACAAATTATTACAATTTTATTGGGAAAATTATCACTGGAAATGACTCCGCACTCGGATGTTGTTCTTTTGATAAACAACATTGGAGGATCATCCCTTCACACGTTTAGTGCATTTATTTCGATATTGCTCGATGAAATAAAACCTTTGTTTAATGTGGTGAAACTGTTACAAGGAATTTTTTTGACATCATTAAACACTGAAGGATTATCCGTTACAATTCTATCCATTCGTGATGATATGGAATTAATAACAAAATTCCTAGAATTTGAAACGAAAGTTCCATCTAATGTATTCAATTGTACTGGATGTAATGATGCGGAGGAATCTGTGATTCATGAGAAAAAATTCGAATTACCTATAATTGAGATAAATAAAGATTTGGGCAAAAGATTTTCCATAGATCAGAGTGCTCAAATAGAGAAAACTTTAAAAAATATTTGCAATGATCTGATGAATGCGAGTGATACGTTAAACATAATGGATAAGGAATATGGAGATGGTGATACCGGGAATACTTTTAGTGCAGCAGCAAAGTCAATTTTAGAAAATTTATCCACTCTTCAAAATGCAGAATATCCGTCTAAACTTCTTCAGGAATTAAGTGACATTTTACAAAATAAAATGGGAGGATCCTCTGGTGCCTTGTATAGCATCTTCTTCCAAGTGGCTTCTCAAGCTTTTAATCAACAATCCCAAACTGATGCTACAATTAAAGTTGAAGATTGGATTGACGCCTTGTCATCTGGCATAGAAGCGGTAATGCGATACGGCTTAGCAAATATTGGCGACAGGACAATAATTGATCCACTAAAAGCGGCGGAGATTAACTTAAGAAATTCTTTAAAAGAGAACCTTGATGTAATTAAATCAATAAATTTCCTAGGAAATTTTTATCCTAGTATGTTTTTTATTTTTAGATAAAATTTTATTTAAAAATATTCTCCGAAACTTGTGAAAAAGTTGCAAATGAGACGCAGGCCATGATTCCAAAATCTGGACGAGCTGCTTATTCTTTTTCTCAAGGTACGAATATTCGTTTATTTAATTTAAGGATTGTGCTAATTTTTATTTGTAGGAAATAAGGATTATTCATCATCTTCGTATCCAGATCCAGGAGCATTAGCTGTCGCAATATGGAGTAAATCATTTTATGATTCCTTTAATTAAAGCCGTATTGTAAGCTCACATAGCGTAGTTGTATAAAAGTACGAAGCCATTTCGAGCGGTTAATATAACCGTTTCAAAATAATTCTGTCAAAAAATATATAAAAAGTAATTTAAATTTTTGTAAACATTGATCATATGGAATAAAAAAAAACTGGAACAAAGTTTACGAATATGCCTTTAATTTAATTAATTAAAAATAAAGCAGTAGTTTACAGTAATAAAATGATAAATACACTAATTATATGGTCATTAGTGCTCCATTTTATATTCTTAGCATCAATATTTGAGATTTACTTCCAATCGCCGGTTATCACAGATTTAACACCACAAAATGATTTTGACGAAGCTCCAGCAAAAAGGTTTTAATAAAATAATTAACGATTAGATTTTTGTTTTAATTAGAAATTAATTTTGAATAGACTTGTTTTGTTTGTGGCTGATGGACTGCGTGCTGAATCCTTTTTCCAAGATGATTGCAATCGTACGGAATACTTGAAAAGTATTATTTTAAAAAATGGTACAATGGGAATATCACATTGTAGAGTACCCACAGAATCACGTCCTGGTCATGTAGCATTAATTGCAGGTATAAAAGAAATAAATTGAATTGAAAAACAAAATAAATGAAAAATAAAAAAAAATCATTTAAGGTTTATATGAAGATCCAAGTGCGGTCGCAAAAGGCTGGCAAGATAATCCAGTTGATTTTGATTCAGTATTTAATCGTAGTCGCGAAACATATGCATGGGGCAGTCGGGATATTCTACGTATGTTTGCAAAAGGTAAAACATCAGACCATGTGCATACAGAATCTTATGAATCGTATGACTTTTCTGGAGAGGAGAGCACAATTTTATTAGATGACTGGGTTTTTGTAAGATTCCATGACTTCTTAAAAAACTCCAAAAATAATGCGGTATTGTTAAATCAAAATAAAACTATTTTCTTTTGTCATCTGCTTGGTCTTGACACTGCTGGACACGTACATAAACCATACTCTGAGTATTTGATTTCTTTTTTAAAATGAATTCTTGTAATGAGTCGAATATTTTCTCTTTGATTTTAGCTTATACACAGATAACATGAAATACGTGGATAAACAAATTAATAAAACCGTGCAATTGGTGGAGAGTACATTCCCAGATAAAAAGACTGCGTATATATTTGCCGCAGATCACGGTATGACAGATCGTGGAGCACACGGTGCTGGAGATCATCTTGAAACAGAAACACCATTTATTGCATGGGGTGCAGGTGTTAAAAATCCGTATAACCATAGACATGGTATTATTGGTTTATTACACGTAATGCACGGTGGCCAGAAAATAAAACGTTTTGATATTGAACAAGCGGATGCAGCACCACTAATGTCATCACTTATTGGTACAGCTGTACCAATGAATAATTACGGAAAATTGCCGGAAGATTATTTAAACGTTACAACAGTAATTCTTTTAATCACTTCAAATGTTTTCATTTTGGAATAGAAAATTATTTATTTTTCCTCTTTATTTAGAAATACTTAGCGTTAGCCTGGTATAAAAATGCTAAACAAATTGTTGAACAGTACAAAAAGGTTTATAATGATTTTGCAAAGGGATATTTTAGTAAGTTTCAAAAGACTTATCCATTAAATGATATAAAATTGCTAATAATGGAACGTTCTTTAAAGGACATGATAACGAAAGATGAGTATGATTCGGTTGTAAGTATTTTACTTTTTTGGTTAATCAATATCATTGATTAAGTGTTAATGTTTTAATTTAATTCTTAAAGATTACGTTAAGTAAAGAATTACTAGATGAAGCACTACAAGGAATTGAGTATTATCAACAGTATTATCAAATATTTTTATTATTTATTGTTGCATTATCAATGATTTTATGGATATGTTGCCTCCTTACAATTGTTACCAAGGAAAATATAAAAATTATAAATATTGAGGATATTAAATCATTATCCTTGGTATTTTTATTTGTATTCTGTATTTCATTTATTTATATTCATTGTATGTAGTAGCCTGCTACAGTTTTTTATATTTATTTTATTATAATCAATTTTTTTGTTTTCTGTTTCTTTTCAGTTCAAAGGATACCCTATCGTTATCTAATCTATACAACATTACCAGTATTATGTTTTCCAATAATATTTCTCGATAAAAATGATTTTAAAAAACAAATAACAAAAATTAATTTAAATATTTTATCAAATCTATTAATGCGAATATGTTTTATTGAGTTTTTAGTTTTATCATTTTTTAATCGTTATATATTAACGATAATTATCTTTATTATTCTTGCATCGTATAAAACGAATGAACCAAAATGTATGTATTGACGTTACTGTCGCTTTTTTATATTTAATTAATCACCGATGATTTATTTTCTTTTTGTTTACAGTTGAGAAAAGTTTAGAGGAGAGATCAATATGCTATAAATGGATATTAACAAGTGTTATTGTAGCAATATTTCCATCATTACCAATTGTTGAAAATGATTCAAATATAACAATTTTAAAGTAAATTTACATATTTCTAAATTAATTAATTAAATAAAATAAAATAAATTCGTTTTGTTTAATTAAAGTATAATCGCTGGAATATTATTCTTAATTAAGAATATAAAACATAATTGGAATACAATATATAATAAATCAATTGGAATTATAACAATAATTGGAATAATTAATTTTTTCTATACAATTTATCAATTGGAATTAGGGAATGGTATTTATTTAATAAATCAAATAATATCTTGGTTTGTTTTATGTAAGTTTATTGTGATTTAAAAAAAAAATTTTTTTTGACGTATAGATAATTCAAAATTAAATTTTTAGTTGGAACATTATTGCTGCCATTATTCAGTAATTTAACAATTAATGATAGATTAATATCAATAATGAGTTTATATGGGATTCCTTATACAATGCTATCATTATCCTATGAGCCAATATTTTATATTTGTTTATCAATAAATTTGTATTACTGGATCCAAATGGAATATTATTCATATGAGAAAGTTAACCGTGAGAAGGTGAAAAAATTTTTTTTTTTTTTATTTCTTTTCCTTTTATAATAAATATTCTTTGTTTATGACTACGTACCGGGGAAGTGATGTCGTAATATTTTATTTTATTTAAATGTTTACTTCCTGTATTTTTAGTTTCAAACAATTAAATTTACCAGAAATGTTATAGAGAGAGAAACGGTTTTATTACATGACTGCAGACGAATGTTTTTAATTGTATCCTTTCTACTATATATTTTTTTGTAATAATTTTCTTTTCAATTAAATTTTAAATTAATTCCACCTTAAACAAATAAAATTAGATACTATATATATTGGTGTCATTTTTTGGTACCGGTAATATAGCATCGGTATCATCATTTGATCCAAATTGGGTACGATGTTTTGTTACAACGTTTTCACCATTCCTAATGGCATCATTAATTATATTTAAATTTTTAATACCCATAATGTTAGTCACTTGTGTGTTAAAAGCAATTAATATTCTAACAGAGGTTTGTTTATTTGATGAATCATTTATTTATATGTGAAATGAATAATTAATTAATTTGAACTTTTTCTGTTTTCTTTTTTCTTTTTAGATCTCAATGGATAAATTATTTATTATAATATTAATCATTTGTGATATAATGTGTTTAAATTTTTTATTTTTAGTTAAAAATAAAGGATCATGGCTTGAAATTGGTACATCAATATCACATTTTATTATAATGGAATTTACAGTACTCGTTTTAATTATATTATATAAATTAATTAATTTATTAACAACAAAATATTATAAGAATATTTTTAATAAAACATTGAATAATGATAATATTTTATTATCTTATGTTAGTAATAAAGTTAAATAAATAAACCAAAATTATAATTTATAATTAATTTGTATGAATGATGATTTATTAATTAATTAATAAATATAAATATACTGTATAAACTTTGGTTTATATATTTAACTATTATTTACTTATTTTATTACTTAGTATAGAAAATAAAAAAATTTAAAAAGATCATATTGTGAATCGTACTTTAATTCACAAATAAAAACCTTTTAAATGTTTCTTTTTTTATTCAAAAAATTGTTGATGTATTACAAAAGTATTTATTCGACGGGAAATTCCTGATTTTATTGTGGTGATCATGTTTTATTCTGCAACGGGACTGGGCTCTGCTTTGCTCTGTAAAACTCATGCGAAATTATAGTTGTTGCTAAAATATAAACATGGGGTGAAGAATTCTAAGAGTGAATAAAGCACTGGAGAGATTTCAGGGCTTATCTTACGAAGCAAATTGTTTCTTTTATTTTACCACAAGTCAGGTCATTTTTTAAAATAATTATATTAGGATATTTATTATTTTAACTTTATTACGAATGTAACCAGTGCAAGGTAATTATATTTAATTTAATTTCATTTGCCGAATGAAATCGGGTAAAAATCAGCTAGAGTAGTTAGAATAAAGTTCAATCATTTAGGTGTGAAATTATACATATTTAATTAAACAAAAATGTTTCTTGTTTGCTTTAAAGTAAATAAAGGCAAAAAAAAGAAAAAAAAAAATAATTCTTTCTTACTACTGTCATAGTAAAATCGGGTTTCTCGTTTAATTAAAGTCTTTCATTCTCTGCTATACAAAAAATAAAATAGAAAAGTTTTCTTTTACTTTGTTTTTATGTTACAAAAATAGTTTTCCATCATTTGTAAATAATATAATAAAAGGTGTTAATAAAATATTCATGCTTGTAATAATAAGGCTATTTAAAAAAAAAAGAAAAACTTACTTTTGCACAAAAATCATAGAAAACAAAAAAGTCTACTTGTTAAAAAATTAAAATTTTTAACACCTTATAACCGCGCGGCAAAACAAATATTGATTACATAGCAAAAATAGTTTATTTTATTTAAAATGTTTAGAGTGGAGAGAAAAACAAAACGAAAACAGAAAAACACATTAATCGTCTTGTTAAATTCTTTTTTTTTTGTTTTTTATAATTAATTTTTATATTTATATCACGTAGTATAATATACACATAGTCTCTGTCTTCGTATTATGACTTCCGTTCAATTGTGGTTTCTTCTTCTTATTATTATTATTGTTATTAATAAAAAAATAATAATAATATTTTATTTAGAAAAGCAAATATGGAATTTTGGGTAGGTGATTAAATTATTTAGCCTGGTAACAAAAACAATGAAAATTGTTTTTCCAAATTTTATTTTTATTCGTTGCATGTGACTACTTGTCATCAGTTTTGCTGATAATAACTAAATCCAACTATGGTGGTAATTTAATTAAACTGTAAAAGGGTACTCACTACACCAAAGTGAATTATTTTTTTTTTTTGTTAGGTATATCTCCGCCCTTTTTTTTTTTTTTTACGTTTCATTTCATTTCTTTTTTCTTTTCCATTTTGATTCATTGACGCGTGCCTTGAATTTTAAAAATTATTTATTTTTCCTTGGTATAACGTATTTTCTATAAATCATCCACTATTTCTATTGTCTTTTCTTATAAAATTAACCATCTAGACACTTTTTTTTTTTTGTTTTTGAATAAAAGCGTTAACTAAAAGTTTATAAAGGAAGCATAACGCTTCCAATCTAAAATCAAAAACTGCACCATTTACGGGTTTTTTTTTTTAATTATTACAACGCCATAAAGAACAAAATAGAATAGAAAAAAAAAAAGTTATTAATTAAACGTTAGGTGAGAGAGAGTCAACAAAAAATATAAAATTTTATTAATTTTTACTATAACCATTTTTGTGGTGTGTTTTAATGAAATAAATTACCGGATGGTAAATCGTTCTTTTTTTAAATATTCGAATAATTAAAAAACAGAAATGACGAAAAAGACGAAATGGCGTAAATGGTGATGGTTTCTGTTTTATTTATTTATTTTTTTTTTTTTCTTTCAAATTAACCACTAACTACACGTATGAATTACGTGCGTATAAATTATTTTTTTTTATTAAACAACTATTATCTACAATTTTATTATATTAAATAAATCGAATATCCAACTCCTCCCTATTTATTATAATAAACAAAAAAAAAAAACAAAAAAAAAAATTCTATTTTCATTTCTCCAGAAAAAGAAAAGAAACAGCAACAACAATTTTATTTTATTATATAATATTTAAATATGATTTTTTGTATTTTTAAGTTAAGAAATTTATTTAATATTTTATTAGTTTGTCGTCAACATTTAACAAGTTAACACCACCCAACAAATCATAGAAATACACAAAAAAAAAATATTTTTTTCTTGTTCTCTAAAGTGAATGTTGTTACACAAAAGTGAATAAATATAAATTAAAAAAAAAAAAAAACAGAAGAAGAAAATGTGCTAATTAAAAAAAAAATATATATATATATATATATAGAAGAGAAGAAGATGATAAATAAATAAATAAAGTGATTATTAAATGAATAAATAAATAAAATATATATATTTATTTATTTGTTCAATTAAATTTATAACACACAAAATGGCGATTCAACAATTTCAAACGTTTTTTGTTTTTAGAACAAACGCATGGAACAGAAAACAGGAGAAAAACACAAAAAGAAAAAGAAAACAATTATAGGAAAATTGGCAAGATGTCGGCATAGCTGAAAATAGATTATAAAATTCCGGCTATGCCACATCCAGTCAATTTGACCAGATAATTTTAACAACATTAAATTAGTGAATTAAATACATTTTATTTATTTGTTATTAATTAATTAATTATTTCTTTCTTACCTTTACCTTTACCTTATATATATTTTTATTTATATTTCATTTATATAACAAACCGTGTGGAATATTTAATACAAAAAATAATTGAAAAGAAAAACAATTAGACGCCATACGTCTGTTTCCTTATCGTTTACTTCGAAAAAAAAAAAAAAAAATCATCAGGTGAGTGTTAATTAACGTTTTTTATTTTATTTTTTTTTTTTTGTGTATTATTTAAGAAGAAGAAGAAGAAGAAGAAGAGAAGTTGAAGAGAAACACAAACACAAAATTTGTTAATTAAATTTATCACTATTTTTTTTTTCGGTTAAGATGGTATAAAACTAATGGAGAGAGAGAGGGAATTATGATGATCCCCATATAGATTTATATTTATAATACATTAACATGATTTTCTACTGTGTTGATTTATTTATTTGACTTACATTTAACTGTCTTGAATTAACCATGAATTTAAGTAACAAAAAATCGTAGCCAGACACTAGACAAACAGAATAATAATAAAAGAAACAAAAAAAAAATGTAAGAATAATTTCTTGGTAGACATTTTGATATAAAACAAAATGGCTAAAAAGAAAAAAACGGTTAAGGAATTTTTTTTTTATCAATAAATAAAAACGAAAAGAGACTGTTCCAAGAGAATT
This sequence comes from Ptychoptera albimana, assembly GCA_961205885.1. Classification (NCBI taxonomy): domain Eukaryota; kingdom Metazoa; phylum Arthropoda; class Insecta; order Diptera; family Ptychopteridae; genus Ptychoptera; species Ptychoptera albimana. The sequence goes on along the minus strand of OY540801.1, from coordinate 7,650,848 downwards.
TATTAATTTTTGCTATTTATTTAACAAGAAAAATAAATATAAATAAATAAAAAAAAACTATTATCTATTATTTATTACTGGAATTTCTATTTATTTAATTAATTAAAAAAAACAACGTAATGGTGCGTAATTATATTTATATATTTATTAAATCGTTTTTTTTTTTTTTTTTTGTTATCTACTTAATTAATTAATTTGTAAAAAAAAAAATTAAATATTTGGTTAAACCAGAATTAATTCTCCTTTTTACCATCTCACAACAATTTGTCTTTTTCTTTGTTTATAATTAAACTATCTAATTAACAATTAAACGAAATATATGTAAAAAAAAAAAAAAGTAATTAATTCAACTACTAATTAACTCCTAAACTAATTAATTAATTAATTAATCAATTAATTAATGTCATAATCTCTCTAATTATACTTTTATTATTTAATTCAAAAATTATTTATAATTAATTAACAAAGAAAATGTTATTGTTTTTTTTATTTATTTATTTATTTCAGCATATTTAATTTACTAACTAAATTCTAAAGTTTTACCTAACAAACTCTTGTATAAAATCATAAAAAATATAAACTTTAATTATTAACAAGAAAGAAAAAAATTATTTACAAAAAAATAGCTGTGTGTGTGTGTGTGTGATTTAAATAAATAAATAAATAAATTTTTTTTAGGAAAGAACAAATAATTATTATTTGAAAGTAACAAGAAATTATATAAAGACAAAAATAAAATTCATTCATTCCATCACGATTTCTTTAAATTGTTTTTTTTTTTTTTTTTTCGTTATATTGTCTTTAGTATTTAGATGGTACACAAAAAACGAAAAATGTATTCATAAAAGAAGAGCCACCAAAAATATTAACACATTAACATATTATGTCTTGTCTTGTTTTTAATAACATTCAATTGATAATTCAAGTCATGAAGTTTTTGTCTTTTTTGGCTTTTGTATGTGATTTATACAAAACTAAAGACACAAACAATAATAAAACGATACGATACCTGGTGTAATGTTTGATTTTTCTATATAATTCTTATTAAAAATTATTTAACTCGATTTTTTGTTTTTTTTTTTCTGTTAAAATTTATAACTTTGTATTGTGCTTGCCCAATATGAACATGCCGTCCAATCAGGAAATTTATTTACTAAACTATTTAACGCATCAGTTGTTTTATATTTTCCATGCATATAATGTCCATTTACCGATATATCGACTAGATACGGTTTCTTAATTATATTTATATCAATTATTTGATTTTTATAATCATCGGTAACCTAAAATTATATAAAAAAAAAAAATTAACTCCAAGTTAATAAATTAATTATTACGATGGGAAAATCAATCACCTTAAAATCTAAATAAAATATCCAATCAATCGGTTTATCACTGTAACTATAATAAACAAAATATGTATCACGATTATAGAATTTATTTGCTTTTAATGGAATTTTCTCATCGATACTCCATTTTATTAATTCCATATTTTCAATTGGTGATAACATTAGGCCTATATGATCGGGACCACTTATTGTAAAATTCATTCTAATTACATTTGTATCGATAAACATTTTATTATTTAATATAATTTTTGTACGTTTTGCATCTGATGGTAGATTTAATTTAGGACCTGGTATCCAATGGGTACGCCATATAAAATTCATAACCGGTAATAAATATGGCATACCACAATAAATTTCTTTACTACAATCAACTAAACTAGCTGCATTTAATTCTGGAACTAAAAAAATAATTCATTAGCCGTCCGTAAACAAAAATTCTTTTTCTCTTTTCATTATTTTATTACTTAAATTATGAACGGTTGTTGGACTATTTATATCCATATCTATAATCCAAAAGCCAGATTCACTATGTCGCACTTTAAACGATTCATCATAATAGGTACGCTCAAGGTGCTACAAAAACATAACGAGAATAAATTAATAAAATCGAATTTAATCCATAAAATAAAAATTCTTACAGAAATAAGGAAACGTTGTGGCGCCAATGCATTACTATTACCAGAATATGGGAAACCTAATGGTGTTAATAATATTAGGCCAACCGCTAAAAATGTAAGACCACCTGGTATACTGATTACTTGCTCAGGATTACGAGTCAACAATATTAATTGATTAGAAAAGCTGATAAAAAGGAAATAAAAATTAATTTTTTTTTTATTTGACTAAAAGAAATGAATGAAACAAACCTAAATAGTAAACCAAACATAACACATGTCATAACAGCGATAATAATTTCCGAGTTAAATGCACTACCAGAACGTCCCATAATTGGTATAAACATATAAATTGCACCTAAATCCAAATAAAAGGTTTGTATAAATGGTATTCCCATCATTATACAATGCAGCACAAGCCATTTCCAATCTAATAATTAAATATTTATTAACAAACACAGCCTAACAATCATAATTAGTTTATTATTGCATACCTCGATAATGTTTATAAATTGCTTGCTGCATTAAACTGCCAATCGATGAGAATAAAACCCATAATAACGCAATAAAGCCAGAACGCACCTTAAAATACATCGTAATTAATAAAACTAAAGTCCAAAGTATTTGTGATGAGTCGTAGTATATTTGGAAAAGTGTCCACACTGAAGATATTCGCTATAAAAAACCGAAAACTGTTTGATTAACAAACAAATCACAAAAACACGTAAAACAAAAAATCGTTACCTTCTTCTGTTGTTTACCATAATGATTTATGACCGCCATGGATACGCTTAGTATTGGTAAAACATAAAGGAAACAAATCCAAATCGGTTTTGCATACCATGACATGGTTCTCCCTAATATACTCAGTAGTATTGCAATTAAAATGCAAACTAATAATGATACAAACCATGCAACAATTTGTATTCCAGTGCTACGCAGTAATTCTTTGTAATACATTTGGGTTGTGGTACCATGTCGTCGTGCCCCCTTAGCATTACTTATCACAGAATATATGGACAGTATGACGGTTAATATATTTATAAAATATGCTAAATTCTCAGGCCATCGCACCACAAACGCTCCCAACATATCAAAGAATATTAAATTTGGTTCATTGTAGGTTTTTTCAATATCAGATAATTGATGTCCACTAGCAATACCACGTACTAAAGCTAATATATTATCACCGGTTCTTTGGAGGGAGCCTAATGGTATCTGATCAACAGCATCATGTTTTGTATGATAAACATAACCATTTGTATTCCATGCAAAATCAACACCAGACACCTCACCAAAATCACGAAATATACGAAAATCTGTTTCACCCGGTATTATACCACTTTGAAAAATCTCCTGTGCTAATGATGAAGCGTACGGATATGGCACTTCTTTTGAGTATGTCTAAAACACAAAATTATATTTTTATTTTATTTTTAATAATAATTTCAATTTATTACTTCTAATAGCCAAGGATTATTAGGACCAGCCTGAAATAATAATTCTCTACCACCAGCACCGCATGCTTCTAGATTTATAAACGCTTTCACTTCACTTGCCCATCTAATTCAATTAAAATTAAATATTTATTCATTAATAAAAATTGTATATTTTTTTTTTTTTGTTCATTTAAATTTAATTTATTATTCGTGTTTTACTTGTGCTGTGTTATAAAGCCGTGTGACCCCTGCATAATATTCTCTTCAGCTCCATTGAATAGAAATATAATATTATGTTTTACAATGTTATTTGTTTTCGTTAGAACACGTAACATTTCCAACATAACAACACATGCAGCACCATCATCGGATGCACCTAAAATAACAAAAAAATAAATTAAATTGTTTACGTATAGGAAGAAAGTAAAGGAAAAAAAACCATTACCTGGACTATCAGCAACCGTATCATAATGACAATTTATTAATAAACTATAATTTGAATTAATATCGGAACTAAGACGTACAACAACATTTTGTACATCATTATAAACATTAGTCATCCCATCTAAAAATGTTAATTGAAATGCACCGCTTGATTTTTGTACATCGACATCGATTTTATGGATTTTATTTGCATTATCAATAATCTTGTTGATTTCCTCTTTTAAAAAATTTACAGCCAACACTTCATTTTCGTGGCTGCCTGTAATTTAGATAGAGAAAATTTGTTTTTTTCTTTCTTATCAAACAGAGAAACAGAGATAAGGGATCAACTACATACCGGCAACTCTAGGACCAATTATTGTTAAATTCTTCAACATATTCATTGCACGTTCCGATATAAAACGTTTATTATATTTTATATTATTTAATTCATCACTAATTTTTAAGCCAGTCGGTAATTTTTTTTCTAATACAATAACCGCTATAAAAACGGTAAACATTAATGCGATAACGGCATAAATATGTGAATTTGGTGATGGTGCTGAGGATGATCTTTGTTGTTGACGATTACGATTATTTAAATTATTATATTCAATATCAGGATTATTATCATGTATACCAATTCGACTATTAGGACCATGAATACCACTTCGTTGTCTTACTGGTGCATTCTAATTAAAAAGAAATGAAAAAAGAGTTAAAAAAAAAAAAAACTTTTATTAACATAAAACAGCAAACAAATCATAAATCGCACATACACCAATCATTTTTCTTTCTATTATTTCAATTGGTTTGCACTAAAAAAAACACCAAAATCTCTAATTTAATTAAACAACAAAAATTTCATTAATTTTAATTATATAGAAAAAAAAAAAAAAAACTAATGCTATTTGCTCTACAAAAACGTTTTTTTTATTATTTTTTCATGACTTATGATAACACAACATAAAAGCATAAATAACACTCATATATACACACACACACACACACGATTATTTAATTTAATTTCTTTATTCTTATTCCTTAAAAAACAATTTTAAATTAATAATGACATTTGACAACGAAAACGAATTTAAAACTGGAAACCCAGTGCGAAAACGCAAATTGTGTTGTTTTTTTTTTATTTTCTTTTCTTTTCTAAACAAATACACAAAAAATTGATCAATAATAATAATAATAATTTATTTTTTATTTTATTAGATAAGATTGGGTAAGTACTGTGTAATAAACTTTCAAAAAAAAAAATTAACACAACCAAGATAATAAATAAAAAAAATAATATATAAGAAAAAGATGATGATGATGTAGAAACAACGAAAACAACAATTTTTTTTTTTAATTCTCTATTAAATGTGTTACACAATCATTTTATTTATTATTTATGATTAAAAATTGATTAAAGCGAGCATAATAAATAAATAAGAAAGATTTTTGATAATTAATTTATTGTAATGAGAACAAAATAAAACAGCATTAAGTAGTTGAATTTGAAAAATGTAAATAGATGAAAGAAAAAAAAAAACAATTTTTATTTTATTTATTAATAAATAAATAAATCATCATCGATCATCAAGTGTATTTTTGTATGTAAACATATGCTGATAACGATTCTTTGTAAATACACCAAAAATACGCAGATGTAACACATTGAAAAATAATAATTATTCTTTTAAAGCACAGTAGTTACAAGTTTCTAGTAACAAAGTTAAATACATAAAGCTGCATTTCAATTTCAATTTATGATAACCCATAGCTTATAAACTTTTTCCACGTTATCATTTTATTTTATTTTTTATTGCTTTATTTTTTTCCTGATAAAAACATTTTTTTTTTACCCTACAACACAAAAAAAAAATATATAAAAATTAAATAAAAAGTTAGGCAGGTGTATAAAGGCAGGTAGATTAGCATTAGGCTATCAATAGATTTTTTTTTTTTTATTATTATTATTTATTATCATTTATTTACCAAAAAATATTTATGGATTATAAGTAATAAATAAACTTACCGATTCTAATGGTATCGACATGATTAAATTTCTGTATTTTTACTTGGAAAAATATATTTCTTCTTAACTTCGGAATAAGTCAAATATTTTAAATATTAAACAAGAATAAATCATTCCAATATTATTATCATGTTCCTTATTAGTTATTTAATCGTTGTACAAAGAAATTTATTTATTTTTTTTTTTTATATTCTTCCCTTAATATTAGTTTAGGGATGATTATGATACTACTGCAGTATTTATAGCAACACCACAGACAACCAAAAACTAAACAACACACCGTATAATAAACTTTAATTAATAATACTATCACAGAAAAAGTGTAGCTCAAAAATAGAATATTTATAAATAAAAATTAGTAGCAAGGTCCAAAGTAAGATCTGGTGTATCAATAAAATTTCGTTGAAGTGTTATTAGAGGAAAGAAAAATTTTAAAAATCAAAAGAAAATTCGATGCTATTTTTTCACAGGCATTATAACATTGTATTTCGTTATCATTTTTATTATAATTATTAATCATTAAATAGATATCACAAAGCACTTATTATTCTATTAAAATAATTTACATATTTATTGTTTTATTTTATTATTACTTTATTTTATATTATAAGAAAAGAAAAGTTTTCCCTCTTATATAATAATTCGTGGAGAATTCATAGATTCATCCACTTGCCTAATTTATTACTAAAATATTGACAGTTGATCTAGTCAAAACAACTGCATAATAATAATAGTCAGATTTAAAAAACAAAAAAATAAATAAATAAAACAAAATTATTAGGCTTTGTTCTTTAATTTAACCGGAATAAAAAATTGATTATGGCTATAATTTCCCTTTGTGTTCATTTTATAATCTGTCAAAGTTCTGTCAGCTCTTTAATAAACAAAATATCAGGATGAGTTATAATAAAAGTAAAAATGATTTAGGATTGGATATTACGGATGATGAGGAGTTTGTTGAATTTTATTGTTCCACATTAGAAGGTAAATTAATCTCTAGCATATAAAATTAAATGCTTTAATAGTTATCGTTTTATCCAGATACCACATATGATGATGAAGAAATTGAACAAAATTACAATGATTTAAAGGACTTGGAATGTGAATGGGATAACGATGAATTAACTGATGAAGATCGTAAATTAAAGTAATATTTATATTTTATTACTTGTTTGTATATTATTTTAATTCAAAAATCGTTTATTTTAGAGAGCATTTGGATACTACTGATGATGTTGAATAGAAATATGATAATTCGTACACGCATTTTACAATACTTGCCACTCGAATTATCTAGATCAAGACGGTCCTGTTTTCCATAATAATTAAATGCAGCAGAGATTTGATTTTAATTTTGTTTATTAGTATAACATAATTAATAAAGAATTTTTTTTTTTTTTTTTTTTTAATAAAACCGAAACAAACAAAATATTTATATCAAACAAATTAATAAAAATTATTAAAAATATTAGTTTTCTTCTTCTTCTTCTTCTTCTCCTTCTTCTTCTAATTATTAACAGGGACTAGTATTTGAATACGATAATACTATAAAAAATAAAACTCTAGAGCTTGAGAAGAACATTTTTTGTGGCAAAATATATATTTAGAAAATAGAAAAAATTTGTGAAAGGGAATGGCACTACTTCTATAAAAAAAATGTTGTTTTTTGTGTTGAACTTTCTCATTGTGCTTTTTGCACTTTTTTTTTTTATTAACCTCTGGCAGTGGTATCTATATGGACTTCCCTACGTAAATGCGGTGGAAGCTCATGATATATTGATTCAGGAACATTATCTAGAAATATAAAAGCAAAATTATATTCATTCCCGCGAAAAGATTTGTTTTATTTTTATTTTATTTCATTACCGTTGCAACGATAAACCAAATCTGACCAAATAATCATCTCTTGTGAGAAACAGAAAACACCAAGTCGTCCACCCTTTAATGTGGAATCAAAAATATTTCCAGAATCAGCCACCATGTTTTTACCCTCAAAGATCCTTAAACGAATTAGTCCAATCTTTGGACGATGTAATAGTAACCAACGATATGCGGTACGTTCTTTCCATCCAGAGTTACGTGGATCCTTCCATAGTAATTTTACTTGATCCTTTGTATCACCAGTATGCCATAAACTGTTACGTAACATTTGACCGGGACCAGTAGCACTGTTCACTAATTTTAATTGTATTCCTGGATCTGCTGAGGCACGGAACGGTGTCGCTTGCCAATACGTTTGGATATTCTTTTTCCACATCACAGTATAGAATTTATGATTATCTTGGTAACTGAATATGAAACCAACATAATCGTCGTCAACTTCTGTATCAACAAAGAATGTTCCCTCGAAGTCAACACCGCCAAATGCATCATAACTGGAATTTTTACAAAAAAATTATTTGACAAAAAAAAAAGATATATGAAGAAGTCTGTTATTACCCAACAGCTAGACCAGGATCACTATTTTGCGTTTGTACAATTTCCGCTCCTTTGTTATAAATAACCCAATGGGGATCTATTTGTGAATCTCCCTCAGGATCTAATACAACTGTTTGATATGTTCGGAAATCAGTGGAGAATATTTTCGAATTATTTGGACAATTATCCAGATAATTGGGAATATTATCCTTGTCGAAATCATCTTCACAAATATCACCAATTCCATCGCCTAAAAACAAAATTAATATTCGTGATAAAGTAAAATATGGAAAACAAACCAAATTTGAGTATCTTACCATTGGCATCCATTTGGTCGGGATTTTTAACCAGCATGCAATTATCTTGAGAATTGATAATTCCATCATTATCAATATCATTATCACAGGCATCACCACGTCCATCATTATCTGTATCAAGCTGATCTGAATTCGCCACAGATGGGCAATTATCTCTGCTGTCTTGAATTCCATCACGATCACGATCAATATCGCTGTCACAGGCATCTCCCACCAAATCATTATCACCATCCGATTGATTTGGATTCGGAATGTAAGGACAATTATCACAAACATCGCCAATTCCATCATTATCACTATCCTTTTGATTTGAATTTGGAATCTTTGGACAGTTATCATAGTGATTCAGGACACCATCATTATCAATGTCATCGTCACAGGCATCACCAATACCATCCTTATCCGTGTCGTGTTGATCAGCATTTTGAACCGTTGGACAATTATCGCAAGCATCTCCCTGTTTATCACCACCATTTACTTCAGAATCAGCTTGGTCTGGATTATGAACAAGAGGACAATTATCGGGATCATTTAAAATTCCATCATTATCAGCATCTGGATCGCATGCATCACCAATGCCATCTCCATCAGCGTCTTCTTGTCCGGAATTCGGTACATGCGGGCAATTATCCTTTTTGCAACGAATATCTGAACATTTCAGATCATAATCTGGCCACCCATCTAAATCTACATCAGGACCACAGAAAAATCCATCACCAGCCCAACCTACGCGGCATTTACAGTTAAATTTATAACCACCGGCATGCTTGCATTCAGCATTTTTGTCACAGAATGTACCATCGGGACACATTCCTTTAACCGTAAAGCATCCATACGTGGAGTTTCGTACCATACCACGTTGACATGTGCAGTCATACGATCCCTGAAGAATAATAAATTTAAATAAGATTTACGTAAGAAAAAAAATTAAAAACTCACTTCTGTATTAACGCATCTTGAATTTTGTCCACATTGAGCTTCTCCGTTTGCGCATTCATCAACATCATCACATATCTGACGATGATATCCGTGCTCTAATGAACTTGCCTGATAGCCTGACGATAAATGTCCCGCAAAACCATGAGGACATGGTTCGCATCTAAATCCAGGTGATAAATTAATACATCTTGTCCTTGGATCGCATGGCTCATTTAAATCACACTAAATACAGCAAAAATTAAGCAAAATTAAATTAAATTTATTATTAGCAAATGCTAGGTGGGATGATAATAATAATAATAATAATAATTACCTCATCAATGTCATGACATCTGGTACCATTTCCTGTAAATCCGGGTGGACACGCACCACACCTATAATACGGATGTGCTTCCAAACGATGACATTGTACATCTGTGTATTTTAGTTTTGATTTTGTAAAAAAAAAAATTTTTTTATATTTTTTATTTGTGATGTGGTTTGGTTTGGTTTGGTTGTTGTTGTTTTTGTTGTTGATTTTGTGAAATGCGTGAGTGTTTGAAAAATGTTTTACAATTAAAATGACAAACAAGAAAGAAACGAAACATTTAATTAAAATAGAAAAAAACGTTTCTGCTGTTAAGATTTCTTTGATTTAGATTTGGATTTAATAATTTAACATCAGCCGGGTTATTTGTTATTATGCGGGTTTGTGTGTTTTTGTTATTTCTTGTTAGTCTTTTGTGTTGGCCGCAAAAGTTGTTTTATTTATTTATTAGAACGTTGATTTACTTTTAATATTATTGTTATTATATCACTAAAACAGTTTTATTTATTAAAAAGAATTTTTTTAAGTAGATAAATTTCGATAAAATTAGATTAACGTTGCATTGTAACCACTGTTGATCAGACCATCAACGGGACAACACAATTGTGAATTAAAATTAAATTTAAAGAAAAAAAAAATAATTAAAAGGTTTAATCATAATGTGATAAATTTTAATTAAACTTATTTATTTATTCATTCATAATAAATGTATAATGTGCTCAGCCAATTTAATTATAATTATTATAATTGAATAAAAAGAACAAAAAAAAAAATAAATTAAATCGTTTTGTCATAAATAGTATAAATGTGGGCGTAATTAATTTAATTTAATTTTTTTTTTTTTTCATAAGTAATTTGTATTTGAACAATTTTAATTAATGTTTTTCTACTAATAAAATAATGAAATCAGTAATAACAATAACAATAACAATAATAATAATAATAATAATAATAATAATAAAAATGTATAATTTAAGCATTATATAATAGCAAAAATAGAAGGTAACAAACAAGCAAACAAACAAGCAAACAAACAAACAAACAGAGAACATAAATTAATTGAAAGGAGAGAATTAGTATAAATGTGGGTTGATTAAACCGACAAAAAATAAATAAATAAATAAAAACATAAAGGTAAAATAAAATAAAGGTGAAAAAAACAATCAAACTGAGCAGAAAGTAAATAAAAAAAAGCAAAGACAACAAAAAAAAAAAAAAAAGTTTTTTATTTTTATTTTTATTTGTTTATCGTTTATTATAAAGAAAAGAATAAAAAAAAAATAAATCTAATTAATTAATCAAAAATAAAATTAAATTAAATTAACAAACTACATAAAAACATTAAATTATTTTTTTTTTTTATTTTTCTCTCTATAATTTTTAATTAATTGCAAATAATAATACAAAAAATGTTTTTTTTCTTTTTTTTCTTTATTTCTTTATTATTATTTTATTAATTAATTATTTTTAATTTTAATTAATTAATTATTTATTATAAAACAAAAAAAAAAAAAAAAAAAACAGAATAGATTTATTTATTTATAATTTAATATTTATTTATATTTTTTATATATGGTTTATGTTTGTAATAAATGTTTTTTTTTATGTAATTATGTTTAACAAAAAATAAAAAATAAATTAAAATTTATTTCGTCTGTCTCTGTTTTTACAGAAATTAATTTTTCTGAAGCTTTGTGTAATTAATTTACTTAGGGTTGGTTGGCAATTAAAAAAAGCTCAATATTCTGTTTAGTTATGTTTAAAACACTGAGTTTAATTAAACTTTGTTTACGAATATTAATAAACAAGCGGTTGAAGTACACTGAAAACTCTCTAGCTCGGAAAGTTTTCTTTCCAGAAAACTTTGTTATTAGGAAAATGAACAGATTACTGAATTATTTAATTGTTCCAGCGTTATTAATCACACATTTTGTAAGGCATTAACATTCCAATACATTTTTAGGTCACTTTACCATGAAATTCCTTCTTTAAGAAGTTTTTTTTTTTACAGAAATACATTTCAGAAGTTTCTCAAATATGAAAAAAAAATACTTTTCAATGTAATTTATGTTTTTAAAAAGAGAAAACAATTGAAAACCATCCGAAATAACCGATATTTTAGCATTGTGTTAATTAAAACAATTTTCAAGTAGGGAATCTACAAGATTTTTATAAAAAAAATTTCGTGAATTTAAATTAAATTAAAATAAAATAGTTTTAAACACATTTATTTACCAACCCTGATTACCTTAGTTGTTTAACTGATCATCTTGCAGTTGATGAATTATTTATGAGTGAATATTTTTCTTTATTTTCTAATTCAATTATTTATATAATTAATAAAAAACAAAACAAAAAAAAAAAATAATAATATTATTTATTTAATAAGCGTACATATTATTTATTTATTATTTTTTTTTTTTATTAGTTGCTGGTTTATTTTGTGTGTTCTTTGTGTGTCTGTGATATGATCTGTTATGTGCGAGATGAATAAATTAGATATTAGAAATATGATTATGAATTATGATGGATTTATTATAATTATTGTTAATAATAAAAAAAAAAAAGTATTATTATTTTTGTGTAGGTGTAAACATGTTTAGCTAGTTTATTATTATTATTATTATTATTATTTGCGACTACATTATTACTTTTTTTTATATTTGTTTTGCTTATTTATTTTAATCGTTTTTTATTTTGCTGTTTGCTTTGCTATTTTTCTGTGCTTGAGTAACAAGATTTGGTGTTTTAAACATGTATTCAAAAATGTAAATAATTATTTGTTGGCTGTTTTGTTTAGCCTAGAGGTGTTAAAAATTTTTTTTTTTATAATCAAACATCAAGGGAGATTGTAAGACGAAATCATTATTCTTCCGGTGTTATTAAATTCCGGGTTTCGATTAGAGAAAATAAATATTAATTAGAAGAAGAAAAAAAACACACACACTGCAACACAAGGTTGTTGATCACTGAATGCTAGGAAAAAATCTCTCGCACACACACACATAAAATTACTATAAGACGTAATTAATGTAGGCAAAAAAAAAAATATAGACACGCGTTTATCTACCCAAAATTGGTTGTAGGATAAATAAATTTCTGATATTATCTAGGCAAACAAAATAAATAAACATTTTAATTAAAAATGACATAATTAATTGGTAAATAAAAATTTATTACAAACATTTTTTTATATTTTTTTTTTTTGTCACTCTCCTAATATGGCAAAACTTTAAAAACTTTACAAAAGAAAATGTTCCTTCCTTAATTATAAAAATTTATTAATTAATTAATTAATAACAAAATAACGTATGAATATGGTAACAACAAGGTTTGCCTGGTTGCTAATATTCTGTTGTCAATTTAAATATTCAATACCAAAAAAAAATTACTTCAAACGTTTTATACATTTTATGCTTTATTGAATCATCATCGATTCTAATTAACTCATGTAAATTTTGATTGATTTAAATGATTTATTATTATTAAAAATAAATTATTTAATTAATTATAAACAAAAAAAAAAAAAAAAATTTTGTGCTCATTCAAGGTGATTAAAAAATAAAAGTAAAATAGTATGGGGAGTGTGCATAGCTTGTGTGGGTGTTTTTTTTCTTTCTTAAATATTAATTCGAGCACATTTACAGAGTCAAACCGAGTTTCATTTAGTTTAGAAATAAATTTAGAAGAGATGCTTTTTTTTCTTTTCTTTTTTTTTTTAATTATTATTTTATTAAATCTCACCGGATCCCTCAACATCATCCATATTAATAACACTGTCGTCATCTGTTAATTAGATGAAATTATTCTCAGCAAAAAAAAAAAAACAATTAAAAAAAGCAATAATAATGCGTCGTCGTTAGTTTTACACACACACACAAAAAAAAATTAATTAACGTATTTAAACCGACTATAAGGCGAGGTTTTTGCTTCTTTTTTTTTTAAATGAATTTTGTTATTATTTGTTTAATTTTTAAATCAAATTTCACCTTTATAGTGTTCACGCCTTAAATACAATAATTAATTAATTTAATAAAGCAAAAAAAAAAAAAAAAAATTTCTTTAATTAATTAATTCTGTTGTTAATTTTTATTGTTTTATATATATAGGTGTCTGTGTTTGTGTGTGGGGATGTGTGTAAAAAATAAATAATAAAAAAAATGTTATATACAAATAAAAATAAGAAAAAAGTTATATAAATTATATTTATTATTAATTAATTAAATCAGGGCTAGATGATAACGTTATTTGTAACGTATGTAATAATTATTAGCGTTATTTGTCATAATTACGTTATATTACGTTAATTAACGTTTGGAATATTTTTATAAGAACATAACATTCCATTAGAATATCACTTAAAAAGTAAATTTAAATTAAATTACAAACAGATATTAACACTTTAGAGTAACTACCACGAATCGTTTGTATTATTTAGGATGGTTAGTAACCACTCACTGCTGGAGTTGCGATAAATAATAGAATGCTGAGTGACACTCACCGCTGGTGTTCAGACAGTTTATCTTCTTCTTTTTTTTTTTATTAAGATTTTTAAGTAATATTCTTAACGTCATCGGTATGTAAAGTTATGTCCATTGTAGCAAACAGCACATTACCAGTAACGTAACGTAACGTAACGTAACGTAACGTAACGTTAATTAAATCATATAACGTAACAACACAATAACGCTACGATTTTTATTAATCGTTTTATTAGCCCTGATAACTATTATTATTATTATTATTACATAAAAGGGTAGGAAAATTAATTGATTTGCATTTTTTTTTTTTTTTTTTCATTTAATTTTTTAAATTTCATTCATTTCTCTTAAAAATTAAAAAAAAAAATTAATTTTATTAATGATTAGCTTCTGGCAAGATTAAGTTTGGTAAATTAAAAATTAATTATTAAGTACAAAAAAAAAGTTTATTTCTTTCATTTTTTTTAATTATATTAATAAAGGTGTCACGGGTAATGGTCGCGACAGGTAAAAAAAAAAAAAAAAAACTAATTAATTAACAAACTCTACACAATGCAACCATTTTTCTTTTTTTTTACTTTATTTCTGGTTTGCATTTTAGTTTCCACTATGGTGAAAAAATATTTTTATTTTTTTTTTTTGTTTAATTGTGTACAATGTATGGTTGTTTTCGCGTACCTTGTGCACATGGATGATCATCACAGGGATTGCGGTAAGAACATTGTTTGCCATCACCTTCATAGCCGGATGGACATGGACCGCATTGAGCACCTTCAACGGTATCGTAACATTGGACGCCACTACGTTTATTGGTTTTGATAAATTTTTGACAACAGAAAAGTTAAAAATAATTTTTGTTTTTTATTTTGGTGTTACTTACGAATAACAAGGTTTATCAGCGCATGTCACACCTGGTTTGCAATTGCGACCATCACCTACATAACCCCGTGGACAATGTGCGCAACGTAAACCAGATTCGGTGTCATAACATTGGACCCCTAGTAATTGACAAGAAGATAAAATTTATAAAACAAAAAACTTTTTTTTGTTTGTTTTTCAGAAATTTTTTTTATTACCTGGAAAGCATGGATTTGCATTAACACACGTTTCACGTGGCGGTGCTGTAGGTTGATTACATCCGGCACAGTTCTCGATCAGCTGTCTAAGATAAGCTATTTCTGTACGCTGTGTACCAATATCGTCGCGCAGCTGCTTTACTAATGCCATCAAATCTGATATCGCTTTAGCTAATGCATCTATAATTAAATTAAATGGAAAATAATTTATTTCTTTTTGTGATTTATGTGGTCGTTTTAACCTTTTTCTTTTCTTTTTCTTGTATAAATAAAATAGATAAGGCTTACCGTCACAGTCACCATGAATAACTGGAATATCACCACGACGATATATGTCATTTTTCTCCGATTCCGGCTGTTGACTCTGACGTTCACGATTATTACGTTCGCTACTATGATACCAATCCCGTATATCACGTTTCTTATTTTTATCAGCTTGACGTAATTTTGCCTTTTCCATTTCATCTAATTTTGCACCATCAATCGTTTCCTCATCACCGGTATACGATTTTTTATTACGCACCATTTTATCATTACCAAAGGATTTCTCCTTTAAATAGCGACGTGTTGCCTTTTTACCATTTCCTGACTTTTGACAATTTGTCCGTGATAAGGCACGTCCAATCGATGCATCAAATTGTAAAGGATATTTACGTTCACGAAACTAAGAATAATTTTATTCAAAAAATCTATGTTATTACGAAATTCACGAAGTTTATTTAAGAAATGTGCCACACATCCATCCACCCAATTAATTATTAATTTAAAAAATATAGAAACAAAAAAATTGTTTTTTTTCTGTTTTTTCTTTTTAGCGTTCATCAATTAAAGTTTTATTATGATTTTATTGTTGGACACTAAACTAAATAACATTTCGTCATATCGTTTCGTATATATATATATTTTTTTATTATTATTATTATTATTTCATCCACTTTTTTATGTTATTAATACTATGTCAACGTTTATTGTTTATTATTTTTCTATTTATCGTTGTGCTCAGTAGTTTGTATCTAACAAAAAATTTTAGTTTTTTTTTTTTATTAATTCATTTGGCCAATTTATGTTTTTTGTCTTGTAATCAACGTCAATTGATAGCGTTGAAAATAGTTTTATCGCCAAAAAAAAAAAAAAAAATGTATTTCAATTATTCATAATTTAAGTTAAGTTAAGTTAAGTTAAGTCAATATTATTCTCTATACAGATATATAATGAATTGTGTTTATTGTGATTAAAGTGAAAAGAAACAGAAAATCATAAAAAAATTAAGTGAGAACAACTAATGAAACATTTTTTATTAATCGTGATTAATTAAGTGTGTAGGTGTCAATGTTGTTGGCTTTTTTTTTTTTTTTAATGTAACAAAGCATAGTAATAGTAATAAAAAATATAAAATAAAACCATAACATAGCCAAACCCATAAAGTTTAAATCAGATTATAGTTTTTTATGCAAATTATCTAATTAAGAATTTTTGTGGTTGTTGTGATTTTTTTTTTTTAACTTACAAGTTTAACAATTGGCTCATCAACATCTTGTAATAATTTACTTAAATCAAGCTCAAGTTCCTGTTTACCAACTTCCTCACAATCAATAAATAACGTTAATGAGTTACGTTGGAATAAAAATGCTAATGAACGTATTGTTGTCGTACCATTTAACTGTTCAATATCAAAATTTTTTGATATTATTTTTGCATTTGTATTTATATCCAATGTTACTATAATTAAAAAAAAAAAAAAAAAGGATGTTTTAAATATAAATATAAATAAAATTTTTGTTTAGTTAATTAAAAAAACAAAAAAAAAAAAATCTTAAAAAACTCTATGCGCATGCGATTTTTACTTAATTTTTCATTATTCGCCATTTTGAGTTTTTTTTTTTTTTTGAATTTTTTTAGTATTTCCTTTACATTACAAAACTCACCTCGCTTATTACGTCGGTCGAGAAAGAATGAAAATTTATTTTTCGTTGTCGGGAAATCAATCATAAATAATGCCTCAATTGCTATTTGAAATTTACGGCGTGGCCTATAATAAACGAAAAAATATATTTATTAAGTAAAATTAATCAAAACTAAGTAAATATCGTGCTGTTTATTATTATTGTGCGTGGTTATGGTTATTCTAGATTTAATATTTTAATCTTAAAGACAAATTGGTATTATGTCAGTGTTGATTAAATGTGTTTATTTTCCATGTTAAAGGAATAATAACGTGGCTAACACGTCCGACAAGACCAAAGGTTAATATAAAAAAAAAAAATGTTTGTTATTATAAAAAATCCCCGACTTAAGTCTGTTAATTATGTAATTAACATGTTAACAACATCATTAGAAACGTTTTTGAGATTTATCAGGAAAGTTTTTTATTTTTTATGTTTTATTTTTATTTAATTAATTAATTAATTTTCTTGATTGATCTTTAATGAAAGATGAGACCAGACATTAAAATGCATTATGATTAAAATTAAATTATTAAAAGAAAAGAAATTTTTATTATTATTATGTTAATGTAATTGAGAAGGGGAATGAATATAATATGTTATTAAAATTCCAATACTGGCGCCAAATTAATTTCTAATTTTTCTTCATCGACTTTAACATAATTAAATAGACAGCGCACGCGGAACATATCATCTCTTATGTTTTTTTTTTTTCTTTATAACGAAATTATAAATAAATTTATTAATAAAAAAAATTCACAATTTTTCATAGTTTCAACAAGTTTGTTCATTTTTATTTTTTAATGGAAAAAATATGCTAAGTTACGTTAATTTAAGTTAAGTTTAATCATTAAGCTTAACACAAATTTGTTTTTTTTTTTTTTTTTTTTTTCTCTGTTTTATTTTCTTTATCGCTTTAATTAATTTATTGATTTTGCCTATTAGAAAATTTAATTCATGGTAGCAGCTACAAAAAAAAAAAAAAAAAAAATGTTTTTTTTTATGTATTCCGGAAATTAAATAAAAAAATGTTTTTTTTTTTCCAGCGAAGGTCACCAAAACGGTTATTTTATTTTTTTTAATGCGTTTGAAATTTAGAATCATTTTTTCTGTGTATGTTTGAGGAGAGATGTATACCACCCGCACAATTTACATAATAAATATTAATAATAACAATAAAAACTAATGTTTGGATTGTTGTTTTGGTAAATAATAAAAAAAAGGTGTGTAGTGTTGTAATTTGTTTTTTTTAACTTAAAAAATGATTTTTTTTTTTTTTTGTGTTAAAAAAGAGGAAAATAAAAAATTTCCAGAACTTTGTAATGTCATAGAGAGAGAATGATATTTCTATTGTGTGCTTATTATGTCTGCTGTTGTTTGTCTGTCATAATTTATTGTTATTTTACTGAACTCAAGAGGTTAAGGTATTTCGTTATTTTTATCAACCGTAAAAGAAAAAAAAAAAAAATAAAAAAGGTGTCGGAAAGTTGTTTATAGTTAAAAAAAAAAAATGAACATAGCATAATAACAATTCATAAAATCAATGATAAGAATGCGTTAATGTTATGAAATAAAAGTAACACAGAATTTGATTTTGTGTTTTTATTTATTTATTTATAAAACTATTATTAATAAAAAAAAAGAAATTAAATTGACAAATGTATCATTAAATACAGATCAAAAAAGATGTTGCGCTATTTAATTTATCATCAATAAATATGTTTGTGCAGCAAACAGATGAAAAGAGAAACATATCAAGCGAACAACAACACCAATAATAAAATAAGTGAATTGTATGTGTGTGTGTAACGGAATGGTATATTGAATTGGATAAAATTGATTGAAGTGTACACGAGACAAGACATTTATGCGTAGGTGGATTTTAGTTGATGGCGCGCCACATTTATAAATTCTTATAAAAAAAGAAAAAAATACAAAATATATATAAGTTGCTTTTTAACCACCGTTAACAGAGTGTTGAATTATTATTATTATTATTTAAATTCAATTATAAAGAAATGAAATGAAAAGAAAAGAAAAGAAAATTTTGTTATTAAATGAATTAATAAACACCCTCTAGCGTAGCAGACATTTATACACAATACACAATACATGCTGTTTCTTTATTTGTCTTTTAATATGTTTATATGTTTTAATTTTTTTTTTTTTTTTATTTATGTACAAACATAACAACATAAATGGAAAATAATAATTTTATAGATTTTTAATAAGAATACAAATAATTTTCTATTAACAAAAAATAATTTCAAACAGGATTTTAAACCGTATAGAACCGTCAGGAATGTGTCTGATCAAAATAACTGGAATTTTTTTTTTTTTTTATTTCTACTCTACTATTTTCAAAAAATATCACTTAAACTATTTTACTTATTTACTTTATTCAAAGTCACTTTGTTTAATTAGTTTTTTGTGCGTTTGCTTTGCTTTGCTTTACTTTGCTTTACTTTATTATTTTACAATCACATAATATGGATATTTCAAGAATAACTGGAGCTATTTTAACATAAATTGCATTATTTGTGAGAGAATATGAAAAATTATATTTAACAGTAGTAAAATTTATGCTGTAGGCAACATAAAATATTATATAGGACCGAACTCATATAGCAATCTGTCATTTTTCGCATAAAAATTATTTTATATTACATTAGAAATACATAAATCGGGTTATTCTCGTATGCAATTTTCAAGCAATCACATAGAGAAGAAAATAAATTTAAATAAAAAAAAAAAAACAGAAAACAATAACTTCGTTAAATTTCAATTATTATTCATGATTTTGATTGCAGAAAAATGTTATTACAAAAAATAAAAAAAATGAAAAAAAAAAACATAACAGACATGCCTTCAAGGTAACAAATATTACATTTCTTATTTATCATAATTATGAATTGAATCTTAAAGGCATTAGTCATTACTTGTGTTTTGCTGTTTCTTCATTTCTTTACGATTGGTGATTTATAATCGCTTTGATTTTTTATGAAATCATTACGTAAATAAATGTCCAAATATGAAACGGTTTAAAACCCTGAATATAAAACCATTTTGTCTTTTCTTTATTATTATTGCTGCTCATTTTTTACACAAGTAAACAGTTCTGGTTTTTTCTTTATTTTATTAATAAAATATTTACATTTCGATTCATTCATCTATCTATCATATTATAACCGCAAAATATTATTTAGTTTATATTTCTGTCTTTCTATTATTTATTTTTGCAATAAAACAAACATTTTATTGACGCTAATTCCGCTGCTGGCTAATCCCAATAACTATAATTTAATATTTTATTTCTTTTGCTTAAATAATTATTTTACCTTAATAAATCGTTTTTATTTATTTTTTTTTTTCTATTAAAACTCACCTAATATGCCGCAAAGATATGGTAAAATCATCTTTAATATATTGTTCCAATTCGGTTGACGCCACTGAAACAGAAACAGAACAAAAAAAAAAAAAAAAAAAATTTATTAAAATAATTAAGAAACAAACATGAAAAATCACTAACGCCTACAGTTATTATTATTTTAATTACATAAATAATAATAATAATAATAATTTTGTTTTTTAACTTACCCGGATCCAACGACAACGTTTTTCCAATGTCAATCAATGTGAACAAGAACACCATTAACGCTAGTGTTATTGTTGGAATTTTCTGTACCAACATCATGGTTATTGATTCCTTTGTTTGTTTTCGTCTTTTTGTTTTTTTTTTTTTGTTTAATTACTTTGACAGTTATCGGTTATTTATGATAATTTCCTGCAAAATTATCTAGAAAATATAAATAAAAATAAAATAAAATGTTTGTTTATTATTATTACGTTATAACGTTTAGTAAAACATAATTTATTGTAATGTTATGCAATTAAACTATTCATTAATAAATTTTCATTAAAAATATTTGAAATTTCTGCTATTTAAAACAGAAAAAACAAACGAAACCGTATGGAAAGAACCCCAAAAAATTTAAATAAAATAAAATGGCGTTTTGCTTCTTTTTCAAGAAAAGACTAAGCAACAAACTTTATGATTTAATAAGAGTAATAAAAAAAAAGAAAAAACACTAAACAATAATTAAATTAAGTAACAATATGTCGAATTGATAAATAAATATTTATTTTAATGTTTTTAATGTATCTTAAAATTTTGTTTTTAAAGGTTAATAAAAAAAAATTTAAAAAAAGGCATAAAATAAGAGAAAGAAAACAAAATCAACACTTAAGTTATAAATTATATTTAATTATGATTATCTTAAAAGAAAAATAATGAAGAAAAAGAGACACACAAGTTTGGATAGCGAGAAATTAAATAAAAAATGCGAAAGGCATTTAATTGACATGGTAGAAAAAAATAAACAAACAAACAAACAAAGTAAATGATGTGATAAATAATTGAAAGAATAACCAAATGGATAAAAAGTATAAAGATTAAGCTTAATAGCGATATAACTTTAGCTCACTGGTTACAAAGTCTAGACAATTTATATTTTATTTTCATGTCGATGTAAAACTTTGTTGACATTTTTTTTTTTTTGCTTCTCTCTTTTCGTTTAATTAGACTTTTTTATTTACTTAATTAGTTAATAATTAAAAAAAAAAAAAAAAAACAATCTGTTTGCATTACGTTACGTAATCACAACACCTTTTCAGTTAATAAAATAACAATTAAAATTAAATAAACAAAAGTAAGTGATGCTAGTGTTATTTTAATTAATCGTCTAACATATAACAAATTTTTTATTCATAATTATAATTATTCTAATATCTATATACATGTCTACTGTTTGTTTGTTTGTGTATTAATGTTAGTAATGGTAGTAATAAAAAAACATAAAACACGTGCTTCTGGATGCTGCTACTACTTAAAATCGTAAAGCAATTAAAATAAAAACAATTAATAAAAATCATAAAAAATAAAAAAAAAAAAATACACACAGCCACCATCAATAGTTTTTTATTGCTATACTTTGTAACAAAAAAAAAAAAAAAAAACTTAAAATTTTCTTAATCTTGATCTTTAAGTTCATTGAACAAATAAAGATTTGGAAGAAAAGAAAAAAAAAGAAAAAAAAAAGCACAACTTTGGTGGCTTTTTATTTTTTTAGAAATCAAGTTTGCATTGCGTAGTTGTGAGAAGAAAAAAAACATTTTTGCCCCGATTATGTGGATGTGAAACACGGAGTATCATGTTTACAAGCAAATTTAAGGAGTCTTTCCAAGTGTGAAATTAGCAAAACGATCATTGAAAGTAAAAAAAAAAAGGTAGGAAATTAGATTTTGAAGGGTTTTAGCAATTTTTCAAGTGTCTGAAATACTCAGAAGTATTTAAATCAGAACATTCTTACAGAAATGTTGCGTGTTTAGTGTGATAAATTAAAAAAAATATATATAGCTTCGTTGTAGGCTGTTATACAAATACGAAAATGCCATAATTTCAACTCCTCACTAATTAAAATCCATCAAGAATCTTATTTTTAAACACTTAGAAAAACACGCACGGTTTTATCATTAAATCTACCCAAATACCCTTTCTGTATTTACAGATCAAAATCAAAGTTTTTTCTAACACAATATAAAAATCCTAGACATAATCTTGACAAATGTCTAATGTGTACAAAAATTATGTAAATTATATTGTGGGCAATCGACAAGAAAAAAAAAAACCAAAATAAGGTAACAACCGAATAATAACCAAACATAGATAAAAATTCCATAATAAAATTTCACTTTTTAACCAAAGTTTTGCTTAATTAAAATACCTGAAAACAAGAAAAAAAAAATAATAATAATAATAAATAATAAGACTTAAATAAATAAGAAGCTTAAATAACAAAAAAAATAATAAAGAAGCAGCAGCAGCAACAAGTAAGGTAAAAAAAAAAGAGTTTTTTTTTTTCTCAAGTAAATAAATAAAGAAATCATAAAGTTGGTAACGTCTTCTAACAGTAAAACAATAAAAAATAATAAATAAATAAATAACAGAAGATAAAGACTAAGCCTAAGACTAAACTATTAAACAAGAAAAGAAAAGAAAAAAAAAAATCTCCATTAAAAACACCCGGCACAGTAAAACACATCAATTAATTTAGATAAAAAAAAAAAAAAAAATATATTTTTCATCACGCATTTATATATTTGGATAGCAAAACATAATTTAAATATTCGTCACATCATCATTATCATTTATTTATATATAAAAAAAAAATAAAAAAAAATTGATGACTTTTGCTTCTTTAATTTTTATTAATGTTTCTTTTATCATTCATGATGATGCTGCTACTATTAGAAACTACCAACGTTCTAACTTCTTGTCTACTTTGCTACGCGCTTCTTTTTATTTTATTTTCTTTAACAGAAAATACCATACGGAACGCACACATCGTAACGTGACTGATAAAACATTTAATTAATTTATTACTTTTTAATAAATGTTAACGCATCCTAATGTCTTTCGTAATATTTTTTTTTTATTTTATTATAATTAATGCACCAGCAGCAGCAGCAGTAGTAGCATCACCATCTAAACATAATTCTGCATTTCTTTCCCTATATTCACTTCATTACACAGGATGACCTACATTTATTATAAATTTAGATTACAAATCATTACCATCGTTAATTTTTATTTTTATTTTTTCTGTAGGCATTGTAGGCGCTTCTGTTTTTTTTTTTTTTTTTTTTTTTTTTTTTGACTAGAAACTTGTGGATTAAAAATTTAATCCCACACGATATGCCATACACTAGCCAATGTTAATTTTTTTTTTTTTTTTTAAATAATAATAAACTAAGAAAAATTATCTCCAATTGACAAATAGCACACAATAAATTATCAAAGAGTAACAAAATTAAAGAAAAAAAAAAAATCATCATCATCTGATTAAGTGTGAAATAAATAAATAAATAAAAAAATTTTGTTTTCATTTTCGATGCGTTTCCACACGTGACATAACCATCGTTCTAAATTTATTTATTTATTTTTTTTTTTTTTTTGTCAATCGAATAGAAATTTCACAATAGACACACACACACACACACACACACACACACACACACACACACACACACACACACACACACACACAGAAAACATTTTTTATTTTTTAAACGACATTTTGGCACAAATTGTTTTTTGTTTTTTAATTCAAAATGAAAGAAATTTTGTTTTTGAGAAATCTACAGAAATTTACAAATAGATAGAAAAACTTTTGAATACCAGGAGGAGAAATTTTTCTTTTTTTGATTATTTTGTATTTTGTAAGTAGTTAACATAACCGATAAACACTTGTAAAGTAGATTCAGAAGTTTGTTGTTTTATCTTATTGTTAGTTATTTACAGGGCCGTAGATGTTGTTTTAGTGTCTAGATGTGGAACACATTTGGGGGATAGATGTTTTATCGAATAGACGTTTAATTTAAATTTATAAACAATGCAAATTGTGTTAGAGTGACTTAACTTTGTTTAACCACATACATTTCTATTACTTTGATTCCTGAAATTATTTTTGATGGTGGGACAGACATTTTTAGCTTCTATTGAAAGATTCCTTTTTTGGCTACTATCGTCTTACTATCCTATTGTTATCCTATTACTATCCTGTTACTATCCTATTACTATCCTGTTACTATCCTATTACTATCCTATTACTATCCTATTAAACACCTTTAAAAGCCAAAATAAAATAAACTTAGTGCCTAATCACTTCAACCAATCTATTACCCATCGGCTCTGATTACATTTTTTTTTTTCCTTCTTTTCTTCGTTATTTTTCAAACATCTTCATAATAACCCATCAAGTGGTTTTCGTTAACATCTCATTTTTTTATTATTTTTTGTTTGATATTTTTTTCATTTTTTTCTTTACTGAACAACAAGTGGATATAAATAATAAATATTTAACAAAATAAATAAATAATGAGACAAATAATTTGTGTGTGTTTTTTTTTTTTTTTTTTTTATTTATTATTTATTATTATTAAATTATATAAGAAATTTTTATTTAAATATTTATTTATCTCTGTTTGTAGATAGATATTTTATATAGAAATCTATCTAGATTTTGACAATCAACAAACAACCACTAAAAAAAAAAAAACAGAGAGAAGTAGAAAATTGGTAGAAAAAATATTTTTCTGTTTAATTGTTTAAGGTGAATTTTCCCACGCATCGTTATGTTTTAATTTTATTTATTATAATAATAATAATAATAATAATAATAATAATTGATCACCTTCAATTACTTTTATTTTATTTTTTTTTTTTTTTTTTGGTTGACAATTTGTTGCTTAAAACAGAAACAAGTTGTTACAGAAAATCAACCAAGGTTATTAAATTCTGATTTAATTTTGCTTAGTGGGTAATACATTATTTTTAGTGAAAGAATTTTATTTTCTGTTTATAAACATATTAGGTAATAATAATAAATAATATTTATACATATATGTTTGTGGGGATTTGTATTAAATTCATTAGTGCAACAGCGAAACAGTTGGATATATTTTTGTTCAAAGTAAAATATTCCGAAATGAATGGCAACAGAGGAATAATAATAATAAGAAGCTCGCTCTACGGATCGCAAAATAAATGCGAAAAATAAAAGGTGAAATAAATTATTGCATAATTGTTTGTCGTCTTCGTCTGAATATTTTTACTAATTTTTTTATTATACAAAAGAATACAATAAAAATTCCACTAAAAAAAAAAAAGATTCGAGAAATAAATCGATAAATAAATCGATATATATATATAAACCAATAAATGTCATTAAAATTAATATAACCAATGGATTATAAACGTTAATAATAATTACAAATAAATATTAAATCCAACGATTGATAACGATAATAAACAGAAACAAGTGGATAAACATCAGGTGAGTACATTTTAAAATCAGTGAAATATCAAGGTAGCGAATATATTGAAGCGTGAATTAATGAAATAAAAAAAAAAAAAAACTTTGATTTTACATTAAAGATCATCAAAGATTAACAAGGGAGACTTAGAGGTAATAAATGTAATAACAACGTAACGTCGTCAACGTTTTATTATCATTATAATTATTCATTTTAATACAAGAATAGTATTTGTCTGTCAAACATATGTGTGTGTGTGTATGCTTTAAAAAAAAAAAAAATAATAATTGTTTTGTTGCAACCACTGTGTAATTTTCACTTGCAAAATTTATACAAAATATAATTCGATGAATAAATGCTTCAGGGCAATTACTGCATAGCGGATGAGTATGGATGGAACAAGACCAAGTTTTTATAATTTTTTCTTTTTTTGTTATTTCTTCTTACAACAGCAACTTGAACTGTTGTAAACAACAAAAGAAAATACCGCAAGGAATTTCATTATAACACCCCTAGAAAAAATCCTTTTTTTTTTTTTTTTTTGTTTATATTAAATTTCACCTTTATTTTATCACGTTTCAAAACCGTTTTTAAACCTTGTTATAAATAATTAATTGTGTTTTTTCGTTCTTTTAACGTGTTTGATGAGTTTTCTGTCGCTTCAAGACCATCGCAAAATATTTTCTCCATATTTATTCACTTTATTTATGATTTTTTCATGATTTTCTTATTGATTTGTTACAGTTTTAATGTGTGTGGATGCCCATTGGCAACATAATTCGAAGAAAACTTCTTCAAAAGTAATAAAACTTTAATAAAAAGAAGAAAAAAAAGTGTTAGGAAACAAAACTGTCAATGTTCATCAATTAAACGCGTTACATAAATACAAAAAATAAATAAATAAATAAATATTTTATTGACATATTTTGTAAAGACATTTATCGTTTTGTCTGGTTTATTACTATTTAAATTTCACAAAAAAAAAATATAAACATTAAAATTATAACGATAAATCATTAAACATTTTTTCTACCTATATCAGAAATATTAATTGTTGTAATCTTAACCCGCGGTTACACAGTTTCGTTATATTCCTTAACTTGCTTCTAATTAAATCTTTTTTTTTTTTACTTTTACATAATTTCTACACAGTTCTGTTCCATTTATTATGGTTTTATATATTAAAAACGAGCATAAATAATGTATTAAAAAAAAAAAAAGAAGCAAAATAAACTCACCCAGACATTTGATAACCAATTCAATTGACTTGTCTTTCTATATACGTTTTGTGTTGTGTTTTTTCTCTTATCTTTTCCTTATTTCTGTTTTAAATTTTATAATTAAAAAATCCTTGTCACGTACTGTGTAATTCACCGTTTTTTTATATTTTTATTTTACTTGTCTTTTAAATTCTTCTTCAATTAATTAGAAATTTCACAGTAATAATAAACTGATTACACAACGACATTTTATGCCATTTTTATTATCGAAATTTAAAATTTAATCCAAATTGAAACTAAACAATAATTTATAAGGAAATCACATATTAAATAATAAAAAAAAAAAAAAAACCAAATAAAATGTGTGTGTGAAGAAATATATAAATAATCACAGATCAAAATTGGCCACACGATACACCTACAAACAGTGTGTGTGATTGAATTAAAATTTTTTTTTTTTCTTTTCAAGCTTTAACACACTGTCGTCTACCGTTCGGTTTGAATAACAAAGTTGCACTAAATTAAAATCACACACACCTTATTTATGATATGAGATGATGTGATCTGAGGCGAGATGAGGAGATGGTTTGAATTTCTTTATTTATAAAAACAGAAAAAAAAATTTTTTTTTTTCAATTTTCATCCAAGAAAATATCTCAACTGTTTTGTTTTTTTTTTTTTGGTTAAAAGAGAAGTAGGAGAAAGATCTCTTCAGTGTCTTTACTTTACTTAAGTTTTCACTAATTTCTACTGATCTTTTTAAACTGACTTTGCTAACTGAATTGATTTCAACGCTTTTATTATTTTTTTTTTTTTCTTTTCCTTTACTTTAGTCGCATATTATAACCAACCACTACCACTTTTATTTTTTATATAATTAATTTTCGTTATATTACATTGAAAAATTGAATTTGTTTTATAACTTCTGGTGTTAATAATTTTGGTATGAATCAAATGAAATTCTTTAGAAAAAAAAAAAAAAAAAAAAAAATGATGCTAAACTATGATGACTAAACCTTTAAACGTTCCGTTTAGAAACGTTAATAACGATAGAAGAAGATGAAGATGAAAAAAAAACCTTTATAAAAATTAACCAACAGAGATTTTAAAGATTTTTTTTTCTTTTCTTTTTATTTTAACTTAGCTTAGCTTAGGCTTTTCTTAAGATTCATTTTTATTTTATTTTTTGGTTGATTATTTAAGATAAATAAATAACTAAATAAAATAAGGTGGGGAAATAAAGAAAAAAAAAAATAATAATTTATTTATTAGTTATACAGAAATGAAAAACCCACACACATCAAGTTTAAGTTTTTTTTTTTTTTTTCTTCTTGAAAAACCGAACCGAACGAACAAAACTTGTAGGAAAAAAAAAATTTTTTTTTTTTTTTATTTTTCGTAATAATAATAAAAAAAAAAAAAAAAAAAAGCAGCGCCACACAGCTTTGTGATTACCACAAAACGTAAAAAAAAAACGCAAGATAAAAACCGTGTGTGCGTGTGTGTGCGTTTTTAAAATTTTTTTTTTTTAGCAAGCAATCAGCAAAGTAAAGGCATAACAAGCATAAAGTGATTTAATGAAATCGCACTTAACGAATAAATTGGTTGACAAGACATTCAACAGCAATTTAGTGACAAGAAATAAATAAATGTCGCAGCACAATGAAAATACTCCCTAGAAGACTTGTCCACCATTTACATTAATTATTATTCAACTAATGCGATGATAAACTGTAAAGAATTTTCCTGAAAAAAACAAAAAAAAAAAACAACCAAAGAATTCTCTGATTTTTTTTTTTTTTTGTCATTTTTGTGACCTAGAAAGATGTGTTAACGAAATAATAATAATAAAAAAAAATCAAATCAACTAATTTAAGGAGAAAATTATTTCGAAACAAACGGATTCCCTTTAATTACGTCAAAACACTATCCTATAATTTAGATAAAACATTTTTTTTTTTTTTTTTTTTGTGACTCCTTCTCAAATTACAAAATGTAATAAAAAAAAGAATGAAAAAAAAAATTGTGTGCGAGATGAGAAATGAGGTTCTGTTTGGTAAAAAAAAAAAAATAATTAAATTCTGCCTTTGATGTCAACAGATTGTCAACAAGCATAATAATAATGAAGTAATGTAATAAAAATACGCGGAAGTTACCATGGAAATTAAGACACAAATAAAGCAAAAAAAAAAAAATTAAGACGAAATACCAAAAAAAAAATTGATGCAACAAAACAGAACAGAGCTGGGTTATTTGGGAAGTTTTGAATAAAAATATAATATTTTCTTTTTTTTTTCTTTTTTTTGTGTGTCTGAAGATTCAACAAAACCACGGATTTTTTCGTTTTTAATAAACAAAATGAAATGAAATGAAATTAAAATTTATAAGCAACCAGCATACAACAGCAATAGCAACAGCAACAACAGTAACAGCAGCAGCAGCAGCAATACCACATCACAATATTAGAGTCACCACATATAACAAAAGCAAAAGGCAGCAATGCATGCAAAGGAGAGAAAAATAATAATAAAAAAAAAAACAGAAAATGTTAAAAACAAGCCCGCCTACATGAAAAAACGTAAAAAAAATAATTTTTTATTTTTTTTATTTTATAATCTTCAATAATAAAACCAACAGCACCAGGCAAAACAAGCTAATATATAAGTGAAACAAACCAACAACTTTGAATAAAAATGATACAACAAGGCAGCTAAATAATAAAAAATTTCAAAGACATATCAGTTCAGTTAAAAAAAAAAAAAAAACAAAAAAAACAAACGATGATAAAAACGTAAGAAGAAAAAACTAAAGATAAAAGCATGACTTAAAAGAAAAAGAGAGTAAAAAAATAAACGGAGATAGATTTTATTAATCACAAAATAATAAATTCAATTATTTTACGATTTTTGTTAAATAAATAATAATTTTATTAATCAAAAAATTGATCTACATCAGTATCGCATTCGGAGGTATCAACAATGTCACTTAAAATCCCCCGTGCACGCCATTAACC
The DNA here is from genome assembly GCA_961205885.1 of Ptychoptera albimana. Lineage (NCBI taxonomy): Eukaryota > Metazoa > Arthropoda > Insecta > Diptera > Ptychopteridae > Ptychoptera > Ptychoptera albimana. The sequence goes on along the minus strand of OY540801.1, from coordinate 7,620,406 downwards.
GCATGTATTATGCACTTACATCACGAGTTAACTGATTAACTAAACAATTAACAGTTGATTTGCTTACTTCCACCATTTAACATTAAAAAAATTCCGCGATTCTATTAAATCTTTCGATTAAAATCCATGATAAAAATCACTGTGCACTGTGACACATTTCCGAATTTAATTGGACGAATTGTCTTGTTTTGGAGAGGTTTTTGTTTTTTGTGTTTTTTTTCCCCTTTTGATTAAAAAACAAAAAAAAACATTTGTTGATAAAAATCTAATAATCGCTGTCATGTGTTTGTCTCCCCGTATCATTAACCTGATTTTTTATTTTTTATTATAGATCTAATCTGGAATATTTTAATTCTTTTTTCTTTTTTGTTTTTATCATTAAATCTCTTTTAAATACGTCACTGTGGTAACAAAAGCATAATTTATACAGTTTAAATGGCTACCGGTTTAAGTTTTATAACTTTTTAACCCCTAATTACATTACTGTGTTTGTATAACAAAAAAAAACTTAATAATTTTAATCTTAAGTCATATTTATCTTTATAAAAGCATTAAGCACAAACGCACACAAAAAAAAAAAAAAATTGTTCTTATTTACGTTTTAATCTGCTGATTTCTATTCGTTTCGTTTATTCATCAAATAAAAACTTAGATGAGGCTAATGTATAAAAATTGTATTTCCCATTAAACTAAGCGACATATTTAACTACTTACTTTAAGCGTATTAATTTTCTAAGAACATAATCGGTTAAAGTTTTTTACTTAACAAAAGTCTGACATTGCTTCAAAAAAAAAAAAAAAAATTCATGAAAAATTAAGAAATAAAATTATTCGTACCTTCGAATCAAAGCTTTAGAAGCTTTCAACTTCCCACGTTAATTAAAAAAAAAAAGAAAGATATTTCCCATTAATTAATATTTCACGAAACCTTTACGTTTTTTTCATTGTTTCTATTTTTAATAAACAAAATTAAATAAAATTTTGTAGCAAAAATGATTTGAATGCTAGTGAAACTTTCTTTGAAATGAAACTTTTTTTTTTTTTTTTTTTTTTTTTTTTTTGCGGCCGCCCACCTACAACAAAACAAGAAAATAAAAGAAAAATTTTAATTCATTATTTTTATATTTTTAAAAGCACATAAATTGCCTTCTAATCTTTTTCACCTCTAATGTTTTCTTCGTGTCTCGGTAATATGTAGAAAAAATTATTATTTTTTTTTTTGTGGCGCTTATTATACCATTTTTTTTTCTTTTGTTTCTCTCACCAAAGTAAACATAGCTTAAGTCATCATAATATTTATTAATACAGATATTATTTAAGCCAATCATATTGTCTTTCTTGAAGTTTTTCTTTAAGAACAAAAAAAAAAAAACAATCAACCTTTTTCGTATTTGGCACGCGAACTGTTAAAACAATTTTCGTTTTATATTTATTTGTGTGTTGTTTTCTTTTTTTTTTTTTAACTTAACTTAACTTAAGTTAAGTTACTTAACGCACAGAGAAATATTTGTCCATGTAATGTAAGAAAACAGCGAAGTTTATTTTTTTTTTTATTGAGACAATTAGTATCGAAAAATACCTAAAAAGAAACTTTCTTATCATTAAAGTATTGCTAAGTTTGGACTTATTTACGACTTGTTATGGCTAATGAGTTGTTTTTTCTTTTTTTTTTAAATACTTAACAGTAACAACCACTTGTTTACTGTGTTATTGCCACCAAATGGTAGATGTATGTTTTAATATTTTTATTTTTATTCCACCTTCTAATTATATTAATAAAAAATATGATTAGCAGTATTATGTGAAAAATATTTATAAATATTATTATCATTAAATTTCATTACAATCTTTTTATCTAATTTATTATTATTATTATTATTATTATTATTATTATTATTATCATTTATAATCTGATTCTTGTTTTAATATATAAATAATTGTCATAAATAAAGAGAGAAAATTAATTTTTATTAAAACCAAAACATCTATCGACAACAATTCAATAAAAATAATTTTTATTATAGTAAAAAAAAAATTATTACAACTTTTTATATAATTAAAATAAAACACAAAACGAAGTATATATACTGTGTTGTTATAATAAATTAATTATTATTATTATTATTTTTTCTTTTTAATTAGTATTATTAGGATTATAATTTGTGTCTACTAAAACCGAAACGGTTTTAGCATCATGTTTAATATTACATGAAAAAAACGTTTGTATAATAAATATTCACTCTGTTTTGTTAAACATAAAGCATAAAAACATAAAACATATCTATAATGGTTTAGATATATATATATATATATATTTAAAATTTTAATTAAATTAAATTAAATCATTTTGTATTAAAACGTAAAGAAAACGACAAAAATGTTTAGAAATTATTTCTTCTAAGTTTATCTCTAATGAAAACAATAAAAACTAACGATGACGACAAGATAGAAAGACCACCTGTGAAGGACCAAATAAATAAATAAATAAACAAACAGACAAACAACAATTATAATAAATAAAATTAAATAAATTTAATAAGAGAACGAAGGAAAGTAAATCGTGTCACATAATTTATTTGTTTATTCTTAGCACGAGAGATACACATAATTCACGTTTTTATAAAATATTTTAAATGTTATGTCTTAACTTAAACTTAAACTTAACTTAACTTAATTTACTTAACTTTACATTAGATTCTGTTATTTGTGGAAATTATAAAAAAAGAAAGAAAGGCAAAATACCAACAAGATGTGACGAAAAGTCTCTTAATAAAATAAAAAAAAAAAAAAATAGAAACGGAAAGAAATTTGCTTTTTTATTTAATTACGTTAAAACGTTAAGTGAACGAAAGATGACTCATTTATTTTGGTACAAAATGATGTAATGCGTAGAATCGCATTTCGTTTATCATCAGCAGTATCGCCTAATGGTTTAATAAAACAAAACAATAAAAAAAATATTTTTTTTTTCAATTCACGATGCAACTGCAACTACATCGAGTGCGGCTTCGTATAATTTATTACGTAGACACCTAGACACAAAGTAAAATACAAAAAAAAAAAATTACCGCACAATAAATTTATTAAAACGCGACGATACTGTATTTTAAATTGTCGCTTAAAAACAGAAAACAAGAAAAAATAAATTTATTTACAATGAAATGTCATTAAATAAACAAACGCAAAATACAATAAAAAAAAAAAAAAATGTTTTTTAATTAATAAATAAAGAATAAAGAATAAAATAATTCTACCTGTTATTGCTAACCGTGTCTTGTGTCGCTAAATAAATCTTAATGGCACGCGCCTTTTTTTCTTTTTTTTTTTTTTTATTTCTTTTCTTATTTTAATCGGCTTTTAGTCAGTCGTCTTTTGTTTGATTTTATCCTTTTTTTTTTTTTTTATGATTAAATTGTTGTTACTGCTGTGCATTTAATCTTTTTTTTTTTTTTTTTTTTATTTAAAACTCAATCAAATGTGTTTTATCGAAAGACAAAAATTTTATCCCACGATATTTATTACATTACAACAGCATCAAATCCTTTGATCCGTTCTTCTTTTGTATTAATATTTTATATGTAGACAATATTTATTTCTTGATAATAAAAGGTAAATAACGTTAAATAACATGTTATTATTGTCTGTTTTATTATGTTTTCCCCTTTTTTTTTATTTTTAATTTTTATTTATCTACTATATAGAAATGATTATCCTTTATCGCACCTTTTAACCAGTAATTTAAAAATATTAAATATTCATAATGGCGCCCATTTATCGTTATTCTTCTTTTATTTTTAAACAAAAAACCTGCAATAAACTTGACATGAAAACATTAAAAGAAACATGCACAAAGTTTTTATGTTAAAATTCACATGGAAAAAAAAATGTAATAACTAATCATGCATAATTTAAACGGTGTAAGTACGTAAAATCTTTAAGGATCTCTTCCTTTACTTAAAAAAAAAAAAAAAACAACAAACATTAGACTCGTGATGTTTCTTTCAGTTAGAATAATAATATTGATAGGAATTACAATGAAAATTATTAAAAATGATTGATTGTAACAAGGAATAAAGGATAAGAAAAACAACAACAACTTTATAAACAATAAATTACCAACAAGCATTAATAATACGTAAATAAAATATAAAATAAAAAACGCGATCTTAATGATAATAAACAATGAAAAAAAAAAATATATATATATATTTTTATTATTATGATTAAAAGCACAAAAAGAAATAAAATGCGCATTTTATATAGCAAAGTTTAAGTGAAAATAATAAGGAATAAAAAAAAAAAATTAATTTTCGTGTTTAATCGGACATCCAACAGCAATAATAATAATAATAATAATAATAATAATAATAATAATAATAATAATAATAATAATAATAATAATAATAATAATAATAAAAGAATAACAAATTGCGAATAAACTGTCAAGATAAACTGATCAAGATTTCGGATATTAATAAAGGAATTTTATTTTACCTTTTTCACCTTTATTATTATTATAAAGCTTTGCCTTGTACTTTGCTTTGCTTTGCTTTACTTTGCTTTGGTTTTACTTTAATGCAGTAGCAGCAAACTTCTGTTTTTTTTTTTTTTTTTCTTTTTCGTATATTACTTGCTGTTTTATACTTGTTGATGGTATTTTTAGTTTGTTATTCTTGTTGTTATACTTGTTACAATAATAATAATAATAATAATAAAAAGAAAACAAAACAATGTTAAGTTCAATATCAATTATTGAATAGTAGAAGACAGTTTACTACCGTACATCGCACCACCAATAATTAATAAAAAAAATAATCCGCAACACCTTGCACTCTTTTCTTTAATAATTTCATTTTTACTTTATTAAAAGCTGATAAATATATTATTTTGTTGTTGCTGTTGTTGTTCTTCTTCTCTTCCTTTTTGTTAAACAATAACAACAAAAAAAAAAAGGATCGTGTTTGCTGTAGCTTTTTTACATTTTTTTTTTATTACTTGTTACAAAGCTCAGGAATTTCTATCAACAGAAAAATAAAAATAAAAAATAAAACGCGTGCGCCCTAAAATATCTGATGTAACAACAGAAACAGAAACAGCACAGAAAAGTCGCAAAATTTAATAAAAAATAAAAATGAAAAGAGGAAAAAAAAAAAAACTTTATTCTACTTGTTGATTTGTTTTCATTTACCCAAATATAACGACAATATATAACGTTTCGTTGTGTGATCGTGATAATAAAAAATTTCATCTTCACGTTTTTTACACTAAAAAAAAAAAAAAAAAATCTCTGTTTCAAATAATTTAATTAATTAGAAAATAAAATAATTAGAAAAAATATATTTAAAAAAAAAAAAAAAAGAAAAGAAATCAGTGTTTTTGCACTTTAAAACTTATTTGAAATAATAAAAATGAGAAGGAGAAAAATAAGAATTGATAACTGATAACCTTTTATGTGACATCAATACTTCTCTCAATATTCATATTATAATCGTGTTAAATAAGTTTAAAATTTTATTTTCATTCTATGATTAATTTTTAGTTTAATTAATTCATCTCTGTTTGTTTTTAATTAATTGAATCAATTGAATTAAATAAAATAGAAAGCAGACACAAGAAAAAAAACGTTAAGAAAAAATCAATTTTGTTTTCCTTTTTTTTATTTTTTTTTTTGACTTAATTAATTTAATTAAAAACAAATAATGTTATTGTGGCGTGCAGAAAGGGATTAAGTTTTTATTTCTTTTTATTATGTGTGTTAATAATTAGCCTTAATTGTCTTTCATATTGTAAATTTAATTGTCGATAAATGTTTGTTTGTGTTTGTGTTTTTTTTTTTTTTTTTTTTAATGTGCGAAAAGAAAAATGTTTTTTTTTTTTGTTTTTCTCTTTTAACAAAATAAAATGCGATATTAATTAATTAAATAAAGCAACATAAAATTGTAAAGAAAAGTAATAAAAAAAAAATAATAAAAGCAAAAAAAAAAAACCGAAAAACAGAACAAAAAATGCCAACAACACAGAGTGATAGTGAATTAGAAAATTTAATATTTGCACGTCGTAGTCCTACAAGTGATTGGTCTGGACCGGCAAAATGGGGTAATGAATCAAATAAAACCTGTTCGCTACAAGTTGATATGTGCTTCAACGAGGGACACATGCTATCAATAATTGTCTACAGGTAAGATTTTTGTTCTTTTTTTTTTTTTTGTTGAACTTCCTATCTCGGCATCACTTTTGTAAAAAATATTTAAAAAAAAAAATCAAATTTTAAATGGAGTAAAGTTAGCTTTGTCGATAGTTTTTTTTTTTTTTTTTTTTTTTTTTTTTATTAATTAATTAATTAAAATTTATCATAAGTAAAAAAAAAAAATGTTTATGAAACAAAAAAAGAAATAAAAAAAAAATATGAAAAACACAAAACAAAACAAATACACAGTGTGTTGATGGTAATTTCATCAATTGGTAACATCACAGTACTGACACTGCTTATACGAAGACGTTTAAAGACTCCCTCCCGTATCGATGCCATGTTGATGCATCTAGCCATTGCTGATTTACTTGTAAGTTTTCCCCGTGAAAAACCAATTTGCTTGTTATCCTTTAAAATTTAATTAAATCCTAATAAAGGTAACATTCCTGATGATGCCATTAGAGATCGCATGGGCGTATACAGTGTCTTGGAATGGTGGTGACAAGATGTGCCGTATTATGGCATTTTTCCGTACATTCGGATTATATTTATCCAGTTTTGTACTTGTTTGTATATCCGTTGATAGGTTTGTTCCATTTTTAATTTTAATCTAAAGCTAAAAGTAAAATAATTTAATTAAAACTCTGATTGTAGATATTTTGCTGTATTAAAACCATTGCACTTCTCTGGTATTGACAGACGGGGACGTGTTATGATTACAATAGCATGGACTGGATCAATAGTACTTAGTTTACCACAGGTTTTTTTCTCTAATCGATTTTATGTTTTACTGCAATCATTTTCCATTTGTTACTACGATTTCTTTCTTCCTTTTAAGGCATTTATATTTCATGTGGAATCACATCCGAATATAACATGGTATGAACAGTGTGTCACCTATCATGCTTTTGCAAATGATTTATATGAAACTTTGTATTCCATTATGGGAATGTTATTTATGTACGCATTACCATTAATTATCATAATATTCACCTATGCATCGATTTATATAGAAATATTCCGAAAGAGTAGAACATCTATTGCTGGTATAACACAATAATCTGTTAAAGCTAACGCTGCAACGATTATTTTTTATTAATAATATTCTTTCTAAACAAATTCACAGATCATTTTCGGCGTTCGAATATAAATGTGCTGGGCAGAGCCAGAAGACGGACATTACGAATGACAATAACCATTGTGATTGCGTTTATTGTCTGTTGGACACCATACTATGTTATATGTATTTGGTAAGATTTTTCTAAGGACTAAAATTATGAATTTACTTAATTTATAATTGTGTTTATTATTATAATTACAGGTATTGGTTAGATAAAGAAAATGCGTTTAAATTAGATCAACGGGTACAAAGAGGTTTATTTTTGTTTGCAAGTGCAAACTCCTGCATGAATCCAATTGTTTACGGTGTTTATAATATAAGAAAGAAAAAAGATTATCAAAAGGTTTTACATTAAATTACAAAATAATAATAATTACTCTCTTTATTAATTAATTAATTCATTAATTTCTTTTTCTTTGCATTAAAATTTAAATGTGAAGCCACAACGTCCAGTGCACAGTGTTTCCTTTAAATTGGCACCCGATAAATCTACCGTTTGTGACTTAGAGCATTAAACACATTTATATATCTATGTAATACATGATCACTTTTGTTAATATTTATGTACATTTTTTTAATTAATTAATTAATTAATTAAATAATTCCTTTTCCCCACTATTTCTTTATAATTTAATTAAATAAATAAAATTATTTTACACGAAAGACTGCATGATTCATAATTTCGTTTTTTGTTTTTCTTGTTACACTTTAATATAAATAAAAATGTTTGTGTTGCATAAGAAATTTTACTTAATTAGATTATTAAGAAAACAGCAAGTAATTGTATAAAGAAAATAAATTTTAATTAACTAATTAATTAAAAATTAAAAAAAAAAAACTAAACATATTTTTATTTTATTTTCAAATATTTTCGCTAAAGCCATAACTTTATGTGAATAAGGTACACAGCCTAAAACATGCGATGTTTTTTTTAAGTAGCAATTTTTTATTTGTGTGTAGTATGGCAATACTATGATTTTTTAAATTGCTGTCAAAGTGACTTTTTAAAGCACGTGAAGATTTAATTATTTGAAAGTATCAATATTAGATATTCATTTAAATTTTAAAAACTATTTCAATTCATTTAATTGTTTTATTAATAATAAATAAAAATGTCGAAAAAACGTAAATCATTTGTAATGGCGGATGAAATATCCAATTTATTAACACCGAAAACAATTGCTGATCCAGAGGATGATGATGATATTACAGCGGCGAAAATGTTTCAGTATGATTCCTATGATGAGGACGAGCCAGCTAGTAAAAAAGATAATCAACTGAGTGCTATTAGAAAGAAAAATGTTAAAACATTGGATCAGATTGATAAAAAATATCAAGGAAGTGTTGTTTCTCGTAAGAGCATGGAAGCTGAAGAAAATAGTGATAGTGAGGAAGAACAGAGTGAAAGTGAGTCGGTTAATGGCAATAATAAAGAAGAATCTGATGATGATTCTAATATTGACGATTTTGAGGAAGAAGTTAGTGATGAAGAAAATGAAATGAATGGAAATGATGATGAAGAAATGAGTGGCGAAGAAGATGATGATGAGGAGAATAGTGACAATTTTGATGATGATGATAATTCTGAAGTTGAGGACGATGATCAAGCTTCTATAGTTGGTAAAGAACATGCAGAAGAATCAAATTTACAAACTTTTAATAAAATCGATGCAAAAGAAAATGTGAAAAAAGGACTCGCCGTACAAAATCAGTTGAAACTATGGGAAAAATTATTAGAAATTCGTATTCAATTCCAAAAGACATTGATCAAATCAAATAGTTTACCGGAACCAGATAAAATAGAAACTTTTAAAGATTCTAGCACTGAGTTTAGTAATTTACTTGGAACAATCCAAAATGAAACCCAAACGATAATGGATCATCTGATGAAGATCCAACAGCATTTATTGAAAAAGTAAGTTAAGGACTAGAGAAGTCTTGTAATGGACGAATTAATGAATTTTTCTTTATTTTTAGATACACAGAAACAACGGATTTAGAGTACAAAATTTGTGAAAAGGAAAAATTTAATAATAAGCGGCCCGGTGATAAAGTAACAGAAGTTGAACAGAAACGTTTACGTGTAGATAAATATGAGGACTTGTTAGAGCATAACATGAGCATGTATCGTCCTTATCGCAATAAAACATTGACCAAGTGGCACGATAAGACAAAGGTGTTCAGTGCAAATGCAAAAGAAATGAAACAAGCGAATAATTTAGATATCGTCCGTAAAATCGAATCAAGTTTATTAAACAAAAATGAATTGATAAGAAAGACACAGCTGTGTAAACGCGATGCGGAAACCGACGAGGAGGTATGTTCAACAGAAATATACAATGATTCCGATTTTTATCATCAGCTATTACGTGAATTAATTGAATTTAAAACAAATAACACGGATAATCCAACGGAGATCACTAAACAGTATGCTGAACTACAGAAATTACGTAATAAAATGAAGAAACGTGTTGATACGCGTGCATCAAAAGGTAGAAAAATACGGTATGTCGTGCATAATAAGATGGTGAATTTTATGGCATCAAATCCAGAATCAGAATGGACAGATGAATCACGTATTGAACTATTTACATCACTGTTTGGTTGTTTAAAATATCAAAAAACATAAAAAAAAAACACTTTTCTCTCTCTCTGTATAACAAAAATTAATTTTATTTAATAAAAATTATTCCGTGAGCAAAAAGTATTTTAAATAAACATTTTTTTTTTGTTTTTTTTTTTTATAACAACATGGGTAACAAATCTACAATAATTACATTAAAAAAAAAAAAAAAAAACAAAAAATATTCCTCCTCTTCCTTATTACAAAATAAATCCTTGCCTAATTAATAAAAACAACTAAAGAAAAAGAAAAAAAAAAAAAAAAACAGAAAATTTGTTCATTTTCATAATTTTCTATATATAAATATATATATTTTGCCCAGCGCCCCATAACCACCACCATAATTAATTAACTAATTAATTATGAATGAATGAATTAACAAAAATAACAAATCAATATATGTATATTAATTAATAACAAAACAATAGAATTATAACTTTTATAACTTAATTCCATAAACTATGAACTAATTGCATTTTCCTTAATTAATTAATCGTTTTATTTAATTTATATATATATTTTAAGGCACATTTCGTTTTATTTATAATTGCACTTAAATGTTATTAAAATAAAAAAATCCCTCTTTTTTTTTAATTCAATAAAATGAAAATAAAAAATATTTTTTTGTTTTTTGTACTAAGATAAAAATAGAAAAAAAGTCTTTGAAAATTATTACGTAAAAAAAAAAGAAGAAAAATGTGAAAAAGTTTAGAATTAGAATCCATTTTCCGGTTCCTGTTTTAAATTAATCCTAAAACTGTCACCAGTCTCATCTATGGTACTATTATTCATGGATGTGTTATGATGATGCGGAGACACATGGTGTGCATGGTGTCCATGATGCTGCTGCTGCTGCTGCTGTTGTAGACTTGGATGCATATGATGTCCATGTGATTGATGTAAATGTCCATGATTCTGATATAATAGTTGCTGTTGTTGTTGCTGTTGCTGTTGTTGATGCTGCTGTGAATCCATTGCGTTTGATTTCATTGAACGCATTTTTCTACCAGACGGAATTGATGGTGACGCGTGGTGCAAAGATTGTGGCGAAGTTACATTATTATTTATTGTGGTATAATCTGTGGTATTTAAAATATCTGCCGGAAGTGTACTATTACAATCTGGCTGTAGTTGTTGTTGCTGTGCAGATACTTGAATAAATGAATGGACATGTGCGTCCTCAGCATAATCCATTGACTTTGTGTCTTGTTTCTCTACTTCATTAACAATACTGTTGCCACTTAAATCTTCCAACATCGGTGACATCATGCCAGAACCATCTAAACCACCCTGTGTCATTTGATCGGTGGCCATACTTTCAGAATCGGATGATATTGAATCTAATGGCGAACCTAATTGTCCAATTGTATCGGGTCCATGTGTCGGGCTATAAGAATTTATATTTGGTGTAAGTGGAGCTGAATTGTCTGCTGTATTCCCTAGAACAGGGATTAAAGTGATTAATATTATATTCCCAGAAGAACAATTAATTTCCGATATTCAGTAAGAATCTTACCGCCAAGAAGCATCTCCTGTAATAAACTGTCAATATGGGCAACACCGAATATTTTCGCAAATTGAATTTGTTCAATCATTTGCCATGTAATTGATTGCAGTGCCGGAAGTATTAACAATATTTCACCAAAACGTCCCCTTGAATCATATTGATGATCAGATATATAATCTTCCAAATTATTTAGCACTAGATGACGTAATGCTCTGATACGGTTTGGCTCATTTAATCCTTTTGCATCTGAAGATTAAAATTACACAAAATTTGATAAAAAATCTATTTCTGAATTAACTGAAGCAGAAAAGGAGAATTCTTACTTGGATCAAAAAAGACTAACGCTTTGATACATGCTAATTCCGAATCATCTAAATTTATATCTTTCATAGCCCGCACTAATTCATCGATAATTCTCGCTCCAATACGTGATATATCTAAGTTTGGTGATACACGCGTATCCTGTGCATGTTTTGTGATAATAAAATTATTTCCCAGCAATAACACTTCCTTGAGATGCATCGATCGTTTCGATAAGCCAAGTAATAAATGTTCACCAGCATGTGCCCGTAATAAAGCCACCTGATCATCTAATTGTAATTCGGTAAATGCCGGTATATACTTTGCCCACTCAACTAAAATCAATAATTGTTGTTTCATCGATTCGCACACATCACTTATGCTCGCAAATTGTTTATTTGCTAAATTATCATCATTAATAATTGTATTATCCAAGGCAGCACTGAAACGTCTACTTAATATTTCCGCTTTTAATAATGAGGTAACGGATAAACCTTTTCCCGTGTCCGGTTCATCATTTGATGGACGTCGACAACTTATACGATCACGTTCATTTTGCACAGCCTCCTTTTTCATACCAGCCTTAAAACATTTACGTAAACGACAATAACGACACTGATTACGTTTATCCTTGTCAACCACACAAGATCGTGAAAATCTATAAACAACAAAATTTAATTTAATTATTTTCTATATAAATTAAAGAGATTAGTTTACATTACCTGCATTGATATAAATGATTTTTACGTACGCTTCTGCGAAAGAAACCTTTACATCCATCACAACTGGATGCACCATAATGTTTACCAGTTGCACGATCACCACAAATTGCACAATATGTTGTCTGTTGTGGTTGTGTTAATGTCGTTGTTGTCGCATTATTATTATTATTATTATTATTATTATTATTATTATTATTACTATTATTACTATTTTGACTAATTATTTGATTATTATTATTATTATTATTATTATTATTATGATTATTACTACTTGCTGTTGAATTATTACTATTTGAATTATTATTTGAATTTATTGGACTATTATGATTACTACTAGCTGAACCTGTTACAGTTAATTTTGTTTGATTTTGTACTGTATCATTATTTATATTTATATTATTTCCCGTGGTACCAATACATTGTCTACTATTAACAACATCTGCAAAACTAATAGGTAAGCCACCATTATTTAATTGATTTACTGTGTCTACAGCCGTTGAGGAATGTATTTGATTGGTTGTGTCTATAAAGAAAAAACGAAAAAACCAAAAATTAATTAACACACAAAAAAAAAATTAAATAAGAATTATCTATTATAAATTATCTTATCATATTAAATGTATTAAGAAAAAAAAAAAAAATAAAAAAATTTATAAGATTAATAATTAAAAATGATTTATTTATATGGAGAGAATAATATAAAACAGGAAAAAAATAAATAAATAATTGTTTTTTCTTTTTATTTATAATAATTATAATAATAATAAAAGAAATTAAATACAAAGTGGTGATAAGGATACAAAATAATATTATTATTATTATTATTAATAATAATAAAATACAACTACTTAGCAAATGTAAATTATATTGATAAAGATAATACGATAAGAGAAGAAATCATCAACAACAAAACTTATGTTGAAAAAAAAAAAAGAAAAAGGCAAACAAAATCAACCAAATTAACACAAAATATTCTCTCTACACGCAAATGGGCAAAAAAAAAAAAATAAAAACAAAAAAGATTTTTTAATAAATTTTAAAAGAAAAAAACCCCACCGTAAAACCCCACCAACAAATAAAAACGCAAACGACAAGTGCTATTATCCATCAAAATAAAACAATCAGCGTTTTTTTTTTTTTATCAGTTTATTATTATTATTATTATTTATTATTATTATAATTATTTGGTTAGATAAAACACAATTTACCTACCAAAATAATAATAAATAAAAAAAAATTTTATAAAAATTCTTAAACAAACAGCACAAAAACTCCTCAACGACGGAATTACAGTAAATACGGTAAAATAAGTCAAGTGAATTTTTCACTATTAAGATTTAAAAACAAGAGTTTTGACCTAATTTTTTCTTTTTTTTCTAGAATTCTTTTCGTGGTTTATTTTTATCATAAGTTGATAAAAAAAAAGAAAAGGAAAATTTTTCTGTCTGTTTATTAAAATTTCATTGATAAATAAATTTATTTCCTCTTAGAATGCACTGCTACTGTTATGAGTCAACAATATAATCTGTCGATTATATATTGATTAATTAAGAGAACAGAGAGTGACCACTTTATATATATTTTAATCAGGTTATGAGTAATTGTTTCAAGGGTGTAAATTCTAATTTAAAAAAAATTTATAGCAAAATTCCTACTATTTTATAACAGCCAGTGCTGTAGCTAGGTATAAACATACGAACTGTTTTAAATCCACAGTTTATGTCAGTAACACTAAAACACTTGAGAATAAATTTTTTATTGACTTAGTTCTAGGACAAAATTAATTTAGGATACTTTAAAGAATATTCCTAGAAAATTTCAAGATAGTATGAATTTTTTTTTCTGTAGTTAAAATTGAAAATGGAATTCTTTAAGAAGTTTTTATAGATTTTGGTTGAAATTTGGTAGTAATACTCTTGAAAGTATACAGAATTGACTCAAGTGCCTGTTAATTTATATAGATTTTGTGTGAGTTTTATTAGTTATTGAAAATATATTGAAATCCCACAAGATCTCAACCTCTGGCGCTACACCTCTGGCAGTATAACGTTGAAACGTTAATTAAACATCAGCAGGAAACTGTTGACAGGTGGCTTTTTGTTTCATCTCTAAATATGAACACACTCTGATAATAAACAAAAAAAAAAATATATATAAAAACGTTTTTGATAAAATATAATTGAACACAAATAACACTTAATTCATTTTCTATTGATAAAAATCGCTCAAAAACCGATAATGATAAAACCACAAAATTCAAATAAATTTTAAATAAGAAAACCGAAAAAAAAAAAAAAATGTTTTTATTTTTTTTTTTTTTTCCTAATCGCAAGTTAATTTTTATCTTAATTAAATTAACTGAAACGTTCTTAATAAAAATTAAAAATATATTTACAACCCAAGAAAAACACTTGTTACTGAATAATCTCACCGTTTTTTCGATTTGGTATTTTTTTCTTTTTTTTTTTATTTATTGTCTTCTCTTGATAAAAAGAAAAAAAAAAAAAAAAAGCGAAAAATCATTCAGGTAATCAAGTGGTTAGTTACCTGATCCAATCATAAACTTTGCTTAGATTTTTTTTTTTTTAAATAACAGAACAAAATAAAACAAAAAATGTTTCTTTTTTTTTTTAAATTACCTAAAATATGCATAAAGCTATCCTCTAAATTCAGTCCTGTACCAAGCATATAATCGCTTGTATCATAATTATGCATTATTTCTGTTTTCATTTTTTTCTTTTTTTTTTTCAGAATTTAATTTTCCTTATTGGAAAGCTTTTTGTCTATATTGCTAACTTTGATTGCATTTAATTTATGCAATTATGTGACAAAGATTGTTTTTTTTTTTGTATCGTAAACACACTATTTATGGAGAAAACATTTTATTTTTACGATATTATAATGTTTTTGCTTAATAAAATTGTTTTTAAATTAAAATAAAAATGTAATAAAAACAAAAAAAAAAAAAAAAAACAAAGAAAAAGCACAAATAATCAAGATAAAAATAAAAAAAAAAAAAAATTATTTTTCAATGCTATTCAGATGAAAAACATAAAAGAATAAAAACAAAAAAAAACACAAAATGATTCACTCTGTTTCTTATTAAATTAATTTAATTTAATTAATTAAAGAAGTAATTGTTTTATTTTATTGGTTAAAATATTTCAAAAATCCACCATCAACACATAATAAAAATAAAAAATGTATGAATCACATAGAAAATGATTTAATTAACAAGACAGATCCATTAAGAATGTTTTTGGTTGTCTTTAGTCAAAAAGTTTCGTAATAGGGAAATCCCCAAAAATAAACAAAACAAAACAAAACAAGAAAAAAAAAAAACGCACAAATCAACAAATAATAAAGTCAAGAAAGAATTGTACGCGCACTTAACACTTTTAATTAATTTAATTAATGAAACAAACTAAAGCACAGCTTTTAGCGCTAACTTATTATGCGAGACTTATTCATTCCCAACACAAATAAATGCGCTAATATAATAATAATATTTATTATTATTATAATATAAAAATCAAATAGAAATGAATATTTTTTATTATAATTTTTTTGCACGATTATATTGTTTTACTGTGTTTTAGTGTCTAACAACCGATTGACGATTGGGTGCTGTGCTGTTATGACTTTGCTGTTATCATTATTTATCATATATATTTAATAAAAATAAATAAAATGTTTTTAATATTTCCAACATACATAAATACTTGACTATTGCTATAAATCTACAACAGAAGCTAAGCAAAGCAAAACGCACAGCTTTAAAAAAAAAATATTCATTACATATTTATATCTCACTCTGACTGATTTATATAAATTTTTTATTTATTTTTTTCTTTAAGTAAGTAAATAAAATAAATGAAATTTCATTTTATGATTACAATTATCAAAGTTATCACCACCAAAAAAAAAAAAAAAAACGACGATAAAAAGTGAGATTAAGAAAAAAAATAAAATGCGATGAATATAAAATGGCTAGGCTAGGCGGACTTAAATGTTTTTTTTTTTTTTTATTTAATTTCATAACCGTACACACGATAAATAAGCTTAATTTTTATTTTTTTTTGTTTTTCCATTATATATATTTATTTGATAATCATTTAACAGAACGTGCAACAGAGAAATCTTTTCTTTTTTTTTTTTTTTTTAAATTAACACAAAACATTTCTCTACATAATGAATGTCCCGCGCGTCCAGAAATGTTAAATGTTAAAAATGTAACATAAACAAGATAAGAAATGATTATTAATTGTTGTAAATCGGTTTTTATTCGTTCCTTATCAGGTATTATAGCATATAAACAGACATCAATAATCACTAACTAACTAACTAACCAAACTAAACAAAACCAAACGCCGTTTAATTTATGTTTATTTCCATTTTTACAAGTGTTTGTTGTTTTTTTTTTTTTTTTGTGTTCCACAGAGATTATAAGAAGAAAAAACATTTTATTTTATTCTTTTGTTTTATAAATATTAAGTACTTAGCGCATGCGTTTATATATAATTTTAATTATGATTACTGTAGAAGATTTATTTTGTCAACATTATTCATAAGTCATTGTTAACCTTCAATTACATTTGGTGATTTTTTTTTTTTTTTTTTTTTTTTAACAACCGGTGCTTAATCTTCTTTTATATATACATATACGCTTATTAAACCAAACGACTTAACTTTCTTATCACAATATTAATTTTATTTAAAACTTGAAAACAATATTATTAATTATATTTTTGTTTGATTATTTTTCTTTTCTGTATCTTATCAGAAACATATCCAATAAATAATAAAAGAAAAAAAAAATTAACAAAAAATCAACAAAAATAAAGTAAAAAAAAAATTTTTTTTTTTTTGAATAGAAAATAATATCATAGGCAAATAAATAAATAAATAAATTTCCATTTCTGTTTAAATATTATCAAAATGATTTTTTGTTATTTGTTTAAGAGAAAAATAAAAATAAAATATTAATAATAAATCGAGAAACACAATAATTAGTCTAAATAGCAAATTGATTAATGACTATTTATGAAGAAGAAGGAAAAGAAGAAGAAAAAGAAGATGAAGAAGAAGCAAAGCTTATTGCTTTTAATATTTTTATATTTATTTATTTATTTTTTAATAAGATATCTTTTACAGACAGTTTAAGGTTATCAACGAATGTATGAACTTATTTATTTATTTATTAAATTTAATTAAATCGTGGTAAGAAGGCAATAAAATGTTTATTTTAACCAATGCGATAAATATAGAAGATTTATTCCATTTCTTTAATAATTATGAATTAAACGTTCAATAATCTATTTATTATAAATTTATAATTAATTAATTAAACGAATCAATTTATACATTTGAGTAGTTAGTGTACTTAAAAAGAGACATTTTATTTCCTATTTAATTAATAATCTCCTTATCACATTTTTTCTAAATATAAAAATCTGCTTTTAGATTCTCTAATCAAATCTTCTTATTTATTACAACGCACAATATATAAACGGCGCATTTTAAGTCACTTAATCAGGCGTGTCTAACCTGTGTGTATTTGCGGCTACAATAAATGTGTAAAATACATTTGATAACATTTTAAATGAATTTTGATCACCCAATTACAGCTCTTAATACGTAATTTCGGTACGACCTACCTGTACACTATAATATTTGATAAAACAATTAACCGATTATAACTTGTTTAAATAAATAAATAAATAACAAAGTGTAACAATTGTATTTATACCAATAAAAAACGAAAACAATATTTTATTTTTTTTTTTTTTCTGCATACAAAATCATTTTTCGTTATCATGCAACGTTGTCTACACGGATTAATTAACAAACAATTATGCTACAAACAATATCAAATCGAACACCTCAGCATGAATAAGTATATAAAATATTTAATTAATAATTATTTATTAAAAAAAAAAATTAAAATCGTTTATTCATCAAAAATTTTTAACAATTTTTTTGTACGTTTAAGCATTAATCTCTGGTGTTATTTTCTTTTATAGCAGGAACGTTTAATTGTTTTGTTTGACGCCACCATATTAATTAATTAACATATAAATATAATTAATAATTATTAATTTGTTATAGATTTTATTTGCTAATTAATTTAAACACCTTGAAATGTTTAAAATAGTTATTTGAATAAAAGTTTCGTTAGTATTTCTCATCCTTCTTCCATTTTTATTTGTATTATTTCTCTACTTCTTTTTTTTTTTTTTTTTTTTTGTTTTTATTAATTAATGATTAGATAATCAGTTTTTGTTATATTTATAATTAACTAGGTAATAAATAAGTAACAAATCGTTTAATATCGAATACGCAATGCAAGTATTTACTAAAGAAAATCTCATTAACATTGAAACAAACATTTCTTTTTTAATTCTCCTTCAATATTATTATTATTATTATTATTATAATTATTCTTATTACATCTAAGATGTATTTAAATATTAAATGTTATAAGAAAGGAAAAAAAAAAAAAAAAATTCATTTTAATTGTGTTTACGAACAAATCAACAATAATAATAATAATAATAATAATAATAATAATTCATCACACTATTTGATTAAAATATTTATTTACAATAAAAGTCATCATGAAGATGTTTATTTATTTATTTTTATTATTATTATAATAATATAACAAATATAAATAATAAAAAAAAAATATATATATGTTTTTTTTATTCCGATAATAATATTCAGACGGAGATGATGCTAGAAATAACACTAGAAGAAAAAGAAAGTTTAGTCATACATTTTAGATAAGTGATTATTACTAAATTTATTACAATTAGATATTACTTATAAATAAATAAATAATTTATATTTTCGTATAATAATTAACAAAATTAATCATCATTGACGTGATAATGGCGAAGCTTCTAGATGCTGTATACACCGCGATTCACCACAAAATAATCACGCAATTTATTCTTATTTTTAATTCTCGCATTAATAAGATAAATTAATTAAATAATTAAAAAAAAAAAGTTGAATAATAACTTGGAAATACTGAGAATTATGCAGAATTGCTTTTTTTTATTCTAAAGATCTTGCACCAGCTGATCGTTGTTATTAATTTTATTACAGCAGACAGAAAACAATATTCACAATAACATTGTAGCAACTGCTACAATAAATAAAATTTATTTAAAAAAAAAAAAAAACGCTGTCTGATCATGTACCAAATATATTTAATTAATTATCGATGATAATTAAGGATATTTACTTAAATCATTAACAATAGAAAGAAGCAACAAAAAACATCAATAAATCAACCATTAAAAAAAAAATTAAAGAATAAGAGGAGAACAACGTCTATCAAGTCCTTGAACAAGAATTAATGTAAGAAAAAAAAAAAAAAAAAAAAAAAAAATGTAAGCAAACAAACAGAATTCGTTGTCCATAATTAAGTCAATTTGCTAAATTACAATGCAAAATAAAATTATTAATTTTTTTATTTATTAAATGAAGGAAAAAAAAAATAAAAAAAAACTGTTTTGTTTGTTCAAAATAATTTTTTTTTTTTATTTTACTTTTGCTTCAACGAATTTTTTTTTTCGTGTTTTTTTTTCCTATTCATATTTCCATTAATTGCAAAAATAAATTAATAATAAAATTAATCTCGACGTTTTAATACAACAACAACAACAACAACAAAATAATAATACATTTTCGATAAGAAAATCTTTATAAATAATTAGTCATTTATTAATTAATTAATTAATTCATTATTATTTTTTCCTATTTTCAAATCATATAAATGTAGGGAAATTATTTTTATTTTATTTTTTTTTTGCATTTTGTGTTTCCTCGCTCACTTGGGAAATTTTTATTATCAACCAAGCAAAATTCGATATAAATTCATAAATTTTCTGTTTTTTTTTTTGTTTTTGATTTAATAAATTAAAAATTAAATAATAAAAAAAAAAAAAAATTTCAACTCACCTTCAAACATAATGTTTAATTATTTATTTAACAAAAATAAAAAAAAAAAAAAGAAAGAAAGAAAAAAACAATTTTTTATTTAATAAACAAAATAAAAATAATCAACGATGATGACAAATTAAAAAATTTTATCATTGTGGTGAGTATGTTTGAATGTGTGGTGTATTTTTGTTCTTTTCAATTACAAGTACACAGGTTATGTCACATAATCAGCATAAAATATCACATTAATACGTATTTATAAAGAAATATTCCATAAAAGGGTTTTTCGGGATCACACAATTTTTTAATTCAGAGTAAATTCCACACACGAAAAAAAATGAAAAATGATAAAGATCACCAATTGACATTTAAAAATACAAAAATAATGTTTTTGACGTTTTAACATATTTGTCACATCACTTCATTTTACTACAATAATAATAATTATTTATATTTTCGAGTTTTTTTTTTTTTTTTTGTAAGTTAAGTTAAGCCACTTAATTATCTAGACACTTCCTTTTGATTAACAGCAAAAAAAAAAAAAAAACAAACAAACTTTATTCTCACATTTTTATTACTAAGTTTTCACTATGCACAATTCTACCTCTTACTTAACTTTACTTTAATTCAATTTATTTATTTTTTAATAATAAACTATTTTACTGTAGTTAATCTACATGAAGAGTTAAACAACAACATCGATCAACAGCAATAAAAAACCTTGAGCATAACACAAAATAACTACAAAGTGTAAGAAGGAAAAAATTCACACTTTTGTGACAAAAAAAAAACCCAAAAATTATGTGGGAACGCCTAATTTAAGGCAATATTGACTTAACTGTATCTAAATAGGCGTTATATTGTATTAATTAATAATATTAATTGATTTAAATTAGTTTATAGATTTCTAACCACGTTTATGTGTCCGTTAAAATTCTTAGTCAAAGGATCACAAAGGATTTTATAGGGAATAAAACATTTTTTTAAAAATTTCCCATTATTTTATTTAATCGGGCAGTACTATAATAATACAAATTCACCAAAAAAAAAAAAGTGGAAAATTTATAATATATATTACCTCTCCGTCTTACTTATAGACTTTCCGTAACGATGAAGTCATCTGTCAATTTATAATTACATACCCCACCATAAAATACACAACATACTCACCATACCAAGCAAAATGTAACAAAATATAATAAAAATAATTGTGGTGAATTTCTTAGAACGAAAATAAAACGCAACCAGACAACGCGAGGATGTTGCGTTTTAAACTAAAAAATTATTTATTCATAAATAAAATTTATTAAATACAAAAAAAGAATCTAACTAACGACAAATCAATCAATCAGTATTTGTAATAAAAAAAGAAAAGAAAACTATAATCAATAAAAAAAATTTTTAGTTAAAAGGAAAAAAGAAAAAATCATTTCTCCTCTTCATCATTTAATTGTTATTTGTTCGTGTACCTGTTAAAGTTGTTTTTAATTTAAATTACAAAAAAAGTCCTTTATAAAGAAAAAGAAAAATCTATTTTATTTCTATTTCTATTGTTTTCAACAAGGATTTACATTAACAATGCACTCATAGTAAAACAATGTAACTAACAAAACGTAATACGAAAAAAGAAAAAAAAAAAAAGTTTTATTGTGTGAAAAGTTATTTTTGTTAATTAAATATTAAATATTATACAATGTCCTTTTATAATAAATTAAATAAATAAATATATATATATATATATTTGTGTTGTCCTGTCTGCCAACATTATTTTTTTTTTAATTACTTTCTGTTATTAAATAATTTATAAGAAAGTAGGTATAATACTATACACACATATCTATCGTTTTTAGTTATAGCATTATAACCTCAAAATAAATTTAAAAAAGAAAAAAAAAAATAGAATTTCTTTTTTAATTAAAATTGTTTTATTTTTTTTTTCTGGTTTTTGTTATTAAAAAAAAAAAAAAATGCTTTTGTTGCTTTTATTTTATCTTTAATTACATTTATATTTATTTATTTATTTTTTTTTTGTGTACGTTTGTATTTTTATCCATATGTCAATATTGTAATCAGCATCAATTAATTACGATAACGCCAGAATGGAGGCAACAACATCTGTTTTATTTTAATTTTTCTTTTTTTTTTTTTATTAATTAAACGTCACTTTGACTGATAAACGTCATTTTCTTTTTTCTTTTTATGTATTGTTTTGATTCACTCATATATATAATATTTATTTACATGTTTATATATATTTATAGTTGTTTTCTTTTTTTCTTTTTTAGTATAATACTATAACAAATTAATTTAAATAAATTATATCCGGTCTACGATGATGTAAACTAGAGAATAGAATAGAAAAATAAGAAAGAAAAAAAACATTTTTAAATACGTTATTTATGATTAATGATGCATTAAAGAAGCTATTAAATCCAATAAATAATATAATAAAACATTAGATATAATGTTAGAAATAAAGTAAATAAATAAAAATTAAAGAAATCACAAAATAATAATAATAAAAGACGCGTTTTATGTAGTAAAATTTTCTTTTTCTTTTTTTAATTATATAATTATCAAATAGTAAAAAAAAAAAAAAAAAAAAAAACGATTTTGTTCACACAGTAATTTATTAATACAAAATTAAATTAAAATTAATTGATTTAATCTTTGCACTTTATTTTTATCGTTATTTATTTATTTATTTATATTTTCTAGGTTAAGATTTCAGTGAATTTCAAAATAACAGCAAAAATAAAGAAAAGAAATGAGAAATTAAAATAAAAACAATGTTACAATGACCAGTGATATATTCCGGTAAGTCTTTATATACAAAAAAAATTATCATTAATTAATTCTTCTTTATACAAAAAAAAAAAAAAATATATATTTATTAAAAATAGTAAAAATAAATAAAATTAAATAAACATTAAACGTTTGATGAACTCATTTTGTTTGTTCGTGTGTAAATGTTTTGTTTGTTCATTTAAATTTAATTTACTTTACATTACTTTGTGCTTTATTGTTTGTAAATTAAAAGCGCGCTAAAAGAAGAAATACAATTTTTTTTTTCCTATATTAAATTGATTAATTAATTAAATAATTTTGTTAGCATAGAAAGGGCAAAGAAATGTTGTTGTTTTTTTTTTTTTTATTATTATTATTATTATTATTATTATTATTCAATTAAAGTGTGAGAAAATGTATTTCTGTTTTACAATAAATAAATAAATTAAGTTAATTAAATTATAAATAATTAAATATATTCTGTATTTAACCTTCTATTTAAAAAATGTCGCATTTTGTATATATTTTTCTGTTTTATAATAACACAAGAAACCTTCAAGTTTCTTACCTATCTATCGTTGTTTCTTGTTGCTGTTTCTAAAGCATAATTGGTAAAAGTATTATGTCATTGTTGCTCCTACGAGCTTGCGTATTATTATACTTATTATAATAATCGTAGGAGAGCTTTTTTCCTAAAAAGAACATTTTTTTTTTTTTTACTAGAAAAGCGGTTTTCTTAATTTTAACCGAAAAATGTTTAGTTTTTTAATTATTAAATGTTTGGTGTAAAATTAAAAAAAAAAAAAAAAGCCTTGAAAAGCCGTGGATTTGTTTGTAGTCGCGAATTGTAATAGAAGAGAGACTTTCTAGTAATTTTTTTTTATTTTAATTATTATTATTATTATTATTATTCGTGCAGTAATGAGAATGAGTTTTATAAAGAAATTTTAATGAAACAACAATAATAACTGACGTAACGTGTTGTTTATTATTTTCAGTGAATATGATATCATTTCTTATAGCCATTATAGTCATTAACGTTAAAAATTTTGTTTACCATAACAGCAATGACAGTAATTTTTTACCACACCATATATATATATATATAAGCTAAATTCTTGATTAAAATTTTATTGATAATTAATTAATTTATAAATCGTTATCAGAACGTTTTATCATAATGTAAATTTAACGTTTCTTCACCCTCCTTCTTTTCTTAAATAATATTTACTATTTGATATGATTTCATTTAGTATTGACTTAACTTTATTATTATTATTATTATTTATTTTAATTTTTTTACTTATTTAACGAAAAAAAAAAAAACAATTTTTGTGTAATTGAATTACGAAAAATGTACAAAAAAAAAAAAAAATGAAAGAAAAAAAGAAAAGAGAATTTATGAATGAATTTTGTTTGTTTGTTTCATTTCGTTTCGTATTTTTTGTATGTTTGTTTGTTTGTTTGTATTTTCTAGCTTTATAGTTGTGTAGTTTGTAAATGTGATTTATTATTGTACATATTTTTTGTTAATTAATTAAATAAATATTTTTAATGTGAATTTTAAGTTATGATTTGTAGCGAAACATTTTGGTGTTACATTGCTTTAGATACACTGATTGAATGTTGTTTCTTCCTATATTTATTTACCATAAACAGACGGACAAATCTGTTTTATTATTATTATTTATTTTTTTTGTTTATATATATTTATCATAAATTCTCATCCCACTTTAATTAAAATTATTGTACTATGTAATATGCGGTGCGGTTTGTAAAGCAGGAATTTATTTAAACGGAAATCATAAAATAAAGAAACAAAATAAACAAGACGACACATTAGTTCATTCAAGTTATTGTATGATTCAAATATTTTTGTTGATTTTTTACTATTACGACTTTTTATCTAAAAATAAATTAACAAAAAAAAAAAAAAAAAACATTTATTTAAGTATCTTGTTGTAAGTTTGTAATAAATGTCCTTCCTATTTATTTTAATATATTTTTATTTATAATTATTGGTTTTTGTTATTTGATTTAATAAAAAAAAATATTCCTTTGCGTGTTAAGTTAAACGCAATGAAACTGTATTGGCGTGAGTACAATTAACGTAAGGATTAACATAAGAAATGTCATCTAAAAGTTTATTAATGATGCAAGCGTTTAATAAATTTATATTTATTTTTAAAAAATGTGTTTAAACTGTTTAAGTGACATTACTTAAGTCATTTCTAATTGAATTATGTTCATAAGTCATAATTAATTTCCATGAAATCATTATTTAGTTAATTTTAACAATTAATTAATTTATTTTTGTTTTGTTTTGTTTTGTTTTTTATCGATGACGTATGATTAAAATAATTTATTTTATTTATTAAGTTTTTATAAAGTTAATAAATAATTTATATATATACGTAATAATAAAAGCACTTAGGCATTGTGCAAATTAATCTTGTGATATATTTGTGATAACAAATATTATTAATATTATTGTAAAGTGATTTATTATTTATTTCTAGTTAAAAAAAAGAAAAAAACTTTAATCTAAAATCTATAATTATGCGACATATGTACAATGCTGGCTGAATTATTTATTTAAAAAAAAAAAAGAAGAAGAAACAAGAATTGATAAGTTTTATGAATAAATAAATAAATTAAATAAAATAAAGTAAAGTAAAATGGATAAATTATCTGTCTCTGTGATAGATGACGATGTCAACGAATAAAATTAAAACACAAAAAAGAAATTTAATTTAATCTCTACGTAAAAATAATGCAGAAGTTTCAAACAATTTACAATTAATATGAATAATAATCAATAATAAAGTGATTAAAAAAAAATTTTTTTTTTTTAATTTATTTATTAATTAATCGATTAATTAATTAATAAACGCAATAATCACACCTTGCCTACATTTAATTACTTTTCCTTAACATAATATTTATTTTATTATTCTTTTAATGTATTTCCTAATACAAATGTTTTCTTTTTATTTATTTATTAACTAGAAATTATTATTTTTATTTGATTATTAAAATGTTTGTATAGAGATGACTCAAATAAATTTTTTTTTTTTATTAGATTTGTTGTTGTTGCTGCTGCCTGTATAAAACATTACAAGCAGCAATTTATTAATTTTTTCTTTTATTAAATATATTTAATTGAAAAGGTTAAAATAATAAAAACACAATTTACGTGTTAATTTTACCACCTTTAAGTCGTTAAATATTATTTAAATTAAAAGTAAGAAAAAAAAAAACAATTTTTTTTTCTTGTTGTGGTTGGTTTGTTACTTTGATAAATTATTTTTTTTTTCAAGTGTTTGTTGTTTGAATATTATTTTATTTAATTTTCCTATTATTTCTTAGTATTTATATATTATTTCATTTGTAATCTATAATATTATTACTCTTGTTATTATTATTTAATAATTATTATTGTATTTCCTATAGTTTTCTAAGTAGAAATGAAACAAAAAAAAAAAAATTTATGAGAAATTCGTGAAGTTTTATTTTTTTGTAAAAAAAATTATATTTGGTCGGGAGGTCTTATTCAAAAAAAAAAATAAATAAATAAAATATTTATTAACAATTACTACAAACAAATCAATAAATTTTTATATAAATGTGTATTGGATTTATATTATTAATTTATTTATTTATTATCTTTGTATGTGTCTCTCTATTAAATGTAGACGACTACGTCTGTTGTTTGTGTCTGTTTGTTTATTGTATTAAAATGAAAAATTCGCGTTTTAGCTTCTCTATTAAACTGTGTAAAGTAAAAAAAAAAAAAAAAAAAAAAAAAACAGCGATCCCATACACACATAGAAAATTCGCTAAAAAACAAAAAGAAAAAATCGTAATAACAAAACGCACACCTAAAGAAGCAAAAAAAAAAGAAAAAGAAATAAAGTTAATAAAAATACAACTTTAATAGCTTAAAGTAAGTAAAATATTTAAGTCAACATTAGTCGACTACTTGAGCTCTTTACTTTTAGTTTAGTTAATAGAGATTTAATTAATTTTTATACAACGAGTAAAACAAAAAAAGGAATCAAATCAAAAATAAATTTATTATTTTTTTTTTTTAATTTATTATCGTTGTCGGTCTTTTTTTTTTTTTTTTTAATTTTATCACATCGCGTAATTTTTTAAAAGTTTTTATCAATTTCTTTTTCTTGTTTTAATTATAATAAATAAATAATTAATTACTATAAACGGTGTAGTTGTTCTTGTTGTCAATATAAATAGCGAAAATAAGTGATTTTAAAGTTTTTTTAGTTTTTTTTTTTAATTTTTAAGCCCTAAAAAACGGTGAAATTTTTAAAAATTTTTTTTTAATAAAACATAGTGTGTGTGTGTGTATGTAGGTGATTTTATTTTCTATTATTATTCCCATGTGTTATATATATATAAAAATAATTATTTATTACGCTTAAAAGTTTTAATGTAAAGTTTACAAAAAATAAAAACAATAAGAGAGAAGCAAAATAGAAGGCAAAATGTAAAAAAAAAAATTTATTAAAAATTTATGACGCACACCCGAAAAATAGCCGTTTTTATTTTTTTTGTTCTTTTCACTTCATCTAATTTTTTTTTTTGCTTTAACCAGCTAATAATAATTAACAGAAAAAGAATCGTTATGTGAAATTTTTTAAATAAGGCAACAATAAAAAAAAAAAAAATTTAGCGAAAATTTACAGTACAAAAAAAAAAAAAAAATATTAAATCATGAAGCGGTTTGTGTGAACTGAACAGAGTGAAATTTATGGGAAAAATAATAGAAGTAATGGAATTATGAGATGTGAAATTAGTTTTCGATGAATTATTTATTGAATAAGAAATTTTAATTCATATTTATGACAGATTATTAATCAAAAGATGACATTGTTTGTTAGTGAATTATGTGAATAATAATAATAAATGTTTTTAATGCTATAATTATGTTAATTAAAAATTTTGTAACGTGCAAAAAAAAAAATATAAATTTGTGCCGTTTTGCTGTTGCAGTAACAACTGCTGCTCGTTGCTGCTGTTTTTATTATTATTATTGTTGTTGTTGTTGATGTTTGTTTTGTTGTTTAAAGGTGTTTTATACATAAAAAAAAGAGGCATTTATAATAAGCATTTTATAAACAAATAAATAAAGGAAATAAGAATAAGCACAATAGGAAATACAAAAAAAAAATAAGGAAAACCACCAAGTGAAATTTAACCACAAATTATCACTAAATACAAATTTTAGTGATAAAAAAAAAAAAAACAAAAATCATTCCACGTTTTATTTTATTAAATTAAATTAAATTATATATAAAAGAAAATTTTTCTATTAATTAAATTAAGTTGAATTAAGTGGTGTTAAAGAAGATGCGACAAAGTTTTTTTTTTCTTTTAATTTAAAAATTTTGATTGAATTTAATTTAATTTAATAAATAAAAAAATTTAAGATGAAAACAAAGTTATTAAACGGTTTTATTAACAATAACAATAATAATAATAATGTAATTATGGATAATAATAGTTTAAATAATAATTTACCATCATCATCGTCATCTTTAACAACAAATAACAGCAATAATACAATTATAATGCGGCCAAGTACATTAAATGTTACAAATAAGGATGGAAAAGATTGGAATATAAAAAATTTTCTAAGGTACTTAATTATATTCACTCTCTGTCTCTCTATGTGTGTGTTAATTAAATTAAATTAAATTTAATTAATTAATTATAAAATAAAAACAGTTTTAAACGAAAAAAAAAAAAAAAACAAAATCGTGTAATTTCATTTCATTTCGTTTTCGGTTTTTATTTCGTTTTAATTCCGCTGCTACTGCCTGCTGCTGCTGCTGCTATTTTTATATAAAAAAAAAAAATTTCGGTTGTTTTTTATTTGTAAATTTTCGTTCATTATAATTATTATTCTTATTATTATTATTATTAACAAACAATAAAAATTTGTCATTTCTTTTTTTAACTTAATTATTATATTTTTTATAATTAAGTTAAGAAAAAGAAAACGAAAAAACATTTTCTCTCTGCTATGTTAATAAGGGTCAAGGTTTTTCTGTTTGTTTTTTTTTTTTTTTTAATTATCATTGTACGCGATCATTATACGTTTTTTTTGGTTTATTTTTCTATGGTGTGTAATGCCTTGAGTTTGTAAATTTGTTTGTGTTTTAATGTTTAATGTTAATGAACAGTTTTGTTGGTGTTATTATTGTTGTTAAGTCCTTCTAGTTCCTTGATCTGTCATAATTATTTTAGAAACATTAAACACACTTTTTTTTTTTGGTGTGTTTGAGTTATTTCCGTTCTTTCTACTTTACATTATTTTTGTTTTGAAATTAAAAAATTAAAAAAAAAAATTTTTAATTAAATTTCCTTGACCGGCGTTTTAATTTTTTTTTTTTTTTCGTATAATCCCACTCAATTGCTTTCAATTAGCTGCTATTATTTAAAAAAATAATAATAATAATTCAATTGATTGATGAAAAATGTTTTAAGTACAAAAAAAAAAGAAAAGAGTAATGAAAAATTATTTATGCTTCCGACTTATCTGAGTTTTTTTTTTTTTTAGCATTATTTATTAGTTGTTAAGCGAACTAATTTAAAAGTGACATTTCTTACGTTATCGTTACGTTTATTGTGGTTGTTGACTTTGACATTGAATTTTTTTTTTTTTTTGTAAAAGAAGAAATTTCACTATCAGGGAAGTGACTTAAAGACTTTTTTAATTAGTTAATCTAATAAAGATTAAACAAAATTATATCCACGGTTCGAATAAAAACAATTACCTTACTTGCATCTAATAATAAAATAACAACAACGTAGTGAAAAAACAATGCGATCTCTATTTAATAATTAAAAGCTATAATAATTCAATTTATTTATTTTTTTTATTTATTGTACACACCAAAAATATATATAATTTGCTGAAAAAAAAAAGAAAAAGAAATATAAATAAAAAACGTTGCAAAGTAAAGAAATACAGCAAAGCATTAAAAAAAAAAACTGGTCAGTTATAAGAATGACATCATATTTTTAAATATTTAACGTATTTTATTTATTTTTTTTTTCTTTTATTACAACAACCAATACAGAAATAAATAATTTTTTTTTTATAATATAATTATAATAATAATAATAATAATAATAATAATAATAATAATGAATATAAAATATAAAAAGGAAATAAATGTAATTTTCGTGGTTGTTGTTTTTTAATTATAGTTTACGGTTTAAAAAACGTAAAGAAAACAAACCAAAACTTTGTTTTGTTTAAAAAAAAAAAAAATGAATTTTCTTACTTTTACTTTATAGGCTTAACCAGAATGAAAGATACAAATACACCAAAATACATGTGAAACATTCAATAGTTTCTGTCCAAATACGCTCTAGTAAACAGAATCAGAACTACAAACGTTCAGCGATCAATTTTAAAATTTTGTCAAATATGTAAAAATGTATTTTGCGAAATTATGGATGTTGTTGTGCAAGTATTGGCAATGGTGTAACAATAAAATTAGATATAGTTTCTAAATAGACGATAAATACAATTTCTCTCTTTTTAAATCTCTCGGCGTGTTATTTGTTTGGCAAAGGTGTTCTGTTTACTGCTTATCACTGTTTAGTCTCGTTATCTCCTGTGTTTTTTTTTTGTCTGTCTTTAACTAGGTTGTTGCTTTAAGTCCTCCTGATTAGTTTTGTTTTTGTTATTACTAAACCATTTATTGCTAGGGTTATACAAACCGAATTAAACAGACAGACTGCTAATGATTATTTCGTCATCGTTTTTTTTTTGCTTAGTTTTAATTTTCTAATAAAAACCACGTAAATAATAATTATTTTTTATTGAAATATAATTAATGATTTTTATTGTCTAATCTGTTCTGTATTTTATTTTTTTTTATTTTTTTTTGAATGCCATTTGGGTGGTATTTTTGTTGTTTTTTATTTTTTTTTATTGTTAATATGTGTTTTGGGAATTAACTTGTAGTCATCGAAACGTGTTGACTTTCTTTATTATTTTTGTTGCTTTTTGTTATGGAAATTGATGAGATTTATCTAGAATCTGAATCATTAATATATTTTGTTTAAGCATAATTTTTATGTATTACGAATTCATTCATCAGTTGCTTCATTTGAATCACAAACGCTACGTGTAATAAAAGTGTGACTGTGGTTACAAACAGAACAAAATTATTTTACTAAATAGAAACGTAGATGCTGTTCGATGATAATAAAATTTATGTAAATTCAAAATAAGAAACAAATTCTAAATAATCACAAAAAAATCAATAATCATCATCTTATCCTTAACACTGTTACACTGCTATCTATGTAACACTGAGCATATAAAACAAAGCGAAAATACGCGAAAGAATTATTAATAAAAAATTTCTGTTTTTTAAATACAAAAAATTGCGTTGGCTTTGAAAAAATTTATTTACAAGAAAATAATTTTTTTCGAAAATATATTCAGTAAAAAAAAAAACAAAAAAAAATCAAACATAATGTGGCATTCTTTAAGCGAGAAAGAGATCTGGCGATGGCCTCCCACACCCACCTTGCTTCTTATGGATTTTTTTATCGTTATTTTTTTTTAAATTTTTATTTAAATTTTTTTCCTATGATGTGAATGTCACACATTCATTTCTAAATTAATTAATTATTTTTTTCTGCTGATAATTTTACAAATCGCGTGTTTTTTGTTTTTTTTTTGTTAAGCTTTTTGCGCATATTTTCACAATACATTTTCGTTATATGATTTCATCTCTACATTTCTTCTAGTAGTCACCAGTTTTTACTACTTTACTTAACTTTTATAGACTTTTTTTGTTTGGTTATTTTTTTGCTTTTGCTAAACAGACAAACAGATAAACTTCGTAATTTTTTTTTTTTTGCGATAGAAATTTATTAAAAGTGTCATCCAGAGTTTATGTTTTGTTTTTGTTAATTGAAATTTTTACAATGGAACTTATTTATGTTGTGTTTGTTGTTTTAAACTCTTCCGTTTTTTGTTTAATAAATTTTAATTAAAGCTTTTTTTTGTTGTATCTAAAAATGCCCCCCTACTCTGTGTGTTATTTTGGATATAAAATACCGAAAAAAAAAATTTTTTTATGATAAAATCATTTCCGTCTTTGTTTTCTTGTTTTGTAATTTAGATAATTATGGTGATGATGATGATGGCAATGATGATTCTTTCATTTAATTTTTATTTTATTTTTTTCTAAAGCTATAAAATGTGAAAAAAGCTGTTTCTAGCTTGTTTGTGGTCCCCTTTTTTATTAATTTTTTTTTTTTGTAGGAATTTTTTCCGATTATAAATTGTTTGTAGGGTGGAACAAAGATTTTTTTTTTTTGCAGGACAAATGACTGTGATTTTTAATTAAATTAATTCTTGTATGGTAAATAAAGATTGTAGGCTGTTTAAAATTAAGGTTAAGTGGTGTACAGTTTTGCGTAAATAAATTAGAAAATTGATTTGTGATTGTCACGGCTCTCTAGCCGTAATGATGAAAGAAAATCCCACACAAAAAATTACAATTTAAGCTAAGCTAAGTAAACAAGACATTCTAAATACAATCGCCCATACTCTAAGGTGTACAAAAATTAACAAAAATCACCACCAACTCGTATTAAAATATAGAAAACAAACAAAAGTGACTTAAGTGTAAGTAGATTTAATTAATAATTTAATTAACTGAAAATTCTACATGAAAATTGTAATTTTTTTCTCTTAAATTTAATTAATAAAAATCACATTTATTGCGTTTCTTCTTTTCGTTTCACTAAAAAAATTTTTTTTGTAAATTAATTACGATGATGACTTATATGTTTTGCTATTTTTTTTTTACAATTATAAATTTTTTGGCTCAATTTGTTTTTATTTTTATAAATTTTATTGCGCTACGTTTAGATCCATCCGTCACACCACATATCTCGTCATCATCCATTCAAGAAATTTTTGTTTTGCTTTTTGTGTTTTTTTTTTTTCGAGTCCAATAGTCTCACACCTTTATTTTTTTTTCAAAATTAATTTATTTACATTTTCCTTATGAGATTGTGGTTGGTTTTTTTCCTATCTTTTTTTTTTTTTAGTTTATTTATTTAAGCTAGGGAAAAAAAACAAAACAAAGTGTTGAGCTTAAACAACAAAATTATTGAAAGCTTTGATTATTGACAAATTTTACCTTGTGTTTGTATTGTAATTTTGCTAATCACATACACAAATAACTTGCCCGTTAAAGTTAAGCCATGTTAACACTTTATTGCTTCTACTCAATAAAAGCATAGAAATTAAATATAAAATATTCTTAAGAAAACGTCATCAACGTTTCTGTATTCATGTCGATCCATTTTCTACAATAAATTTTAATATAAGGTAATGCCAAGATTTTACCGAAATTTTATTACAAAAAAAAAATAAAATAATTTTCGTCAATGAAATTCATTTATTAATCTGTATGAATTTTAATTTGTTCATAATTATCATCGTTGTATTTTTTTTTATTATTATTATTTTACCGCCATATAGGGAGAGTAATCGCTTTATTATGAAAAAATAATGAAGAAGCTTTTACGATGCCAGATTTTTTTTTTTTTTTTCAAATAATAATTATCTTTAAAAAGTACGACGAATCATAAATTAAAAAAAAAATCAAACCAACAAAAACTCCTCTTAATTAATTAATTATTTCTGTTTCCTATATTTTGTGTGTGTGTGTTGTACGCTTTGGTGTTTTTTTTTTTTTTTGTTTTTGTTAATAAATAATAATGTAAATAGACGAATATATAAAGAATTTATTTGTTATTTATGTAAACAAAACGTGTGTTGTATTTTGGCTTAGGTGGAGCAGAAAGAGAAGTTGTTGGTTGATGGTGGTAATGTGTTATGTTATGTGTATTTAGCGATTTTTTTTTTTTTACAATTATTTTCTACACATAAGCACCGACTTAAACACATTTTGCTAATAAAAGTTTTTTATTTTTTATTTTTACACAAACGCAAATAATAACGCTTGACATGTGTAAATTGAATCCATGTGTATTTCATGCTTTTTATTCTTCCTCTTCGTTATTTTATTTCGTTCCTATGTATATATTTCTCATATATATATGAAAAGTATTTTTGTATTTATTATTAGTAATGACCTCATCGGTTTATTCAGTTTGTTGTTTTATTTTTTTTTTTTCATTTTTTTTTTTATCAAATATCGATGAAAGTGGAATGAATTTTTTTATTTTTCGTTTTTTATAGAAAAAACATATACAACACAAATCGTGTATAAAAATGATTTTTTTTTTGTGGTATACACAGTGGAAAAACGTTGATAGAAACGTCAAAATAAATATAAAGGAAAAAAAAAAAATAAAAATTGTTTTATGTTGTTAATTAAATGTCATATAGTAATAATTATTATTTTTATAACAACTAATTACCTGAATAATAATTAATTAAATTTAAAAATAAATATTTGATGATCGTATAAAGAAATTTTTCTTTTTTCTATGTTAAAAAAAACAGCGCACGCAGATTAAATTGATTTAATTTTGTTTTGTTTTTCTCTGTACAAATAATACAGTAATAAAGATTTATTATTTAATTAACCTTAATTAAATCCTGAATGATTAAATAAATTAATTGAATGGTATCAATCAGTTAGCTTTTACCACCCATTGTGAAAAGGTAATTTGTCGCCTTTTTTTGTATATTGGTTAAAGTCAAACAGCCAGCAGCCTTTAAGTCTAATTTTAAGTTTATTTATTTATTTATTTCTGTGTTTTTTTTTTTCCTCATATCTTTCGATTATCTAATTGCACGACAATTTCGTTGTTTTTTCTGTGAAATTTAATTTTTTTTTTTTTTTTTAAATAACATTTTCAAATATTATTCGCGCACGATTAAATTTATTACGATGTCGTCATCGTTATTTTATTATAAAATACAAAATACACAAAAAAAAAATTATTATTATTATTTGTCCACCGAATTTGTCTTGTTTTACTGCTTTGAAAGCTCAGCTTTTTTATTTTTGTTGCTTCGCTTTGGGATCTCCTATAAATTTTTTTTTGTTTGTTGTCTATAAATTTTCTTCTTCTTTTTATTTAGCTTTGTTTTGATTATTGTTGTGTTTTTTTTTGTTAATTAAAAACGGATTTTGTGAATGGCGCCTTTTAATTAATTTATGACAAACCAAAGCTAAAAATAATTGATTCGCATTTTTTTGTTACTTAATTTTTAATTACTGTCAGCTGGGGTCATGTTTTTTTTTCGTTTATAAATTTTAATTTAATTTAATTTTACTTTTCTGATTTGTTTTTTTTTTTATTTGAGAATAAGTGAAAGCTCTGTACAATTTTTTTTTTTGTTTTTATTTTTACTCGTTGATTACTTAACTTAATTTATGTTTTTTTTTCTGTTAGTAGAAAAATAAAAATGTTTATCCATCGATATTCAGTTGCACGCGCTTTGCTTGACAGACTGTTATAATTTTTTAAGTGAAAATACAGCGTTAAGCTTAGTAAAATTGTTACAGAAACTACTTTTATTTTTTTCTATTTAAAATACTTAAAATTGCATTAATGAAGAGGTGGTGGTTAAATCGTGGGTAGTCTATCTATTCAATTTTTTTTTTTAATTTTTATTTTAAGTAAACTGCGACGACTTTATAATTTTTATTATAATTTAATTAAAAACATTTTTATTTGTGTATTAGTTTGATTATTTCTACGCAAAACAATTGTGCGAATCAAAATTTAATTTAATTTTATTTATTTTTTTTGAAATGTCTGTAAAAATTGTAATTTTTCGCTGTTTTTTTTTTTCTTTTCATTCGTGATGTTGTCATCGACAATATTTTTATAAAATTAGACATTTTGTCATCTGGTCTTTATTTCTTTTTAACGATTATTCTTTAAAAAAAAAAATGTTTGTTTTGTCTTTAATTACCTAAAATTGACATAAAATGTTCATCATTAAATATGTTTTCTAGTGATAGATAATTATAGTCATTTAGTTAACTGATTTTTATATTTATTCTTTGCAGAGAAACGCTACAGGCATGGAACACAAAGGCTGAGGATAATATTGTACCTGGTAATAAAGTACAAGAACTATTTTACGAGTTAAAGTTTTATCCAACTGATAAGCAAGGTAATTTTTTTTTTTTTATAAACATTAAATGATAATAATTTGTGTTTGTTTATTATTTTAATTAAATAGTTAATGACATGTTACAAACCGCTAAGCAATTTTCACGACGTTGTGTTAATTGTGCTGGCGTTGCCACAAGCAGTACAACACCAACAAAACAATATATTAATAATAATAATAATGCATCATCAACAACATCATCGAGTAGTGTGAATGGTTTAAATACAAGTGGTTTAACATTAGGTGAATTTTGTGTATTGGCATCTGATCTCAGAAAATTCAGGTAAATTTTTTCATCAAGTGATAAAATAATAATCAATTAATAATTAATTAATTTAAATTAACAGGACATTTAGTACAACACAGTCTCATGACAATTTAGAAAATGATAATGATGGTATTAGTTCTAGCTCTCTTAAACAAGATATAACACAAACAGCAACAACAAATTTAAAATTAAATAAAATTAAAAATCGACTACCTGGTAGTGGTGGTGGTGGTGTTGGTGGTTCGTCGTCGTCGTCATCAAATTCTCCATCATCATCATCATCATCTTCTACTACTAATACTAATTTAAACAATCAAAAAGAAAATGATTTAATAGCAGCAACAGTAATAACAGCATCGCCCACATCGACAACAGCAACATCAACATCAACAATCACACAAAATACCTCCAATAATTTAAATAACACAGATAATAGTAGTAATAATAGTAATAATAGCAATGATGCAATACCACCAGAAGTTTTTTTAGGTGGTTCATGTAATCCAACCACATGGCGTGCAGACGTTGCTATCCCAACATTAAATCAATTAGGAATTTCATTTTATAATCCGGTAAAATTTAATTTTTTATTTTTTATTATCAAAAAAGGCAACATTTTTTGATTGGCATTTCTATTTGGAATTTCACAGCAAGTATCCGATTGGACACCAGATTTAATTGAATTAGAACATAGAGCAAAGGAGAAGGCTCGTGTTTTATTTTTTGTTATGGATTCGGAAACAAGAGCATCGGCTGGTGCTATTGAGGCTGCACATATTGCTGGACAAAATGCAAGACATTTAGTTTTAGTTTTACATCCGTACAAACAAAATCAGAGTATTTTAAATGAACCAATCTCATCACAGTAAGTTTTCTTTTTTTTTTTGTCTTTTCATCTAAGTCATTTATTTGAATTTTTTTTTTTTTTTTGTAGAGAATATTTAGATTTAACAAGGAATCAACAACTCTTAATAGAATTAGTTAAACGACGTGGTTTACCTGTACTAGACAGCATAGCAACGGGTTTACAAAGAACAAAAGCAATATTAACGGGTTATTCAGGACGGGATCCACCACAAAATATTGCTTCACGCTTAATGTAAGCTTTTACGTTCTTATTTTATTTATAAATTAATTAATAAATTTTTGTAAATCATTTATAGATCCGTACGTCGTGCATTTGATCGTGTCGTTGGCACAAAAGATGATTCGATCACATTATTTCAATGTCAAATTGCATTAGGATGCCTTGGCTATCCAAATAATTTAATAATAAAAGATAATTTAAAACGAATTGTTTGTATATTACGTGATATGCAACAAATAAAAATGACAACACCAATAACACCTGGTAGTAGTGTTATAATTGATGAGCCAACATTAACCGAAACATTAACATCATCAGATGTTGTCTATCGTGTTAAACGTAGTAATAGTGGTGATGGTGGTAATTGTTCTGGTTTTAATTTTACACAGCATCGTCATTCAAATTCACGTATTAGTTTAAATTTTGAAGAGTTTTGTCTGATATCATCATATTTATCAATATTACAACAGGAAATAAATGAAAATAGTTGTGCATCACCGATAAAAGGGACCAATGTACCACCGCCACCGATCTTCCTAACAAATATGCCAGGTAAGATTAAGTTTAAAAATTTATTTATTTATTATTAAAAAAAAAAAAAATGTTGCTTTTAATTAATTTATTTGATAATGATAAATTTCAATCGGAAAAAAGCTGCATCATCATCAACGAATACAACAAAATTAATAAAAATAAAAAAAAATCAAATAAAATTCATTCATTTATGGCAAGATATAAAAAAAATATTTTGTGGAAGCTTTAATTATATAACATTTAAAATAGGTAACACAATAACTTAACACATTTATTTTTAAAATATAATTTCATTAAAGACTTATTAATCTCATTAAGCTCATTTAAAACGATATAAAAAAAAATGACATTTCTAATATATTGTCATTTAATACGAGAATTAAATTAAATTATAAAAAATGTCTATAAAGTACTGCACTTAACTCTAAAAACATATTAATTTATAATAATGTTTAAGTCTGTTGCGCACAGAGCACACATATTAAATAAACGTAATAGGAAAAAAGCTGAGAGCGAGATGAAAAAAACTAAAATTGAAAATGGCAATCTTAAATCACAGAATAATTCTTTTTTTTGTTTTTTAATTCAACTTAAGTCAGATTTATTAGTAATTTTTTTTATTTTTTTATTTTTATTTAAATAGTTTATGATTTTTGTTGTTTTGCTGTTTTGTTGTTTTGCTGTTTTATTGTATTTTTTCCGCATATACTTAGTTAATAGTTTTGTTTTATTTTATTTATTTGCTTAATTAAATTTATGACATAATTTTTGCTCTTAAAAAACTATTATTTATTATTATTCAGTTATTTACGTTTCTGTTGTTTTTTTTTTTTTTTTTTTTTATTAACTCTGACTTTTATTTTTTTATGACTTAAGTGTATTAAGAAAGAAAAAAAAAAAAAAAAAGAACAAATGACATGAGACGATGATGTGCATTGAGTGAGCTTTTTTCATGTTTCTTTATTTTTTGTTTTTTTATTTTAAATCTTTACTTCCGAGTCGTTAAAAGAAAAAAAAAAAAAAGAAAATAAAAATTTTGCTAACGTCATGTTTTGTTGTTATGAGGTCATAATTTAATTAAAATCGCGTTTGCTTGTTATTAATTAATTAATTATTTAATTTATATAAAACAGAAAATAAAAAAAAAAAAAACATTTTCAAAGGAATATAAAATGATTTAATTCCTTTATTGTGTTTGGTTTTGGTTTATTCTTGGTATTTTCATTCGGAATATGACATCAAAATTCATGACAATCGGTTACTTGACTGACTATGTGCGCTTGTGTGCAACAAATAAAAATATTTTTATAACAAAGCAAGACCTTCCGCTTTTATTATTATTGAATTAATAAATTAATAAAGAAATTTTTTTTAAATTTAATTTAATTTAATTTAATCACCATCCATCCATCTCATGCGCTTCTTCTTTAATATTTGCTTTTATAAAACGATAAAAAAGTTCTAGACAAAAATCAATTTAGACGATGACGAAGACGACGACAACGACAAAATGACTACGACTACATTGCATTATGCAAAAAAAAAAAACAATTTCTTGTTAGTTTTTTTTTTTTTTTGCTGAATTTTGCATTATTTTATTATTATTGTGTCCCCCGCGACCTTGTCATTGCATGCACTTTTTTTTATAATTATTTGTAAAGCTTTTTTTCCACTGATTACTTTAAGCGACAACAAACAAAACAGATAAAAAAAAATTTTTTTTCGTCTGTTTTGTTTTTTATTTCCATGTTTTAAGAGCACGCGTATTTTGATTATTTTTTTTTGTTTAATTAAATTAATGCAATAAGCAAACAAACAGATTTAATTAAAAAAAAAAAAATCTCTCTTTATTTATTTAGAATGGATTCATAATCAGATGGCGAATGAGGATTTAGCAACGCCACCGGTTGGCGGTAGTGCACTGTCACGACCATCAAGTGGTCGTAATATATTGATGGATCGTTCAAAGAAACCTTCAGAGGATGGTAATAATTCGGGTGGTGGTCATGACAATCATTATTTTAATCGGGACAGTGGAACGTCGTCCCCGCAACCAGGAATAATGCACAGTTTGAGCTGTGAAAAGAAGTCAAAAGTTTCGATAAATGTTGAGAATGTGGATCAACAGAATTTATTAAATGAAAGTCGGCGCCGTGTAACCGAGAGACAAGAAGCTGTTCATGATGTGGACAGTGATAATGATTCAAATGATTCAGTGTTTTCAAGTGGTGCAAGCGGTGATGAATCGGATTGCTCAGATTCTGGTGTGGAAATTCGCGATATTTATCTAGGCGGTAGCTGTATGATGCGTACGAGATGGCGACAAGAGTCTGCTATTCCAATACTAAAAGCCAAGGGTATTACCTACTTTTTGCCCACACTACACGAGAGCATCAGCACGAAAAGTTTAATTTTCACAAGTCAAACCAGTGAGGATGCGAATGGAGGTGGTTCGGTTAATTTTACAGCGACAGTGCCCCAAGCGGCCTCAGTTAATCACAATACGGTGAAACGAATCAAACGGAAAAAATCAAATTGTGCAGATCGGATACAATTAGCGAATTGTGGAGGCCAAGATGATGGTCCACCTGCACCCGCCAATCATGATGTGTGCCAGGAAAATCTACAAACATTACCACCATTATCTGTACCAAATACAAATTATCCATTATTACGCCGTCCAATGTTTCACTCTACGCTTCTCGATTCTAGTCGTGTCCTCCTCTTTGTTATAACAAACGAGACACGATCACTCGCTCCAATGACATTGGCTGCTCACTATATTGGTCTCGGCTATAATGTGGTTCTTTGTGTACAAATGTTGCCAGATAATTGTATCCTTGGAACAGAAACGGTTAGTCTAAAAAAAAAAATTATTATTTTTATTGAAATGTTTTGACTTTTGTTACGCGCACACAACGTCTGTGGTTTTTGTTTTCTTTTTTCTGTTTACAAGGCGGAAGTTATTTTCTTTTCTTGTTAAGATAAAACCGCAATAATATTTATTTTATTTTATCTTTATTATGTTTAACAATAGTTTTGTGTGTGTGTATGCTTTATTTTTTATTAATTAAAAAACAAGAAAATGATAAAAGTGTAAAAGATAAAAAAAAAAATTTTAATGAAAGTTTTTCTACTTTATTTCTACTAGCACCATCTAGTTTTGTTTATTTTAAATTAATAATTTTTTTTGTTTCTTTAATTAATTTTCAGTTAACACCTGCTGCAATTAAGGATTATAATCGTGGCCGTTCGTATTTAATTGATTTGGCCAAACGTCAAGGAATACCTGTATTTAGTGAATTACATTCGTCTATTGATTGTGCCATAGAAAAAGCTGAAATATGTAAATCTAGAATAATAAGAACATAGGAAAAGAAAAAAAAAGAGTTTTTTGCGTTGCCGTAATTAAAATTACTTTTCAACTTAAATTAATAAACAAATAAATAAATAAAATGCTTTATAATTTAGTTAAATCAAAGATATATAATGTTGGATGGAAAAATTGAATAATTAAATGAAAATACAAATTAGCTTATTAATTAGGTTTTTAAGAGAGAGAAAAAAAAAATAATTAAGATGAAAATGTAGCAAAAGAAAAACAATGAGAAACACACAGAGAGAGAGAGAGAGAAAGAGGAAAAGCAACACATTTTTACTATAAAATTAATTAATTAATTAATTAGTTAATTATTTTCTTTTAATTATAACAAGAGTGATATTTTTATTTTATTTTTAATTGTTTTTCCTTTTATCTTTTTTTTTTTTTTAAATTAATTAATTAATTAATTAATCATTTAATGAATAGAATACTCCCAATGTTTTTAGTTTTTTTTTTTTTTTTTTAATTAAATTAAATTCTTTTCTCGTTTTTTAATATTTTTTTTTTTCTTTTAATTTTTGTACATAATTGTTGTAAATAAATATGTTTTTATTATTATTTTTATTTTATAAATTAATTAATGATTTTTTTTTGTTTTTAATAATAATAATTAAGGAAATGTTTTTTTTAGTTTTTAATTAAATAAATTTTCTGTTCTACTACTATGAGGTAATGAGAATTTTTAATTAATAATGTTTTAATGTAAAATGAAAAGAATAATAATTAATTAAAATTGTTTCAACACAAAAAAAAAATAAAAAATAATTAATAAATGTTTTTAATGAATAAAATATAATTAATGATGAATAAAATTAATCAAAAAGTAAGGAATAAAAATATTTTTAAATTAATTTTCTATGTGTATTATAAATTTCCCTATATTTAGTTAAGTCATGAACCGTGAGTATTTGCTATTTGTATCCTCGTTACTAACTGTAGTTACGAGAAAATAAAACATTTTTTGTTGTTGTTAATTAATTAAAACAATAAAACTATTTACTTAATTAAAATTAATAAAGAAAAAATTAAAATAAATAAATTAGCAAAGTTATTAACCAATTAATACAAAAAATAAAAAGTAAAAAAAAAAGTGTTTGCTTAATCCATACGGAATTTAACACAGCTAACGTAAATTCCAAACCTTTTTAAGTGTTTTTTTACTATGGAAAATAATAATTAAATAATTCATAATCATTTATAGAATTTAAAAATCATTCATTTCGCTTTTTAGCTATAGCGAATAAATTAACAAAAAGAAAACAAAGAACTAGAACAAGTAGAAAATTTATTTATCCATATTAAATAGAGGTAAATCACCCTTAGCACTTAATTTACATTAATAAACTACAAAAGATATATATTTATTTATTCAAATTCATTCACCTCTATTTGCCATTTATAATAAAACAAAAAATATTAATAAATTTATACAACCAACACCACAGTAAATGTAATAAATTTTTTTTCCATATTCCCCGTTTTATTTATATAAATACAAAATTGAGAATATAAAATTCTATTACCGCAAATACAAAACATTTGAATTAAATTTAGAATAAAATGTTTTGTGGGCGCGCGTGATTAAATATTATTTTTTATTCCCGGTTGGTTTTATTTTTATTTAAAAATTTTTCTGGAATTTCTACACAAATTTTTTTTTTGTTTTCTTTTTTTTTTTTTAACTGGCAAAGATACAAATTTTTTAATTTTATTCAAACGTCATAATTATGATTATTGTGTCTTGGTTACGAATAAAT
Source organism: Ptychoptera albimana (assembly GCA_961205885.1). Lineage (NCBI taxonomy): Eukaryota > Metazoa > Arthropoda > Insecta > Diptera > Ptychopteridae > Ptychoptera > Ptychoptera albimana. The sequence continues at coordinate 7,577,011 of OY540801.1, read as the reverse complement.
AGAAAATGTTACATTGTGACTAACCGGAAAACTTTCCGAGTAACACAAATTCATTTCTACGCTTTTGCAAATTCATAAAAAAAATTTAATTTTATTTCTTATTCAATAAAAAATTATAAAGAAATTAAATTTTTTTTTTGTTTAGATAATTAGTAATGTTATTTCTGGAATCAATTAATTATTAACAGGAATTTCAGTTAATTATTGAACAACTGGGCGCACATGGTTTGTAGCGAAATTGTGGCAGATAGAATTCTTTTTTTTTTTTTTTGTTTGTCTTGTTTATTACTTACGCGACATATAGTGACAAACACAGAATACTATTTTTTTTTTTTTTGTTATAGAGACATTAAGTCGTCGTCAATGATTTTCTTTAACACATAAAATGTGACTTAATTAATAAATAAATAAATAAAAAAAAAAAATATTTCTTATTCTCTTTTGACTTATTTCCCATAAATAATTGTGTGATAGAAACATTTTTCTATGCAAAACATAAATAAATCACGAAATACCAGAATTTGTTAATTCCGAAATATAAACCAAAAAAAAAAAAAAAAAACTCTTTTGTTTCAATCGGATTATTAAGTCACAAGAAAATACACAATCAAAAAAATAATAATAATAATAATAATTAATTAAAACCTATTTAAATGAAACAAAACAAAGCAATTGAACAAATTTGATTTAAAAAAAAAGGTAAAACAAAATTATTCGGCTTTAGCTTTGACATTGAAAGTAAAGTGGGTTTGGTCATGTTATTTGTGTTATGGTTTTTATTTATTAATTATTATTATTTAAGTGTTAAGTCACATACACACACACACATATATTATAGAATAAATGTTACAAATAAAAAAAATAAAAATAAAAAAAAACTTATTACCTTTCAAAAATGAAAAATATCGATGAAATCATTTTAATAAATCAATAAAAATAAATTACAATTTTTTTTTTTATTTTTTATTGATTACATCAGATGTTAATTATTTTTATAAAATTTGCTGGATTTAACATTTAGAAATAAATATTTCGTATATATTTAACAACAGTAATAATCATTAGAGGTATGCAGCAATGATTTGATTTTGTTTGTTATTATTTATTAATTAAACTTACAAAACGGTTATTAATAATGATTTGGATTTTTCAGAAATATGTGTCATAGTCTCATATGTTTTTATTGTTGAAAACAGTTAATAAAAGCATAAAATTTAGTGGAGATTTTTTTTTTTAATTTTATTCTAGGCTCAGTAGAATTTGCTGTATCTCGATCAAATCTTATTGTAAGTTCGTTATTTTCATGTCACTGAATTCAGGAATAAATAACCTATGAAATCGGTATATAATATTCTATAGTCTAGTGGAGTTTTTATAATATTTTCTGGGTGGATTGTGATACATTTTTTTTTGTTATTTAAATCGTGGCTTAACACGGTTATTATGACATTAGGAAAATCTCACATTGCTTTCACATAGTAATAAAGCTTTAAAATAAACCACGATCGATCCCATGACATTTATTTAATTCAATAAAATCTCATTTTTTTGCCATTTTACATTTTACATACCCTAAGTAGATCAAAGTTGTTGAATAAACAAACCGAAACTATTAGGCCATAACTGTCATAATCATTACATAACTGTCTTAATTATTCACGTTTATTATTCTGAGTAATTCAAATAATCATTTTTTTCTTTTTATTAATATTTTAATCATGTTTATGATGCGGTTTGTGAATCAATTGAAAAATACTTAAATTTGTCTTTTTATTCCTCTTCTGTTATTCACATTTCAAAATATATTTTATGCAAATTTCAACATGTTTTTTGTTTATTATAAATAATTATTAAGAAATATTAAAGAACAAAGAATCTATTGTTATAAATTTTTTTATTGTTTCTTTCTTTCTTATTTAATTAATTAATTGAAGAAGTTTAATAAAAAAATAATTTCATTGGTCTGTCTGTGGCACCATCTATTTTCAGCTTTCTTTTTTATTATTAACGAGTGTATGTAATGTATGAGAAGCACATAATTTACCTGTTGTGTTTAATACAATGGGAGTAAAAGAGATAATTAAAAATTTAAATAAACATGTTTTACCTGTGTAGAAATATTTATTTATTTATATTTGCTAAAGTTATTCAATTCGGTTGTTGCTTTATTTATACAAATTTGCGACAATGTATTGTAATGTTTATTCTGTGCTTTTTATTTGTATTTTATTAATAATTCTGTGCTATAGAATAGCAAATTTGTTGGCTGGTATTAGAGAATACAAACATAAATAAAAAATTTTAAAGTGAAGTAAAGTCAAGTTAATAAAATAATGGGGAAAAAAGAAAAAAAAAGGTTTTTTATACGAAAAAATATGAAAATAAAATAATATACTCAGTCAACCATAGATATTTTATTATTATAATTAAGAATTAAGAATTAAAATAGGTTTTTTAAAAGAGAATAAACATTCTCGAGTTTATTTATATAAAAAAAATTAAAAAAATTTAACACACGGTTAATCGACTCTTTAATGCGACTACAGCGACGTGATTTTATGTTACAAGTTTAGTGTGGTGAGCAACAATAACCAAAATAGTTTATTTTTTTTTTTTGTTAAATTCTTTTTTTGTTTTGCTTTTTTTCCACCAGTATTTACCAGACTACGAAACGTGTTTTTAGCTTTTAATTTATTTTTTTTTTTGTTTTGATTTTGGTTTTTTCGTTAATTTTGTTATTAACGTAACATGCAAAAATAATTATTAATTTTAATAATAAGGAAATAAAGCTAAAAAAGAGAAAAAAGCGATAACGAAAACGAGATTAATGTATGTTGTGTGCGTGTTTATCAAAAGTAGTAACAAAAAAAAAAATAAATAAAATAGAGAGAAAAAAGTCTTTTAAAGTACTTAAAAACTTTAAAATTATTTATTAATCAATTAAAAAAGTGTTTGTGTGTTATGTGTTTATTTTTAAAATGTGTCCTTAAAGAGAAACAACAAGGAAACAACAAGGAAACAACAAGGAAACAGCAAACAATAACGAATATTCGCGAGACACCATAAAAAGTATTTTTGTTTTTTCCTTTCTTTCCATTCTAAAGACTTTTCTTTTGTTTTTTATTTATTTATTTTACAAAAAAGTGCTAAAAATAATATTTATTTAATTATTAATTGTTTTTGTATTATAAATAAAAAATGTTTTCTTTAAATAAATTTCACAATAACTAAAAAGAAAAATTAACAGACACACGCCTGCCTGTTAGCCAACAAACGAACCAACCAACCAACCAGCCAGGCTGCCAGCCTGTTTCATGATACACACAAAAAAAAAAAATTTAATTAAATTTTTGTGTAACATTTTATCTTCTTTTTCTTTATTTCACTTGTGATAATAGAAATATATTTGTTAAATAAATAGACAAAAAAAAAAAAAAAACAAAATCTGCTAATAATAAATTAAAACTTTATTATTATTATTATTATTTCATTTATATAAAAAAAAATCGATAAAAAAAAAACTTAGATAAATAATTAAAAGCGAAGAAAAAGAAAAGAAAATTAAGCTGAGTGTTTTTGTGTGTTTTTTTTTTTTTGAAATAAATTTAATTTAATTTTGTTTTTTTCCCTGCTATTTTAGTTTTAAGCAAAAACTAAATTTATAAAATGAAATTAATATTTTCCAAGTAGATGGATGATAATAAAAAAAAATTTTTTTTCTCTGTTTATTCATTTAAAATCAATAAATAAGTTTAAAAAACACCAAGCAGAGTTCAAGTTATTTGATTTTTTATGAATTTTAAATTTTATTTAGAGAAAACAAAGCTTAATTATTTAAATTAGATTGATGATAGTCTCTTATGTAATAATAATAATAATAATAATAATAATAATAAAAGTCGGTTACAGTTGAGTGTGTAATGAATTCTCCATTTTTGTTTTTTCAAAAACATTTCCCTTGTTTAACCGGCTGAAATATAAAATATTTTTTTTTATTATTATTATAACAAATTAAGTCACTTGTAACGCCTTATTAAATATTTTTCTTCCTTAGCTCAGGGTTTGTTTGTTGTTTGCATGAAAACACTACGGCGACATTTTACAAAACAAGTGAAACAAAACTGCAACAGGATGGCAGGTGTTACGATGCATTAATATTAATATTGAATTGGTGTTAACATCATAAAAATCAAGGATATTGATATTCTTTATTTATTTATAAAAAAATTATTAACCGAATATGGTTTCCTGTTGTATACAAACTTCCTGTGTTCCAATTTTTGTTTTGTTTTGTTTTTTTTTTTGTGTGTTAGCCACAAAATTTATTTGATTTTTCCACATTTTTTTTTTTTTTTTTTTTGCAATGTGAAACACATGGAAAAGGAAAAAAAAATTAAAACGTACACGTCTGTGTCTTATTTATTTACAGTTTATAATAAATTATAACTTTATAATAATAAAAATAATAATAATAATAATAATTAAATTATGCAAATATTAAGAGCAGCAGCAGCAGCAGCAGCAACAGCCATCACAATACAAATAATTTTTTTTTTTTGCTTAATTAATTCGCTTCGGTGAGAATGAAAACAATTTTTTTTATTTTTAATTAATCTTTTCTTTAATGAAATAATTTTTTTCTTTTCTTTCTGGTTTTCTTTCTTTTTGTAAGAAAGAAATTTTTGTAAAACGTGGCTTTTTATTTTTTTTCTTGTTCTACGTTCAGCGTTTAATAATTCATTTTGTATCAATCTGTTGTGTGTGTTTATTTATTTATTATTATAAAAAAATTAAATTAAATTAAATTTTTCCCACTGGTTTTGTTTGTTTTTTAGTTTTAGTTTTATTTACTCTGTGTTGTTGTTTCTTGTCAATTAAACTGCGCCTGTTTTTGTTTTATTTTCTCGTTGCATTGTTTCGTTTCATTGTTTTTTAATTATTTTTTTTTTTTTTTTACTACCTTGCTGCGGTCTGACATTTGCATTGAATACACAATAACTCGGTGTACACACATTTTGTAATTATAATTATAGTTAAAATGATCAGCACAGCATTATTGTGTTTATAAATTAAAGCGCAACAGTCTGTTAAAAGAATTTTTTTTTTTTTTTATATTATTTTGAAATTAAAAAAATTGGTTTTCGTTGTTTATTTTATAAAAGGTAAAAGTCAAAAAGGTAAAGAATTTTCGTTTATTTTTTTTTTGTTTTTCGAAGTGCATGGTGAAGACAAATATTTTTATACGGGGACGAGATTTTATTTATTTATTTATTTATTATTGTTTGATGGAGAAAAAAAAATTGTTTGTTGCTGTTGTATTCGTGATTGGTAAAGGTAACGAAGAGGCAACAATAACATAATAGCAGCAGCAGCAGCAGCAGCAGAAACAGCAACAAACAGCAAACAAGAATCCACCGAAAACACACAACTGGAATTTTTGTTTCTTTATTTATTTCATTTCTTTTTTATTATTATAATAATAATAATAATAATAATAATAATAAATATCCACGATAGATATAAGAAAATAGCTGTTTTTGTGCTGACCGCGAGGAATACGATCACCGTAAAATAAATCTTTAAACAGAATAACAGACGCGCACACAAAGTAGTGGTAATATAAAAGCCAAGCAACAAGTTGTGTTCTGACTGTTGTCGTCAGCAAATAAAACAAATAATTAAAGTTTTATCCAAATTAATTGTTTTCTTGTTTTTTAAATTGTTTTCAAGGTGTTTTTCAAATAGTTTAATTAATTAATGTATAATAGTGCAGAAAGTTTAAATAAAATAAACGACAAAAACTGTAATTAATGTGATTATTGTGTGTTTCGTTAATTATTTGACTATAGCTCAATGGAAAAAAGAATTAAAATAGCATAAAATACAAAAAAAAAACAGTTAACAGTTAGTTCTCTTTAAATATAATTTAAAAAATAATAATTCTCATACCTATGGATTTACCTGTTTTGTTTAGTGTTCTTAAAGTTATTTAAATAATAATGTGAAATAATATTATTAATTAATAATGCATTAATAATTATTAAACGTCTCTCTCTCTCTCTCTCTGTGTGTGTGAAAACAAAAAAAAAAAAAAAAAGGATTTATGATTACTTCAGGTAAATAATTTTATTAATTAAATAATCTTTACTCCCTTCTCTGTATGTGGTTTGTGTTTAAATTAAAAATTTTAAAAAAACTTTCCTAAATAAAAAATAAAAATTTATTGCTATTTGTTGTGGCTTCATGTAATTTTATTAATTAAATATAAAAAGAAAGAAAGAAAATATATTTTTTTTGTTTTAATTAATTAATGAAAGAAACGAAAATGAAAGAAAGAAAAAAATTATTATTATTAGAAAATTTTTTCTCACTAATATTAATAATTAAAAAATAATAATTTTTTATTAATTCAAGTGTTAAAAGCATTTAAAAGAAAAAAAAAAAAGAAATTAATTAACAAAAGCAGCGGTGTAAAAATTTATATTTATATTTTCCTTTTTTTTTTTTATTACTACTAACTCTCTGTCTCATAATTGTTTGATTTAATTTTATTTAATTAATATATTTTGTGCTTTAAAGCTTTACGTAGATGAGAACTATTTATTTTTTTTAATTCTTTATTCTTGTTTATTATTATTTGTTAATTAGAATGGGGGTATCCGGTAAGGGACCTGTTTGTTGTTTAAGTGTGAAAACTTGTTGGAACTAGAATAAACATTTTTTTTTTTAGTTTTTATTTGTTTTGTTTGTTAAAGCTTGGATTAAGCTTTGAAAGCATTTTTAAATAGTTTAATCATGGTTAGAAATAAAAATTACTTTCAACATAATTCATTGATTTTTTTATTCCATTTTACATGGATTAGCATGGAAACGCATAACTTTGATACGAAAAACACCAAATAATTCTTTTCACAACCACATAAATGGCCAAGATCACCAATAATTCAGTAATCAGAGTCAACAACAAATAGCAATATCAACAATAAAAAAAACTAAAAAATTCATACGAATCAATTGGTTCCAAAAACGTATTCACGGATAAACTTATTCGCAAATTGAACTTGTAAATTATTTTTCTTGTTTTTTTTTTTTCTTTAAAAAACAATTTTAATTTGTTGCTACTACTAGTTATAATTTTATTTATACCAAACGATAACTAAAAATCATAACAAATAATCGGAAAACGAATGAAAGAAAGAAAAAAAAAAGTTTTTTATTCGCGATTTTTATTTTATTTTTCCGCTTAATTTGCTTTAATAATTTTTTTTTTTTGTTTTTGTTTTGTTTTTTGTTTAATAAACATTTTTTTTTTTTTTTTTTTTTTTTTTGTTACTAGCTTTATGTACTTTCTTTTTATTACATTGTTGAGTTTTTTTTTTTTTTTATTTTCGGCTGATTGTTATTTAAATTAACAGTAGAGGTAATGAAAACAGTTTTATTCGTGATTTTTCTATTTTGTATGGTGGCAAAAAAGAATTTAACCTTTGTCTTGTGAATTAACTGATTAATAATTAATTTTTTTTTTTTTGTTTTGACTTTAATAATCGAATTAAGTACGTGTAATTAGGATTTTTCTAGAATCTAGATCATAATACAGATTTAAAGGCTGAAGTTTTAACAATGCACCGTCAAGATGGCAAATATATTTTTTATTTAAATATTATTATTCAGCATGAATTGTGTAAACGTGGCTTTTAAAGTCATTTGTTTTAAAGTTAATCCATGTCATGCATATTTTGTATTTCTGATTACTGTATTATTGCTGTCTGTGAAAACGTAACCCAATAATCATATTAATAAATAATTACTGAGGTACAGTGATGGAATTAGTTGGCTTTAGGGCGCTAAGCAAACAGAAAGCCACAACACTATGAAAAAAAAAAAAATAAATAAATAAAACCCAGCAGGTAATACAAATACCTAGCTAATAATTATTCAAGTTAATGAACGGTTAATAACCGAATAAATAAATAATAACCGCAGTGTTTAAACTAGGTAAATAAATACCTAAACTGTTTATTTTTATTTTATTTGTTTGCCGAATATTACACCTTTCTAATTATTATTTACAAATTTTTTTTTTTTTTCCTACATCGAATTGTAAATTAATAAGAAACAAAAAAAAAAAACAAACATGCGGCACTAATGTTTAGTCTAGTTTATATCGAAAATCTTGGTCGGTTAATTGTATTCGAGTATTATAAGCCTTAAAGTTTATTTAGCATAAAGCATAAAAGCAAAGCGATGCAAAAAGGTACAAAAGAAAAATATTTTTAATTTTTTTGTTTATCGAATAAATTTACGTGGAAAGAAATTTGCATTTTGTATACAAAAAAAATAAAAATTAATTTATTTTATATAGAAAAACACCTTTCGCCATATTTTATGTTGCATTTTGTTGGTTTTTTTTTGCATTTCGTTTGTTAATTAAATTTTATTGTCGCCCGGATTGCAGTTTTTTTTATTAATTAAAGAAATTAATTAATTAGTTAACAGATTTCTTTGAGGTAATTTTATTTTTATTTGATTTTTAATTAAGTAATAATGCTTTCCGTTGGTTTTGTTTTGTTTTTTTAATTTTTGTATGTGCAGGGCTGGATGTTTTAGGGCAATGCGAACACTGGTAACTGTTGTTTATGTTTGTGTTTTTAAGGGATTGAGATAAAGTAATCTGTTACAGAGATCTTTACGTTGTGAACTATTTTCTGTTGTTATTTCTTCTGAAAAATAAAGATCACTGAATTAACATCTGTCAAATACCTTGCTTACCATAAAGCCGGCACTGTTTCTATGCAACAAAAACGGTTTTGTGTTAAGGAGGATAAACCAGCATAAGATATTTATTAACAAAAAAGCAAAAAGGGAGAGGTGACATGAAAATTTAATGTTTTCTTGTATTGAAATTATGAAGAAATTTTTTTGCAGCACAACTGTTGATGCCTCTTTTAGCTGCCTTTTATTATTATTAATAATAATATTTATATTTATATTATAAAAATAATATTTAAAAAGAAAAAAAAAAGATGAAGAATAAAGAGAAATAAATAAACTGGAATTGGTGTCAGATTCTTTTTTATAAACTACTTTGCACAACAACACAAATAAACTAACAGAATATTTCAGTGTTTCCGTTCTTTCAATCTCTCATGTTTGTTGGTTTCGTTTCGTTTTATTTCTTCTTTATGTAATTTTTATGCTCATTTTTTTTTTTTTTTTTTTTTGTTACATGTTATGTGCTTTTGTGTATTTATATTATTATTTCCATTATTAAGCAGTTTTTTTTCTTTTTCTTTTTATCTTAAATCTTAATTACATGAAAGGTGAATAAATAGAAAAATAGAAAAATTCTAATAGGAAATTGTCTTGAACCAAAACAAAAAATAAGAAAAACTCACTGTGACAGCATACAGCATTATAATTTTTATTTAAAACAAAATATATTCACTAATCAGCGTATAATTTATGTTTGTTTAAAAGTGTCAAAGAACGTTTAAATTATTTTTTCACAAAAACCAAAAAAAAAAAAAAACTAATTAGAAAAAGCACACAAAAAACCAACGGTTTGTGATTATAGAAAGAAGACGAAGAAGAAGAAGCAGTGGAAGAATAAGAAGCATAAAACATTTTTTTCCACTTGAAACTATTTTTTTTTTTTTTTAATTTTTGCAGAGTAATTTAACAAGAAATACCAGAAAAATAATTTCTGTAATTTTCACAGTTTTATAAATGTTTTATTTTTTTTTTTTTTTAATTAATAACACTACAGTGGTTTGTGAATTTTAATTAATTTTTAATCTAGAAAACTTACTACGATCAACTTATATGTTTTATGTTGAAATTAATCAAAGAAACTGAGGTTTCACTGTATTAAGTAAATAATTTTATGTAACAAGAGTTAACTATGGAAACAGCATAATAATCAATGTTCCATGCATACCATTTCACTTTAATAGAAAAGCTAAAGCTAGTTACTTGCTGTTGATCGTTTGTAATTATGTAATGAGGATTATATAGATCATGGAATATTTACGATTTTTAATACTTAATTCTTTATTTTACTTAATAAATTAAAGACAGCAACAACAAACGATTACGTCTTAAAATAAAGATTAGTAAAATGCTGCGAAAAGTACATTCGCATACAAAATTAAAAAAAAAAAATATACTTAATAATATTTATTAAAATATAAAGTGAAATTTGAATAATTAAATAACTTATAATAAAATAATAATAATTTTATATAAATATTTGCGTAAATAATTGTCAGTTTTTTTTGTTAAAATAAACACAGTGGATCCTCATATTGTTTGTCTCTTAATTTACCTAACACGCAATACTAACACTCCTAGCTATGACTGAATTAATATACGTCTTAAAAAAAAAAAAATTGAATAAAACGATAAAATCCCACCTACAATTACCTTTAAAGCATTATTATTAAGCTTCTTTTTTTTTTATCTGTGTGTTAATTAACTAATTAATAAACATTTCCAGCTAAAACAATAATTATTTTTCGTAAAATGTCTTAGAGAAAATTAATAAGTTTTAACCAAAAACAATTCTTTTAATAAATTATTTATTGGTGGAATATTGTGACATAACCTTGATTTAATTAACTTTAATTACTCTTCACGTTTATTAGTTATTTCCTTTTCTTTTTTTTTTGTGTGTGTGTGTTTTATTTAGCTTTAAACACGAAAAAGAAAAAAAAAAAACAATTATTTTTTTATCACTTTTATTTTAGTGGAATTTGCCATGAAAATATTTTTCTATACTCTTAAAATCTTAATTATTATGATGATAAATAATTTATTTTTTTTCTTTTTTTTGTTTTAATTTAATTTAATTTAATATTTTCTACAGGTGAGGTCATCAGCATTATTTATAAAAATTATTAGTTATTAGTTAAGCACAAAAAAAAAAAAAAAAAAAAAAAAAAGCGAAAATAGTGAATGAATAGCGAAGTAGAATTAAGTGGTATGCTACCATCTCCATGGTTTCCAGCTTATGGCCAGGTGTTAGGTCTGTGTGTGATTCATATTTTTTATAAATTAATTTCTCCACCTTCTTATTATTTTTTTATTTTTTTTGCTTGCTTATTTGTGTCAATTTCGTTTTTAATTATTAATTTTTGTAATTTTCTTTAATTATTTTTTTTTTATAGATAATTCACAGCAATATTTTTATACAAGTCGCGGTATGTTAGAACCAATTTTAGAAGAAACTTCAGAAGATGAGGAGAATCAAGAATTATGGTCACAGTATGAGACCAGTTGGAGTTCAGAATCTGATACAGGTTCTGTTATACGTGTTGATTTACATCCAGGTAAATATTCTATAAATAAACGAAAAATATATTTTTTTTTTTTGATTGAATTAAATGAAATATTTTTAGAGCAAGATTGTATATCGGAACGTGATGTTGCCTGTCCAGCGAAACGACGTCGACAAGAGTTCGGTATACTAGGTGATGATGTAAGACAACTACGTCGTATTAACACAACACAATCATTAACTAGGACAAACAATAATAATTGTTATAACAGCAACAACAGCAATAATTTAATAATCAGCAGTGATGAACCAAAATTTCGTGTCGAAAGTGTTTTTGATACAGTTGACTGTTTTAGCGGAAGAAGGTTTGTTATATGCCATCAGTTTTATTTTCTACTTAATTGTGTTTTTGAATTAATTGTTATGCACGGGAGCACATTATCCAGTCATTTGATTAATTTTTTTTTTTAATTTTATTTTAGATTTATGTTAGATGAGCCTATGAATGATATATTCTCGGATTCGGACAGTCTATCATACTCTTCATTAAGTAGATCGTCATCATTAATCCAGTTCGAGTCATTGGAGAAACAGCTACAGAACAGCGATACGCAATCACCAGCCTTTGGTTCATCGCCATCAATTTATTCGCTTGTTAATAATACCGAGACTATTCAAAAAACGAATCATAAATCTTGTGGTGGAAATGAGAATAGGCTGTCATCAGGATATGAATTACCACTCATAGCAATTGAACGTTCCACAGCAATTGATTCTGATTCGTTTTCTAGTGATGACGGTGAAACAAGTAGCAGTAATACATCTGATCCACAATTGACGACTAGTTTTTACCATGTTGATGCGCCCCTTCGCCAAATTGTTAATAAACAACCAGGAGGAGCGTCTGGTAATCCAACAAAAACGGGAATTTCAATAAAATGTAAAAATTCAACAGAAAATCTAAGCGAGGACAGTGGATACTGTGAACATTTTTCAATATTTCGTCAAAAATCAAAAAGTATTCCGTGTATACATGCAGCTGCAACGACTGAAAAATTCCTGAATACAAATGCAACACAATTAAATGGTCACCGTAATAATTATTACATAGACGATGAGCAACAATTTGAGCGGCCACGCAGTTTGGAGAATTTAAGCACTGGCACTGGATTCAATGATCTTACAACAACATCAGATGATTGCTGTAATATAGACACAGCAAACAAATCAAATAAATTAAAAATTATTTCGACGCCGTTAAAAATAGAAAACGTCTCGACGACAACACGACGACAATACATAACAAATCACACGATCAATGACGATGTTATAAATAATATTTATAATAATGTTAGTATAAATATTCCATCGCAGTCACAACTAAAAAAACAGCAAATTTATAAAAAACACGATCATCGCGATCCTCCACTCCACAACAAATATAATAATTTAAATAAAAAAATCAAAAGTACTGATCAACATATAAGTGTGCAAAATCATAAAAATTTAGTTGAACGTGTCTATTCACTGAGTACACCTGATTTATATTATTTAAAAACAATTGATAATGATAATAATAATAATTTAAATAAAAAAACATTTGTCGGTGATCATTATAGAAGTAATAAAAAAATTTGTTTTGCATGCGGCAAGCAAAAGAATTTACGACATCAACATAATAAACGTAATAGTTACAGTGGTGTTAGTAGTTTATTAATAAAAAATTCCATAAAATGTTGCTGTAGTGATTTAGAAATATTAAATATAAATATAAATAATAATGATAATGATTTATACTCAATAGTTTCAAGTGTACCTGATAATTTAAATTTGTTTGCATGTGATGAGAATATAGATAAAACAATACTTGAAGGTGAAAATTTAATTAAATGCAATAATAATAATAAATTAAAAAGTGTTAAAATTGGTGCAATTAATTCATCGGTAATACAAAATAATACAACGAATGTTAAACGTTTAACTAAAAATATAACGCCGTCTGTATATACAACGACATCGTCCAGTGGTGCATTAGCATCACTTGTCCCACCGCCGATTATTAAGCAAAAACAAAATATCGCTAGTAGTTATGCAAATTTAACATTATTGGATTATTCTGATGTTAATTATTGCGATACAATAATGGCGGAATATCGTACGATACATGATCGCGTGAGGGAGGAACGTATACTCGATGAAATTGATTCAATGAATTTTGATCGTAACTTATCAATACTGAATGATCGTGAAGCTAATTATGATCCGTCACCTATAAAATGTACGCCACCACCGGTTCCGCCGCGTAGTATTTCATCAGAAACTGCAAGAGTTATGACTAAGGAATTTATATTAAATGAATGTAATCGACCTGAGAAACCACCTCAGCCACCACCAAGGAAAAGTCACGTAATTAAACCGACGACCCAAGAACCATTGATTAAAGAAACTCCATTACCTGGTCCTCGTTTAACATTTGATTTAGATCCAACTAATTTAGTTACATGCTATGCAGAAAGCTTGGAGAGATGCACATTTGATCCAACCGATTCTGTACAGAGCCTGAACAAAGGATCATCAAACACAAGTTTGGGAATTGCACCAAACGATATCAAGTATCTGACACCTATTTATTCAACGCCAATCAAGCGAGAATTTCAGATTTTAAGTACACCGAATTTGAATACATTTGGCGGTGCTGGTCGTTGTGATCGCGGTGGAATATCAGATGATCATGACACTTTCTATTTAGATGCAACTGATCCTCTGATTCATACATCGATGAAACAAATTGGTGAGGTAAACAAAAAACAGCAACAGCCTAGTATACTTAATCAAAATGGATTAGGATCTAAGGCATCCTTAAAAGGTGTCAGCTTCTATCCTATTGTATCGGAAATAAGTTGGCGTGATTGTGACGCAGGTAGCTACAGCTCACAAAGTCGATCATCTGCAGAATGTTTAGATTACATTTATGAAGATAAATATCGCGATGTAACAGATGTTGACAATGAAGCAGCCGTGGATAACGATGATATAGATGATCAAGATGGTAACAATAATACCGTTGAGACAGACGATGTTGACTTAAGTCATGGACGTTTCACTGTAACCCCAGCAACAACAGATGTTCAATATGTGTTAATCAAAAAACTTCATACCAATATAAACAATCCCACTATGACTAAAACTAGTACTTCACCAACGCCTTGCTCTGTTACTTTAGACGAAGTTATTTCAACCGAACAGCGCCAACAACGGACAGTAGCAGCACGATCAAGTAAAAATGATCGTAGCGAGACAACAGTTTTGGACTCAGTTAGTAAATCGCCGATCGTCAATGAGTGTGTAGCAGACGATATTGAACCGTTAACACAAGTGAACAAAAATAATAAATATAATACTAAAGTGAGTGGTAAAACAGTTAATCCAGCTTTAAAACGGAAAATAAGTGCAAGTGGCAGTGGTGGTGCTAGTGCGATAAGTGCTAATATGGAAGTATCTAATAAGTTTGTCCCGTACAATGTATCAAATGAGCCAACATCATTACAAATGGCACAGCAGCAACAGCAACAAACAAAGTCCAATGATATGATTAAAAATATACAGGAAAGTGTTAAGAATGTAACAAAACCGGAAGCAATACAACAGCAAAAAAAGTCCAAGGGTGGCTTTCTCTCACGTTTATCTGGTTTCCGTTTTTCATTACGTGCCAAATCGAAAAAAGCTGATAAACGTGCAGCGGCAATTAATAATCCATCACTTGTTGCTGATAATAACACCGATGACAATAATAAATCAGCGAAAAGTTTATCAAAACGTAATAATAATGATTTCATTTATATACCGTTGAAAGGTCCAAACGCTTCGATAAACAGTGGTCATCCGATGATGGGCAATAATAAACATGTTATACAAAAGAATGCCACTGAAATGCAAAAGATTAATATCGAGGAGGAAAATGAAGATATTGAGGAAGGTGATGGTGATGGTGTTGGTGGTGAACATGAACAGGAGCGTGATTTAAATGAGGAAGTCTTTCAATTAGTTAAAACATCAACGCCAACAAAGGTAACACATTCTATGGGAAGATTTGAATCCGAGCACGTGTTGATTTCAACGAAACCACCACTCCCAAAGATGCCACCCCGTGTTGTTGGTGTAAGTACAAAACATCGAACAAATGGGGGTGGACATGCGCAGCAAAATCAACAACAACAACCCCAAACAGGGGCAATGACCACAAAACTACGAAGGGAAATCGATTATGAGCCAACAATCGGTGATAACAATTTAGACGGCGACAGTACCAGTTTTAGTAGCGGCATTGTCGGTAGTAATTTATTCAACAAATGCTCCGCTGATTATAATAAACGTCGTCCACAGTCTGTTGAACGTTCGCAATTTCATTACGGTGACTTTTATGGTGGCTACCCGGATATAATGATTGGGAATACAGGTGGTGGTGGCGGTGGTACAGGGAATGGCTTTCGTCATACAGACAAAATAGGTCTGATCGAGACAAATTTGGATACGCACGAAACAATTGTGACGGGTAAGACACGGAGCTTAATAGAACTAGTTGATGATGGTAGTGGTTTAAGAAGTGGCCGTGCTGGGCATAAAAGTGGTAAAAATTATGGTGTTAAACGTTTTGGGGATGGACAAAATCAGAATGAAAATAATGAGGGAGATGATGACGATGATGATGGTGGCACAGCTGATGATGAAGATGACAGCTGTGTACTACGTGGAACAACAAATGAACGTGCAATACGGATGCATCATAGAAAACAAAAGGATGGAACAACTAAAGGTGTACAAAGGCCACACAAAAGTATGGAATTTCTTTTGGATAAAGCAAATCAAAGAATTGTTCTGGTAAGTTTTTGAGTAGCACTTTGAATTTCATATTTGATTTCATTAATTAAATTATTATGTTATGTCGCCAACATTTGTTGCTTTTCAATTGGTTTACCAATAAACCGTTGTGATATAACCAAACATAAAATCATAACGAAATTATGTATTTTATGGATTTCTACAGAAAAAACTTTTGTTTTATTTATATGAATGTAAACAGTGGTGTCCGATATACATCGATAAATATTTATTTTCTAATCGAAGATTATTTACATGATAAACGGTAATCACCTGATAAATGTGAGAAGAGTAAGAGCTGTACAATGTGTTTCAGGATAATTAATTAGCTAAAAGGTTGTTAATAAAAAAATTCCCATCGCGTGATTTAGTAAATTTTTGTTCCTCTTCTATTCGCATAATAAATTTAGATCATCGGATTTTATTAATCAAAATGACGGAAGTAGGAAAAAAAAATTAATTTTTTTTATTGTTAAAACTATTACAAAACACACACACACACACACACACATTGATTATGTGATTTGCTTTCATCTATTTTATTGGTGTTATATTACTGATGGAACAAAAAAAAAATTATTTATTTATTTCTGTGTGGTGTTTTCCCTATTTCCATTGTCCGCCCACACAGAAATAATGGAAAAAGGGGTTGAATAAAAAAAAAATGTATTTATCCTGTGTCTACACGTTACTTTGATAATTCATTTATGTGTATAATTAAATGTAGCAAAAGAATAAAATGAATAAATTAAAGTAGCGGAATGAATAATAACAGGAAAGAAAGAAAAACATTTTGAAAAACGCCACTGGGGCTTTTTTTTTTTTTTCTTTCAACATAAATAATAATCGCACGTAATTCTATTGTTTTTTTTTTGTTCTTGTTGTTTATGTTTATGTTTTGATAAAAGAATAAAAAATAAACGGGAAAAAGAAAACAACCAAGAATAGCATAGATAGAAAATATATGCTGGTGGGTGGGTGGTTGGCACTTTAGAATAGAGAAAAACAAAGAAAAAAAATTTTCTGTTTTCTTTTTGTTTGTTCTCTGCGCTTTAATGAATGAAATTACTTTACTACAAATAAGAATATATATATTTTCTCTTTTTTATTAAATAGTGGGTGGTTTGGTTTTATTATTAAGCTTTTTACGCAGCTTTTTGTTTAGAAACTGTTTTTCGTGTAAAATTTTTTTATTTAAATTTCTCTCTACGATCGCCATTTTGCTAAAAACACGTAAACGTTGCTGCTGCTTTAGCGTTTTTTTTTTTAAATTTTTTTTTTTCAAATTTAATTGAATTTAATTAATTATCAATTCATGTCATGATTGTTGGCTGTTGTTATTTAAATTTTTGTACCTTTCTGAATATTTATATCTATAAATGGCAACAATTGTGTTTGTGATTAATAAAAAAAAATAATTTATTTAGCTGTGGTTTTGTTTTTTGGGTGGGTAATTGTGTCGCTGGTTTTTGTCGTTTCTGTTTTCCACTTTTTATTATTGTTTAGCTAAATTACATAATTTTATTATCAAAATTTAAATAAATATATATATATATATTTTTTTTGTTTTGTATTAACCTTTTAGCTCAAGAAATAAATTAATAAAACAACAAAAACAGCTAAGCGAAGTATCGGAATTTTTTAATTAATTAAATAACGAGACGTAACTTGAGTAAATAAAAAAAAAAAAAAAAATTTATGATAAAAACTTAATTATTATTTAATAAAAATCCATTTAATAAGGTGTTTTATGATATGCGTGGTAAAAAAAAAAAAATTGGTGTAAATAAAAATGTTTCCAGTTTAACGAGAGATAATCGGTTTGTTGAGGACAGTGGCGAATTTTATGTAAAGTAATTTTGGATTTTACACCGAAAACATCAAACAAAAAAAAAAAAATAATAATTTTCTCTGGAGAATAAAAATCATTTCAAAAATAATAAACCAAAAATTTGTGTATTTGTCGTCGTTGTCCGTTGTCTTTGGAAAATATTTATTTAAGAAAAAATTCAAAAATTTAATTTTTCTTTCTCAAGTAATTTTTTTGTATAACCTTGCCTTGGATTTTTAATTTATTTATTTTTATACACTTTGAGACACAAGATTTACATATTTATCGAATATAATTAAGATAAATTAATTATAAATCCAGAAATAAAATAAAGAAAAGTGGAATTGTTGTCCTTGGAATATATTTATTCGTTGGGGTATTCAGGTGTAGGGTATTTCGTTGTTTTTTTTTTTTTTTTGTTAAAAAAAATTTTTTAAGCTTGTGGTTAGATTCTTAAAGGATTTTTGGTGGATTTGTGAAGTTTTTGGAAAAGAAATCTGATTCGGAAATGGATTTTGAATAGAGAATTTCTTTTACTAGGCTTTATAGGTTTAGGTTCTTATGGGAAATTGTACTGGATATGAAGTTTGTGGTGTTTTATGGAAAATTTGGATGGTCTGGAGTTTTAGTGGTTACTTAAGGAATTCGTCTGTTTTAAGTATTATTAGTTTCAGACACTCCTCACAGCGAATTTTTATTCCGTATTAATGACAAACAAATCTATTTAAAAAAAAAAAAAAAAAAAAACATAAATCCAATAAATTTATTCACCACAAAATAAAGCGAACAAACAACACATAAACGAAAACTAATTAAAGATAAAAATAAATAAAATTTAATAAAAGATGAAAAAAATAAAAAATGCAAATATTTGACCTTCCTGTTGTTAGATCTGGCTGCTGCTGCTGCTGTTGCTGCTGCTGTTTATGTTATAAAAAAAAATTATTTTTTGATTCGTTTATTTGTTTTCATTTTGGTATTAAAATTTATTTGATTAGCTGCTGTCTGTTGTTGTTGTTGTTTTCCTTTTTGTTTAATTCAAATTTTCAATGATTTTTCCTTCAAACATTTCTTTTTTTTTTTTTTTTTTGTGTATCAAATACAACCGACGACGACGACGACGACGACAACGTCGACGGCTACTAATAGCAATTCAAGTCTAAAAATCAACTTCTGAATCATCCAAATGGAATTTAATTAATTTGTAATTTTTTTTTATTTTTATTTTTGCTTAATTTCGGGATTTTTTTTTTTTTTTAATTTATTTGTTGCTCGTTTCGTTTATCTTAATTCAACGTATCAACAACAGTAAATAAAATATTTTATTTTTTTATATAAATCAATTAATTATATAATTTTACAGCATTACGTCAATTTTCATTTAATTTCAAGTTAATTAAAAGAAGAAGAAGAAGAAGAAGGAAGACGATAAAGAAGAAAATTTTTGTTTATTTTATTTTTAATTAATTAAATCATCATTAATTTTGTTTCTTAAGTGGAATATGAGCCATCTACGTCTGTTTCGATTTTTTTTTTTTTTTATCATTTTTAATGTCGGAAAATTACTTGAGCTTGGGTGTTAACATTGAAATTTAATTTATTTTTGTTTATTTATTTCACTTTCAGTGGTGGCTTTTAAATGTACGTAGAATGTATGGGGCGTAGATAAATTCGATGTTTTGAAAAAAATAAGAAATTTGTCCTATTGCATAACCAATACCTGAAATAAAATAATTTCAGGACTTTTTCTGTACTTAATCTATGGTCAGTTAAGGAATTTCGACTGCATACTTTGTTTAAAAAAAAAAATTCATCACTGATTGCTTCTTTAGTTGAAACGAAAAATTAAAAAAACGTGAAAAATGTAAAATAGATTCGCGAAGAATTCGAAATTTGATTAACTTGTGTCACTAATGGATTATTTATTAATTTGATATCCTTGTCGTGTTGTCAAGATACAAAATCAATAGAAAATAATTCTGAAGTTTTTTTTTCTTTCGTTCGTTCGTTCATTTAATCTACTGGGACTTGATAGAGATTTACTACGAATAAAATTTAAAACGAAATTTCTACAAAGACAAAGTGAAAATTTTTTTTTTTTTTGTTTGTTCTGACAAACCTCTAATCTTTCATTGAAATTCCACAATTTTTTTTTTTTTGTTATTTTATCACAATTAATTTATTTCTTAATTAAAAAAACAAAAAAAAAATAAATTTTTTTATTCGCCACGTGACAACGCCCACATTTCTTGTTTAATATTTAATAAAATCTTCAAACACAGAAAATATTCTTTTATTATTATTAGTTTTAATAATAATTATTATTATTATTAATAATAACAATATTTGTTCGTTTTATGTTTTTAAAAACAAAGGACTTAAAAACTAAAATTAGTTTAATGAAAAAGTCACATGAAAGCCATGACGCCATTTATAATGTTTTAAATCGAAAAAACAAAACAAAACAAAACAAAATTCTCCAGTGATGAGTTTTGTTTTTTTTTTGTTTTTTGTTTAGTTTTTGTTTAGTTTAAAGCTAAACGCGTTTCGTAATGTATGTTAACTGAAGTAATGTTAAGTAAAGCATAGAAATAAAATAAAATAAAAATAAAAATAAAACAATAATTGTCTGTCTTGTCTGGTGCTATGTGTTGGATTTATTTTTAACATCTTTTATGCCGTTAGATTAATGCTTTTGTTTTTTCTTGATCAAGATTTAAAGTTTTTTTTTTTTTTTTTTTTTTTGTATGTTTTTTATGTTTCATTACGTTTCTGTGTTTGTTTTGTAAATTAAATGGTGAACGACTTTTGGAGAGTTTTTTTTTTTTTTTCTTTATTGGATTAAATCATTTTATTGTTGTTTATGGCTATTTACATGGAAATCTCACTTTATGAACTTCTTACTTTACAGACCGTTTTACTAGTTCAGAAGATTTCATTTACTGGAGAAAAAAATTCGTGTTTATTAACTAACAGCAAGTAGTGAAGTACCTGAATCTTCATAAATCTCCGGCTCTTGGGGGATTTATCTTACATTTTGCTTACGTTTTAGATTTTTTTTTTTTACTTCTCTTCCCCTTTTATTCGAATTATTCGTTTTCATATGTGCTGGCTGGCTTGTGAGTTTTTTTTCTTCATTAATTTTTATGATTTTCCTCAGAATTCCTCATTCTTTATTACATTTTCATGCCTTTATTCTTTCTATAACCAGCATTATTTTATGTCATACGTTCGTTGTTACGATTTGTCTTTCTCTGTGTGCTGACTATAAAAAAATTTCGTTATTGATGTTCCAGAGTGATAACCATTTTTTATAACTGGTCGAATATTGCTTTATTACTTGGACAAACAGTAAAATTAAAGTGTTTTCAGTGTCCTGAAACTTTTTTTTATTAATTATTTTGACCTTTGTTTATCTGTGAATCGAATTATCGATCTGATATCATCGAGATGATTTTTTCATTTGATTTCTTGATGGATATATCGCAGATTTTAAATGATAATTTTTTTTTTTTTCGATTTTTTAATTACTTTAAGGTTTGGCTTTATTGTTTATTTTTAATTAAATTTGGTTAATCAATCAATTTTAATTGATCCTTTAAAACAGTTTAGAAATGTATCGAAGTAGAATTCTTAGATGTGGCAATTTGATTTGGAAACATACGATTCGAAACGGAACATTTTAAATTATTATTTCTGTCGATAATAAATTAATTTAAACAGCAGCAACAGCTTTAATAACAATAAAATTCATTTCCTATTCACTTCCTTTCCTTTCACACCTAGTTTTCTGTGTTGTTCTTTTTTTTTCCTCCTTTAATTTTTTTTTTCAATCATTTCGTCTAATCTTTCAACAAGATAATGAAATAAAATGAAGAAAAAAATAAAAAATTATTTCTATTTGATTTAAATTCAAAATTTCCTTCCTTCTTTTTCGTATAATTTTCAAAGAAAAATTCTTTAAAAAAAACTTATTTTTCTGTTTATTTAATTTTTTTTTTGTTTTTTCAGTGTAAAAACTGAAGAAAAACGTTTCTGTTACGTAAACACATCAAGTTAATTAAATTTTTCTTTTCTTCATATTTGTATGCATTTTGTATTAGAATTTTTTTTTTTTTTTGTTAAAATAATCGGCAGCAGCAAGTAAAAGCAGCAACAAGGAAATTTGTAAATGGAAAAAAAAAAATGTTTGGTTTCTGTCTTTACACTTTCTCGGTTTTTTTTTTTGTATATTAAATGGGAATGAGCACACAAGACTTTTGTCTTTTTTATTAAATGAAACAGAATAAATTGTTATTTTTGTTATTTATTGCCGGTATAGCTACGTTAATATTTGCAGAGAATTCTTTTTATTTCTGATTACTTTTCTAATTTTATTTCGCATAAATATTTGATTATTATTAAGTCATTAGTCATTAGACTTCCTCTCTATCTCTAATAAATAATTAAAATATTTTTTTTTTCTATAAAAAACAGAGGCAACATAAATCTTGTATATCCTGTTTTTCATTAAAATTAATTTATTATTTAAAAGAATAAAACTCCTCAGTGCCGTAGTGATGGTTAAATGATTTTGTAAAGTTTTTTTTTTTTTTATCGTTGTAATTCTTTTCGCAAATTCACTTTACCAACATTTCTGGGCTTGATGGGGTTTTTTTCTTTTATAAATGTTTGTTTTACATAAAGAATTTACACAAACGATTTAACAAAGAAAATTTACCTTTACTGTCTGTCTGTCTGGTAGAACAGTCTGGTGGAATGGTAAGAGTTTAAGGAATTTTTTGTTTGTACTGTTACTTTAGGAGTTATTATCACATTTTTACCTGCACTACGTTGTTTATCGATATGATTTTAAAAAGAATTTTAATTGTTATTTCGTCGCTCAGGAAGTAATGCAATTGTTTTTGCTGTGTTTTCACTAATTAAAAGCAAAATGCAGGCAAATCTCTACGTCCCTGATAAAATTTATTAAATCTTTCACATTTATCTCGTTGTTTTTATTTTAGTTTTAATTAATTAGCAACAATTTTCTGTTTTCGCTGTAATTACATGCAGAAAAAAAAAGACAAAAAAAAAAAATGTTTTATTCATTTTTAATGAATCATGACATCATTTCCACAATAATTATGCTTAATTGAAATGAATTTTAATTAATATTTGTTTTTATTTATAAAACTATGTCCATTTTTATAAAAAGGGTGGAAAATAATGAGATTTTATTGTACCTTCCTTACTCTGTCTCTTGAGAAATGAATTTTCTTATTTTTGTCAGTGAGAAAACTTTTTATTTTAATAAAGAAAATTCAGCAAAGCATTTCAGGTCAATCTGGATTTTTTTTTATATAATTTCCAGATTTAAATTTTCATTTAAAATAGAAAAAAAATTTTTTTTGAAGGGTTCAACAAGTTCTGGCATGAAAATCACAAAACCTACAGGATTTTCCACTGTTTTTTCAAGCTTATCAATAAAAATATCGGAAAATCTCCACAAGACTATAAATAATTATTTAATACACTGATTCAGATTTTGATCCTGAAATCAGAAACAATTTAAATCGTGAATGTACAATAAAATTTAATTGATTCACAGTCAATATACTGAAATTACTACAGAAAAAAATTGTCAAAGGTGTTTTTTTTTTTAAAGAATAAAATCGATGGAAAAATCCCCAAAGGATCTTTGTTGACAAATATTCCAAAGCTAAAATACTTATTCAAAAATACAAAAATAAAACGTATTGGATACAGCACTGGAGGTTGTTTCATTTATAGAATTTAAAATATAAAACCGATGTAATGTTCTACAAACTAATACATAAAAAATCATGTTTTGTTTGTAATAAATAGAAAAATAAAAGGCAAAAAACAATAATAATAATAAAAAAAAATAAAAAACGCTGATGAAAACAGAAGAAAAAAAATAAAAAGAAAAATTTCTCTCTCCTCCTTCAAAATAGAATTTTTTTTTTTTATTTCTGTTTATGTTGGTTGGTTCTTGTTAATAAATATTTCTTTGCTGTTTTAAGAGTAGAAAACGACGACGACGACGATAAACAAAACACCACAAGTGAATTTATAGATATTTAAATTTTATATAAAGGCGAATTAAAAATGGAAAAATATTGTGGATAAAAAAAAAACCGTGACACAGAAAAACCGTAAAACATACACGCTCCAAGGTATACAACGTCAAACGGTTTTTATTTTGCTGCTGCTGCTGCTGCTGCTGTTGTTGATGATTTAACTGGGATCCTAAATAAATACTTTCATTCCTAAGCCTTAAGCCAAATTTTTGTTTTAATCACTTAATTAATTTGTATCGGGAATGAGACAGTTTTAAACGTTTTATAGGACAAGCAAATATTCCAAAAGAAATTTCATAATAAAACTAAAATTTTAAGGCGTCGTCACTGTTTTTACGTTTTCTTTTCTTTTTTTTTTTTTCTACTGTGCCTAATGCCATCGTCTTGCTTTAAATATTTTGTTTTTCTTTAATGTTGGAGAATTTACGTGTGTTTTTTTTTTTTTTTTTTTTTGAGAAATTTTCTTTCTGTTTTTCTTTTCTTTTTTTTTATTATAATTAATTTTCGCTTTAAATAAAAACGTCATTCGGTACAGATACTAATACTCTTGCTGTTGCTTCTGCTGCGACTGGTTGTTCTTCTCAGTTTATGATGATGACGATGATGATGATGATGATTTTCTTTGCTAAAATCCTACTTACATTAATAATTGTTTGCATATTCCACACTCATACTCCAACACAAAACATAAAAAATTTATTATTCTGAATCAAATATTCAAAAATAGAACGATTTTTATTTTCACTTTTTTCGCGTTGTTTGTGCTTAAAAATGTTTTTCTTTTCCTTTCGTTTCGTTTCATTTTTGGTTTTATTTTCCTTCAGTTGTAATTAATTATTGACCTGGTATTTACCCTTAATTATTTATTATTTAAACTAACAACGCAATTAAGTTGTAATGATAAACGCATTAGATTTATTTTTTTATTTACTTAATTCGCGTATTTTTAGTTATAAATCGCCCACTATTTCTGGTTGTTTTATTTTTTTTTTTTATTCTATTTCGCTTATTATTATTATTATTATCTAGGCTAGACTTGAAATATATTTATTATTTATTCATTTACTTCAAGTACACAGAGAATAATAACAAAAAAAAAAAGTTAATTAATTAATTAGGAGAAGGCGAGAAATAACCACGATATGACCACAATTATTAAATAAAAATTTCATATAAAATTCAGTTGATTCGTTAAGACCAAAGAATTTTTTATTAAAATCACTCAAGCCACAGTGAACTTAATAAAACCTTTAAGTGACTTTAAATAAAAATAAAAATAAATACAGTAGCGTACGCCTGTTTAACGTTAATTTTCTATGACTGATTATGTGTTGTGGGTGGTGTTTGTTGCACCATTACCTACAATTATATTTTTTCAATCAACTAAATCAACATAAATTAATGTAATAATGAACAGGAAATGTGTTTAATGTATCTATGTGTGTGTTTGTTTGTTTGTTTGTTTGTACTTTAAACTAGGAATTAAAGAAGAAAACAGAAAAGAAGGGAACAAAAAAATCAACCAAAGCTGCTGCATCCAAGTTAAATTAGTTAATGCGCATACTTAAAAGACGGTCAATTGCGGTCAAAATAATTTTTAATTAAATTCTCTTTATTAATTTATTTTATTAACAACAACAAAAAAAAAAAAAAAAATGTTTATTTACACATTGAAGCATTAAAAATTGATGGGCAATGACACGGTCAGCTGGTTTTATGCTTTTTGTATTCACGTTTGTATTTGGAATTTATGTTTGTTTGATTGCCTTGGTAGTACCCCGATTAGTTTTGTTTTTTCTAAGCATTTCTGTATACGGACACGGCCCCCAAATGTTATATAAAAAAATTTATTAAATTAAATTAAATTAAAAAAAAAAAAAAAAAACATTTGTTTAGCCGTAAAAATATCTATCGAGTGTCACAAATTTTTAGTTTTTTACTTTCATGCAATCTATCGCAGCGCATATGTTTTAGATTTTTATGAATTATTTGGTTTATGAAACCGTGTGTGTGTGGTATGTATGCTTCAATGTTTATATTACAGTAAAAGAAAAAAAAAAAAAAAATTCCTCAGAGTCAGATAGAGAAAAGCCAAAAAATTTGTCTAAATAATTTTTTTTCTAACAAATTTCCGGTTGAAAATGAAAAAGAAAAAAAAAAAAAAAGTTTTAGAGGTGCCGTATTGTTGCGGCTCTGTAATATTTTTCCACAAATACTTGTTAAATTTTTTTTTTACCATATTTGCTTTCTTAAATAACATTTCTTTAACTTAAACTAAGTCAAGCTTAGATAGAAAACATTTTTATTTAATTTTTTTTTTTTTTATATCTTTTTTTAATTCAATTAAATTTTAATTTAATTAAATAAAATAAATTCTTATTTACTTTTATTATTCTTGGTTATTTTCTTTCAGTTTTTTTTTCTTTTTCTTTTTTTTCGTCGATTTAATTAATTTTAATTACACCATGTGGGGTGTGTGTTTGTTTCTTTAATTTCTATTTAATTAAATTTTTATTGTTTGTATTTATTTTTGAATGAAGCGAGAATAGTGGAATTTGAAGAGTAGATGGAAGTTTTTTTTCGCTATAGTTGCTGTAAATTTTGGAGAAAGCTCAGTGTGTTTGTCAACCCCCTTTTGTTTGTGCGGTTTTGTGGTTTGTGATGCAGAGAAATTAGAGATAACGTCGGATATATCCGATGAAAGTTTTTTCCTTTCCGATATTATTTGTTGTATTGTTGCATACAGAAAACCCCTTAACACCCATCCTAAACATGGGTGTGCCATGAAACATTTTCAAATAACAAACCGATTTACATAACACTTGAGGTTATAAACACTGACTTAACTAAGCCCTCAGTTTATTTATCAATAACAATTCGTGTAAGTACGTGTTGAGTATAAATAATTAATTTCTAATTAAAAGATAAATAAAAAAAAAAAATAAAATTTTTATTATTATTAATAATTAAAAGAAATGATAAAGAAATTTTTTTTTCTTTTCTCTTTTATTTCTTAGAATTTCTCTGTTTGTTTGTTTGTTGTTATTTACTGTTAATACTTAAATTACAATTAATTAAACGAATAATTATTATTATTTCTGTAATATAAAACGGTTTAAGTATTAACTTTAATAAATACCAAATAATTTTTTATTAATAAGAATTATAATATTTCTTTATATCCTCCGATAATGAAAAATAAATAAAAATACTTTGTATGCGATATAACATACAGTGTGATAAAAAAAAAAAGCATAAATCGTATGAATTGATGTCATTTCAATTTGATAAATAAAAATAAAAATAAAAAAATTGCATTAATCAAATGCAAAAAAACAAAACACTGTGGTGGTGGATATGCTGTGACACTTTGCTTTTTTTTTAATATGTATTAGGCGCATGTGAGGGAATTTTATTGATGCGCTTTTTTTTTTTTTTGTTTGTTCTTATTTATTTAATTATCCAAATGCGCAGAATAATGCATTATTTATTTTGTTGGCCTTTTTTACTTTATTATTATTATTATTATTATTATTTTACAGTTTATTTACCTTATTTCTATTGTTTTTGTTTAATAATTTATTGATTTTATTTTTGAAAATAATGATCAATAAAAATTAAAAGAATTACTTTTTTTTTTTAAATAAAAAGTACGCCATCTATTATTTAGTAGTATTTTAAAAAGTAGAAACATTTTTTTTTACGCTCTTTCGTTATCTCTCTCGCTGCGATATATATATATATATATATATATATTTTTAAATAAAACAGCTGATTCGTTGTTATTATTGAATATTTAATTATTGTTTGTCACTAACTTAAATAAAAAAAAAAAGAAATAGAAATAAAAAACCTTTATTATCGCTATAAAATTAATTAAATGCTAATCGTAGTATAACGCACGAATTATATAAAGAAAGAAAAAATTCCATTTTTTTTTTGTTTTGTTTTGTTTTGTTATGGCGACAGACAGACTGGTGACTTTTATGTTTGCTGTTGAATTGTCATTTTTATATTATCCATAAATATATATATAAGAGAGATAGTAAAGAGCTAATACTGTTACTATTCGATTTGATAAGGATAAATTGTATGATAAAAACACTCGTGCGCATATATCAATTTCCCCATTTATACGATAAGAAAACTTTATTTATTTCTTTTTCGAAAATACAAAATTATTGGGCTCCCCACTATACGATATGAAAAGCTTTTAATTCTGTTAAATTTATTTTTGTTCTGTACTCACGTGTGTGTTTCCTCTCATCTCGAATTTTCATCTTAAATTTGTGTTAAAAGAAAACCATGAAAAAAAAGTTTTTATTTATTTGTCGCCATCACTGTTGACCTCGAAAGAGGCGCCACCATCAAATACATTTTTCTTTTTTTTTTGTTACTCTCGTCGACCCCACAATTTTATAATATTATGCTCCAAAGCTTAGCTTTTTGTGTTGATGTCGTGCACTATCATTGGCAAACGTCAGCACAGCGACGTAACGCTAACACTAAATCAGCAGCCCCAATAAGTGAATTAAGTTTTTTTTTTTTTTTTTTAATTAAGAAAGAAATAAAAAAAAAAGAAAAGTTTAATTAAAACAATTAGAAAATGAATTGGAAATAAGTTGGAGCTTAGTTTTTTTGGTTGTCGAACCTATAAAAACAAACGAAAATGATGCTTATAATCGACAGTAGCAACATTGGAAAATTATTGATAATTGAAAAACGTAGAAAAATTGGTGGGGCCATTTGTTTATCAAAGAATTGTGGCAGACTGCGACAAGGTTAAACGAAAATAAGTGAATTTTAAAATACAAAATTAATTAATGTGGTACCCACCATTTTGTTTGTTAGTATTAGTGTGTAAATGTGGGGGTGTAAATTAAAAATTATTTTTATTAATTAGTTAATTAAAAATAAAAAATAAAAATTTATGTAGCTTTGTTAAAGTTTTTATTGTTATCAAAAAAAAAAATTATTTAGATAAAATTTAATTAAAAATAGATAAATTAAGTGGGGTGGTTTTTTTTTTTTTTTGTTTTTTAAGTGTAATATGTTGTGGCTGTGCTTCTAAAAAAAAAAAAAAAAAAGGAGCATCCAAACAAAAAATAAATAAAATTATTATTTTTATTTAATCAAGACGGAAATTTTTTTTTTTTTTTTTTTACCAACATGTTTGCGACATTACAGGTAAATTAATCTGCTGACAATAAATGTAGAAAAATTTAGATTGTTTTCTACTCTAGTTCATCCCTTAATATATATTTTTTTTATTTTATTATTATTATTCTTGTGCTTAATATCGACATTAATCCGCCTTTCTTTGTAATTTATGGGGGCGAAATTCTTTTCTTTTTTTCTTTTTCTTTACTTCTAATTGTAATAAACCGATGAATATACCTATTTTTAATAAGGTTTTTTTTTTTTTACCTTGATTTTACAAACAATAAAAGTATAATAAAAAGAATGTTTTTTTTTCGTCTTTGAAAGCTGTAAAAGCTTAAGAAATGTCATTACGATTAGTAACAGCAGTAACCGTGTTGTATATTTTATATTCACCACAATTATTGTGTCTTTGCTACTATAGTTGAAAAATGTGCTTTACTGTTATTTGTTGCAAAAGCAAAATTTCCATCATTTCACCCTTGCATTAAATATTTAATTTTCTTTTCTTTCGCCTGGCAATGTAATGATTTTCTAAAAACAAAAAAAAAAAAAAAAAAACACGTTATCTTCGTTATAATTTTGTCTGATTATAAAATGTAAATTAAAAATTTTTTGTTAGCTTGGTCTAGTCACTAAATATATATTTATTATATAGAGAGAGAGTGTGTCTGTCGTACAGGTAAAACAATTCACTAATTACAACCACATGATGTACAGTTATTGTGTTACAATAATTTTCTTTAAAATTTTATTGCATCCCCATTAAGGTGGATTAACGAAAGTAAAAAAAAAACCTTCTATTTTTTTTTTTTACCTGTATTGATGGAAAAAGGTGGATTTATTGACGCCAGAATATTAAATTTTCTTCTTTTTTCGTTTTCTTTTTTTAATCCCGTCGTTTTAAGGTTAAATATGGTTTGGATTTTGGTTTTTTTTTTTTTTTTGAACACATTTTTTTCTTACTTTCACTTTTACAACAACCCATTTGGTTTGTCTTTTGTAATAAATACGGAATTCACTGTTACAATTGGGACCGTTATAGAACAGTAAATAATAGTTTAAAGGCATAAATTGCAACAGGATCAAAAAAAAAAAAAAAAAAGAGATAGAAATAATTAATTAAGGGTAGAATTTTGGTTTTTTTTTTTGCTTCAAAGTCAGTCAGTGGTTGTTAATTAAAGTGAAAAGTTGTCTCTTTGTTCTAGTTGAATTTTTTTTTTCTATTTCTTCGTTGTTGCTGTTTATATTTTTGCAAAGTGATATTATTGATTGATTAATTTAATTGATTAATTAATTAATTAATAATGAATCCAAGTGAATTATATAAATATAATTTATTACAACGTCGTTACGCGTATGATATTGAGAAAAATGTAAATCTGGATCGTAGTTATGGAAGTGATAATATAAGTAGTCTGATGACAACCGTTGAAGATGAAAATGATGAGAAATGTGATGACACCGTCATTTTAAAAGAAGATGATTTTGAATCAAATAATAATAATAATAATAATACGATAAATACAGATCAATTAACAAATGAGGATTTGGTATTATTTATTGAATGTCTTGAGCGGACAAATGTTTATAATAATAGAAGGAATAATGATGAAAATCAATATTCAAGTAATAATGGTGGTGAATTTAGTGAAACTGTGTCTATTCCATTAAATATGGATAATAATAATGTTTATGGTGATGATATTGGTGATACTACAGCGACAACAAGTTCTATTGATGATGATGTGGAAAAGAATAAAATCTCCTGCTATCCAGATGATTTCTTCTTAGATTTATTTCATTACTTTGATAGTGATATATCGTCATTATTGAATGTTCTTGATAACAACAATGATTACCATTATAATAATAATGATAAGATTGAAAAAGTATTAAGTGATATAGCTGATTATGATGTGGAAAATGATGATGATGATGGCGATATTAGAAGTATAACAAGTGATGAGTTATTATTAAATGAAAATTTTAATCAAAATAAAGATAGTGTTGAAGTGTTTACATCACAGTCATCATTATTGGCTACCCCGCCAATTGTTTTCCGATTAACATCAACGCCTACACCATCAACATCGTCATCATCACGTCCAATATCAGCAATATCATCGTCTAGTAGCCATGGTTATGGTAGGTCGCAATCACCACGTAGCTGTCACATTATCGGTGCATTATTAAAATCAACGAATAAATATCAGCAATGGTCTTCGATGAGCAATGACGAAATTGATACAATATCCTCGTCGTCACCACCATTGTCACAATCACCGACGCCACCACCACAATTACCATTAACGCCACCGCAATCATCACCAGAAACACCACCTACAACACCACCGCCACCCTATTTACCTTTACAAGAAACATCGACTAGTTACAATACCGTCGAAGTAGGTCGACTGAATAAAAATTTGTTACAACTTTTTGAGAATTATAATAATCAGCAAGAGAATACCGAGGCAAAAGTAGCGAAATGGTGTCAACGTGGTCGTAATAAAAATCAAATTAATAACGAAGAAGATGATGATGATGATCTTGATGAAGACGAAGATGAAGATGATGACAATTATAGAACAAATAAAATGCTTGATATTGCAGAACAAGAGATTCATGTTTTATGCACAGGCATCAAGGAGAAAATAAATTTCTTTAATCAAAATCCATTCCTATTGCAACGTTGTAAGGAATTACAACAGAAACGTCACCGGGAATATTTATTGAGTGAAAATGACAACCAACAGACATCACAGAATCACAATGAAATATTTAATTTGCATACAAATGGTAAATTAAATGTAAAACAAACATTTAATGAGATACAAAATCAATTGATCAATGACACGTATAAAAAGTCGGTTGGTGAAGATGCGGAGGAGTTTCTCAGTGATAGTTTTGGGAAAATTGGAGAAAATAAAGAGACACACGCGACTGGCATGTGTACAAATGGGGAGACAAACTTTGTTAATGATTTTATTAATAATTTACGTTATATTCGTAGTTATTTTAGTAATTGTTTAATCATAAAGGTACGGTGAATGGAGAAACAGGAAGGGTTTCACTAATTATTAAAAATTTACCTATAATTATTTTAGTTTATTTAATTTATCTGTAAAACTAATGAAAATTCTTTTTTGTTTTATTCCTCTCTTATAGCCACCAGAGAATGAGTTACAAAAATCTCATGAATCTGGTAATACGTTGAGTGAACATCAGTTAAGGGTTCAGGCATCCCTACAACGGTTAAATGTACCAGATTGGTATAAACAGTATAGTGGTGGTCAACCACAATTACCACCGGGCCAACAACCATCACCACATCAATTGCCACCAAATGGCCAACAGATTATCCTTAAGCCAGATGGTAGCTATGCAATTCGTAAACGGAACTCAGATGTTGGACGATGGGCAGGACTCAATTCAAAGACAACATCGTTAAGCTCTCTGGGTTCACATCGTTCTGATAAAAGTCCATTAATGTTGAGTCCGTCAGCACACAGCCATCACGGTCATACCGGTTTCTCAAGGTAAATAAAAATTGAAATAAAAAATGTTCCCATTGATCTCTGACTAATCTCTGTGTTATCCCTGTTTTGATTTTAGATGGTCGACCTCACATTTAAATTCAACACAAACGTCACCTAGTATTTCAACACGTAGCTCATTCTCACGTGGACCACTTAATTCAAGTATTAATTCTGGCCACTCAGTTGTATCTGGGACAAGTGTCGGAGTCAATAATATGACGGCAAACAATATACGAACCTCATTCCGTCAACCATATATGGGATGGAGGAGTCAAGAGCGTCTATCACAACCCAGAACGCCTGCTGAAAGGTAACAGCAAATTAAATTTTCCTTCCTCTGTCACGCGACAAAATAAATTTTTCGTTTTTTTTTTGTTTTTTGTTTTTAGATTGGCATCATCGATATTAACGAATCAACAGAATAGTGGAAAACAACAAACAGAATCACCAGAAATACAATCGTCAATCAAAGAGGTGACATCGGCTATTGTGCATTATGTGAATGATCAAACAAGTCGAAGTTCAAGAAGCCGTTCGGCAAGTCCTAATACTAGGTGAGACTTGTTGTCTTTATTGCCCTCAAAAACAATTTTAAAATTTTTAATTAAAATCTTCCTCCCCAACAATCAATCTATTATTTTGTTATTTTAAAGTAAAAACTGAATTAATTAGTCACTATTTGTAGTTTGTTTTCTATAAATATTTTTTTGTTCCCATTTATTACTATTATTATAAACTAACACAGAATTAACTAACACATAAATCCTTAAATCTACGAATAATTTAATCAACATCAACAACGAAATAAAAAACAAACAGAAAATGCTGGTTAGAAAGTTCATTCGTTGGTACACGACCATTAGAATCACCACAGACACCAACCATTGATAATTCATATCATCAGAATCGTAATAGTGGTGGCGCTCTGAACAGTGAAGGTGTTTTAAATAGTGGAGGCGCCATAACAGATATATCACGATTAAACGGTATCGGTAAGTCGATATTAGTTTAAACAACTTTAAACGAGCTTTTATTATTTTATTTATTCTTTTTTTTTTTTAATTTTTACAAATCTGAGTACAATTAAAAGCTTATCCTCCTCACTTACCCCACTTATGTTTCGTTACTTTTAAGTTTTTTATTTATAAGAAAGTTTCTTTTTATTTTTATTTATGTAAAGTTAAAAAAGCACATTTTTTGTAATCAGTAATCAATTAGTCATTTCTTCTATCACCGTCTTATTTATGTAATTGGATAAAAAAAAAAAATACAAAAAATGTTTAAATAAGAAATGGTTATGATTAGGAAATCGAACTTTTACTCCGTTTATAATTAAATGCGATTAATTCGTTTAATGGTGACATACCCACGATAACTAGATAACAACAAGAATAAATTTTTTTTTTATAAAAATCGTGGTTAAACGACGTATTTTAAATTTTTATGACAAATTCTCTATCGAATTTATTTTTTCTTTTTAAGTTTTATTCACCCTGTTAATTAAGGGTGATTTTAATTTGTATTATGTCTAACCACCTTCTAGGTATTTTTTTAATAATAATAAAATATATTTTTTACCTAATTATTGGTGTGTTGTCGGGTTGTGTTCAGTAATTGTTTGTGGCTTTAATGCAAGCAGAATTATGTTTAAGTTGCTATCAACCGGGAGCGAGCGCGCATGTAAAACACAACCCATTTACGTTTTTATTCTAATTATTTAATTAATTAATACGAAAAATTATTTATTATTTAAACGTGTTTTCAAAAAGGTAAATTTGTGCTTTTTTTACTAAAAAGAAAAGAATTGAAAAATTATTTATGTGTTAATTATAAATACAGTTGCACAATTATTGTGTGCATTCTAAATTATATATTATTTATTAGTTATTAAATTAATTAAATTTTTATTTTCTATGTAAAATTATTTTTATTTTTAATTATTATTTGTATAAAAAAAAACAATTTTTTTTTATTTTTTTTTGTTTTCTTCCTTATTAATTATGTTTTTAATTTTTCTTTTTGGTTTTTTTTTTTTAAATTAATTTTTTGTTATTTATATAAATTTAATTAATACATATACAATACATACATATATATTTGCTTAGTTATTATTTATAATTTAATAATATAAAAACAAAAAAAAAAAAAAAAATTATACATTTTTATTATTAATTAATTAATTAATTAATTAATTAATTTTTAATATTATTTTCAATTAAAATAAATAAGAAAATTCTTTAAAAAAAATTATTATTATTATTTTTATTTTATCCAAAATTATTATCCCCAATACATACCAAAAATCCTATTTTAAAACACACCCTGAATAACCCTTAATAACCCTGAATTTGTTTGTTTTTTTGTGTACTAACATTTAATTCTCTCTATAATTCTATATTTGATTAATAAAAATAAAAAAAAAATAATAATAATAAACTAACACAACCCACAACCACCAACCCCTTTAATCAATTAATCAACACGCGCGCTACATATAAACCAAACAAAATGTTAAAGCGTCACCGATTCCTGTAGTAAATGTAGCGCCAGAACGACCGTCACCCGGTTCAGCAACATTAGAAGATGTCTTAGCATCATTATTGGGTTTACCATCAGACGGAGGGCATCAACAACAATCATCATCTGCTGCAGCAACAGGTATGAAGCTGTAAGTTTTGTTCCAAAAGAAAAAAATTAAATCGATTTTGCGATTTAATTAAATTTCAAAGTAGTTTTTCGTTTTTTTTTTTTTTTTTTTTTTGTTTTTTTTTTGTTTAACGATAAACGATAACGTTCAAGTCTAATTTCATATTAAAAATCACAAATTGATGTTGTAAACGTATAATAAGCACGCACCAATATTCAACTTAATTTTCAACGATCCCATTACTTTTTTTTTTTTTTTTTTTTTTTTTTTGTGTTTGTGTTTTCTTCTCTTCTCTTCATGTGATTTTGTTTGTTCAACATTTTTCGTTCGTTTCATTGTTCCATCCACATTCACATACTTGAAAATAAAATAAAACAAAAAAAACCACCGTCACCACCATTACCACCACCATCATCACGGCGCAACGTTACGACAATAACAATGAAACTTTAATATAACAGGTGCTACAGCTAATGATACCATGACAAAAACTAGAATTCAAGGTGGCTGTGGTGAAGGTTCTGATGCGACACTAACAACAACAATAACAACGGGATCAGATGGTGTGGGTGAGTTATCAAGGACATTATCAAGGCTGCAGGTTGCTGAACAAGTGGCATTGCGCAGAAAAAGTGAAGGCGATGCACAACGTCGCAGCAACGAGGAAGCTCAGCTGCGTCGTGTCAGCCTGGATTCCTGTGAATCGAAAACGCCGTGCAATGAAATGCTCAAGTGTCGCTATCCTAAATGTGAGGCGACCACAACACCCGGTGACGCAAAGAAATTCTACAAGAGCTGCCACAATTGTTCACACATGTATTGTTCACGGGAATGTCGTAGGGCGCATTGGGAGAAACACCGCAAGGCATGTCTGCATTCACGAGTGTCAGCACTGTGTAGACAAGTGTTGTCCTCATGCAAAGATGACCCGGACACCTTGCGCCATTTAAGCATGTTAGCGAGACGCGGTTTTTTGTCACAGGGTCGCGGTGTCGTTAGAATATTATTCCGCAGTCCGGAAAGTGCTGAGGCATTTGTTAAACAGGGTTTCCAATGCATTGGAGAGGCATCGTATGTGAGATGGCCAGATTTGCTACCCGCCGAAATGGGCCCAGAACTCTACTCTGAATTACTAAGACTCAGCACCGAGTATAAACCAGACTCAAAAATGCTTATATACGTAGCGATATGTGTTGTCTCGGAGGCGCCTGCCACAGCAACGGCTGCCGTCAAATGGGAACGACAATTAGTATCTCGTTGTGCCAAACTAAAACTATGCAAATCAGTGTTAACAGACGCCACATCCGGTCCACCTGTAGAACCATACACAGACATCCTAATACTAACCTTCAGCGGTGTAAACAAACATTCACAACGTCAACGTGAACTGATCTCAACAAACATACAAACCATATTAAAGCAGAAAGGTGTTATTCTACGTAAACATTATCCAGAAGTCTTCCAGCGTCTTGCCACATATGTTGAAGGGATAACCGAACGTTTTCTACCAGTTACAATACATCCACGTGATACCGTCACCGGCCGTGCATTCGTTTGTATAATTATGCCAAACAGTGGAGAATTAGATAAGATACGTTTGCCAGCATCAGAAACCGGAAGTACCGTAAGAACGATTAGTGTTAGTTTAGAAAATTTAGAACATATCTAAGAAAAAATTTAATTAATTTAAATGAATTTATAAATATTATATAATGATAAAAGCTCTAAATAATTGTTAAATTTTTTTAGTTTTTTTTTTTAGTTTTTTATTTATTCTTATTTATAATATTAAGTCGTTTAATAAAATTAAATTAAATGGTAAATTGCATTGTTTCTGGTTAATTTGTTAATTTTTTCTTTATGAAATTCGTTATAAAAATCGTTATATATATATTTTGTGTTAAAGAAAACCCAAAGAATTTTTAGGTTAACGTTAAATAATTAAATCTAGATAAAACTAATTAATAAATTCGTATCTCGCACGAATAAAATAATAAATCTTAATTTAACCTATTTGTTATTGTTTGTTAATTAATTTTCACTTCCTTCACGTCCTTGTTAAATGATTTTTTCGGTGATAGTGTGACCAGTGTTGGAAAAGAATATCAGAAAATGTTTTTAATTAAATTATTTAAATTTCACCACTGTTGGTGTGTGGGTGTATTTCACCTATTGACAATAAAAGATAATAGAGAAGAAGAAAAAAAAAAAAGAACGTAGAACAATTACCTCTAGAGAGCAGATTTTTCGATTAAAATTTAAAATCAAAAAAGTTTAAAAGCACATCAGAGGTTTTGCTATTAAAAAAATTAAATTATATTAAAAGCGTGATTAGAATCGATACGATGATTTTCTTTTTGTAACAGAGATGTTAAAGGACAATTATACGGATGAGTCGAAACCCCATGGTGTTTTGTTGATAATAAAAATAAACCGGTAAATTATTTTTGTTTTTAAGTGCATGAATGATTCGACACATGATACGGATCAATGGTTTTATCATAAACTTCACGAAAAAAAAACCCCATTTATTATTCAAATCAATACGTAGACAGATGACGGGATAATAAATTTCTTTATTCCATTCTCTATTCGATACCAAAGAATGTGTTAAATATAATAAAAAAAAAAAAGGGAAAAACAAATATTTGCATCAAACCCCGCAGCAATAATCCGCTTTATTACGACTACTGTAGAAGTTGAAAAAAAAAAGGCACAAAAGAGCCAACTGTTGCAAAACTAAAAATTCAACTAGTTTCTACATGAAATAAAGCAAACAGTAAACGACATTTTAAATTAATTAAATATAAACGGTGAAGGTTTTGTAGTTTGTATATGTGTGTGTGTGTGGGGGTTGTACGGATGCTTTGTGTATTTATTTTTTAATGAGAGTTGAACATATAACCGATCCTGGGTCATGTCAGGGATTTTTTTTTTCATTATTTTTCTGTACTTCATAGAATATTTAAAAAGAAGAAAAATCAATTTTGCTTTTCACAAGAATATTTCTGTATGGCTTGTTGCTGTTACCTTGGAGTTAAACATTCGCAATGAGTGAATTCTGTTTTTCTGTAATCATTTGTTTGGTTGGGACGGGGTGGAGTTGTTGTTTGCATTTAAACCAACAACACCAACAACAAAAAATAAATCAATAAATATTTCATTTATTCAGCGACTGTATCTGTAACAGTTTTTTAGTCATGTTTATCCATATTTTTGTAATCTCTATTCATACCTAATAATAAAACTGTTTGTTTTGTTTTTATCAAATTCTAATCAAATTTTGTTAACATAAATTAGATTTAAGCATAATCTTGTTACAGAAATTTTATTTAAACGAAACATTCCACTGAATTCGATAAATGTTTATTTTGTGTTAAATTTATAACAATGTGATTAATTTATTAACACCAAACATTGATAATGCGAATGAGAAAATCCAATCCTGGTTACCACCTACCTAGTCATGGGATTAATTAAGTTGATTGTAATAAACAGCCGAAGGTTAATTCTAATTAACATAAATCGAGCACTGATTGTTATAGAAGTGACGAAATCAATTAGTAATATTTTATTTCATCTATTAATTAATTAAATTATTTATTCCCTCTTAACTGGTTATATTTCTACTATCGATTTATTGATAATATTCCTCACGGTTATAAACTTACTTTGTTTCCATTAAATTGGTCATTTTAAAAACGAAAATCATCACAAGCCAACAAGCCAATAAATAAATAAATAAATAATTAAAGTAAAAAAAAAAAAATGTAATTAATTTATAATCAAATGAAATTTAAAAGATAACGAAAAATAATTAAAGAATAAAAACGTGTTTGCTGTTTGACACTCTTGAAAAGTTTTTTGTTTTTTCTTAAAATGGCTTCTCCACATTTTTTCTTCTTATATCCGGTTAATTGTCACAAAGATTCAAACTTTAAATAAACTTTAAATAAAATGTGAATAAATAAGGAAATCGTTTTTCCTCCTTTTTTTTTGTTTAACGCTTTATCCGGGATTAAATGTATCAAAAAAGAAGAAGAAGAGAAAAGTAAATAAATTATCGATAATTTTGTTGATGTTTTAAAGAAAAATCATCAAATTATATTCCTTACGCGTGTGATGAATTTTTTTTTTTTTATTACATTTAAGATTACATATTTATGCATGTTGTATGTTTTATGCCATCGCACATGATGAACGTACATTGGGCATATGGGCGTTTGTAAAAAAAAAAAAAAAAAACTGAAAATCATATTAAAAAAAAAAAAACCAAACTGGATAAAATATTTTTAAATTATTAATCTTTGTATTTTTGTTCCTGTGTACTTCTAATACTATCTGATAGGATATGAAGGAGAACAGAAAAAAAAATTTTTTCGTGATTACATTTCTGTGTGCTTTTTAGCATTAAATCAAACAGCAAAATATATTAAATTAAAACCGGAAATTAAAATCTTGCTTCGCTAGAGACAATTTCTTTTTGTAAAATTTTCTTTTTCTTTCTTTTTTTTAAATAGTAATAATTAAATATTGATTTAAGCTTTTTTTTCACCCTACTACTACTAGATAAATAAATAATTAATTAAGAAAATGTATGTCTTGGATGAGTCTCTAAAGGCAAATTATGTGTTTTTATTGTGTTTAAATGTTTACTTGATTTGTTTACCAAAATAACAAAGTGAAAAACCCTTTTTGGTTTAATAAATTAATTTTTTTTTTTTTTTTTGATTTAATTTAATTCACATGGAATTTTGTTTAACCATCATCAGACAGTTAAATCCTTTTATTATTCGTCCCCTCCAGAAGTTTTATTTAATTATTAATATTTTATGCTATTTTTAGCATTTTGTTCATAATTATAATCCTTGGTTATTCGATGAGTGTCTTCTGTAAAAGATTAAAACGTCAAACTTCTACAAAAATAAACAAAACTTAATTAATTAATTAGCATTAGACTGATTTTTCTTTATTATTTTTTATTTTTTTTTTTAAATAAATATAAATAAAAAAAAAAAAAAAACCCACCATCGCCTAAGCTTTGTGTATTTTAATCCACATTACTTTAATTAAATTTAAGTCTTACATCGACCTTTTTTTCTTTTATTTACATTTTTTGTTTATCAATAGCTGTCCATTGTATATCCTTGAAATTATTATCACAAGTCTTATAGATATTAAATTTTAATCTGCGTTATAATCTATGAACCTTTTCTGTAACACATACACCGGTTGATCATAGACCATTCAAACAATTTTAACCTAAAGCCGTTTATTTACCGTCATCATTTCAATTAAGAAAATGAGAGAAAGGAAAAACGTTTTCTAGTTAATTATAATTAATAATATTTGTAATAATTAATTGTTTTCATTTTCTTGTCTTGTGTCCGTTTATTTAAGATAAATAATCCACTCTAACTAATTAGTAACTGAAAAAAGCGGTAACCGTGCAACTGGTATAAAATGATCGAAGAGTGCTTTTAGTTGAGTGGGTGGGTTTTCGCCTTTTCTTTTTTTAATACACTTGAAAATAAGCTCTACGTTTCTATGCTATTCAACATTATTAGTTCGTTTTTTTTTTTTTTTTTTTTTATTTATTTATAAAGAGAATTGGGGAGGCAGAATTTGAACAAACAACACGAAAAGGTAACAACATTTGTTATCGCATATAAGTAGCCAAAATGGTTTGATTATAATTATAGCACGCAATGTTCTGACGTTAACATCTCCATTAATAAAAAATAAATTAAATATTTTCCTCGGTTTCCGTTTTTTAATTTATTTCGTAATTTTCTTTTGTAGTTTACGGTTCTCCTATTCCAAGTATTTTTCAACCAATGGGACACAGTTGTAAGGGACACAGTGCAACCTCAAAACAGAATAATAATAATTTTTTTTTTTTTTCTTTTTGGTAAAACAGGAAAAATCCACATGGTTCATTTGTACAGGGGTTTTTACTGTTGAAAATATTTCTATTCTTATTTCTTCCGCCTCCGTTACATTATTTTCTGTTACATTATGAATAATCGAAATGAAAGGACAAAAGAACAACCACCTGATAAGGGTGATGGTTTTGTGACATTTATTTTCCATAAAAGAAAATAAGAATACAAAAAAAAAACAAAAAAATTATTTTCTACATAATTTACCTTTTTTTTTTTTTTTACTTTTCTTCGTTTTACTTTAAGAAAGAGAATAATTCTGGAAATGTTTTCACTGTCATGACGAATAATGAGGAATTATGAACAGAAATTTGTTTTTTTTTATTAAAATATTTGCATTTCGTTTACCCAACCACCCCAGAATTTTAATGACAAGTGAAGAATGTTGTTTATAGGGTGTTTGCTGATGAAATTAAAAAGGCATTAGACGTCTCTCTTATTAATTCTTTTTTTTTTTCCCATCTTTCATTCATTTTTCTTTACTTTAATACTTCTGCTATCTTGTTTATGATCTCTAATGGCAATTTAAAGTTATTTCTCTTTTCTATATATCCTGAAGGATATATTTTTAATGTTTTTTTTTTTGTTTTTTTTTCACAAAACTTTTCTTTTATAATAAACAAATATTTTATGCCCTTTTACCTGTGTGCTTTTTACTTAATTATACTTTTTCAAGATAAAAAACATTATTTAAATAATTTTTTAACTAAGTTATTAAAGCTTTAAAAGCTTAATCAAAATTATTACTTAAGACTCGTTAACAAATCGATAAAATTGTATCAAACCCACACTGTGTTACATTTTTTTTTTTTATTAAATTAAATTAAATCATCCTGCTGCAGTAAAAATAAAAAATTTAAACAAATTTATAAAAAAAAAAAATAAATAAAACTCTTGCTTGCTTGGATGTAAAACTTTAAGCTTTCGAAAAAATAAAAAAAAATGGGAGAAAATTTTAAATAAATAAAAATTTAATGATAATAATTAATTATAATAATGTATTTCAAATGTATTTTTTAATTAAATTAAAGTAAAATAAAATACCAAAAAAATAAAATAAACTAATCTAAATAAAGGCTAATACGGTTATGGATGAATTAGCGTTTTCAAACCGGTGAACCACGTTTAAATTATCGAAGCACATGGTTGTAGTCGGCTGTAATTAGAACGCAAAAAAAAAACGCCATTTTGATCTCGCACAATTTATTCATAACCATTAAAAGCATAATTTAAACAATAATTATATTAAAAAAAAATTAAATGTTGATTACTTAAATAAAAACTTATAAATTGTTATTAGATTTAATGCAAAAAAAAAAAAAATAAAAAATTAATTAATTTAAAGAATGAAATGGGAAAACGATGAGTAAAAAATAAAAAAGAAAGAAAGAAAGAACGAAAAAAAAAAAAAAACCCAGAAAACATAATGTGCTATTTTGTAAATTAATTAATTAACTGAATTTAATTAAAAAAAAAAAATTATAAATAATTAAGCTAACCAAAAGTTATAATAATT
This sequence comes from Ptychoptera albimana, assembly GCA_961205885.1. Lineage (NCBI taxonomy): Eukaryota > Metazoa > Arthropoda > Insecta > Diptera > Ptychopteridae > Ptychoptera > Ptychoptera albimana. Next base: position 7,534,137 of record OY540801.1, on the reverse strand, counting down.
AAATAATTAAATAACTTTATTAAATAAAATTTTAAGATAAATAAAAACCCAAACTAAAAATAAAAAAATATATATTTAAAATTAAAAATACATTTTTTGTTTTTTTAATTTCTCTACCCCATCATCATTATCCCTGGATATCGATTCATCAGAAGAATGAAATGAAACAAAAAAAAAAAAAAAGGTAAAAATAGAAAAAAAAGTTATTTTTCTCTGTTGACATTCTTATCTTCATCCATCATTTAATTATTTGATTAAAGAAAAACCAAAAAAAAAGGTAAAGATTCCCACCGGTGAGAAAAGAATAAACAAAAATGGTCTTAAGCGAACAAGGAACTTTAATCCAAATAAACAGAATAAATCATTACCGAAATTAGCTTTATAAAAAAAAAAAAACTATTCTCTTCTCAATCGCATCAGCTTTAAGTGTATTAAAGCTTTGCGAAAACTGAATAAAGCCCACGTAATATTTACGAAACGAGTAATCACCGAAATATAATAAAATATTTAAGAATGAAAAATCTGCAGTAATTTGTTATCCAGAAACGTTTACAGCGAAACATTAATTTCCTCAGTCATCAACGTTATGATTGTTGTGAATCACTTAAGTGTAATATATTCAGAAAGTAAGTATTAATCCAGGGTGGCTTAAAAAAAAAAAAAAAAATTGTGGGTTGTTAATAACTTTATCCAAATGGAAAAAAAAGAAGGAAAAACATTTAGCGACAAAATCGTGTATTTATGGGTTCCCCAAAGTGTTTTTGGGATTCATTTTTGCTTCCTTTAAAAAAAAAAAAAAAAAAGAAAACGTTTTTAAATCTTTACACTTTTTTTTTTTCTTACAGAATTATAGCTTAAAAAAAAATTATTTTACCAAACCGAGTGATGCGAAAAGAAAAGAAAAAAAAAGTTTAATGTCTGCCGCCTGTTGATTAACCGCCACGCTATCATAATTAAATAACCACAATAACCCTACAGCTGTATAGTGTTTATGTTTAAATATTCATAATTGCTTCATTATTATTTATAATTAATTATTATTGTTTGCTTTTATTTATTTATTATGTTGTTGCTGTTGTAGCTGCTTTTTGCTGAACTTAATTACACTCAGCATTAAACAAAATGGAAAGAAGAAATAATTTTTTTTTGTTTTTTCTTTATTAAATAACTTTAATTCAAATATAAACAACGACATTTATATATTATTAACATAAGGAATAATAATAATAATAATAAAAAAAAAAAAACTGTTCAACAACAAACACAAGAATTATAAGTGGAAGAAGTACGAAAAAGGTGAATAAAGTAATTCCCTTGTCACGTCATTCAAATAACACGGTAACAGCTCGTTGAATAAATTTTCCCTTACTTTACTTTAGCCTTCGAATAGAATAAAACGAATAATAAAAAAAAAAACAAAGACAAGTTCCCTAATTTATTTTGATAAATAATATTTCTTTGCGAACAAACTTTGACTTTTGGTAGGAAAATTAAAAGAAAAAGAAAAAAGCTCTCGACTTAACCTAACTTTAATTTGAAGATTTTATTGGAATCACTTATAAAAGAAAAAGAAAAAAATTGAGTGAAAAATTCATTTAAAATATTTAAATTATTTTAATAATTAAATAAGAAATTCACAAACCCCACAAATCCACCATCCACCATTTTAAAGAATTAATCGGATGTGGGAAAGATTATTAACTACTTTGGTGTCAAAACACCTATTCAAATAATTGGCTATGCTCAACATTAAAGAAATATTTTAATACAGCGTTCAACAATCAACAATTGTAGTATGGTGGGTAGTAGGGTTAAAATACCCAGAAGCTAACAAACATTTTTGATGAAATTTCACAAATTATTTTTCCACTGTAAACAAGGTATGGGATGTAATTTTTTTTTTTTTTTTTTTTGCTGACAAAGCTACCTAAACAAAAGTTACTTTTTACTCTTTACTTTTGAAGGAATAAAAGAATTTTGGTTTAGGAATAATAATAAAATACCTAGAAGCTTTAAACAGTAACAAATATGAAACAAAAGAAAACTTTAATCCGATTAATAAATGGATGAATGATTTATTGTTTTCTGCTTCTACTTGTTGTTGACTTTGTGAATAATAAGGTCCAATGAGCAGCAGACGATTTTCTTTTCAATATTTAATACTCTCGTTACACAGAAAAGTAATTCAATATACTCTCACCTGTTATTCTTGTTTACTCTTTAATCAACGCTATTTACCTTTTATATTCCTTCTGTTATTAATTAAAATATTTAAGTGAACAAGTTAAGAAAAAGCACAGAATATTATATTACTTTTATATAATAATATTAATAAGATCATCAAATGTCCAGATCATTGAGTTTTGACGGAACTAACGGTTGTGGAAGTGGTAACCAATCAACCGTATCTTAACGTCTAGACTGTGTCACCGTTGCATGTTTATTTCGTAACTCATATGTGACGTATGGTTTAACACATTTTACTCACCTTAGGTGTGTGCAGCAAAAAAAAGGGGATGATTTAATACCACTAAAACCAAACCAAAAAACCAAATCCAAAAACACTGTGTGGTATTTATTTATGGAAATTATTTTACCTTTTCGGTTTTAAATTACGATTTGATTAAATTTTGTCACAGAAATTTATTCCAGGTTTAAATTTTCAGTGAGAATTGATGACGCATTAAGGTGTTAACTGTGTGAATAATTTTCAGTACTTAAACTGGATGTTAAATCGGAAATCTACCAAAAAAAAAAGCTCAATCACACATAATAAAAGTTTGTACACAAAATAACTTTTAATATGTAATAAAAGAAAATAAATAAAGAAAAATATAGAAATTTTATTTTCCTAAACTTTTCAACCATTAATAATGAAAGCTTTTTTGCTAGAGTTTTTTTTTTTTTTTTTTTTGCTTATCTATTGTCAATACTGTCAATAAACTGACAAAATAATATTTCTCCTTAATAATAAAAATTGTGACAAATGTCATTTCCATAAAAGTTTACGATTTGACAGAAATGATAACGAATCATTTGTGGTGTCCTGGCTAAGGGACTGTTAACAGTAATTTGCTTTTAAAAAATCAGCTTTAACTAGAAAACAGAACTGATGTTTTATGAAGTAATAACTATGCCAGACATGTATGTTGGATAGTAAATTGTCTGTGATTAACATGATAAGACGTTTTATTTGTTGAATTTGTATTTTTGTAAAAATTTAACAACCAGATGTTTTACAACATCCAAATGTAACACAAACCATAGAAGGTGGATAGAAGGTGGATAGAAGGTTTAATAGAATTATTCTGTGTTTTGTTACTTTATTTTCGTTACATTTCTATCATTACTCCACTCCACAAAACGATATAAACAAAGCAAAAAAAAAAAAACAAATTGTTTTTTATTTCAACATAATTTCAGTGTGTAAACAAAACGAGGCAACGATAAACATTATTTATCTTCAATTAATTGAAAAATAAAAATCCGAAAACCAATTTTTACACAAGAAAAAAATAAATGTGATTTTTTTTTTATTAAATTCTTTAGCGAAATGTTTTTTTCTTTTTTTTTTTTCTTTATTCTTAAATTTAATTTTGAATTTTCATTAAATTCACTGTCGGTATATAGAAATGAATTTTTTTTTTGTGTGTTTACTCATTTGATTTATTTTATTTTATTTTCGCAATCAAGTTGTAAAATAAAAGAAAATTAAATGAAATGAATTTTATTAGACTGAATGCAGTAGCGTCGTTAATATAAAAGCTGTTGCCATCCTGAAACAAAAGGAATATTTCAAGGTGGATACATAAATCTTAAGAAATGTTTGAGGATTTAATTTTAAAGAGTTAAAAGCGTGTCTAGGATTCAGGTATGAATTAAAAATTTAATTTTTTCAGGTATTAGAGTATTCAAGTGTTTAGGGTTTATGACTGCGAATAGCCAAAGCTGACATTTTATTTTAAGGAATTTATTTTGAAAACCGTGGATATTAAATTTGTATTCTACTGTAAACGAAGGCCCCATTCCTGCATCCATAGAAACCAATATCTGCTGCGTTCAGTACTCCCATCTAGTAAACCCACTAAAAAAAAAAATTGTTTTTTTTTTTTTTTAATTCTTTAATTAATTTTATTTTATTTTCAGCTTTAATTGAATTTTTTTTTACTTTTTATTTAATTTAAATTAATTTAATTTAATTTAATTACAATTTGTACATTTTTTTTTTTATATAAATTTAATTTAATTTAAAATAAAATAAATTAAATCCACGATCACAAATGTTATTTAGATAAATTTTTTATTTTTAATTATTTTCTTTTGAATTAATTAATTAATTTATTAATAGCTAGGTGCACAAATAAATGTTAAAACTTAAAACTTAAAACAAAACAAAACAAAACAAAAAACCGTGCTTTTTGCTTAGTTAATTAAATTCTTGTTGCTTAGTTTATTTATTTGTAATAAATATGTGATTAAAGCTTTTATTTAAGCATACGAAGCTTAATAAATATTCTTTTTTATTATTTAGTTTTTTTTTTTTTTTGTTATAAATATTTAATGAAATAACCGAACAGAACATTGGAATTAACTGAAAGTTTTTGTGAGAATTTTTTAAATTCAATTCAAATGTCACAAAATCACCCATGACTACCCATTAAACTACACCGGTAAACATTGTGGGTGTAAATAATTAAAATACTCAAGAGCAAACAGAAAAGTTTTCTATAGAAAATTGTGATCATCGAAAGCTTTTTTAATTTGCTGTTTAAACGATAAAACAGACAGAAAAGTCTGCTTTAGATATGCTGCTTTTAGGTATACAACTCGAAAGCTCTTTTGTAAAAAAAATTTCTTTGTTTTTTTTAATTAAATTTGATATGAAAAAACGAAAAAACAAGAAACTTTTTATTATTTAAATTATTCACTAGGTGTATTCTTAATTAATAAATTAATTAATTAATTAAAATGCTTAGATAATAAATAATTAAAAATTCTTAATTATTTACATTAAATGTAGAAAAGTGAGGGAATAAAAAAAATATAATTATTTAATAGAAAATTATAATTAAGCGAGTTTTATTAATTTTATTTAATTTTATTTTATTAATTAATTTTGTTGATAATTTTAAAGCATTTTTTAATTGATATTATTTCACTGTTTTAAATTTGAAAACAGTTTTCTCTCTCACACACAATACACTGTACGTTAATTTTAACAATAGTTAATTTGATTAATTAATTAAATTTAATTAAGTGCTCTTTATGGATTATTATTAATTTAATTATTATAATTAGCTACTTCTCTTAATTATAATTTTTTCAATTAAAATATATATGTATAAGGATTGTCATATAAATTACTTCTCTTTGTGTTTTTATTCAAACAAATGTTTTTTCTTTTTTTTTTTTTATATTATTAATTAAATTTAATTAAGTAGCCCAATTAATTGTTTATAATTTTATGTAAATTAAATTATTTAAATGCATTTTTTTTTTTTGTTTTGACAACGAAATTATTATTATTATTCCTAACTGCTTGCTTGTTGTAATAATTGGTATTGATTGACTTAAATTTTTTTTTTTGTTAATTTAATTTGACACAATTTATTTCTTTATTTAATAAAATTTAATTTAATTTTGTTTTAATTTTTATTTAACTAATAGGTAACTGACTTATCCAGAAGTCATTTAACAAAAAAAAAAAAAATATTGTTTGTTGTGTGAATTAATTAATTAAATTAAATTAAATTGAAATGAAAAACCAAAAAAAAAATTTTATTTAATTGATCGACGTCGATGATTATGATTGACTCAATTTTTTTAATTATTTTAAACAACATTAAATATCGAACGTGCTTAATAAATAGAAAATATTATTTTAGCACAAAACACTAATTTTAAAAAAAAAAAGAAATAATAATAAATTAATTAAAAACTAAATTAAATGCTGCCCCTAACAAGGGGTTTACATTCAGGTCACGTGTAACTACGTTGTGCCATCATAATTTTTTGTTGTTGTTGCAAATGTAATTCAGCGTCCCTGGCATGCATTAAATCGATTTGATGTTGATGAACGCCCAGGCCACTGGCACCACCGTGTGCATCACGTTCCACCCAATACTTTAATCGGCCACGTAACTCCTCTAAACTTTTTGATTTTGCTTTATTGATGCGTTTGTATTTGACATCCTTTGGCTTAGTTACCGAACGATGATTGGACATCACTCTATTATAATTAGTTACTTGTGCCTGTCGTCCACAACAGCCACCACCACTACCACCACCAGGGTATCCACCACTTGTGCCCGTACCACTGCTACTGAAACTAGCACTACTCGTCGTACTACTATTACCATCGCTGACACTTCGACGCATATATTTTTGACGTTCCACATCATCCTCATCTTCTTCGTCGACTTCGCCCTCATCATCATCATACATTTTTGTAATTTTCTGATTTCGCAGATGCTGCTGCTGTTGATGGTGATTGCGACGCCACAAATCAACATTATTGTGATTACTGGCAGCACCTGTTGTCGCTGATGTGTTTCCATTGCATCCATTTTCATCTAAACAATCAGAAACAATTTTTTCTGATCGATGTTTAAATTTATCACGTTTCTCATTGACATCCGCCGGTGTCAAACCCTCTGCACTATTAACATTTGATGTTCCTTGTGGCTGTTGCTGTTGTTGTTGTTGTTGTTCGGGGTCCTCTTCAACACTGTAAACAGTTTCAAGAACATCCGGCCTCCGCAAAAAACAATTTGATCGTCTTGTACTACCATACTTATTGAGATTGGTTTCGATTGCATCAGATATTGATCGCACGACAGTTACATCACCACTAGCACCATTCTTGCTACGTTTCATCATTAATAATGATGAGGAGGAATTCGCTGGTGAGGTGCTACTATCCAAATCAATATCCTCTAATACAACAGCTGAATCGGAATCATTTAACGAATCAAAATCTGTATAACCACTAATACTATGAATTCCACCACCAATTCCACTCAAACTAATAACACTTCCACTACCATCCAGTGCATCCAATCCATGATCTAATAAACGATTTGACAGCGTGTCTATTAACTTCTGTTGCCTTACAATTGTCATCTCACGCTGACACAATATATTTCCAATTTGTTTCTGTTTTCGTATTAATCGCGATTCCAATAACAACAATTGACTGGTTAATGTATTAAATTGATCCTGTTTATCCTTTTGCTGGCGCACATATTGGGATTTCTATAATTATAATAAATCATTGATTGCTATTACAAAACAGAAAAACTAAATAAACATAACCACAATAACGACGACGACTACAACCGATAAGGTTAAGGAAAAAAAAAAAAAAAAAGGGAAGAAATGTCTGTTTACCTGAATAGCATATGCCTTCTTCCATGCCATTATCTGCTCGGTTTGTTGCCGGCATTTAACACGCATCTCATTTATTATTTGTTTTGCCTGTTCCAAATCTTTAGGGTCATCCTATTTTTATTATTGTTCGTTGAAACAAAAAAAAAGAAAAAACAAAAAAAAAAATAATTAAAGATAAAAAAAGAATTCTTTATCTGTCTGAAGCTAAAAATCCCAATATTGATTTAATTCCTACACATTAAAGTACATTATTGTTTGAATTCTTATCGTATAGGAGTGAAAACCTTAAACCGAGGGGTGGTCTGATCAACAACCAAAACGAAAGGAAATGAATGGTAATTAAAGAGTGAAAGGCTCACCTCATTTGTTGTCGAAGAGCTAAGATTAGAAAAGGTTGCTTCATCTTCAGTTGTTGGCTCCAGCATTTCGTCTGTGTATTATCCTTTTCGTTTTTTTTTTTTGTGTACACAACAAAGACTTAATAATTCTTCTTACACCACCACCACCACTACCACCACAACCACCACTTCTTTCTTAATTATTTTCTACGTTTAATTTTTGTTGAATAAAAAAAAATAATAATTTTTTTAACACATTTTTGTCAGTATAACAAAAAAAAAAAAAAAACAATTTCTTTCGATTTTCGAAAAATTTCACTTTTTTAACATGGCGCACATAACTTTTGTTTTTTTCTTTATTTAAACCTAAAAAATTATATAAAAAATCGAAAAATTACAAAACTTGAACACTGTTTGCAGAGTTTCATTGATTTAATTAATTTTTCTTTTCTTTTTTTTTTTATTATCGTATTATAAAATTCAATTTTAATTACGTTGCAAAAATATTAAGTACTCTGATTTAACGTTTTGTAATATTAATTTCGCTGTTGAATACAAATTAGACGATTTTTCGAAAACATTTTCTTTTCTGTTTTTTTTTTTTGTTTTTATCGTTTTGTCGTTTTGTGCATGTAATTAAAGATAAAATAAAAAAATTAATTAATGAGTTGGAAAAGAATTGTTTAATGAAGGAAATGAATAAAGTTTTTCGTTGGAATAATACTTTGATGTATTTGAAATTCAAGCAGTGAGACTTTTAGATGTATCGAAAAATATAAGCATTAGGATTTATAAAAACATAAGCAGTAAATGTCTTGTAGCCAGAATATTCTGGTAAAACAACATGGAAGATTAAAAGAGAAGAGAGTTAAGAAAAATGTTCTTGGAATAGATTTATCGAAATTCACTAGGATCTAAGAAACGTGGACGACTAAACGAAAAGCTAGAGGCGTTTAGAAATTAAACAGCAGACAAAAAAACAAGAAATACCAAGAACTGTGAGCACTCAGAAACTACAAAGAAATCTTTACAATAAATTCTACATCTAGGTGCTCAAAATTCTCATAAATTCCCTTTAATCATCACAGAAAACACAAAACTAAAAACACCGTCACTATGTTTCAGGGATTTATTCAACAAAATTACTATGACTTTATCGCAAATCACCATTATAATCTAATCTACATATTTCCCATTCAATTTATTTATTCACCTATTTAAGTCAGTTATAAAATATGATTACAGTAATTTTCATAACAAAATAATAAAAAACGCGATTTTTAAAATGCATTTCATTACAAAAATAGAGGAAAAAATGATGAAAAACTATAACAACGATGAATAAAATAAATAAAATTTATTAAAGCTTGACGTAGTATAATGATTTTGGATGAATTTAAAGTGAATATAAATGTCCACAAAATACCCATTATTTAAGCCCACCAGAAAAAAAAGAAGGTATTTTTAATCCTAGGATTACAGGTTAAAAGCATTCCCATCAATATTCGTTATACCTAATACAGCTTAAAAGCTGTGCTAAAAGTGAAAACTATCACAAAGCTTAAAGTGGTAAAGTTCAACATAAAGTCAGAGCAACTTTAATATAAATTTTTTTTTTATTTTTTTTAAACATCAAACCACAAATTATTCGATAATATAAAAAAAAAAATAAAATAATTCACCATATGCTGAGGTTATTCAGTGTACTGAATTTTATTTTTTTATTTTTTATTTTCATTTTCTTTCCACCTTTCATTAACGATTTTTTGTTAAATGTTTGATCAATGAATAATTTAACAACCAAACGTTAATTACTATCATGATTGTGGTGCACAAATTTAGCAGCAGTAAAAATCACCAAACACCCTAAATATAATCTCTACACATAAAAAAAAAAAAATACAAAAATCGTGGGATCGTCGCTAGCACGATTATATAAATAACAAAAAAAAAAAAAGAAAATTATTCTACCTTTTATGTAATCACAATCAATTTCAAAGTCAACAATAAAACTATCTGTAATCAGGCGAAGTTAATTTTGTGTAAATAACCGTAGCAGAAAATATTGATAAAAAAAAAAAAGCTAACAAAAAAGTTAACAAAAAAAGTAGCAAAAAGTTTTATAAAGAAAATTTGTGCGAAAAATCAGAATAGATCAGAATCAGGACTTCAGGAGTTGTTAAATATGTTTCTTAGCAGCTGTTTTATATATAAAAAAAAAAAAATTGTCTTGTGATGTGACGAAAAATCCTGGACAGAGCATCATACCTTATCGTACCTAGTCCTTGATTTTTTTCATTTCCGAACAAGTTTTAAATACTTCTGAATGATGCTTTATGATTTCTAGAAAAAGTACTTTACCGAGCTTTTAACTAATCAAACGTTACAAAGCTTACACTCAAGGTTTAACAATAAACAAAATTCTACCCAGTACAAAATCTACGTGAAAGTTTCGTTGAATAGAAAAGGCTGAATTGTGTGTGGTTTTTAGTTACCAAAAAAAAAAAACTATCGAGAATCACGATGACAGGCACACAGCATCATCAAATAAAATTATTTGTGTGCAACTTTTATGTATTTATTCACTCTTGTATTTTTCACATAAAACGCAAAGCAAAGAGGAAAAAAATAAAAAAAAAATCAAAATAAATCAAATATGGGGCAATAGACGTTGTTCAGTTCTCTCTGTGTCTTCATTATTTTCTATTATTCCAACTAGTTTTTATTATTATTTTTTGTTTTTTTTTTCATTGTTTTAAATAAAATATTTTCATACTTTTAACTAACAATTCTATTGTTTTTATTTAATTTAACTTAATTTAGTTTTTCTATCTAAGAAATGTTTTTAATTTTTTTAATTTTTTTTTTTTTTTATTATTATTTATATGATGAAGAAGAAGAAGAATAATAATAATAATGAATAAAATTCACCAACAATTCTTATATTAACTTTATAAAGTAATAAAATTATGTAAGAATGGTAAAGTAAATGAGTAATTCTAACGCAAATAATAAAAAAAAAAAAAACCACAAAAAAGAAATTAAATTGAAGGCAAAATAAAGTTTTTTTTTCTTATTCGGATTTTTCTGCTGGTTTTATAACGATTTTTTTTTTTTTTTTTTGTCGAGTAACAGCAAAATGTAGCAGCAGTAGCAGCAACAACAAAAACAATGTCATACAAAATTTATTATGTTTTCATGTTTTTGTGTTAAAATATATAAATGGTTAAAATAAAAGCCAACAAGTAACAAAACGACTGAAAAACCATTACCCGCGACAAGGTGTACAAGCAATAATGAAACGTAAAAACCAGCAACAGCAACAATAATAAAAAGGCAACAGCCAACAACAAACAAACAAACAAGGTAAACTAACTGAGTGTGGGTGAATAGTATATGGTAAAATGTTACTTGTTTTATATAATTTGTGGTTTTTATACACTTCTTGTGAAACATTTAAACACTATACCATATTCTACTCTAGTGAGCGATATGCTGATGCTGATGCTGATGCTGGTTTATTTATTTTTTGCTATTTCAAATTTAAATCTCTTTGATCACGTTTATTTACTTCTTCTACATCTTCTCTCATTAATTAATTCAAAAACTTTAATACCTGTATTGTGATAATTATAACAACAACAACAACAAAATTATTTTTTGTTAACGACTTTAAACGCGAATTATTAGTGAAGATTATTCAGAAGGGTTCATAACGAAACGTTACACATTGTGCGTTATTGTACTGTGACTTTAATTTAAAAAAAAAAAAAACAGAAAATTAGTGGTAAAGGTAAATGCAAGTAACGAAGCGTAGCAAATGGTAATGTTTTATATTTTAAGTATTTCTGTCTAGCAAACAGGAAAAATGAATAAATAAAATCATTCAGAAAATAATTTTCAACTGTCAAACAAAACAACAAAATTCTCTTTTTTAATCTAATTTATAGCAAAAATAAAACAATTCTTTCATCTCTTTGGTTTTTTTTTTTTTAGTTTTAGTTTTGTTTCGTTTCGTTTTAGTTTTTTAATTATATAACAAGAAGAAAATCAATCAAAATGATGTAATCGAAACGAGTTTAATTCATTTTGCATGCATTAAGTTGTTTTTATTGAGTTTTTTTTTTTTTTTTTATTAATTTATTCACTGTCTAAAAAAGGATTTGGTTTTAGTTTTTTTTTTTATTAATAACAGTGGAACCTTGTAATATGTTTTCGGAAGATATGTACATGTCAAAATCCTAGTCAAATCAAGTTTTATGCTGTATAGAGTGGAAGAAACTATTTGTGTGTTACAAATTACTGTCAATCACAGTACAATATCCGATCATTAATCAATTAATTTCCATGTTTATTAAATTTGTTAATTAGTTTATTAATTATTTATTGAAATATAATCGATAGAGATAATTTCTAGTAGTGGTTGGCTGGCTTACAACAAAAACGTTACACAATAAAGGAAATTAAAAATTTTTTGTGGTGCCTAAATTACCTTAGAAACGAGTAACCAGTTTTACCAACTTATTAACCAGAAATTAAGGGTGCTGAGAATTTTTACACTTGCGTTTAATAATAAGTAATGTGGATTATTTAAAGATTATTTCAGTATCTGGATATTAACATTCGTTAATTATTTAATGCACAAAAAAAAAAAAAAAAAAATTCTACCAACAACACAGAACAAACCTGTCATCACCTTAATTAATTAATAAAAACAAATTTAATTGGGAATTTAAAATAAAATGTTATAAAAATCTGCTACTTCCAAGAAATAAAACAAAACAAAAAAAAAAAAAGTTTAATTAATTAATTAATTAATTGATTATCGATAAAAAATAAAAAAATGTGTGAAACACACCGCTAATTACTTCTTTTTTTTTTTTTATAAAAAAGGTACAAAATGTACCCACAGTGATTTAATTTTATATTAAAATTGTAATAAATCCAGAATCACAGAAGTCAATATAAAAAAAAAAAAAAAACAACAAAATAAAATACAATTTTTTTTTTTTCTTATAAAAACGCGAGGAGAGAACAGCAGTTAAGAATTAAATAAATAAATAAATAAAAAAACAAAACAAAAACAATAACAGCAGCATTAACAGCACCCAGCAGCAAAATAGCAGCGAATAATAAACAAAAAAACGAGTTAATATTCGCTAAAATAAAAGAATCAAACATGTCAAAAAACGGTACTTATAGTGTTTTTTTTTTTTGTTTTTATTTATTTTATTTATACCAAGACTTATAATAATTTTCTACCAGAATAGTAATGGTAGAGGAAGCTGTTTAATAATAATAATTATTTTTATTTTTATTATTATTATTATTATTATTATTATTATTTTCAACACACAAAAACTAAAGTTAAAAAACAAAAAAAAAATTAAAAAACACTTAAGTCGCCCAAACAAACAATAATAATAAAAAACTAACCAATAAAAAAACACTTTTTTTTTCCGTATTTAAATAAATCGATTAAATAATTAAATCATTGATTTATTTATAAATAAATAAAAACAAAAAACACTTTCACTTTAACAATTAGTTAACCAGTAACAAAATTAAACAAAACTATAACAAAACATAAACAAAAAAAAAAAGCTCACTTAAACCATTAATAAAACGTTTTATAAATTCTTTTAAGTAAAATGTTTAAAAAAAAAAAAAACAATTTTATTTTATTTTTTCAGTAATCAATTTAAATTACATTTTTTTTTTAATTATTATTTTATAAAAAAATATATAAATTATATTAATTGTATTACGGATTAAAACGTTATGCGGCGGCTACTCTAATAGTAAGACTGAATTCATACTAAACAGCAAAAAGCTTTTCCTTTACCTGCTATACGAATTCTACGTTACGATTTTTTTTTTTTTTGTGTTTTTTTCTTGTAATATTTAGCTCAAGCTGTTGCTTGGCTAGAGTAGAAACAACAGCACACATACACATATATATATATATATATACATATTCAGTTTTTGGCGGCCCTCTCAATAAAAAGAAAAAGAAATGTTCTGTTGGTGTTGCTATTTGCTGGTTTATTATTTTATTTATTTATTCGGTGGTATTTTGCCGCTGTATTTATCCGTTATCAACTATAGAAATAATAATATTTTTATTTAATTTTTTTTTTTTTTGTTAAAAACACAGAAAAATACAACAATTTAACATTACTATACACAGAAAAGTAGTTTGTTTGATGGAAATTTCTTTACCAGAAATACATACGCGAGAAAAGCACACAGTGTGTTACAGAAAAAAGAGCTTATTGAGCGAATTTAACAAACACAATACTGGGGATTTATTATTTTTTTTTTTTTCATATAATATTGCGGTAAAATTTTATTTATATATATATAAAAAAAGTTTAAGTTTATATTTACGTTAAACTTTTGCATTTAGATGCCTAAGATATTCTTTTTTTGTTAGATCTTTGTGTTTTTTTTTTTTTTTTGTTTTCACTGCATAAATTTTACTAACTTAATGCAAATTATGTACAAAATAATTAGAATAAATAAACAAAGAAAATTATTTTATAGGCATTAGGCTTTTTCTATCATTGTGGTCCCTTAAAAAAAAAAAAAAAAAAAAAAAAAATTATCTTAAACCCAAAACAACTTTCAAATTAAAAAATTAAGAAAAATAATTAATTAAGACTATGGACAAAATAAATGAATTTGATTAGATCACATCACTTTGTGGGTTTGTTAATTAGTTAGCAACAACAATAACAACAACAAAAAAAAGAGTCTTTAAATGAAATTGAAACAGAAAGTTGTAAAAGATTGATTAGTAGTGAGTGGGAAATGTTAAAAAGCTGCATTAAGATTGTGGTGTAGCATTCAGAGGAAAAACCATTAAACAAACAAAAGTTTAAATTAAATAACGCTTTTTTCTGTACATCTTATAAGCTCGTGTTTGTGTTTATTTTGTGATAATCAAAAGCATTCATTGAAACATAGAAGTTGGTTACTTTTTTTTTTACTGCAATACATGGTCCAGTCCATATCTGATGTTTTTTCTTTTTTTTTTTTAACACAAAGCTCTTCAACTCAGCTCCAAATTGTTTAACCTCGAAACATTGCTCGAAACTAACTATCTATCTAAACACTTTTCCCCAGCTAACAAATACATATTTACCATGAAACATTCTCAATTTCTCGATTACTCGATTAGTGTTTTCAACTCAAATTAAAAAGAAAAAAGAAAAAAAAAAAAACCACTAACGAAGCACAACCATACAGAAAAAAAAAAAAATAATAAAAAACACTCAAAAATACTTCATTGAGTGCACTTTGGATTCTTGTTCTGTTCTGTTCTGTTCTGTTTTTTGTTATGCCAGCTGCTGCTAAGGCAACGGTTTTTCGATGTGTACAAGAATATATATATATATATATATAAGTAAAATCATATTCATAATAATAATAATAATATTAATAATAATAATAATAAACAGCAATGTGGAGTATTCACAATAAAATTTCTATAGCAGCATAATAATTTTTTTTTAATTACATTTCTCGTTCTCTATTTTTATTTTAATTATTTATTAGTTAAAAATGTATAAATATAGATAAAAATTAGTTAAATTACGTTACCTCAAGTTACGTTACCATTTAGTTTACACAACAAGAAGAAAAAAAAAAAAATAGAAAAATGCTAGAAGAAGATTTCTTTCACATCACGCTCAAAAAACAGCAGCAGCAGCCAACAACGACACACAACGATAAATAAATAAATAAGAAAAAAAAAAAAAAGCACATCACGTTCTTTTGCACCATCTGAGAGCTTAAATATAAAATAAAATTAAAAAAAAAAAAACAAGTCAAAGCACTAAGTAATAAAAGAATGAAAAGAAATAAGCAGAAAAAGCTTATATGAGATTGGCCGCCCGTACTACAGGCAAACAGTTGTACACGTAAAATGTTTTTTTCTTTCCCATTTTTATATGAATTTTGCAAGGCGAGATGAAGGCTTCTTTTTTTACTCCATCTACTTCTTCTACTTTTTATTATAAGAAATCATAAAATATTATTTTCTTTTTAATAACATTTTATGTTTTGCAATTTAATGTTGACTTTGATAAGCCTTTTGCATGCTCTAACAAGTGACTGTAAATTATAGATTATTTAAATTACGATTTACTTAACACACAAATAATTACCATAATTCAATGAATAATATTTCCTATTCAATAAATCAAGCGGCTAGTTAACATTAATAGTGTGTAATAAAACCGATATAACATCCACAAACTGTTGCTGGTTATCGCTGAATTCTCTTTTCTCTTTTACAAATTCAGCAAATTAAGCAAATTTTTTTTTTTTTTTTAAGTAAATAAATAATTCAATTCAAACATTTATAAAAAAAAAAAACAATTAATCTCCCTTTCTGGATCACAGAAGATTTTTCTTCACTTATAATTTTGTTTATCATGAATACAAATAAATCCGATATTTCGAAAATGAAATCCTTAGCAACACATCACGTTGCTATTTATGTTACAAATCGTTAAAGACATTTTTCACATTCATTTTTTTATATCTTTCTTTGTAGATAGGACTCCCCCAGTTAAATCCTCAAAATGAAGATTTTTTTTTATTCGTTGTTATTACGATGCCACAATAATAATAATTATTTAGAACATAAATCTCATTCCTAGATTGTGTATTATCAGTGAAACATCACTTAAAAAATAGCTCTACGTTATGCTTTGTTAATTAGAAGCGATTACAAAAGGTTTTTCACTCATATTTTTTGCTTCTTACTTTTATTAACACTTAATTTTATTACCAATATAAAAATAATGTTGCTTGTTGTGTATTTTCCTCTTCACCATCATCTTCTTCAACATTTTTATGCAATACTGATGATACTTCAATTGGTATGGTAATGCTAAGATACATTTTATAACTTTCCATCTCATTTAGTAATATTATCGCTGCAACAAAAAAAAAAACAAACGTTACACATTTCGTTGCTGTAAACTAAAGCTTTAAGAAAAGCTTTAACCAAACATACACACACAGAGATAGAGAAAGAAACAAAGATAATTATTATTCAAAATATTTTATTTTTGACATAATTTTTCTTGATTTTTATGTTCATTTCTTTAGCGTTAAACATTTCTAATGCGATTCGACTTTTTTTCTTTTTTTTTTTGTTACTCGTGCATTCTTTCACTAAAAGCTTTTTCATGTGCTACATGCAAATTAGAAATTATTTATTAATACACAAAATAAATAAAATATATATTTTTTGGGTAATGACATCACAAACTATAAAATAAGTGAGAAGACTCGCTATCATCATAATCATAAAACAAAAAAAATATGAAAAATGTAATCAAATTTTTTTAATCAATTTCCTATAGGCAAAAAAAAAACAAAAAACAAACCGCATAAAATTTAATAGTATTAATTATTTAAGAGCTTTTATGTTTTAATTAAAAAGTAAAAAAAAAAAAAAATCACACTTTGTCATAATAAAGGTGCAAAGTGTAATGTCAACGTACTGCTACGAAAAAACAGTAGTGTGTCTCGTCGAAATCTAATTTTATTTCGTTTCGTGTTTTATCGTTTTAAAGATTACACAATTTTATCGTGATATATTTACTTCATCAAAATAACAATTAAGTCTTGAATAGTGAATTAAACCAGCTTATAGTTTCACAACAATGCTGTACTATTGCCAGCATTCTCTACTTATTTAATAAACTTTTAATGTTTACCACTAGTAACAATTAATTATATTGAATACCATAAACAATAAAGTGTTATTGTGCTCATAAATTAACAACAGATAAGCTCTAGAAATCCAGTAATATAATCCAGAGAAAAATACTTCAATTTATTCATCTTAGAATTGCGAAAAAAATTTATTTCTCCCATTTATGACCTCTGGAAGTCATCAGTGCTAAAAAAAAAAAAGTAATTTTTCTATTATTACGAATTATTTTTAGTATATCTTATGACATTTTCATTATGCAGGTTAATAGGAAATACGTGATTTCTATACTAAAAATATATATTTTTTTTTTCTTTATTTTTTCATTTTAATCAATGGAATCGAAGGTGATGGAGACAAACAACTATCAACACATTTTCTTGATTTTATTCACGTTCCATAGTTGTAAGTTATTTAATCCCAACCAAAATACATTGAAATGATTATCAAAAAGAAAAGTTTTTAATATAATTTACAAGTGTGGATAACCAGTGGTTGTCGGTATTATTTAATCAGTTAAGCCATGTATTGTTGATTCATTTATTAAATAAGATTTATTCGGTGTTCAAAAATAAATCATCTTTGTGGTAATTTAAATGAAAACATTTAGATAGTAAACAGTAACAGATAGTAAAATTACATTTTAACAAATTTTTTTTACTTTATTTTTCGATTTAAATATCGAACTAAAACAATTTAATATAAATAATTTAAATAAATGTATTACAAGAGAAGTTATATATAGATGGATACAAATAATTAATCTAAGCACATTTTTTTTATTACATATAATATAATAATTGTTTTAGTTTTTTTTTTCTTTTTATTTGCACTTCACTGTATTTTAATTAATTAACTAATTAAATAATATAAATATTTTTATAAAGCTTATTAATACTAAATTTCATTTTTCTCTTCCTAATCTATCTTCAAACAAATGGACCAGGATAAAATAATTTACGTTGTTGTGTTAATATTGGTTTTGAACTGAGACCCGATTTTTTTAAAAATGTTTCATAATTTTCGTCACGTAATTTAGCCGATGGTGATGACTTATCTAAAATCGATGTTATTGGTTTTGTTCGATTTGGTATGCAGGGTTTTGTTTGTGGTGACGATTGTGGTGGTGGTGGTGGTTGTGATGGTAGTTGCTCGTTAATATGTAAAAAACTGTTTGGATATGACGTTAATTGATTGATCAGATTTTGATTGGGATGCTGCTTTTGACTATGACAAACCATATTTGCTGTTAAATATTGGGCACGTTGTCGATTTATTGTACTGCGTACTTGTGCTGTGGGCTGTATTTTTGATGATGGAATGATTGGTGATACAGGCTCGGTGGTGTCTTTATTTTGATTGTTAACCTTCTGCGAGTAGATGGATAAGGGTAGAACAGGAAAATTAAACTCATTCCGTTTCTGACTCGAACACAATTTTAACGTTTGTGGCATTGGCTCATCCTCTATTTCATCCGATGATATAGCCTCAGATGGGAGCTCTTGAGGAAATTCATCTATACAGAAGTTTTCAATTAATTCATTATCGTGTTCGTTTGTCAAATCAATATTTTTGTTTGACAATTTGTAACTTGTTATCGATACACCATCAACAGTCGTGCACGATGACTCGGAGGATGCACAGGAGGAGGAATCTGTCTCCTTAATAACATCCGGTTGATTCATTTTACCATACTCAGCATCTAAATTATACCAATCAAATTCAGCCTGAATAGGCATTTTCTCTTCTATGATTTTAATATTATGTGATGGTGACTTCATTACTTCCGGTATTGAATTTGTCGCTTGATTTCCTCCTATGCATAGACTACTGTTCAGTAATGTCGCATTTATATTACGAATAGAACGTGGCGACACAATTTGTTTGATTTTATTACAACTACTGCTACCACTACCACTGTTTATCTCTAACAAGATACTGGGTATCGGTTTACAAGGAGTACAAGACTCTTTACTATTAGGACTATCACAATCACTGGTACCGTTCTGCTTCTTCATTATATAATTATCCTGAGCAATGAATTTTGTTAGAGAATCTTTTTTTGGTGCAATTATTGCAGCTACGTTTGGTAATTTTGGTATATCTGCAAATATTTCATTATCACTCTCGATATCAATTTTATCATTTGGAATAACAATGGCAGGAACTATTTCATCTACAAGCATTGGCGATGCGGGCAGCAATAGTCCATCATCGCAATCATCTATATTATTATTAACGTTATCATCAACAACATCATCTACATCATCATCATCATCATCTTCATCACCATTAGCTGTTTTATGAATTTCAACCGCAACAATCTGCATAATACTGCAAGGTTTAACTGGTTCACTTAATTCAGAAATTGAACAATAGTCGGGTTCTGGTTGATTAATTATTTGCGGTGCAACAGGTATAGCTGTGGTTGGTAGTTTTAATGCTCGTGAAATTTGACGTAATTTTAATAGATTTGCAGGTTTTGGTGGCAGAGCTGGTGGAATTCGGTTACGCTCCGTCGCATACACTAATTGCGCGCGATTTTCTGTTTCCAATTTTGGCTCCATATCAACATAATAATTTGATGAACTATTTGCTGAGCCAATTGGCTCATAAACATTTCCGTATACACTTTGCACATCGTAAATTGGCATTCCATTATTATGTTTGTCGGGCGTAACAATTTCTTTTTTATTGTTGTGCTCTTCTTGTTGTTGTTGATGTTTCTGTCCTTGCTGTTGTGCGGATAATGTCGGTGAAGCATTCCTTGGAACTTGTACCATACTGTTTTGTGTTGAAAAGT
This sequence comes from Ptychoptera albimana, assembly GCA_961205885.1. Lineage (NCBI taxonomy): Eukaryota > Metazoa > Arthropoda > Insecta > Diptera > Ptychopteridae > Ptychoptera > Ptychoptera albimana. The sequence continues at coordinate 7,513,874 of OY540801.1, read as the reverse complement.
GCACTCGTTTCGGCCGTGTTAATGTATTTTGATCAGAATTTGAACATTTCAGTGATGGACTTTCACGATCTTCATTATTTTGCGAATCCAAAATACCATCCATTGACTGTTGTAACAAAATCTAAAATTACAAGAGGATAGAAAATTCATTAAACTGATTAATAATGGTAATTATGAAAAACTAACCTGATTAACACATTCCAGGACAGGATTAACAGCATTATGTCCATACGGTTTGGTTATTCCACTATCACTATCCTCCATATCACTTGCACTCGCATACCAATCATCTGTTCCTACCTCAAACGTACTTGTTCCCACATTTACCGTATCATAATCACGATGATAACTGTGATTTGTATCCTGTATCCTGTTTACTTGTTTCGTTCGGTCATGAACATAAAATACCTCATCATCTTTAACCGAACGCATCGTATTATAAAACGATCTACTATAATTCGTATCAGTATTATCATCGTTTGTTATGTTATCGTCGTTCGCTTTTATAATTGAACCAGAATATAAATTATCTGCATAATTGTGGTCGTCTAAATAATTCATTTGCTCTAATTTATATAAAACGGTATTTTCACTGCTCGGTGTTGATATTGTTAAGTCTGATTTGTCATTGGTTTGTTCATTTGATGAGCTATCGAATAAACTTCGACGATCCGCATCGGTTTCAGATGTATTATCATCACCCCGTGAGGAGTATCGACGATGTTTCACATAATCTTTATACGATCCAGTTGTTCGTTTACTCATATATTTTTTACTACGTCGTGCGTCCACAAATGACGTGCCTTTAATTAAAATTCCATGACTATTTATATCCTGATCTTCGCTAGACGATGCAAATTCAATACTTTCCGTTGGCGAACGATCACGCATAATACTTTTTAAATCAAATGTTTGCGTTTCTGTATCTTTCTGTTCAATTAAATAATAATTCTTACGACAATTCGGACAATACTGTTCCGTACCATCAATACCCACAGTATTCTCATTATCATTCTCATTATATTTACGTTTAATCGTTGTTAACTCTGTCCATTGTTTATTTATAATCTTATCTTTAGCATACAGTTGATCTTTTATTAATTTTTGTTCATTCTTTAATTTTGATTCAAAACGTAAAAGGGTTTTTATTATTTTTGTTAATTGACCTTTACTATTATTCCTTTCATATGCTAATTCATCATTTAATAATTGTATACGATTTGTAAAATATAAAAATATATTTGTATCATCAGTTTTTTTATTATTATTATTATTATTATTATTATTCGTGTTAATATTATTGTTGTTAATATTGCTACTGCTAATATTATTATTTTGAAAGAATTTTATTATTTTATTATTATTTCCTGTTGTCATCACCCTTTTTGTATGTATTGCGGCCGTTGTTAATGGTATCATTGGTGGTATTGCTGTTATACTACCATCACTACTGATCGGTGACTTTCTATTACTTGTATAACTACTACTTCCAAAACTACTTAAGCTACTATTCTCAAATTTATTATTATTATTATTATTATTTGAACGTAAACGTAAACGATGCAAATGATGTTGTTTCTTTTTCAATTCATGTTCCCCAATACAATTAATTGATTCTTGTTTTCTTTGTTGATAGTGATGCTGTGGTGACGATGACGACGACACAGAATCAACCGGAATCCAATGTTGTACAGGCATCTGCGAAAGTTCAAATAAATATTTTTATTTTTTTTCTTTTATATAAAAGAAATTCATATTCGCTTAATAATAATATTATAATACTGGACGCATTAAATTTTATGTTTAATTTACGGTTTTTTTTTTTTTTTGTATGTGTCTTGTAACTTTCTTATATCGCTTTGAATTGAATTTTCTGGGCTTTATTAAAGTTTGCAAAATACGCAATGCAATGTACATATAAAAAAAAAAAAAAAAAACCACCCATAACCCATAATCTATCATATTCAGCATAAATTCTTTGTAATAAATTTAAAAAAAACGTAAAATATTCGCTCCAGTTAATTTTTCGTAATTTAACTATACGAAGTATTTTTCTTCTTTTAATTATTAATTATGTGAAATTTATTATTTAGTTTTTTTTTTTTTTAATTTAATTAATTAATTACATAATAAATTAAGTAATATAAATTTAATTAATTTCTTTTATTTTGTTTAATTAATTATTTATTTATTTATATAAAATTACTTTAGCACATCCATATATTAAATAAATAAAATAAAAGAAAAGTTATTTCAAATAGAAAACAAAACAAATGACAGCTAGATATTTAAATATGGTAATCCGGAAGTTAATGCTTAAAAAGCATTAAAAAATAAGTCAGTTAAAATAAATCAAAAAAAAAAAAAAAATAGTACAGCAAGAAGCATAACATTATGCTAATAAATAATTAAACTTAAAATTGAGATCACACAAACAATTACAAAAGAAATGAAAAGAAAAGAAAATAAATAAAACTGACACTGCGCATATACAAATGACTTAAATGTAAATAGCAAGACCTATATACAAAAAAAAAAAAACAAAATATTTTGCTGATTGGTCTAAAATATTTTAAGTAACAAAAAAAAAAAAAAAAATTAATTATTATTCTTAATTAAAGTCCCAACTGTTAGCGCTTTTATTTTTATGTTTTATTATTTAATTAATTAAAAATAATAATTTTTGTCATATAGATATATTAGAGGTAAATTCAAGGTTTTTCTTATTTATTTATTACCCATTCTATTTAATTATATTTTTTTTAACATTGTACCGGGTGTTAAAGAAATAAATAAATAAATTTTGGTTTTTTCGTGTGTTTTTTTTTTTTTTTTTTTTAATTAACTTTTCCTTTTCTATTAATTAATTAATTAATTAATCAATTTTAACATGTTTTAAATTTATTTTTCTTTTCTGTTTTTATTTATTTATTTATTTTTTTTTTTTTTTACCTGAGTGATTAGATAAAATAAATAAATAATAAATATTAAAAGAAAAAAACTGATATGACTAATACTAATGGTAAAATATTTATAAAATAATTAATTTTTACCTTATCATGATTATTATTATTGATAATTGGTATATTCGTTTCTGTATAAAATGTTGATTTACTTTCTGGATCATGATTTACATTTAAGTCACCACCACCACCACTAATTGCCACACTATTTAAACTAGAGCTTGATGAGCTGGTCCATTTCATCTTTTTATTTTATTTTATTTTATTATTGCTTTTTAAATACGTTTTCCACGTCTTCGTCTTCTAATAATATCCAAAGATTCGATTAAGTCTCCTTCTTTTTTTTTTCTTTTTGAAATTAAATTAAATTAGCTAAAAATTTTGTAGAAAAAGAAGAAAATAAAAATTAATTCAATAAAAATAATAAAGAAGCGACTGATAATAATAAATGAAAAAAGAGAAAGAATAATAAAGACAAAAAAATTAAATTAAATTAAATTAAAATTAAAATTAAGATCAAATCATTTTGCTGGTTTGTTTCTGTTTCTGTTTTAATGGAGAAATAATAATAATTTTTAAGGCTTTCACCAGTATAATCTAAATAAACAAGATTTTTTATTCGAGTGTAATAAAAACGATAAATAACTTGTGCGGCACCAAACACACATATAAAGAAATAAATAAGAGAATAAACCCAATAAATATACAAATGAAAGAACTACATAGCCGCCATATGACTTAAAAGCTTATTATTATTATTATGCAATGTTTAGTCATCAAGTAGTTATTATTTCTAAACAAAACAAAAACACAAAATTATTCACCATTTTTGCAAATCAATAACATTTAGATTGTTCCCAATTCTTTTTTTTTTTGTATCCACTAAAATAATATTCAAAGACCTTTAAATAACTCGATATGTTTTAGGTTGGTGTAGCTTACAAAAGAAGTTTTTTTATTATTTTTTTTTAAATAAAATTCAAAGAAAAACGCAACACACAACTTGATTTGTGCCCCCCTTTTGTAATAAAAAAAAAAAAAAAAACTCTGTTGCTTGGAAAAAAGTCTCTTTTTTTATTTCAGTGTTGTGTAAAGTAAACGTAACTTTTGTTAAGTCGCCACGCCAACACAATTCTTGTACACAAAAAGCACACAAAAAAAAATAAAAAAATAATACATTTTTTATTTAATTAAAATAATTACTTTTTCAATGACTTATTTTCTTGATTTAAGTAACTAATTCAATTTATAAACTGTAGACTTTTCTATACAGGGAAATTAATTGATTTTTGACGAATTTGTTTTGTTTGTAATTAATGTTCGAAACAGAATAACAACGAACTAAGTAGATTTAATTCTGCCCATGACATTATCACACAAAACAACAAAAAAATAACGAATTAATAGATTTTAATCAATAAATAATAAAAAAATAAAAAATAAATTTTACAGGTAACAGAAAAATAGATAATAAACAAATATTGATTATTTTTATCTATTTAGAAAATATTCGCTAGTTGTTATACGATAAACAAATATATGTGTAATAAGTTTAAAAATATAATTATTTCCTTATAATTGCCTCAAACCCTCATGTTATTTATTTATTTTTTTTTTTTTTGTGTAAAATTACGCATAGAAAAGTCGCTTTTTCTTTTGTTTTGTATGTTTTAAACTGCAAACTGCCATAGCAACCGTCATTGGCAGCCATTAATATTATTTAAATGACAGTGATGTCTCAATAAAAAGTCTCAATTTAATACCTGAAATTATTACGTAGGAGTTTTAAACAATGGTTTACTCAACAGTTGAAGTCACTTGAAATTAATTTTGTATAATTTCAAAGGAATATTCAAAGTTACTCTCACCACAAAACAAACAAATTCCAGGCATAACATCAAAATTTCATAATGAATGTAAGTGTTGCAATAGTAATTGTGTTTAAAAAAACACAAGAAACGTTTAAAGATATAAAATTTTACTTAATTTTCTCATACTTAAAATGTTTATCCATAAAAATCCCTTAAAAACACTTCAAAATTAACATTAATTAACACAAACTAACAACAACTATTTATTTTCGGTATAAACTACCTGAAACAACTACTGAAAAATAACCAAATACTAATTTAATTTCGCATAAACACCCGCATAAATCAACACAATCATGCACACTTTTCTTATCACGTATCAAACACATAAAAAGAGACTTTACTGTAATCAAAAGCAAACCAAAGCAAAACATTTAAAAAAAAAAATCCATTTTCTTATAAACAACGAGCGAAAATAATTATTTTAGGCCACGTACAAATTATGCTACTCACTTAATTAATCGATAATTAGGAACAACAACAAAAAGAAATTAAAAAAAAAAAAAAAAAACAATTTATTAGAAACACTCATTAAATATTTTATTATTTTTTTTTTGGTTTAATAGAAGAAGAAGTAGAGAAAAAAAATTTCTTTTAGCCAAATTAAATACAAAAATACAAAAATAAATAAATAAACAAACTGATTATTGAAAAATTGAATTAATTTATAAAAACAAAAAATCGAAAAATCAATCAATGACACGTTTTATTAGGTAGAAGAAAAACAACAAAAGAAAAAAATTATTATGAATTTACAACATAAAGGTAAAAATAATTATAATTTAATTATGAAAAAAAAAAAACCAAAAAATCATTAAAACACTTAAATCTGACATTCATATATCGAAACATAAAAACACAGAAATAAAATTAAAAAAAACAATTTATTGATTATTAATCGCAGTGATTCTCAACAATCTTAACAATGTCTCTCTAGACCTAGTGTCCAATTACACCGCGAATATAGAGCACTAATTCCAAGGTTAATACTTTTTCTTTACAAGATAATAATCTTTATTAATAATTTAAATTAAATTAGGCAGCTATAATGTTGTGGTTTCAATTTATAAGCAACAAATAAAGTTACCAACCGGATAGCAATGGCATTTTCTAGTATTTCTCTCATAAACTAATTAATTAGAGACTTTACGCCTGCAAATAAATTTGTACACAATAAAGCATAACGACTAAAGTCAATTAAGAATTAATTTTAATTAATTATTACTTCTGGTACAAGCAGAATAGTTATTAAAATGACTTAAGATGCCATTTACTAGATTTATTAATTTTTTTTTTTTAGTATAAACCTTTGTAAATAAAAAACTTTAATTTAAGTACCTTAGTTAACTTAGTCGTATTATAATAACAATATCCTTAAGTCCATTGCGCATAACCAATAGAAAAGTGTTTAGAAAACATTCACAAAACAACACAAGGTAACACTAATTGAGAAACACTGTTGCAATCTTATGCAACATGACTTAAAACTAATTACTTTTAAACCAGCTTTATATTTTCTAATTAATATTAATAGGAATAAAAATTAAAAATACGAACATAGTTTGCTACGAACAAATAGGAAAAAATTAAAATCAATTTGTTTCTTATCAGCGATAATAATAGAAATAAATAAATAATGCAAAAAAAAAAATATATATATATATATATAAAGAATTTGCACTACAGTGCATGACAAACAATATTTATTATTTTTTTATTAATTATGCTTAATAAGTAATTAAAAAATATAAAAAAAAAAAAAAAAAAAATTCATTAATCTCACCTTAAGTCAACTAACGTCTCCTTTCTCCTATATATTTCTAAATTTTATAATTTTCATATTTATCTTTAATGTTGATGTAATGTTTCTTCGTTTCTCATATATAACACATTTTAAGTCATTCATTTCGATGTCTTAAAGTCTCTGCTTTAAAAAGTAAAGAAAAAAAAAAAAAAATATTAAAAATACGAAGAAATGTTTAAGAAATGAAAAAAGAAAAAAAGGTTTTTGGTCCACCAACAACACAACTGTTTGTCCAATAGAAAGAAAAAAAATAAATAAAAAAGAAATATTTTAAATAGTTTTCTTCGTATTAATCCTCTCTACTTTTTATTTTATCTACTTTTAAGTCGTGTTTCTTTAACCAACAAAAATAAGAACGAAAACAAAAAAAAAAAATTCAGTCAAAATTCGTTGTTGTTTTTTTTTTTTTTTTTTTTTATCAAATAATAATAATGTAATCAATTTTATAATAATTACTATTATTATTTGTATAAAATTATTAACATAGAAAAAAAGGTTTAGAAAGTATTACGCGATAGGCTACTAAAACAAAAAACAAAACAAAAAAAAAAAATGAATTATTATTTTTCTAGAAGAATATATACAGAAAAAAAAGTGACTTAATGGAAATAAAAGTTTTACTTTACTTTACATTACTTGTGTATTGGAAAGGTTGGCAAGGTAATAAAGCTTCACTCATGCGATAAATACACAACGCAATACTTAAGTAAACCATACAGCAATAAAAACAAAAAATTATAATGACGTCTTGTGTGGTACTTGACTTAACTTTACTTTTGTTACATTTTCTATGTGTTTTTGTTTGTCGCATTTATGTTATGAAAATAAATATATATATATATATTTTTTTTTTTTGCACATTGACAACTGCTTAGTTTTGTTTTTTTTTTTTTTTTTCTTTCCCAGACAATCCACAAAATATTGCTTAATCTGTATTATTGTTTTTGTTGTAATTACTTAAGAAAATGACAATAACAAAAGAAAAACAAAAAAAAAAAAATGAAATGTTTTTAGAAAAAAAAAAGAAAACAAATTTAAGGCAAGTGTACATTTTTGTTTGTTTGTTTGTTTGTTTGTTTGTTTGTTTGTTTGTTTGTCAAGTGGTTAATTAATTTTAAACAAAGTCGTGTGCAAATTAAAAGTTTTTCTTTAAAACTTATTTTAAACAGACTTAAATATAGGAATTTTGATCTTATTTCCGTTTTCAGTATTCTTCGGTTTTCTTCTTTTAATCAAACACTGACACAAAAAAAAATAAAAACTCTTCTTTTTTATCGTTGATAACCTTTGATATTCTTAATTAACTTTTAATTAAATTAAATTTTATTTATTATTTACGTGTTAAGTTAATGTATTTTCACTAAAAATTAATAGAAAAAAAAAAGCACACGAATTTTGTTCACTTTAAAACAAAAACAACAACAACAACAACAACAACGCACTTAAATTTTGAATTATTTTTTTTTTTCAAATAAAAACAAAAAAAACACTTTTTTGTTTTGTTTTATTTTCTCCGTTATAGATGTTCTTTCATACGAGCAACATCATATATTAAGTCAGTTTAAACCATCAATAAGAAAAAGGCCTACGAATATAATGAAATGAAAAGAAAAGAAAAGAAGTAGAAAAAAAAAACTTCAAAAGAAATCGTGTTTCTTGGCCTGCATTCCTCAATCCAAAAACCACCTTTGCTATACACCAAATTTAATTATCCCCACTTTATATCGTGTTTTTTTTTTTTTTTTTTTATGCTAAAACTTAAAATGAAAAATTATGACAAGTCTTCTACTATATGGCTTAAAAAAATAGTTTTCTTTGTAGTTGAATTTCTTATTAGGCTTTTTTACCTTTTATCATATCGTATAGTCGTTGCAACGTTTACATTAATTTCCATGGAAATATTACAAACGCCAAAGTGAGACCTACGAATTTTTATAGTGTCCGCAATTTTTTTTTTTATTTCTTAACATCATTTTCTTGTTTGTTTAAATTATAAAAACAATACAAACACAGCAAACGTTTTTGTTTCCTAATTGTGTGTGCGACTTAAATATTTAAGCCGGTTCGCAAAATTTTTTTTAATCATTTATAATTTTCTATTAATATATTGATTGATTCATGGTAATTAATCGTTAATTACTATGCAGTCATTATAAATAATGCGCATTTTGAAATTTTAATTTTTTTTAGATGAACACAAAAATACTATCAATAGATGTCCCTGTAATCGACAAGTGGTTTTACAAAAAATGCTTTCAACCAAAAAAAAAATTATGTAACAAGGTATAAGCATCAAGCGGGCAAGCACCAATGCTATATTAATACAATAGCACTGACGCGTCCTTTTCTTTCATATTATTTTTCCATCGCCATATTGCCATTTCATTTTCATTTGGTAACTACACAGCGATAAAGATAAAAAACTAATAAGCAGAGCAGCTCGAAGCATCAGTGAAAAAAAAAAAAAAGTAACAAAAAAAGTTTTTCTTGTGTTTCTTCAATAAAATAGAAGAAAAAAAAAAACTTGTGCCCGCCATTAAAGAGAGACAAAAGATTTGATTTGTGGAAAAAGAAAAAATAGAAATAAAGAAATATATTTTGTGTTTTAATTAATTAATTAATTACATTCAATAAATAAAAGGTAAACTATATATATATATATATTTATTATCTGTGATTTAGTTTTATTTATTATTTGTGTATTCAGATGAAATATTACGGTTTATTAGGGCGTCCTAATTGAACAAAATTAAAGTTTTGTGTCATTATTGACAAGCGGACATAAATTTTTTTTCGTTTTTTTTACATATGTATATAAAAAACTGCAATGGCCGCACAAAGCCATTAAATAAATATTAATTATTATTATTTTATACAATTAATTTGTTACGAACTCGTTTAATTTGTCTTATTTAAAAAAAAAAAACAAAACTTATTGTTTAACCCAGAAGCAAAGTGTTTTTGTGACAGCAGGTTTTATTCTTCTGATTACTTTACTTTGTCTTACCCAAAAAGCAAAAAAAAAAAATCTTCTTTATAGACAAAAAGAAAAAAAAGTTAAGGTGGTTGTCTGTGCACACAGCATTGCTTCCTTTCTTTTCTTTAGCATTATTTCCCGTTCTCATGATTATTTGTTTTTTTTTTATCTGGCTAAGAAAACATTGTCGTCTTTTCATACATTTTTCTTTTCTTTTTTTGTTTGCAAAAAAAAAAAGTTTTTTTTTTATTTTCGGCGATTTTTTTTTTCTTTATTATTCTGCATGACATCTCGTGCATTAATGTAAAGATACCAACATAAGGTCATCTCTTTTCTTACCGTAAATTATTCAGCATGCAAAGTTTCATTTCTAAAATTTTATTTTGATTATAAACTAAACAAAGAGAAAAAATAAAATCTAAATGCGACATTTTTGTATTAAAGTAAATAGCAAAAAAAAAAATAAAGTAAATAATTTTTTGTTTCGTTATACATTTACAAATGAAGGCAACATTATTATGTACTATCGTCGTGTACACTCACTGTGAAGTTACCAAACGTGCAAACAGCATATTCAATTGCCATTTCATATATAAATATGTATATATGCATTGAAACCAATACAATAATAATTTTTATATATAATTTAAAATAGTTCTATCTTTTGTCGCACTGTGTCGTTTCATATCATTCCATCTTTTTTACCACCATATTATTTCCTTTACTTTTCAACGCAATACACAACGATTGCCGCCCTGCTTATTGAAGAATAAAAAATTTTTTTTGCACAAACAAAAAAAATTTTTTTTTTCTTATTCACTTTGTTTTATTGTTTGTCTTTCCGCCATTCTAACTCGAAGAAGAAAAAAATAATTTTTGTTTTATTTTTTTCTTCATCCTTTCTCTTTCGAGATTTGTCAAAATATTTGTTTTAAACAAAAAAAAAAAAAAGAAGAAAAGTTTTTCTATATTTTAAGAATAAAATATATTTATATAAAAGTTTTGTGTTTTATGGTGTGTGCTTATGTTTTATTTTTGGTTTAACGTGTTTTTCTTATTTGTGTAATAAAATTTTAACATAAAATGGAAGAGAATAGGAAAATAAACGTGAAATAGAGAATGTGCGCTTCAATGAAAAAAGAAACAAGTATAATAACAAACAATAATAATAATAAATGCTATAGAAAGAAATGTTATTTCAATTATTAATAATAAATTAAATTAAATAAATATATATAAATAACTATGATGATTAATTAATTGTCCAATGTCATAATTCCCAGAGGCGTACTTAATCTAATTTAATGATCTATACACAATAATCAATCATCGATTTAAAAAATTCTCTATTGTGATTTATATAAACATTTTTTATTTTACGCGGCAAAATATGATTTTTTAATTAATACATTTTTTTTTCTTTATTATAGATATTGAGTAGTAATAAAGTGAATAATAAATAAAGAGAGAATAAAAGAAAAAAAAGGAAATTAAATATACTTTAAATGAACAAATAATATGGAAGATTTAACAAAAACAATAATGTTTACCACAAATAGTTTACAAAATAATCAACCAACAACAATACAATATCAAACAGCTGATGGTACTCTTGTTAAACCAAAAATTGAGGGACAAAAAAATAATCAACAGCAACAACAGACACAAGAATTTCCAACATTCTGCTATACAAATGTAAATATGATACAGAAATTGACACCAACAACACAGGTATAAATAAAAATAAGATTTGCGTTTTCGATTGTGTCAAGAGAGATAAATGATGATCAAATAAAAAAAAAAAAAAAAAATATATATATATATTTTAATTTTTCTTTTGCTTTTTTTTTTTTGAGTAATTTAAATGAAGGAAAAAAATTTTCTGTTTTACTTTATTATTTTATTTTGTGTTTTTGATTAACAATTGAACCATTTTTTATTATTATTTATAACCGTTTTGCTTGTTTTATTATTTTTTTATGTTTATAATAATTAAGATAATAATGTAGATGGTAATTGTTATTAATTATTTGTCATTGAATTAAATTTAGGCTCATACCAGCACCGTAAATTTGGCACAATTAAGTGATGACAACAAAACATGTTACATAGCACAACCGTTTGGCTATAATTATGCTGTACTTAATCAAATGCAGTTAGCACAGAATGGTGTTACTGGGATCACTGTGGACGGACGACTACAGGTCGTAAATAAACCAATTGCGGTTAGTTTTTGGTTTAAAGCTATATCACAACTACTGCACTGTTTTATTTTTTTTCTATTTTTATATATAAATTAAATATAATTACTAATTATGAATAAATTATTTGCATTTACAGAATACAATATCGAACATTAGCTTTAAATGTGATGTGTGCGGTTTAATATTTACACATTTAACATTATTAAATCATCATAAAAGGACACATAATCAAGATGGTAGTAATAATGATAATAATCAAGGTAATGAATCGATAACGGTTGTAACACAAGCACAGAATTTGGTTCAAGCACAAAATTTAGTGTCTGAATCTGGCCTCGGACAAATACAAATTGTTGCAACAGAAGCATTAGAGCCGGTACAAAATCAACAAATACAACAAGCAAATGAAGTGACAATTGCCACAACAACAACAAAAACAATTGTTGATAAATCACAAAAGTGTATAACATGCGGTGGACCAATAGTTATAAATCCAAAGCGTAAGGGTCCAAAATTAATTCGCTGTGAAACCTGCATAAATAATGATAATAATGGATCCCATGTATTACCCAGAGGTAAGTCGTAGTTTTAGCAATAATTATTATTGTGTTTTGTCCAAAAAACAAAAAATAATTTTTTTTTTTAAAATAAACTAAGAAGAAAGGATAAATCTTTAAATAAATATATAATTAAATTAAATGTAGCCACAACACAAATCTTTGTCGCACCCGATGGTGGCGTCAAATTTGAATTGGGTGAAATAACCAATTCACAAAATGACACACTGGGTTCACAAAACGTCATATCTATAGGTAATGCATCCTCAAATCAAATGCAGTCTGATGCTAAATATATTCCAGGTAGCACTAAAAAGAATACTAGTTAATTAATAATTATCTCTTAAGTATTTGGATGAGTTTAACTAAAGCAATTCCTTTATTTCAGCAGGACACCATCCGGTTAAGAAACGTAATATAGCTTCAGTGACGAAATGTCACAAATGTAATGGCTCGGGCGTCATATTTATTGGTGGGCAAAAAAAGGAACAGCAGCAACAGTAAGAATAATATAAATTATATTTTTGTAATGATAGACAGCAATAAGTTAAATGAAAATTCAAGAGCTTTCCAAAAATGTCTTTGTAGAGCAGAAAAACCATTTAATTGCTCGATATGCGGTGGTTCATTTTCACGGTATTCCTCATTGTGGTCACATAAGAAGTTGCATAGCGGTGAGAAAAATTACAAATGTAATATCTGTGGTTTAGCATTTGCCAAAGCAGTTTATCTGAAGAATCATTCACGTATCCATACTGGAGAAAAACCCTACAAGTTAGTATTGCATTAAATAAAATAAATTGTATGTTTTCAATTATTGTTTTGTCTGTTTTTTTTTTTTTTTTTAGATGTGCCACATGTGGAATGCAATTTTCCCAATCGCCCCATTTGAAAAATCACGAAAGAACTCACAGTGGAGAGAAACCATACGTTTGTGAGGTGTGCGACAAAGGTTTTGCTCGTCACGCTACATTATGGAATCATAGGCGTATACACACTGGTGAAAAACCTTACAAATGTGATACATGCGGCTCCGCTTTTAGTCAGGCAGCTCATTTGAAAAACCACGCTAAGGTAATAAATTCGATGATAATAACATTTAAAATGTGTTGAATGACGAAACATTTAAATTCTTTCTGTAGGTGCATTCAGGAGAGAAACCTTTTAAATGTGACATTTGTTCGGCTGCTTTTGCTGATCGTTTTGCACTGAAACGACATAGAGGAATTCATGAGAAATATGGTAAAATTAGTCTTTTTTTTTGCAGAAAATTGTAGAAATAAATATTTAAATATTATTTTTAATCAAAATAGGACAAACTGCTCCAAGACAACCAGCAAATATAAATCACCAGCAGCAACAGCAAGACGCACAAATGCAGGTTGTACAAAAAGAAGAAATTATAAAGATGGAGGATGACGGTAGTAAAATGCATAATGATGTAATAATATCTGGTCTCTAATGATTAAATGATAATAAAATAAAAATAAAGAAATAAATCAATCAAATGGTTATTGATCGTTGATAATAAATTAAAAACGATAATAGTATTTCATCAAATTAAAATTGATGTGAAAAAAGGAAGTAAGAAAAAAAAATTGTATTGATGGAAACAAACAAATATTATTAGTTTATTTGTCTTAAGGTTAATTAATTAATTAATTTAATGTAATTAATTTCTGTAGAATTAATTTAATTTAATTTATTATTATTTCTTTATTTTTTTATTATTATTATTATTATTCGAAAGAAGATTTTTTTAGTATTGTAAAAGGAGAAATACACAAAATACATGAAAAAGAAAGTGAAAATAATAATTTATAATTACAGGAAATACTTTAATATTAAATTAAAGATTGTTTCGACAAATAATTTATTTGTTTATACATTAATTTGATATGATATATAAACCAAGATATAGAATTACATGAGGAACAATAGAAGTTTTATTGATAAGCTTAATGTGTAATGAGAAATTGTTTTGACTAAAACATTAAAAATCCATATGTAAATAATATTAATAATTATCAATTATTGTTTATTTGTATTTGAGAGATGGATATATTATTGTAAATATTAAAAAGAAAAGAAAAGAAAAATTATTTGATAAAAAAAAGTTAATTAATCTAATCTATTATAATAGACAAAGAGAATGAAAAAGAGAGAGTAGTAGGGTTTTTTAATTTTATTTTTAAAAATTTGATAAATATAATTTGCAGAAGATAAACAATCGATTTTTTAATTATTAGTTTTTTTTTTTTTTTTTTTTGGATAAAGCCGTTTATTTGTGATAAATAAAATGAAAATATTTTTTTAAAATCTTTTAACACAAGAATTTAACCACCAACCACGTTAAAAGCGAAAAAAAACTTTGATAAAATATTTCTGTTCATTTATTATTTACACAAAAGTGTTTTGTGTAATAAATTGCGTAGATTTTATTATATAATTATAAAAACTAATCAAAAAAAAAAAAAACACAATTTTGTAAATAATAATTTTAATTATATAAGAGAAAAAAAAAAAAACATAATTTTTAATTAAAAACAAAAGAAAAAGAACGAAAATAAGAAAATTTATTATTTATCCTTAAGTATTTTTATCACAAAGTTAATTTGCATAAAAAAAAGAAGAAAAATAAACATTGTAGAGAAAATAAACTGATTCAATTAAATTATAATTATTATTTTCTTTGTTTGTAATAAAACAATTAAATTTAAAACAATAAATATTGATTGAAAAATTGTTTTTTTTTTTCATTATTTACGGTACGACAACAGGTAAAATAATTTAAGCGTACGGCGAAATTTTTCTACGTAATGCAGTTGGCAACGATTTGTTTATTACATGCATCTAGTACTTTATTGTAATGTAATTAAGTTTCAATCGGCAACATTGACAGCAAAAATTTAAAATCAAGCATTTTAAACAAGAAGAATTTTTAATTATTTACTTTGAATTTTTTTACCTTTGGAAAAGGTTGTTTTTTTTATAAATTAAATTAAATGGTGCTATTAAAATAAATAAAAGTAAAAATGTCTCAATTTGTACTTGATACAAATGCTGATACAGCATTGCTAGAAGCAAATAATAAAGTAACAAAGAAAAATAAATTTTCAACCACAAATGTGTTAACACAACAAATCGACAAAGAGTTAGGTTAGTTTTAATAATTTTTTTTTTCTTTTTTAAAGAAAATTGGATTTAAAATTTAAATAAATTTATAGATTTATTGACACCGAATGTACAAACGAAGCGTAATGAATTTGGTAAGTAACAAAAAAAAACATCAATAAATTCCTATAAGTGAATTGAAACTAATTTAAAAAATCAAACAAATTTAGATTTGTCACTGAAGGAATGGATAGCAGAAAATAAAAAATCAAAAGCACCGGAAAAACCAACAAGCATTGATCAATTCTGTGCGTCTATGGGATGGGGTGAAACATTCCAGAATGCTCTAATGAAACAACCAAACAAAGAAGCAACTCGTGGCATATCTATTGATTTAAGTGTTGAAGAGTATGGCATACCAAAAGTAAAGGAAGTTATGAAAGATGCTATTACAAATGGTATCGAGAAACGAGAGAATCTGGAGGTTTTTGTAATGTCAAAAAATAAATTAAAAAGAATCGGAAGGGTAATTATTATTTTTTATTTAGCTTAACGCCGATAAATTTTATTTTAAAAGTGATGACATATTCGACAACTGAGAAATATTTTGTTTGATTTGACTCGAGATCCAAAATGATATTAATTTGCCTATTCGTTGTAATCTTAGTACATAAAATATTGCTAAAATTCAGCTATGTACTGTAAGGCCAGCGGAACAGTAAACACCAAACATTTAATTGAAGTAAAAAATTGTTGTTTTCATAATTCAGGAATTTTATTTAAACAAATTTTTATTTCATCGGAATTAATTAAATTTTACAGCAAAAAACAATATTTAATAGGAAATATTTTTATTTTTATTTTGGATTTCATAACAAAATATATATCTTGATGTTTCTTTAGTAATCTGATTTAAATAAACAACTTTTTCTTTTATCACCTCACCAACTCCTTTAATTTTTGATTAACCAAAAATTTTATTGCAGAAAGAACGTGATTTAACAAAGGGTAAAAATTGGTTTGATATGCCAGCAACAGAAGTCACTGAAGAAATTAAAAATGATTTAGAAATATTACAAATGCGTTCGGTACTTGATCCAAAACATTTTTATAAAAAGAACGATTTAAAGGTTTTACCAAAATACTTTCAAATTGGTAAAGTTTTACCATCGCCACTGGAATATTATAATGATCGTGGTACGAAGAAATCTAAGAAGCGTTCAATTGCTGAAGAATTATTAAACGATTCCAGTTTTCAAGATTATAATAAACGAAAATATGAGGAAGTCAGTGAGACGTTACGGAATCCAGGTTACTATAAGACGCTAAAGAAAATGAAAAAAGATCGAAAGAAAAGATAATTTTTTTTTTATGTTTTTTATTTAATTTTTTATAATATGTATATATATTTGATTATAAAATATATCAATAATTCTTAACAGTAATAAAACGTATATATTCAGTCTTTTAATTATTCCTTAACAACACCCAACCTGCTCCTTTAACAATTCAATTATATTTCAACGCTCTCCTTCTTTCTCTCTGCGTTTAAAAACTCAACCACTTGCTCTGCAATACGTACGTAAATTTTGGCAAAATTCGAGTTTGGATCCTGTACAACGATTGGAGTTCCCGAATCTGAACAATCGATGACACGTCCCTCCATCGGTAAAGTCTCCAAAACACGTACGGACATTTTTTCACAAAATTTCATTGTGGATTGGCCAAAGAGTTTTATCTCTGAGAAACAATTTGTGCATGTAACAGAGCCCATATTCTCTACCAAACCAATAATCGGTGCTTTTAATGTTTTATACATTTCTGCTCCTCTTCTGGTCACTTCTAAAGCAGCAACTTGCGGTGTACTGACCAACACTATACCAGAGATGGGTACGTTCTGTGCTAGTGACAAATGCACGTCTCCAGTGCCTGGTGGTGTATCCACGATTAATATATCAAGTGGTCCCCAAACTGCGCCTCTAAGTAAACGATGCAAAGCCGACATAACTAATGGACCACGCCATACTACTGGACCTTTTTCCACCAGTAATCCCATCGATAGACTTTAAATGGAAATTTATTAAATTAAATCATTGCATGAAAATGATTGCATAACAAGATATTACCATTTTACACCATAATTAATTGGTGGAATCATTAAATTAAAATTATCAACAAGTGGCGGTTCATTCAAATTCATCATGAGTGGAATCGATGGTCCAAATATGTCAGCATCTAACAAACCTACACGTTTTCCCATATGACTCAACGTCACAGCCAAGTTTACTTTAAAAAGAAAATTAAATAATTTCAAAGAACACGAATAATAAATTTTACAAAAACTATTACCAGCAGTTGTTGACTTTCCAACACCACCTTTTCCAGATGCAACGATAACAATATCATCAACATTCTTAATTGGACTCTTTCGTGGCAACCCCTTGGCCATTAACTCTTTTTGTTGTGTCGTCAAGCTCGCAAATTGACGCTAAAAACATAAAAATCGTGTTAATACAGAAAACTATTGCAGAAATTCAAGAAGATGATTAGAACCAACATAATATTGAAATCCGATTTGTCGCATTAGCGACGCTTTAAATTTTAACATAATGGCGGATGTTTAATTTTTTTCTTTTTTATTATTTAATTTATTCTTAACGAGAAATTTAACTTTGCTTTGATGAAACTTTGACTTGTTTATGAAAAACAATTAAAACAAAAACTTTGTTTATGTTTGCTGGATATATATGTATATATATGTAAATCTCCTATGTTTTGATTGCAAGCTCTTTATCAGATCAGCTGTGATTAACATAAAGTACCGTAATCTACATAAAAAAAAATCCTACGTAATAGAAATATGTTTTCATACAGTTGGCCGCCCTTATTTATAGTTAAATGGGCTTTTTTTTTAGTTCAGTGTCTTTTACATAAAATAAATAAATAAAACGCTACATTTCAAACCGCTTCATATACGCTGATATAAATATTCTAATTCTGTTAAGATAGGTTATGGTGTATAGGAATATAAAATAAAATAAAAAAATAAAAACTTTGGGCGTATTTAAAAAAACTCCACACAAGAGAACTTGTACCTTAAATAAATATATATTTTGTAATTAAAGAAAATAAATAAATATATATTTTTTGATAATAATAATAATAATGTTTTATTAATAATTATAATTATAAGAATATTGTGAAGTTTTATTTTATTTTATTTATTTATTTTTTTTTTTTAAATAAAAAAGGAGGTAAATATGAATTTTTTTTTTTTGTAATTGTTTTTCCCATTTGAAATATAAATCGATTTGACGTGTGACATTTAAATTAAAATAATTTTTTTTTTTTTCTTATTTTTGTTTATAACCAAAATATGTTTTTTATTATTTCTAGTTAATTATTAATTAATTCTTATTGTTTTATTAAAGGAAAAAGGCATTAATATTCATTTTGTATTTTAATATACAACAAAAAAAAACATAAAAACGCTTGAGTTGTCAAAACATTCTTTTTTGTTTATAAGAAACTATTCGCTTCCAGTAAGAAAGTTTTGTCTTGTTTTTTTACCAATATAAAAATTTATATTTTTTATTATCTTGGTGTTTTAAATCACAATTATTAAATTAATGTGAATCATTTGTTATTTAAACGGAAATTACTAATCGACAAACATTTTAATTAATTGAAACGAGTAAAAAAAAAAATGCATTCCTATTTTTTAATTTTATTATAAAAATAAATGTCTGATGTATTTTAATTGCAACGTAATCAGTTGTTATTAATAATTAATAAATATATAATAAAAAAAACGTGGAAATATATTGTTTTTGATAAAACATTTTAATCGATGATTAGTTAACTAGATTTGAGGTTACGTTACTTTACCATATCACTTGAGATACACGATTTAATTACAAAATAAATTAAAATTCTTAATTAATATTCAATAAATTAATTAATCATAGTTATAGGGAAATTATTATTTTATTTAAATGGGTTTTTTATTTCTTGGTAAAATGATTAATTTTCTTTTTTATATGGCTTAAAAGATTTTTTTTTTTTTTTGGAAATAAAAGAAATAGAAAGCTCAGCTTAAGCTTAGTTTAGTTTTTTTAATTACTAATTTAATTTATTTCGATTTTTATTATTATTGTGTTAGATTGAAAATATATATTTTAGCACGAGCGAAATTTAATTAAAAAAAAAATCTAATTAAAAACGAAGGAAAAGTTTTAAAAACTCTCTCTTTTCTTTCGTGGTTTCCTCTCTCTCTAAAAATGAAAAAAAGTTTTTATTTAATTTATTTATAATTCATAACTGTTATCTGTAATACTTTTATTATTAAAAAATAAATAAAAAAAAAAAAACATTTATTTCTATTACCTTTTGCAGTCAATTTCTTACTTTTTTTTTTATATAAATAAATAAATTTTAATAAAAACAATTAAATTTTCTGTTTGTATTTGTTGGTGGTAGTGGTGGTGGATTCATTTACCGAATCAACCGTTTTTTGTTTTTTTTTTTTGTTCTGTTTTTTCTCTATTTGAAAAAAAAAGAAAAAAAAAAACATTTGGTCGATGTGGTCGCGTCCGTTTATTATTAAATTACTGCCCGTGCGTTATTGTTTCTTAAATTTTAATTCAATTTATCTTTGATAATTTATAGTAAAAAAACGGGAATAATTATTCTAAAAAATTTCTAAAAATTAATTTAAAAATGTTATTAATTATAAAATCACAATATCCTCGTTCTAGAATGGATGATAAAAATAGTGATGAGCGTGATAATAATCATATTCATGTAATTGACAAACCTCAGCAACATAAAAAATTAATAAATCAACATCAACAAGAGAATGAACAACATAATCAACAACAACAGCAAGAAACGAGTCATATAATAACAGAATTAAGTAGAAATAATAGTCATGAAAGTTCTAATTCTGAATTAGAAAAGGATTTATTAGATTTGGAATTAACAGGAAGTGGTTGTAATAGCAATAGTAATAATAGTATAGGTGGTAGTTCAGCGGCAAGTGTTGGTATTGATAATGAAAATGGTATAATACCTGTTAAAGGTACAACAACAACTAATAATGATCAACAGCAAATCAATAATAAAATAATAAGTAATAATAAAAAAGTACCGATACAACAAAAGGAACAAAGATTATCAAGCAGTAGGACATTAACAAAAAAAGCAAAACGTGTTCGCTTTTATAAAAATGGTGATAAATTTTATTCAGGATTTATAATTCCGGTGTCAAATGAACGTTATAGGTATTTATCTCTTATTATTTTATCTTTTTTTTTATGTTTGTCTTTAACGACTCTTGTATTTATAATTTCTTTCTAGATCATTTGATAGTCTTGCCGAAGATTTAACCCGTCTTTTAGAAGATAATGTGAAATTAACCGGAGCCATTCGTACCATTTATACGGTTGATGGAAAAAAAGTAATAAAGCGTTAATACAATTTTCTATTCTATTGATAATTTATTTAATTTATTTATTAGATTGTATCATTGGATGATTTAGAAGATGGTAAAAGTTATGTGTGCTCATGTAAAAATGAACAATTTAAGAAATTAGATTATAATACGATACAACAAGTAACAACAATAAATAAAAATACAAATCGTTTATCAAAAGTAATACGTCCATTATCACCATTAAAGAATAATTTCTTTAATAATGGTGTAATAACATCATCATCTGTGAATACAATGACATCATCATCATCAACAACACAATCAACAAATATTAATAAAACAACAATTATAAATATAATAACCGAACGTGATAATGTTGTACATCCAAAAATTGTTACGCTAATAAGAAATGGAACAAAACCGAGAAGGGTATTTTAAACTAGTTTTTACTTTACTAATCAATCAAATTAATTTTTTATTCATTTTTATCTTTTAGATTATGCGCTTGTTATTAAATAAACGAAATAGTCCTAGTTATGATCATGTATTAACAGCAATAACACAATGTGTTAAACTAGACACCGGTTGTGTGAGAAAAGTATTTTCATTATCTGGTGCCCCTGTATTAACATTAGCGGATTTCTTTAGTAATGAGGATGTATTCTTTGCTTATGGCAATGAACGTGTTGGTAATGATGATTTTGATTTAGAAACTGATGAAATAAAAACGATACGAAATACACGTAAAACATTACGTAATGGAACGACACGAAGTGGTCCTAAACCTAAGATGCCTGTTAAAAGTCATCACAATATAACGTATGATTGTGAAGATGTTAGTTTAGATGCAAATAGTGTTGACTTGGAGAATTTACCAATTGAAATACATAATAAATATGCATTGGGACCAATAATTGGTGTTGGTAACTTTGCGGTTGTATTAAAAGTTAAGGATAAGGTGAAGCCAATTGATTATGCATTGAAAATTATTGATAAGACAAAATGTAAAGGAAAGGTATGTTGGTCGTGTGTTTTTTTTTTTGGTTCTATTTTGATCGAATTCTATATTTTTATTGATTCTTTTAGGAACATTATATTGATGCTGAGGTGCGTGTTATGAAAAAATTAGATCATCGCCATATATTACAATTATACGAGACCTTAGATACAAAGAGTAATATGTATTTAGTATTAGAATTAGTAAATGGTGGTGATTTATTTGATGCTATAACACGAGTACAGCGTTTCTCTGAATCCCAATCACGTATTATGATTAAACATTTGGCATCGGCAATGTCATATTTACATTCTCTATGTATTGTACATCGTGATATAAAGCCAGAAAATTTATTGGTAAATAAAATGCGTGATGAAAGAATATAAACGCAAAAATTATAATTAATGAAAAAATATTCATTTTTATTTTTATTATTTATTTGGAATTGGTTGTAGGTTGAACTAGATGAAAATGGTATGGTGACAATGTTAAAATTGGGTGATTTTGGTTTAGCGTGTGAGGTGACTGAGCCACTGTTGGCCGTTTGTGGCACTCCCACCTATGTAGCACCTGAAATTCTTATTGAAACTGGTTATGGACTAAAAGTTAGTCAATTAATTAATTTTTTTTATTTAGTTAACCTTAATTTGTGTGTTTTTTTCTTTTTAGATTGATGTATGGGCAGCTGGTATTATTTTATATATTTTATTATGTGGTTTTCCACCATTTGTATCACCAATGAATCAACAAGAACCATTATTTGATGCCATATTATCGGGTGTTTATGAATTTCCCGAACCATATTGGACAGATATTGGTGATGGTGTACGTGATTTAATTGCCAATATGTTACAATCCGATCCTGATTTACGTTTTTCAAGTGAAGATATTCTTGATCATTTTTGGGTAATGGGTCTAGCAAGTGACAGTGACGATTGTATTGTTGTTGTACCAACAATTGAAACAACAAGTGATGATGATTGTAGTATTGAATTTAGATGAATTTAAGAATGGAAAATATGATCTTTAAATAATTATAATACAAATAATAATATATAATTATTGATATAGAATAGTTGTTATTATGATAAAAATAATAAAGATAAAAAAAGAAAATGAAATAAAAGAGAATGATAATGAAGATAAAAACGTTGAGAAAATTGAGTCAATTTTGGGGAGAAGAATAACAACACCAGAATTATTAATTTTTTTTTTTTTAATTTAAATATATTTTGCATTAATTAATTTATTTTTTTTTTATTAATTATATTTTGTTTTTTATATACACATTTATTTAATTAGAAGAAAAAATTATTGAAAGAATTTTATATTAGAAAAATGAAAATGAAAAAGAAAGAAAAAACCACACTAGACGAGAGTAAACAACGATCTTATTTATTTTAATTAATTTTTATATATATATATTATATATAATTTATATTTATTATATAATTTTTCAATAGTAGATACACAAAACGAAAAAAAAAAATCATTTAACCTACTAATAAAACTCCAAAGATTTATTAAATTTTACAAAAAAGTAAATGAGAGAAAAAAAAATTATTTTATTTTATTTAATTAATTTTTTTTATCTATGTATTGTGATTAAATTTTTTTTTTTAATGCATAATTATGTTATGCTTGTTTTTGATAATTTTGTACTTTATTTTATTATTTTTTTCTTGTATTAATTATTTAATTAATCAATTGAGGAGAAAACAAGATTAGAATTATTATTACTCTTGTATTGTGTATAAAGATGGAACATTTTTTTTTTTTTTTTTTTTTTTTAGAAAGACAAGATATACCATACGCATGTATGCTGTTTGTTTAATTTAATTTAATTAAGGAAATATTATTATAAATTCAGTATTTTTATAATTAATAAATTTTTCGTTTGTATTTTGATAATCGGTGCTGATTTATTGGTGGGTTTATTACATAAATATAACGGAAAACAATAAAAAAAAATAAATATTTTTCAAGCGCGCATATTATATATTCACTGTAAAAATATACAAAAAAAAAAAAAAAAAGAATTCGTATTTATTGCTTTAATTAATTAAAGAAAAAAATGTAAACAAAAAATTCAATAATGTATTTAATTAATTAATTAGTCCGTGCGCTTATTTATTTTAAAACTTAAATAAAGATTAAGTAAGTCAAATAGAGTTAATCTTACTTTGCATATGAAATTAAAATTAAAATAAAATAAAAAATATGTGCATTAATTATACAAAAAAAAAAGTAAAGAAAAAACATTTATAGTTTTTACGGGAAATTATTTAAATTAGTGTAGCAATTAAGATTTATTTTATTTAATTAAATTATAATAAAAAAAAATTGTTTCTTTTAATTAATTTTCCTCCACAATTAATTCCTTTTTAAATTTTTCTTGTATTTTACATGATTTTTTTTTGATTTGTTATTTATTTGATTAAGGGAAGTAAAACAATTCTTTACATAAATATTGAAAATATTTATCCTGATTATTATTTCTAATCTCTTAAAGAACTTCCAAAATATTTTTATTTTTATAACAAACGGTAAGACCATGTTTCTGTAGTCAAAAAAAAAAAATGTTTTTATTTCATTATGTTGGTATTATAATTCGAGATTATCTAAAAATCTCGAAAAATGTCATTCGTGTGTCATATTATGCGAATAATGATTTTTTTTTTTATATATATATATTTTTTTATTTAAATGAAATTTAATGTTGAAATTTATATGAATATATTATGTTTGCCATGTGAAATATAATATATAAAAAATAAAGTAGAAATAAAAGAATAAAAGTTGTGTTTAAAACGAAAACACAAAATAAATTTTGTTATATGAAAAAATGGGTAATGATAATTCGCATATGAAAGGTTTGGAAATAGATCAAAAAGCTGTTGAAGTGACAGATTATTGGTCATTGTATTCAGGCGAATTACCAAATGATAGTGGATCCAAATTATTATCAATATTCCAAGGGGAGCCATTTTTATCGGATCAGTTGTGGCTTAATAATGGACCATTAGAGCGGGCGACCAAGGTATTTCTTGTTTAGTTAAAATTAATAAAGAAAAAAGAAGTTATTTCATCAGAATGTTTTACTTTTGTTTAATCAAAGAATTTGATGGTGTATCGACATCCATGCATTTTAAAATATATCGCTTCGTGGGATCGTGGATCTACAAAAATGTTGGCTACTGAAAGATGCCGTCCATTAGCTTCTGTAGTGCGTACACAAAATGATATTCAAGTTTCATTGGGACTACGGAACATCTTATGCGCTTTAGTATTTTTAATTGAACAAGTAAGTAAAAGTTGAATTAAATAAAAAGCAACAATTTGATAACTGAATTTTCGTTTTTATTTGTAGGCAAGTGTACGTCATTTAAATATTTGTGCCTCATCAATATATGTAAGTACCGATGGTGCATGGAAGTTGGCCGGTTTTGAATATCTGTGGAAGAATAAGGAAGTGACGCAAAGTGTGTTGGAAAAATCTAAATCATGCCGTTACGTAAAAGCGGTTGATACCAATGAGTTGCAGTTTTGTGGTACAGATTTAGAACAATTTAGCTTTGCTGTGCTGTGTGAAGAGATTCTAGGTGACACACAAGAAATGAGAGCAGCCGATTTTAAAAATTATTGCAAAACACATTTAAAACATGAAAATCCATCGATGAGACCAAAGTTATCAGCTGTCCTGTTGCATCCATATTTTAATCACGAGTTTATAAATATTCACTCCTTTCTAACCGAACTGCCCTTAAAAAGTGCCCCAGAAAAAAAGGAATTTTTCACTGGATTAGTTGATCGTTTACGTTGTTTTGATGAATCGGTTGTTGCCTCTCAATTAAACGAACTTTTACTTAGTAGAATTGTACTGTTGGATGCAACAGCACAAATGTGTGTTACGCCCTACCTCTTGAAACCAAGGATCGACAACTTTCCTGGGATTTTTTCAATACAAACATTTACTAAATTTATCATTCCAAAAATAAAACAAGTATTTTGCGTACGTGACACCCAAATTCGTTTAATTTTATTAGAGTATTTTCAACAATATTTATCATTGTTTAGACGTGAAGATTTGGAAGAGCATATATTGCCTCAGCTGCTTCTCGGTATAAAGGACACAAATGATGTAATGGTGTCAAAAACGTTGCATTGTCTGGCCGAATTAGTGCCTATATTAGGTGCGAATACTGTCATTGGTGGCAATCGTAGTAGATTATTTGCCGATGGTCGACCGCAAGGCCTGCCAAATTCAATGCAGCACTGGGTTGAGCCAAGATCTATAACGCCAATGCTATCTGGGGAATATGAAATCAATGGAGTGGCACCAGATAATGTAGATATCAGTGAATCCTATAATTCTGCTTATGAAACTCGTGTAGCCGGAATAATGATGCCTGAACGTTTATCACCTGATGGTGGTGAAGATATCGGAACAGCAAGTGAAGTTGATTTAGATGATGCTGGTTGGAGTGATTGGGAAAATGAAACTGATAATATTAATGGTGCGGAACAATTGAATGAACACTGTGAAGATGAACAAATTGATGAAGCGTTAGATTTGAAAAATAAACAAGAATCTAGTTCCAGTAAACCGTCATTATCGGGCAGTACAAATGTAGCTGATGATTTAAATGAACTGGATATTAAGAACCAAACATACAAGAAATCAAATAGCCAAAAAGATGAAATAGACTTTTTTAAAGATATGGAGCCAATAATATCAAAAACAAATATAACAATAATTGAGGAATCATTAGGCTTGTCGAAAACCGAAAATGAGGACAATAATAATATAGATACAATTAGTGATGTAACAACAGCTTCTTTAGTAATTAATGATAGTAGTAATGTAAAAAATAATAAAATTATTAAGAATAAATCCAACGACGATGCTGAATCGATAAATATAGATAAAACTCAGTTTGACTTCAAAATAATAAATGAGGAAACTGATGATGGTGGCAATAATCCAAGTGGCTGGGATGAAGACAGTGATTGGGCATTATAGATTAGATTTATATTCATTTTGTAAATAATAAATTTTAAAGAAAATTAATAATAAAAAAAAAAGTTTTTTTTTCCAATGATCATTGATTTATCTAAAAATAATTAAAAATTAATTAAAAAAAAAAAAGTTTTTTATTCATTGTGGTCGGTAATGCAGAATAACACCTCTGATATTAATTCATGTAATGTTCTGTAGAGACGCTGATTATCATATTAAAAAGTCTATCTGCCATATTGTTACTATTTCCTTTCTTTTCTGCTTCGGCACCGTCGTTTGGTAGAATCAAAAATTTACTGCCGGTGTCAAAAATAACTTTTACAGTAAAATGGTGAGTGAAATTAATATAATAAATCTGTAAAATGGTCCGGCATTAACTAATAAATATATTAAAGATACATTTTTGCGAAAATTCTTAGAGATGATTTAAAATAATTTCGATTTTGTTTATTGAATGTTTTTTTTTGTGTGATGACTCGTTATACGATTTTGGTGTATGGTGATGTTTCAATAAATGTTTAATAAAGTTTAGAAAGTTAATTTGATTATGTTGTAATCACCTAATGATTCTGAATTCATAAAAAACTTTTAATGTAATTTTGAGTATTAAAGTTAAAATGAAAAGAAAAAAAAATGTCAAAGTGACATAACCTAATATTTGATTGACTTTCCACGTTGTTTCATGTGATTGATTTTGTGTTTTTTTTTTATAGGGGTTCGTAAAAGTTGTCAAGAACAAACAATACTTTAAGCGTTATCAAGTTAAGTTCAAGAGGCGTCGTGAGGGTAAAACTGATTATTATGCACGTAAACGCTTAACTTTCCAAGACAAGAATAAGTACAATACCCCCAAATATCGTTTGATTGTACGTCTAAGCAACAAGGATATCACATGCCAGATTGCATACTCCCGTATCGAGGGTGACAGAGTTGTCTGCGCTGCATACTCACATGAATTGCCAAAATATGGTGTCAAGGTATTTATCAATTATTGAATTTCTATAAAAGAAATGAAATTTCTATAAGAAACATTTTTTTTTATTTATTATTTTAGGTTGGTTTGACAAATTATGCTGCTGCCTATTGCACTGGTTTATTGGTAGCAAGACGTATTTTACAAAAGTTGGGATTAGATTCTTTGTACGGTGGATGTACAGAAGTTACAGGAGAAGAATATAACGTTGAAGCAGTTGAGGATGGCCCAGCTGCATTCCGTTGTTTCCTTGATGTCGGTTTAAGCCGTACAACAACAGGTGCCCGCGTTTTTGGTGCAATGAAAGGTGCTGTTGACGGTGGCCTTAATATCCCACATTCAGTCAAACGTTTCCCAGGCTACAGCGCTGAAAACAAAAGTTTCAATGCTGAAGTTCACAGAGCACATATTTTCGGTCAACACGTTGCTGACTACATGAGAATGTTAGAGGAAGAAGATCAGGAGGCATTCAAACGTCAATTTAGCAAATATATTAAATTAGGAATCCGTGCCGATGATGTGAGTATAAAAAGTTTTTCCCTTTTTATTTTCGTCCATCTATAATTACATTTTGATCGGATTACTAAGATCACGTTGTGCCGAAGATGGACTACATTAAGTTAAGGCTCGATATGTTCGAAGTTGAATAAATAACAATTGTTTAACTCCCTGAGAGTAGCCTTACACTTGCAAAATTGTTATAAAAAAAATTCACGTTTTTATTGATTGATTAATCATTTAAATTTTTTTCGTTTCTAGTTGGAGGAAGTTTACAAGAAAGCCCACTCCACAATTCGTTCCGATCCTAAACATAAGGTGGATGAGAAGAAAAAACCAGCCACCAAGAAACGATGGAATAAGGCCAAGTTGACATTGGACGAGCGCAAACAAAAGGTTGCCGACAAAAAGGCTGCCTACATTGCAAAACTCCAGGCTGAGGTTGAAGCTTAAATGCTTTGTGTCCGGCTGATTGGCTCATTCTACGAGAACCTTCCTCAATTTTGCTGTTTTTTTTTATTTGTTGTAATTATTAATTAATTAATTAACCAATTATTTAAAGTAAAATATCGAAATTGTGTGAAGAGAGAAATAAAAAATTAAAAAAAAAAAAAAAAAAAAAAATGTTGCACGTATTATAAATAATTTAATATAATTTTTACCATAAAAGATTTTTACTTTTGTTTACTAATTTTCACGAACTAAAATTAACAATAAGAAGAAATCGAAACACGAATTATAAAATAGCGCGAATTTATTAATTATTCAACTACTAGCGGATTTACCCGGCTTTGCTAATAACCTTACATTTACTGGTAATTCGAAGACATAGTATTGAAATAAAAAATAAAGATAAATAAAAGTATTTATTAAAAATAAAATTACGAAAATTACTACACACTGCCACTGACACACACTCCTAACATCCTGGTATATTTTTCTTTTAATTATAAATAAATTGAAATAAATACAACGAATGAGGTAATTGTGGTAAAATAAAAGAAACAATTTTTAATCACTCCAGTGCTTTATTCATCCTTAATTCTTCTCCCCGTTTATATTTTAGCAGCAACTATAATTTCGCATGAGTTTTACAGAGCAGAGCAGAGCCTAGTCCCGTTGCACAATAAAACATGATCGCCAAAATAAAATCAGGTATTTCCCGTATAATAAAAAGAAATCAAAAACATTTGAAAGGTTTTGTTTTATTTGTGAATTAAAGTACAGTTCACAATACGATCTGTATTATTATATCACTAATAATTTGGTAAAGAATAAAAATATTAAATTCCACTATTAAACTTTATTAAAACTTTCATTCAGCACCTCAATTATGTGTGATAATTTTGAATTTTTTGGTTTTGTATCTGCCGGATGGATACCCTTTGCCGTTGCCTGTTTTAAATGACCCTTTAAATGTGATTTACGGTGACCAGAGGTACGAAATGTTTGCGGACAATACGGACATTTATGCGGTTTCTCACCAGAATGTATACGCATATGAATCCGTAGGCTGCCTTTACTTGAGAATTTATTCGCACAGACGTGACATTCTTCGTTCTTTTTATTATTCTCGTGTACCTTGTTGTGCGTTTTTAGGGTGCACAGAAGGGCAAATGATTTGTCACAGATCGAACATTTAAAGGGACGTTCACCGGTGTGCGTACGTAGATGACGTTTTAAATCGATTGGCTTCTTTAACGCTTTTGGACAATGCGGACATTGGAAGAGCTTTGACATGGTTTTGTCATTACTTTCCTCCTCGATAATTGTATCTAACGGTGCACCACCGTTATTCTCATCTGCATTCAATGTTAAAAAATTATCTGGATTATCCTCGGTCTCGCTGTTATCCACCTCCCTTATTGGTTGCAGAATAAACTCGATTGTTTTATCACCGGAAATTGTTTTTCCATCATTGTGCTGCTGATTAGGTTTTGGATTAATGAATTTCAGTAGCGATTTGTGATTCGTGGACATCAAATTAAATTCATCAACGGGACAATCATTGTCTACGAAGGATTCAATTTCATTTAGGAATTCATCGGATTTATTCGTGATTTTCTCGTTATCCAAGTTAAAATTCGTTAATTGGAGGTAATGCTCCATACTAGAATCGTCTAATGTTTTATCAAAGGAAATTGTTAAATCGCTCCCTGCAGATATTGTCTTTGCGGAAAATGGCTGGATTTCCACACTCTCCAATATTATCTGCTGATTCTTGTTGGTCTCCTCAGAGTTCTCAATGTCTCTGGTAATCTGCTTGTGTTGCTCCTCACTGATCAACACAATTTGATTGTCTACGATTAGGAAGTATTTCAGCTCATTCGGATCGGTAATCGTTTCAAATTCATCTGACGGAATATTCTCTTCCGTTGCTTTAAAACTTTCACTCATTTGCTCATCATCTGTGGGCTCAATAATTGAATTTATGGGAACCGCTTCTAATACACTTGGATTATCTGGAATTTCCAAATCAACAGGAATACTGCAAACTTCCTGGCTATTCTCCGCTATTTCATTAATCTCATCAATTGGCTGCTTCTCCACGAAATCAATAAAAATTTCCTTCTCCTCCTCCAATTCCACATCCTTGTCTACGGTTTCCGTGCGATGTAGTCGGATGTGCTTTCGACAATAGAATTTACTCTTAAATAATTTCTTACAATACGTGCACAGATACATTTTGCTGCTGTTGTGCTCCTTCATGTGCTGCTTCAGGCAATTCTCAGACGAATAATTCTTTAAGCACACCTGGCATGTCTGCGGCTTCGCCTTATAATGGATTTTCGCATGAATACTCAGCTGGGTTTCTGTTGAAAACGATTTGCTGCACAATTTACATTTGAACGTTCGTCGATTCTTATGCGAAGCTATGTGCGAATTCAAATCATCCTTTCGCCGGAACGAAGCGTGACAGATATTACAAGCGAACGGTCGCTGAATATCCGCACCGGTAAATAATTTCCGTTTCGACTTTTTCCTCTGCAAAAAAAAAAATAAAAATCGCAGAATTATAAAAAGAAAAACAGGAGAAGCAAATACTGAATACTAACCGGTGTCGTTGGCTCTTCAATCTGCGATTCGTGTTGTTTCCTATGCTCCGCCAATTCCACATCACTTGGAAATGTCTCCGTGCAATCAGTGCAATGGAACAAACACTTATTACTCCCGTTATTCCTGAAAGCAAAACAAATCTTGAAAATACGTGGATCACAAATTACAAATATTTATACGAACTGCATGTGAGCATTCAAATCGTCCATGGATTTAAAATAGAGGCGGCACGAGGAGTTCACCTTGTTCGTTTTACTTTCAACATCGTGCGTACGCATGTGAGTGTTCAGCGTACTCTTTATGGCGAAATGCCTATGGCATACCGTGCACTCGAACGGTTTCTCTTTTGTATGCACACGGAGGTGCCTGAGGAAGTCTGACGGTCGTTTCATCACCTTCGAGCAATATTCACAAATAAAGACCCGCGTATTGTTGATTATTCGCTGCTCAACAGTGCGGAAAATAATTTTTCCATTTGTCAACCGATCTGCCATTTTAATAAAACATTTTGCAGGCGACTGTTTACCCTCCGCCATACTGTCGGATGGGTACTCCTCAATTTTATCATCGTGCTGTTGCTGCATAGGTGATTGTTCCGGCATGCTTGTCACTTTACTAACATCATCATGATTACTACCAAAGTCTGGTGTCTGCAGTTGCTGCAATTGTGAAATCACCTGCTTTATGTCATAATGAAAAACATCCGATTCCTGCATATTCAGCTGTTGCTTGTAATTCGGGTGATACTGCGATATATGACGATTTAATGATCCCAACTGGCCAAACACACAAGTGCAATAGGAACAAGGATATTGCTTATCAGTATTATCCACCGATGAATGAACTCGCTTCATATGGATATTAAGATTTCCCTTCTGGGCGAAACCCTGAAAGCATTGCGGACATTTATGCGGCTTTGTTCCACTATGGGTGCGCTCATGCATTTGCAGTGTGGCCAATTGATGAAAGGCTTTATTACAAATTTCACATTTAAACGGTCGCGTATTGTTGTGAATACGAACGTGACGCTCCAACAGACACGGCTTCGTAAACACTTTATTACAAAATTCACAAATATGCTTATTGCGTCTCTTCCCATCTTTATGCCGTTTCGCTGGATCTGCGGTATTCGTTTTATTCCCGGTATGGACGTTACTAATATGCTCCGCCAGCAAGGACTCATGCAAAAAAGCCTCCTCACAGTGTACACACGTATAATACTCATTTTTAAAATGGATTTTTATGTGTCCCCGGAGACTGGACAATCGATTAAAGTATTTATCACATTTTGGACATTTGATCAGCTCCTTACTATGTGTGACATTATGCAAAAGGAGATTATCCTAAAAAAGAGAAAAACGCACAAAATAAATAAATCATAATGTTTGGAATCAATTTTAAATTTAACATACGAGTATATTATATGTTTCAGGACATTTTTCACACTGATGTGGCTTCTTAAGATGTTTATTCTTATGCTTCGACATTAACGAAAAGGTTTTAAATGTTTTTATACATAATGGACACTTGTAACTATTATTATCACACATATTATACTCGGTAATTGATCCTATTAATTATAATAACATTATCGTTAATTTTTTTCCCTGTTTAATTTAATTTAATTAGAGGATAATTGACATCAAATTGTTTATTGTTTATAACTAAATTTGACGTTTGCTATTAGAAAATTTAAAAAAAATAAATAATTAGAAAAAACAACGACATCTAATGTTAAACATACATTATTTTGAATAGCTACACTACCATTTATTCAGGGCTGGAAAATATGATTTTTAACTGGTATAACATGTGATTAAAACATATTATTGCTTTTAATTAAATAATTAATTAATTAATGGAATAAATCATAAATTAATTGATTAAAAATAAAACAATCTTCAATAAACAAAAAACAAAATTTCTCTCAGACAATTTTAACCAACTAAATTGAATTGATATGAGCTGAGTGCCACTTCTGATCGTTACGAAAAAAGCAAAAAAAAAAAAAATAAAAATTGCTGCTTCTCAAGTTGTCCCATATTGACATTAATTTTGGGTTTGGTGTACACTTGAATAATCGTAGCTTAAAAAAAAAAAAAAAAAAACAAGAAACCGAAACCAAAACCAAAGGAGAGAAAATATATTTTTTTTTTTTCGGTTTTTCACCATACTTTACAGCAACGTCGTGTAAATTGTGATACTCTGATGACTCGTTATCGAAACTTATTTGCAATAAATTTGCCATGGTTCATAAAAAGGATGTATTGAGGAATAATATTAAAGTAGGAGTAAAGTAATAAGTAAAAGGCACAAAAAAAAAAAAAACAAGCGTTTATAATATAATAAAAAAGAAAAATCCACCAACCATTCAACCAATCCCCCATTTTTTCTACAACACAAAAAACTTTTCATAATTTTATCGGTTATTTGTGTGAGAATTCTCCTCTGTTTCCATTACTTTTACAGGTTATGGAATAGGAAATGATTAAGTGATTTGGTTGCATATAGACAGTCAAAATGGGTTGGCACTGACTTTCCTTTCCATTCCTTTCCTTTCCTTTATTTTTCCTTCTTTTAATCAATATTTCTCTTTCAAACAATTTTATTATTTCGATTTGTTTCGAAGAACAATTAAATTGTCGAATTTTTATATAAATAATGACAAATTATTATCAAGATCCTTAAATGATAAGAATAAGGGATGAGATACACAAAAAAAAAAAGAATTTATTTTTTTATTTTTTAAATTATCGTAATTACCTTGGGTTTAATTCCGTTTGTTCTCTTTCTGTTGTAAAACCAGAGTACTACACAGGTAGATAGTACTAAGGGATACACATTTTACCCTTTTCTATTCTGATTAAAATTCCCAGTTTTTTTTTTTATTTTTTATAATTATCACCAGCAAGAACAGAACAGAAGAGAACCAAAAAAAAAAAAACAAATTTTGAGTCAGAAAAATTGATGTTATATCGAAAATTAAAAAGTTTTTTGTGTTTTTTCGTTACGTTTTGGAAATCTATGTCTTCCATCATTCCTTATCACTCCTTCTTTTTTTTTTTTGGGTAACCTTTCATAAATTTGGACTTTAGAGGATATAGATATTATAAATAGAAAATTTGCACGATCGAACATCTCTTTTAGAAATCTCTGAGTAAAGTTAAGTAAAGTAAAGTGGCATCCGTTTTATGCTGTGTGTCTTGTCGTGTTGTGTAGATACACACAGCATAGATCCTATAATAAATATCTATGTATGTATATTATGCAATCACCTTTAATGGTTAGTTCACAATTTTAAACGATAACATAACTCATACTCTTCGTAAAACGTTAGCTTATATCAGCTTCTATGAATCTACATTTCATCTTGTCGTTTGTTCATTCGTTCATTCGTTCGTTCGTTCATTTTATTCCTTTATACATATACATATATATATATATATTCCTACATCATACAGACATTACTTTACTTTATTTTATTTTATTTTATTTTATATAAAACGTATCGTTTGTTGCCTCTATCGTTCTCAATTCCAGATACTTTATACATAAAAAATCATAAATCATAACAATGCGACAAGTTTTAGGAATCAGAATCGTAACTCTTATAAATATGGGGTTATGTGCTTTGGGTTGGTTGGCTGGTTGGTTAGATGAAGAAAATTTTATTATTTTATTTATATAAGATGTAAAATGTCCTTTTACCCATTTTTACTCATTTAGTTTTTTTTTTTTTTTTAATTTTATTTTTGTGGGGGTGTGTACACAGTACGATAACAATACAATCATATCGGCTAGCCATATGAAGTCAAGTCAAACAGAGAACTTATAGTCAGGAGTTTTGTATAGGAGAGACCAATACTTTTTTTTTGGTTAAAGGTTAGAAATCCTGAAAATCTAAATGGGAGTCAGAGTCACAATAAATTAACAAATTTCCAACTTCCGATCTGATTCTGATATGATTTTTCGTAATTATTCGAATTCTCTTATCAAACGTAATTTGACGTCTTATCAATCGTAATAAATAGTTTAAAAAAATTCAAAACTAACAAAATGGAGACTTTTAAACATTTAGAATGTAGTTGGCTTTGTTTTTTCATCAAAAATTCAAACGTCAATTAACCATGTGCTTCCGTGGAAAATAATTCATTTGTTAACTAACTGTCTATACGATTCAAACTACCCCCTAAATAAATAATAATTATTGTGTAGAAAAAACAAAATCTTTTTTTTTCAATCAAAATATTCAAATTTTTCAAGCAAAAATACCTGTTTTTCCGTTTTTACTTTGCTCACCTTTCATTAATTTATTTATTAAGCAAGGAAATGTGTGTTTGTGCTTTGAATACACAACAACAGCAAGACAAACAACAGAAATAATAAAAAAAAAAAAATGCTTTTTTTCTTATTAAAGCATTAAATATCTAAAGGGATGGTGATGGTGATTGTGGTGGTGGGTGTTTGGTGTTAATATTTTACTTGTTGTTTGTTTCACTTTATAAATTAAAAAAAAAAAAAATAATAATATTTTCTCTCCATTTCTTTGTATGAATAATTTAGCTTAAGACGGAGATCTTAAAAGAACACAGAAGCTTTTAGGACGCTTTTATAATTGGTATCTGCTGGAAAATAAATAAATTGGTTTGTATAGTTAATGAGTCAATAGTAAGGTAAAACAAAAAAAAAAAAAAAATTCTTTTTTAATAAGCAAATCCACTTGCACAAGTAAAGAAGAAGAAAAAAAATAAAAAATTCTTATCGCCTTTCTACCGAGGTCATACAGCAAAATATTTTTGTGTCAAGTGGAAGTAGCGTTTTTTTAATTTTCTTCTTCTTCTTCTTCTTCTTCTTGAATCTACAAAAGACAGAATGAGATGATTAGATGATGTTTGAAATATATTTGTTGAGTTTCTGATGATTTTATCCACAACTCAGTCACTCACGTTTCACAGAGCAAAAAAAAAACCAAAATCATACGTTGCGATTCGTTCGTTTTCCTTTCGTCAGAAACCTGGTAACATTGCGCGACATCCACAAAATAAACCAGTAGGATTTCTCTACCTACATCTAAACAAACAAAACAAAATAATAAAAAAAGGAAGAAAGAGGAACAAAAAAAAAAAAAAACACAAGCAAAAAGCTTCTGTAGCGCAGGACACATACAAATTGTTGAATTGAGTTTTTTTTTTGCTTTCAACTTTTTATTTGATATGATTAGATGAGATGAGTTGAGATGAGATGAACATAATATAAAAATTTATATTTTTAGATGCGATGTGCTTTCTCTGATGCTTTGTTTGTTTGTTTGTTTTTTGTTTTTTGTCAAAGCTTTTAAAATATTATTTTTTCTTCTTCGTCTTTGTGTTACACGATTATGCGCGTTTCCATCGATGGTAAGATGGTCAACCAGGCCAAGTGGAGAGAAAGAGATTTGTGCTTCTTGATGAATTTATTTTTATTTTTTTTGTTGTTGTTTTTTTTTCTAAAGATTTATGGACATAATATGATCGGGGAGTATAACTAGTAATGGTTATTGAAGGTGACATTATTATGTTGAAGACGTGTCGTTAGCAATAAAACGTAATTGAAAGTTAATTTCTATGCAGTTTAAAGGGATGGGAGTTTTATTATTGTCACTGATTTTCCGTGTTGATTGAGGGGGCAAACAAACATTCGCTAAAACAACTCTGTCCAACATTAACCATTTAGTGTGTAGCTAATTTCTATATTGCTAACAATCTAATACGTGGACACAATCAGCTACTACCCAACGTTTTCTCTACACAACCACTAAGAATTAATAATAAATATGCTAATTTTATTCTTAAACCCCATCCCTTCAAAAAGTATAAATATTGGTACGGCCGCCGCACGCCCCCATTTCTGTATTTTGTATTTTATTAAATAATTAACAGAGGCACCAAAAGAAAAAAAAAAAAAAAAACAGGGCTTTTGTCACACATCTATATTTACTTTAATTTCTATTATCTCTCCACTGTTATCTGTTTAAATATTATTTAATTATTTTTTAATTTCTGTGTGTGTTACTATTATATTGTTTAAATAAAGCACACAAGTGATTATAAGCACTTTTTATTTTCCTTTGTAGTGGAATATGCTTTCGAGTGTACAAGTAAAATTGGGGTTTTACGGTTTGTTTTTCTACTTCGTTTCATTTTCTTTTCTTTTCGTTTTCTCGTTATTTCGTTTTTTTTTTTAATTATTTAATTTATTTAGTTATAAACATAATGGGGGCAACACAAAACTATATTAATAATAATAATAATAATTATGATTATTATTATAAATAGTTTATTTACCAGTGCGTGTGTGTGTGTGTGTGTGTATTTCAATATTTACATATTAATGTCTATTTCCATAGTACGTAATATATAATATAATATTTAATAATACTAAATATATATTAAGATGGTAAATTATTACAACTTTACTAATTTACATTTATTAAAATCATGAAAATTATAATAAACAGAGTGGTATACTGACCCACCCGTACCGGGGTACCGGTACCGGTTTTTTAAATTTATCGTTGCGTTAAATTATTACAGACGTTAAACGGTTCGGTCAGGATGTGAACGGAATTTTACTTTTGTTTGTCTTCACCACACTTTGCATTGGCTTAGTGAAACGTTTTTAATAAATAATTCCTTGTTAGAGATCTTACATCAAAATTTCCTTTACAGAACAGATTCGCTTTGTTTTGTGACTGTTTTTTGAACTTTATTTAGTCCCTAGTAGTTGCAAGGGATGTTTTCAAACTACACTAAAAACTCTCCAAAGAACGTTGCCAACAACATTGCGTACCCTGTTTAATGTTCGCTGTTGAAAACATACGAACCCACCTGAGTGCACCACTATTAACAACACAAATAATAATATTAATAACAACATGGAAAAAAAGAAAAAAGGTGAATAAATATTAATAAATTTGCAAAATAATTTTCTTTAACTTCTTGGTGTCGTCCTTGTTGTTGTTGTTTATAAATTCAGAGAAAGATTTTCCAAAGGTTTTTATGTGTAAAACCTCATGTCTCAAATTATTTTCTTTTCCTTTGTATCTTCTAAATGTGTGTGACTGTGTGTACAGCATGGTGCATTTTTATTAATAACCAAAAAAAAATAAATAAATAAATAAATTAGGAATTAACAGAAAAAGGAGTAAACAGAGAGAGAGAGAGGAAAAAAAAATTAAAGGAAAATATCCTATGGGGAACAATTGCATGCCCAGTGCACTAATGAATTTATTTCCTCTTTGTAAATTTCCTACAACGTCTTCGACTTCTTCATTAATTTCATAAAACATTTATTTAATGTTTTTAAATAAATGTGGAGCGAAACATAAACAAGTTTTGTAATAATAATAATTCTAGAAAAAAAAAACATGAATTATGATAGTAGAAACACATATATGTTATGTAAGTAGGAGATGGAAAATTTCCTGTAACATTTAATTCATAATTATTCCATTATTAAAGCAAGTAAACAGATGATAAATTTATACAAACTTTACTTTATATAAACATAATTAATAATTACTTTGAAAACTATTTTTATTGATGTGATTACGTTAACGCACCTTTGACAGAGTTCTGTCATACCTTGTGTCATATAATTTTAATAATTTATAATAGGGCGTAGTGAATAAATAGATAGGAACAACAACACACCCTACAAACCACCACCAAAACCACCAAAATATAAAACTCTATCGTTTACTGAATTTAAATTGATATTGAATAAACAATTTTTTTGCATCTTCTACTTCGTTTTTTTTTTTTTCCCTATTTATTTATTTATCTCATTCTCCTTTGATTATTATTCTGCCTTTTTTTTTTTTTTTATTTTTGATTATCATTCGTATTTATTCAAGACATGTTTTGTCTATTTTAACCTTTCATAAAAAAAAAAAAAAAATAATAAATAAAAACAAAACGAGTTAAATAACGAGAAAAAATAATTTAATTCTATGGAAACTAAAGAAGTATCAGTATCCGTATAATTACTAGATAGACACACAAATCTTCTAGCTATGGCTATGGAGCGAAAGTACTAAAATAGTTTTCGTCTTTTTTTTTTTCTTTTAGTACTAAAGCCATAGTATTATTTAGGATTATCTTGAATTTATAGGAGTTTGAGGTATGTATCCAATCCAATCCAATCCTCTTCAATATAATAATGTTGACGATGGGGTTAGTTGTTGTTGTGGGGTGTTAAGGTTAAAATAATAACAAATACGAAACCTCGAAAGTGCCGTATTGTAATCACAGAATGTTACATATTCGCTTCTTCTACTTTACTTATTGTGGGTAATTTTTCTGTCTCTTCTTCTTCTACTTCTTTATTATTCACATTTCGTTGTGCTTAAAAAGACAGAAAAAACGACAAAAAAAAAATGTATTAAACTGTTTGATGCTGCTACTACTGCTGCTGCTGCTGCTGCTACTGGTGCTTCTATGATATTTGCTGGTGTAATGATGATGATGGTAGAAAACACAATTGAAAGAAATACTAAATTTTATTTTTAGCTACGCTACGCTACAAAAAGGATATCTATGCAAACACTAGAAGTGATCACTAGAACAAACGAAGCAGCATCCAATTAAAGGATTGTAAATAGTCAAACGGGTGGGGGAAGACAAACGTTTTTTTGCATTTTATTAAACATTGGAATGATACAGGATACATGTTTAATAAAAAAAAAAAAAAAGACGTAAAAAAGGGGTGATAATAACGGTTTGAGTACTAAATATTCATATGATTATCGTGAGTCGCATATTTTTGGCTAATTTTCTAATTAAAAAACGTTTCTATGAAATTTCAAAAATTAAACGTCTACGGTAGGTGTGTTGGGATGAGAGATGCAATTAAATTAATCGATTTATGTATACCGAATTAAATAACATAAATAAGAAACAATTAAGTAGACTTAGTGTGTGTGTCTAAATAAATAATTTTAGAGCCATATAGCAAAAAAAAAAAAAAAAAAAAAACACACACACAAATCATTATCACCAATTGTAATCACCACATTAATATAAATTAATAAATTAGAACTAGGAAAACTGGGCAAACTAGAGAGACTAGTCTCTATTAAAAATTTCCTTCTATTTATTTCTAAAATTTTAGGAATTATCTATCTCTATGTGTTATTATAGGGTTTTAATGTTTTAAAGACAACCACGTAATCATAATTCATTTACTGGATTAAACACAGATTGTTTCTCGAATATTACGTTATTTATTTATATAATAAAAGCAATCGTTAGACTAGTTTATAGACATTAAGTAAATAAAATTTATTTAAATAAATATTGTTTGCCAAACCACCCCAACATCCACAACACGACAACAAAAAAAACTGGATTTTCGTATCGTAAAAATATAAAAATAAAAATTCCAATCGAAATGTCATAGACTCATACATAAAAAAAAATTAAATTAATTTTTATTTTTTGTATATAATTAAGCAATTATACAATTATTGATATTATGTAATTAACAAAAAAATATAAAATCTTATTGCTTGGGACACCCACCAAACAATTTTTGATTGTGATTTGCGCGTTTTTCACTGTGTTTTTTTTTTTTTTTTTTTGTGTTAATTACAAAAAATTCTGCAGAAATTATTAATTAATTAATTATTATTGCTAGAGCATTTATATTGTTTGTGAAAAAAAAAAATGAAAAAAATTCCCAAAGCTTTCGTTAGCCCGTTCCACCACGGTTAAATACAGAATAAATTCTATAATAGTGCATGGGAATTATGTGTTTGAAATTTCTGTATCTCTCACTCTCTCTGTGTGTATAATAAAATAGTGGTAAAGTCAATGGTGGTGGTGGTGGTGGATGTTAATTTAATTAGAATCGTATATCAAATTAATTATCGAAATATTTATAATATATATATATATATTCGAAAAAGCTGTCATAAACTTTCGAAAAATGGATAAAATTATGACTTTTATGGTGTGGCATGAAATGGTGAAAAAAAAAATAATTTCTTTTTTATGGGTAATATTGGAAAATGAGTTGATAATCATATAGGGGTGTTGGGAAGGGTGAGATTTTATTATTATTATTATTATTTATTTTCTTTTTTTATTATTATTAGAGTCAAAAACTCACTGAGAGATTCCACTGTGAATATGGAGATGAATCAGATAGCAGAAACAGTTTCAGTGTTTATTTGTATATAATTCGCGTTATATATTTTAATATGTGCTGTAGGGGTGGTGATGGTGGTGTTGGTTGATTTCAGGATTTAACTGTTAATGTAATGTATTCTCATCTTTATCCTGACTTTTTCCTGCTTAATTTTAATGATTCCATCCAAATATGCTGGATTTATGTTAATTATTGATACGAACTCTCTCTCTCTCTGCTAAATTCACCTTATTTGGTTAATTAATTAGTTTTTATTGTGTAACCCCGTCTTTTTTAAACGTGAAATAAACTATTGGCTCGTTTTTTGCTTAACCATAGAGATTTTTATTTGTGAAAATGAAATTTTATTACCCAGTTACGCAAGGGTGAGTTTTATTTTTATAATATTAAATAACTCATGTTTAGTTTGATCCAAGATTTTAACGTTTCTGTTCCTTTTGTTTATTGACGTTTTTTTCTTTCTTTCACTATCTATCTATAATTTTCGCTGGTTTAAATCCACCACCAGAGGTTAATGTTTATGCCTTAGGTAAGACCATGTCGAATGATAATAATAAAAAGTAAAAGGAGTAAAATAGACAATGTGTAGGGTGTTTATTTAGAGATATAGAATATAATAACAACAAATAACCAACAAATAACAAAACATGTCCAATATCAATAAAGTTTCATTTAAGTAGAATAAACCGAATTTTGTTTGACCGTTTTTTTTTTTTTGATTTTCCCCAATCTACCTCGATAACATCGTATCTCTTTA
This sequence comes from Ptychoptera albimana, assembly GCA_961205885.1. Lineage (NCBI taxonomy): Eukaryota > Metazoa > Arthropoda > Insecta > Diptera > Ptychopteridae > Ptychoptera > Ptychoptera albimana. The sequence goes on along the minus strand of OY540801.1, from coordinate 7,471,460 downwards.
AGATACAAACAAAAAACATTGAAAAAAAAGGGATAAAAACAAATAACTAATGGATCATCAAGTAAAATTATAGTTATTTGGTTTCGTTTCGTTATTTTTAAATACAAAACCGAATGAAAAGGATTTTTTGTGCATCAGAAATCGTTAAATTATGATGATAAAAATTGGTAAAGGGAAATGGAAAAGAAAACGAAAACATAGCGAAGCACAACGATAAACGTAAACTTATTTGTCCTGTTTTATAAATATAAAAAAAAAATTTAGTTGACATTAATGCTGGGTTATCTACCTACTTGCCTACCTACACACCACCACTACCACCACCCATTCTGAACAGAAATCGTAACAAAAACTCAGTTCAGACACACTCAACTCTCATTTAGTAATTATATTTTAGGCCAAGCCAGAAATAATAAAACCAAAACGAAACCCGGTGAAAAAGGTGCCAAATAATAAGACTCGAGCAATATATTTGAAAATGTAATGTAATGTAACGTTGGTGTTGTATGTCCTGTTGTTTCCTACTTGTATTATCATCATCATTTCTCTGCTTTTAATGCTGTTAAGGATGGTGTGACTCAATTTTTTCTGTTCTTTTTTTCCACGTTATTAAATAAATTCCAACATAAATTATTGTGTCAGAGAAAAAATAGTAACCAAAGTAAAGTAAAGTAAAGTCAACGATACGAACGTTGGTCAAACTCTCATTTATTATTGAAATGGGGGCAAATGTGTGGGGTGGTTTTTTTTTTTTTTTTATTTTAATTTAATACCATATCCATGGCACATGAATTAGCGTTTTGTATTTATTTATATTTCACTGTGTACTGCTGCTGCTGTTCAAGTACTATGGTATTTATGGTACTTTCGGTAATATGACTGACCAATGTTAGCATTTTTGTTGTGTACTACGGAAAACAGTTTTTTTTTTTTTTTTGGGGAATTCCCTTAACAAAGAAAAAATAAAAATAAAAAACTTCTTACGCAGAGTATCCAGTATAAGTAAGACTTATGTCCTGCTAGGCTTTGTTCTCTGTTATAGGAATTAATAGTAATAATCAGTGCACCTCGATCTTATTGTTATTATTCTGATTATTTTTATTTTTATTGTCCACCAAATAAACTCATTTGCCACTGTACAAGGTGGGTACAGTAAAACAATAATATTTTCGGTTAAATATAAATAAATTTTTTGTTTTTTATTTAAACCTTTAATATTTTTAGCCCATATGGCCATAATTCACATAAGATATTTAACGTTAGCATTTTCAAGTACTCGGGTGCAACTGTGTTTAGTTGAGGTTTTTTTTTTTTTTTCCATTTCATCCACCTATGTATAAAAGTGATGGTGATGGTGGTGGTCACCATTATAATTTTCATCTTTTGTTTTGTTTATTTCACTTCTATTTTCTAACAAAAAAAAAAAAAAAAAAAAAAAACAAATGGATAATGTGGTCGCGTTTACAATAAACGAGAAAACTTCTGGGTTTTTGTTTTGGTGAAAGAAGGCCTCATACGCGTTTTGTTTCTATTTAACGTGGAAGATTAAAATGGCAGCAGTTGGTTTTATTACTTAAAAATAATAATTTTTTGTTAAACAGTTGAATATTTATTAAATACACGCCCAGACCCATTGACCACCCAATTTACTTTTACAACAACCTCCGAAACTATGTGTCAGCTTAAGTTAAAATTATAACACTGTCGAGTTATTTTTGGGTAGGTGGTGCTGCTGGTACGTGGGGGTTTGCTTTTTTTTTTTTTTAAATAATAAAGATCCGAACAGAAAAGGGTTGATGGGCTTTAATTGATTAATATTATTCGAATGACTTGAGTATTTTTCAACATTTATGATCAGAGATCTTTCTGTTCTTTGACTTTTTACGGACTTTTGTTTCCTCTTTTTTTTTCTTTTATTATTCTGATTATTTCTGCCCTTATTATTAGGAATTTTATTTTTACTGTATGTGATTTTGTTGGTTTTTATAATAAAAATATTATCACGTGCGCAAAACGTCATATATTCTCGTTTTATTTATAGGATGGGGTGGTGGTAATAAAAAATTGTAGGGTGATAAAAAAATATATTTGACCATAATGTTGCTATTACTGGTGGTGCTGCTTATTCATTTTCATCATCATCATCATCAACCGAATTTTTCCAATTTCCTATAAATGACCCTCCAGAGGTTTAACTCTTTTTACATTTTTATTGACTGGGTTTTTGTACCCGCATTATTTTTTTTGTTTTGTTTAATTAGTTTTTGCTTATTTAATTCAATAATTTTGAATAAAAACAAAAAGCAAAATTATTTTGTGATGCCGAAATAAATGTTTCTACTTAGTTCCAATCGAAATCTTTATTTTGTTGGTCATTGTGTGTATTGCGTCCATAAATGGATTCATTTTTTAAAAAAGGTTCTTAAGATGTTTATATGGCCAACACAACACATTATTATCCTCTGTATAATACACAAAGAATTGTAATAAATTTATTTATCTTTAACTTCCTGTGCGTTTTTTTTTTTTGCTTCTGTTTTTCTTTCCATCTTTCCTTCTTGTATCGCTCTCGACTATTTATTATTATTAAATTTTCTTGTTGCTTCTACACAGCCCACCGGCCTTATCGATACTTGTCTTACTTTGTTCCTGCTTACTTTCATCTCATATAAACTAAAGATAATGTTCTCGTACTTAAATACGTATGGAGACACACAAAAAAAATGTTATTGATAAAAGTGATCCCCATTTTAACGTGGATATTAGATATGGTTAACGTCTACAGATCACTGCACAACCTATTTTATGTTTAAACATTGTCATCTTTATGATTGTTGTTACCAATTACCCCAAAGGGTGTTTTTATTTTATTTTGTTTTTATCTCTCTTTATGCTTTAAGGATTTATGAAATCCTCACGCATGGATTCTGGGTGATGGTTTTTCTCATCTGTTTCTACTTTACTGTTAAACATAAAAAATAAAAAAATAAAACACAAAAGCCCAGGTAAAATGCAAACAAAAATTTATGTTGGGGTCGTACAGATAAATTAATTTTCTTCTTCTTTTTTTTTCAATAATAAATCGATGACAAATCACTGTTCTCGCTATTATACGAAAGCCCGAAAATTATTTGGCTTCTTTGACTTTTTCAAGAAAAAAGCTTTAGCACTGCAAAAAGCTAACAATAAAATTTATTCTTTGTATTTAAAAAATATGATTATTAAGAGATTAAATCTTCTGCGTTTTTTCCATTCTCTCTATTCTATTCGAATTTATTACTTTAGATGTTAATCCGTGAAATGTTAAACGTCGGATATTTAAGCGTATTCCGTAAAACGGTTTTGTTTCGCGGAATTTATTTTTTTATTTTTTTTTTGTAACACAATTAGAAGATTTTCTTCAACAACAACAACAACCCTTGCTGCTAATCATATCTTATTTGTTGAAATTTAAAACAGAAGAAATACAAAAAAAAAAAAAAAAGAATAAAAAACCCTCGTCTCCCAGCGTGATTAACATCTTTAAAGGCTAATGTTGATTTCTGTTTGACGTCTGGAAAACGTTATCTTAAAATTTCATTTGAATTTTTAATCTTTAAAAGGTAGAAAACTTGTGGGTGGTCGTTCCCGTCGTCATTGAACTTATGATAACCCCTTTTGTTGTTGTGTAAACACACGCATTGTGTTTATAGCGCCCATGTACAAATGAATCTTTTAAAAGGTGAATCACAAGACAAGCATCTTGTTAATTTATTATCACCATTTGTTTTTGATTTCTATCATCATCATCATCATCATCAACCATCCCCCAAATTTTATGTATATTAAAAATCCTTTAATCGTATGAATGCTTAAAAAACATCACAACAAACACGAAAAATTATTAAATGAATAAGTTATGTTGCGACTGCTCCTACTGCTGCTGCTGCTGATGCTGTTTGTTTAACTTATGTCGCTTTGTTGTCAGTTTTATAATTTTCCCTTTAAACGACTTTTCTTTTTCTTTTCTTTTAAGAAAGCCAACAATAATACCAAGGTGCAGTACAGTGAACAAAGGTACAGAGAACACAGCAAATATGATGTAAAACGTATGACGTTACAAAGCGAACATTTCTTTTGATTATCAAATAAATTTTCTTATTTTTTTATAAACACCCACCCCACCCCCATCAACATACAATTGGATTAGATTTAATAAATTCTCAACACAATAAAATCCCATTGGGATTCTTACAATTTAAATAAATAATTAATTAACAGAGAGGTAGGTAATAGATGAAAAAAAATCGCGATGCACGCGAAATAATCACTAAAAATTTTTATGCAAAAAAAGAAAATTTCTCTTGTTCAACAAATTAAACCATTATATTGGTATTTGTGGTTTATTAAACCGAAAACCGAAATTATTCTCCAGAGTATTTAGTTTGTTTTTTTTTTTTTTTTTTTTTTTTTTATTTTTCCTGTCTGTTTTAATCGCACAGCATAACAAAACCCAATACATATCAATGGGAAAGAAAAACAAAAAAAAAAAAAAACTGTCGACAGTAAACTAAAGTTGCGAGATACCCAAGTAGATATTAGGGTTAAATTACTATGGTTGGTGGGCATTAAGAAGTTACACGAATACAAAATAAGAACATTTGACACGAAATCTTAAAAAAATACAAAATAAATTATTCAATAATAGTTTGCGTTGGTGGTAGCGTCTTACGTAAAAACTGTCTGGGATTTATGATACAAAAAGAAAAAATAATTAAGAATGTTGTTTAAAGTTGGCGCAACCGGACCATATAAACTTGTTATTGAATTCAGGAGGAACGAAACACTTTTCTGTACACTTGAAATCACCTGTTTTCGATGACGATTATTTATTTTTTTTACTCTAGGTAAAAACATCGCAATTGTGTTCTTCGCCTAACTAAAAAAAAATTAATGTTTTGACATAAACAGGATAAATAATCTAATCTTTCGTTTGTTTAATAAATAAATTTATCTAATATTTCTCGATAATTCTTTCTCTTTTGTTGTTTACTCAGATATTTATATAGAAAATTGTAGAATCCAGGGGAATAAAAAAAAAAAAAAAACCCCATCAGGTAGGTAGGTGAGTAGATTAAATTCTCATTTCATATCACCTGTGTGTTATTTATATTTTGAAAGAGATTTCAACGTCTACCCTAACTGCTTCTGATGGTTTTTCCATTTCAAAAGGCTCCTTCAAATACACAACAACAACAACAACAACAACAGTAGCAGCAGCAGCAGCAGCAGCCTCAGCAATACCAACAGCAACAGAAGAAGGAACAAAAAAAAAAAAACACAATTGGGTGGATTATGAATTTGTCTATGACGTTTAAAATGTTTTTTTTTCGTTTCTTTCTTTCTTCTTACCTTATCGAAACATTTTTTTTCTTTTTTTTTTTATTGTTATGTAGGAAAAAACCTTTTGTAGAAAGAGGCAAACAAAACCAAAACCAAACCCAAACAACCAACACAGAAAAGAGATTATGAGAAATGGGATTTATATGGGAAGAATGGATGAATTCATTTTATTATTATTTCTGTCTGCTGCCAATATCAGAATATTTTGTTGTTCAATATTGAGGATAAAAGAAAATGAAGAAAATTTCTTTTTTTTTTCTTTACTTTTCTTGATTTAATTCTGATTAACTGATATCGTTTCACTGGCATAGAAATAAATTCAATTTGTAAAATAATTATACGAAAAAAAAAAAATAATAATAATAAAATAAATAAGCAAACAAACCACATCGTAATCTTTAATAGAAGACAACACAAGGAAGCAGAATTATTTCTACATAAATGTAAATAAATCATACGGAAAATAAAACACACGATGTGAAATAGTTTTGTGTACAAAACTTCTATTAAATAATTCAACAAAATGACAAAAAGTACAAACAGTATTAAAAACGAAGTCTCCACCCACCACCCCCACATAAAAAAACAAAAACAAAAAAAAAAAGAAAATCATCCATCCAACAACAACAACAACAACAAAACCACCCATAATAACCCAATCACCTAGTCATAAATTTATAAAATATTCTTCCTTAAATGGTTAATGTGTAAACTTTTCTGTTATGATCGTGTTCGTATATTACGTTTTGTCGCCAATAATAACGAAATAGGGGTGGTTTTTTTTTTTTTTCCCAATTCCTATACTGTGCGGTATTAGAGATTAACACTCATTGAGAATAGAAAACAGCATCTTCTTCTTGTTATTACTTTATCTACTGATTTCTTCTGCATCATCTTCCACTTCTTCGTCTTCCATATTTTAAAACTAAGCTTCACTTTGGCTCAACTTTATTTTACTTTACATTGCTGTAAGGACGACACAAAATTAAAAGACCAAGGGTTTTGGGTTTTTCCAAAAAAAAAAAAAAAAGGGGTTAATAATTCTCTTCCTAAATTACCGAGAAATACCGAGAATCGAGTGAGAGACAGAGTGTGTGTGGATACAAAAACATTACATAATTCCCGATAACAATAATTTAGTGCTGTTGATACGGCTTTTGACCGTTAATATTCAAAAATATTCACAGTGGGTATGGTATTTAGGGGATGCTACCATATAAGTTGTTTCAACCATAATAAAACAGGGAAATAAAAAGAAAACATTTTTTCTTTCTCTATCACCTTTAGTAGTTGGTACTGATGCAAATTACTATTGGTGCTCTGTTCATTCTGTTGTTCTACGTATGGAGGAACGTGTGGAGTAACAAAAAAAAAAAAATAAATAAAATAAATTAACACAAACAAATTTTTCGTTTCTGGTTTATATATTAAAATTAAATTAAATATATATTTTTTTTTTTGGCAAACACATTATATAATTTATTAGAAATAAATTAAAATTCTTCTTTTTTTTTTGGTAGATAAATCCCTAAATATATTAGTATACAAAATATAAATAAATACTATTTATCTCTCCTATATATACATACATACACACATAGATATAAATTCGAATTAAAATTAAAATTAATTTATACTTGAATTGAAACTACACAAATCTAAATAAAAATATTTTATCGAAATCAATTCTCAATCACAAACACCATTTTAGCAAAAAAAAAAAAAAATGGAAAAAAGTAGAAGTAAAATAATAATTTTTTTGTTAATTTAATTTACATTATAATAAACTTAAATCAGAATTGAATGAACTGGGTTTTTGGTTGTGTGTTTTTATTTTTCTTTTTTTTTTTGTGGATAAATATTTGACTATGGGGAAATAATAGATATATATATATATATATATAGATAGATAGATAAACAGATATATGATTATAACCAGTGTAGAGTATTAATTAACGAAAAACAAGATCACCATTCAGGATGTGGCTGATTAATGATGCCATAGATGTCTGTAAATTTATTGGAAACATGTTGTTGTTGTTATTATTATTATTACTGCTGGTACTAGTACTGCTTCTATTTATTTACTAGTAATAAACTGGTTGAATATGTATTTTGTTTTGCTTTATTTTATTTTATTTAAATTTATTTACAACACAAATAAATAGAAATGTTTGTGAGGGGTTGGATGGTGTAAGTGAATACCTAGCCAAATAAAATCTACCAACAATTTTTAAAGCCAAAAAAAATGAAAATAGTAAAGAGCCTAGAATATATCCTAAATACACTTGAAATAAGATTGATAATAAAATTATTACACTATTTGTCATAGTGATTGGTTGGCAGTAACTACCTTTTGCTTGTATTCAACTGTAATTGTCAATCAAAAATAAAATAAAAATGTGATTTTTGGTTAATTAATTGTGATGGTAGGTATCTTGTCTTGTCTTCATGTTTTATTACGATAGGGAATAGCTATAAACAGGGCAGTTTTAAACTAAGACAGCTAGAGCTGGTTCTTGGACGTTTTCTGTTAAATTCCAGGCAACAAAAAGGGGTGCAAACCAGTTTTGAACATTAAAAAATCAGTGAAATAAATAATGAAATTTTTACGTTTTCAGAAATAGTCCTAAAAAAATTGTTTTTAATTTGATGAAACGTCTCCGAAGGGTAATTGAATATTTATTACTAAAATCCTCTTAATAATATTCGTCTATAACATTAAAAAATTGATGGAATTCAGGACATTCGCACGAATTCTTTATTTTTTAAAGAAAAACTCCGGAAACTTTGTTGTTTTTTTTTTTTTTTTTAAACATAATGAAAGTTTCATGAGATTTCTATAATTTACTACAACTAGTCTCTCAACTCCATATTAGTACATTGCGCTACAGCCCTGGCTATAGGTAACAACATAAAACAATCGAGACTACCTGCAAAAAAAAAAAAAAAAAAAAAACAAAACCCCCCCATTACATAACGCAGAATAAAAATGAATAAATAATCACACATATTTAACTAATATTTTGATAACAAACATTTTTTTTTTTTTTTTTTTTTTTTTATCATCATCAAATATAATTAATACTAAAAATAATCATGTTTACCATGCTGTTACCCAGGATAAATGCCGCTACCAAACAACAACAACCAAAAAAAAAAAAACAGCAATAATAATTAGAATAATAATAATAATAATAAAAATAAATATAAATTAATGAAAATTACCCTACTGAGTAGTATTTATTATATTTAATAGTTTTAAAATCATAAAGAAAGAGTTGAAAATAGAATAAAAAAAAAGAAAAAAATTACAACGATAGATGTAGATACAAATGTGGGTGACATATTATAGAAGAAGCGACAAACATACAACATACATACAGCATACAGCATACACCATAAATGTTAAATATATATGAATTTTAATTAGCTTATTATTATAATCATAATTAACATAATCATGTCTCTTTAATAAGGGCTCTCTTTCCTATAAGATTTATACAGTATTGGCTTTACAAGAAAGGCTGTAAGGAAATTTCAGGACGGTTCTTCTGAAGATCAATTTTGTTACTAAAGTGAAACAAAACTATTTTATCGAAATGGAAGTTTCACCGGAGTGTATTAATAAAATGTTTTCAAGAGAAAGTCTGTAAAGGACAACGGATATTTTAATGTAACCACAGAAAACGTAAAGTAATTTAAATTGGTGTTCAATTTTGGGTAAACAGATTGTTTTCGACGCTTTTGGTAGCTTTTAAAAAGCTGGTAACGTAATTAAAATCATTCCTGAACTGTTATCTTCTTTTATGTTACAGCAGTAAACAAATCTCCTATCTACCCAGAGATAGTAGAGGCAGAGACATACCCACTTAATCTTTACCAATTGATTAATAATAATTAAATTTTTAACTATATTAAAAAATAGTAAAAATTTACATCGTCATCACCACAATCCATCCCCATTCGATTTTGCCATACACTCATATCACACATATGTTGGCACATAAATATTTTTATATAAAAAAAAAAAAACAAAAACTAACCCCCATTTTCTTCGTTGTTCGAAAATAATTTTGTCGCCTGTCATCGTGTACAAATTAACAGTTCTAATGAAAACATTTAACACACATGTTGTTTGTTATATATGAGATGTGAGATACAAACAAATAATTGTATTATAAAAGTATCCTGAAATATACAAAAAATATTTTCCAAACCTATCAACCTATCGACCAGAAAAAACAACAGTCGCCAACAAAACCACCCAATGTCTATCCTATTAAAACACCAACAACTTGTAACTCTCCACTGTTTATTCTTTTTTTTTTTTTTTTTTTGTTTTCCCTATCGCTTTATATAGATAAATAGAGATTTTTTTTTTTTTACTTTTGCTTCCATAAAAACATACTTAATGTAACCTGATGTTGTTAAGTACAATTTTGGTTTTTCTTTTTCAAATAAATTTTTTTTCTTCTGCTTTTTGTATTTGTTTCGACCATACCCAACAGTTTTTATTTATCGAATATTGTATTGCCATACAATTAATACAATAATTCAATAGGTTTTTTTTTTTTTTGGTATCATATTGTGTCTATCGTTGTTAATTATAAACGTAAAAAAACAATTTTTCTCTTCTTAATCGTTTGAAAATTTATTTATTTATTAACAAAAAAGCACAAAAAAAATGGCAAACATAACTTGAGTTTTTTTTTAAAAATGTTCGTTATAACAATACATAAATTCAGATAGCCAGTATATAGTTATAACAACATATTAAATGTAAATCTGTGCATGGTTTTAATTTGTACGCGATCATAAATTAGGACATTTACTGACGTCTCACATCTCTCACATTATTATTTTACTGAATTAAAATTAAAAAAAAAAAACATTTTATTCTCTCTATTTCTCACTATATCAATGCATCATTTTATCGTTTTATTATAAACAAATTATTAAGGGATGATTTTTTTTTTTTTTTTTTGGTATTAAATTAATCAAAAATTAATGAATTAATGTTTTTTCATCTTAATAATTTATTATTATAAATTTTCTATACGATTTCCTTAACAAAAGGATAAACGATGTTTAACCAGTAGTTTAAATGTAATGCAATGTAAATTAAAGTAAAGTAAAGTAAAGTAAGGAGTAAATAATATTCACTGCTATAGAAACTATAAAATTATAGAAACGTACAATAAATGTGAATATTATTCAATTAAGCCCATTAATTTCTATTAAACATACACACAAAGCTATTTCTCTCTCTTTTTCTTTCACTGTGTACTAAAAATAAATTATTATTCTTTTTTTTTTTTTATAGTTTTGTTGTTTAGTGTATTAACTACTTAATTTATTATACAAATATGTGATTAACTGCCAAAAACTAAAATGATAATTTAATTGCCAAAATGTATGTATATAGTAGCAACAGCAACAACAGCAACAACAATGTCAATTAGGATATATTTACATGCACAAGTTTTAATACTACTACCTACTACTAGTAATAGTAACCAGCAAACTACAGTTTAATAAAAACATTAAAACTCACACCACAAATTCACCTTCTATTCGAAAACTCCTATTAAAACTGAAAACTTGGAGAATAACGAAAACGATTCTACAAACAGATTTATCATCATAAAATTAATAAAAAATTAATTTTTTTTTTATTAATTAGACTTGGGGGTTTTTCTCGCTTTTTTATTTTACATTTACTAGAGACACACACACACATTCATTGGATGAACCATAATGATAATAAAAAAGAATTAAAGAAAAAGTTCTTCATTACAGTAAGTACTCAAATTATATGGTTAAATGTGGATGGGTGTTTTGTAATGATTATACAGAGAGATAGACAGGTACGGCGTGAGTGTTGTTAAGTGGATGAAAAATATCAGCAAATAACTTCATTGTGAAATTTGTGAGATATTCTTGAAGCGTTTTAGCTTTGTAAGTTTTCTGTCGAAGCTAAAACAGCCCGATTTATATAGATTTACTGTGGTTTTTAAGCTTCTTCTACAAAAGCCGAAGTGTTATAGGATGTTACTTGCCGTTTACTATATAAATCTTTCTATACCAGTAATAGAAACAGTCAGGTGTATTAAAAAACTTCGGTATTTATCGATTAATTCGCACCGTACCCTAAATCCCAGCCTGAATACAAACGTGGACAATACATTACTCGTGGTATCACTGCTACTTATATTAATAATACTTTAAAAAGTAGAAAAATAACGTAAAGAAAAACTTATTATTTAAAGTACAGCAAATATAAGGTGAATTATTATTTTCCTGTTCGTACATACAAAGAAATTTTCTTCGGTTTCTTATTAATTCCAAAGAAAAGAGATTAAAAAAAGGAAAACAAATTGCAATTGGTTTGTATCTATATATATATATATATACCGTCGGTACTTAGTTAAAGAACTAGGTGGAAAATAAAAACTAAATGACAAGTTATGATGTTTAAAAGAAAAAAATTCCGAAAAATAATGAAATTGCTATTTGTATGCCATTAAAACTGAAACAACCGAAAAAAAAAAAAAAAACAAGCAGAACAAACGAAATGAAATGAAAACGATTTGGGAGAAGAAAAAAAAATCTTGAATGTAATCACGGTTATATTGTGTGACCACAATCTCGTCTTACTTTTAAAGTGATAACTTCTGCTTATAACAACAACCACGTTAAGTACACGTAAAATTACAAGCCATGGATATTTAATTTTTCTTTTTTCTTTTTTCTTATACCACCATATTCCTTCGCTTTTCATAAATAAATATATAAATAAATAAATAAAATTCAAACGTAACCGCAGTGGTAAAAGATGGCAAATAGAGAAGAAAAAAAAAATCGCTTAATGATGATTTGAAACAAGAAAAAGAAAAAAAAGCCCCCACGTAACGGGAGGTAAAACAACAGAAAACACATTTTTAATTTGTTAAGAAAACTGTACACCGGATAATAAAGCCTCCTTTTCCATGTGTAAACACAAAAAAAAAAAAAACGCAACGAAACTTAATCTGAATTATAGTTTTACCACGTTGTATCTCTTTCGCCAATGAGTGTTTTGTTTTTTTTATGCATTTTTAATAATCAGAAAACAACAGAACCGTTACCGAAAGTAATCAAAGTAAAATTTTATTAACATAATTTATGGTTGGTGAGCCATAACAATTAATTAAGAATTTTTATATATATTTCTTTTTTTATTCCCACTTTGTTTACATCAAGTGGAGGCGCCCGATATTATATCGAAATCATGTCGAAATTAAAAATTTTACCTTTAAAGTTAAAATAAATTGTTTTTCAAGTAAATAAACAACTAGAAATGGATTAGAATGTTGTTCATGGTGTGAGAGATGTACTGGTTCACACACAGCACCACAATACACACTTTATCTGATTACAAATGTAGAAGAAGTTGAAGTAAATAAAAAAAAAGAAAAAAGAAGCTTTCCGCTTTCCGTTGTTATTTTTTTTTAATAAACACAAAAATATTCCGGTTTTTTTTTTTTTTTTTTTTTTTGCATAAAATCTCAACAAATAAATCAAATTTCTTGTTATTTTCAATAAAAATTAATTAAAAGAAAATAGAAAATAGCATAAAAGGAAACGAAATATGAATGGAAGAAGAAAATTCTCATCTTTAGAATTTCCTTCGTTCTCTCCAAATTTATAAATTTAATTTTTTTTTTTTTTTTTTTTTTTGTTATAAAAGGAAATCAAATTATTTATTATTTTGCTTATTGTCCAGCATTTAATAAAAAAAAAAAAACATTTTTTTTTTGTGTTTTTTATTTATTTAATAAATTAATAAATAGAGAAGCAGCAGCAGCAGTAGCAGCAACAAAACCAAACGAATAAATCTTCACCGTTGGCAATGGGGTAATAGAAAAATCAGTAAAACCAAATGTAAATAAAAAGCAAAAAAAAATTCGTTGTCGTATTTGTCATGACCGGATCAGGACAGTGGTAGAAAAATACACAAAGAATCGGTACCTTGGTGATAAAACGCCATTTAAACTACTGAATTTTGAATATTTCTATTCCGTGATACCCTTACCGAAGTGTTTCGGGTGCAACCTCAATTTAAAACTAATGACTAACTAGAAAGTAACCATCCTGAATACCTTCCAGTACAAGAAAACATTTTTATACAGGCAAAAAAACCCAAGCCAACCCTGTTTCCTATAAAACTTGTTGGTTGGCTAAGATTCTGATCAGATTATTACAGGGAAAATATATAAAAAAACGCTTACCGAACTTCCAGATCCAGTAGTTCAGCCTGTTTTATTGTCTCTTGCATTATTCTTCCCTGGCTATTTATAATTGAATTTTGATTTATGTTGATTAAAAGGGCGCTGCGCTTTTTGTCCTTTATTTATTTTTTATTTTTTTTCAAATCCCATTCAAATTCCCAATAACAAGGAAATTTATTCTCCGTTGTTTTTGTTGTTTTTTTTTTCCGTCTTAGTTTTCTCAATCAATAAAAATTAAAAATAAAAAATAAAAATTAATTAAATTCCACTACAAAAGTGTTTCTTTTTTTGTATGCTCGTTATTTTAAGTAATTATTTTATTTACCTCGGTTGAGAGAAGAAAAAATAAAAAAAGAAAACTCTAAATGTGTTAATAAGTGAGCAATCAAAAAGTGTACGAAGATAAAGATGAAGATGAAGGCAAAGTAGTCGATCTGGATATAGATGTAGATGTAGAAGAAGAGGAATCAATAAGTAATTTAATTGGAAGTGCCAGTAGTGTAAGCGATATTAAACAAAGTAAATAATTATTGAAGATCTATCGAAACAAGAAGATGAAGAAAAAGAAGACGAAGACGGAGACGCTACTTACATACAATTTTTTTTCTTTTTTTCTTTTTTTTTTTTTTGTCTATTCATCTGGTTATCATCAGAATTTTTTCTTTCTTTTAATTATTTTAATAATAAAATTAAAAGTTATGTATTGGCGCCACGGTGTTTGGTGTTTTTTTTTTAATTTTTTTAATTTTTAATTTTATTTCTGACTTCTTGTTCTTAAACAAAAAAAAAATCGCTTCATATTCCATGGGTTTTTTGTGTTTTTATTTTCAATACATTTTTCGTGTTGAAATGATTTGAGAAGAGTTAAAAAGAAGAAGAAGAAACGAAAATGAATAAATTATTGAAGAAAAATAAAATTTAAAAAAAAAACGGAAAGAAGAAACAGAAATTTTTCTTTACTATTTATAACGAAGAAGCAGACGAAGAAGACGCAGAAGAAAAGAACGAAAAAATGGCTGAAATTTATTTATTTACTTTTTTTTTTTTCTAATTAATTAATTAATTAAAATTTTTTACGGTATTTTGTATTAAAAATATTGATGAGTAACAAATGAAGTGGGTGGGATTTCAATAATAACAATAAATGGGCGGTGATTGAATACTTTGTGCAAATTGATTTATTCTTTTTTGTTTTCCAGAGGTGTTTTATTTGGTTTTCAGGAGGTGAGATAATTTTAGAAAAACGGACAAATTATTTCCTGTAATCCCTGAAAATTGTTGAAAATACTTTTACTGGTTTTACTGTAAGCAGAGTCCCTGAATCTTAGAAATTATTCTTAAAACGTACGTAAATCCGGTAGTGAAGGTACAAACACTTCTAATTACTGTCCTATTTACATACCATCCTGAATACCAACAATATTAAATCAATTTAACTCTACTGGTATAACTACTGACCCTGAAATCATTTTTACCCTATCATCACATGAAACAATTTCCTTGTCGATTAAACAAACAAAGAATTATTGACAGCACCCTGAGACTGAGAAAATTTCATGTGTGCTAAATGGAAATTAGCTTTTAGTGACTCAAAAAAGGACCCAAACAAAAAAAAAAAGATGAAAATTTACATACAAGAGAGTTGGCTACTCTTTAACTAAACCAAACCAAGAGTTAAGTATCGCCCAAAATAATAATAACAAAAAAATTATATAAAAGTGGGTAAATGATTTATCGCCTCATCTAACTAAAGTCTTCGTTATTTTCTATATAAACAAAAGCAACAAAAAGCTACTACTACTACCAAAAAAAAGCATAAATGTCACGAGAGAAATTATAATCATAATTTGTAGCTCATTCCGTCTATTTAAATAATAAAACACGCCCGGGTGACCGTATTTAACGACAAAACAGCTAAATAATAAATAAATAAAAGGTTAGAACCGAAGGTTTTTTTCTTTCCTCCTTTAATACTTTTACTCACCCTTATACGCATCCTATAGCATATATTTCGTCATCATTATTATGATTATTATAATCATAATCATAATTATATTTTTATGATGATGGCTTGCGTCGTCTCTGTGATGAATACGCGACTGAGATGAATACGCGACTTTTACGATTATTACACTGGCAAAGGTTTAGTTTGTTTTTTTTTTTTTATTTTGTTGGAAGAGTTGGTTATCCTTTCGTAAAACTAGTTCGTAAAACAAACGACTTAATTATGGTGAATCCATTGAAAATTCCCTATGTTCTTCTCCTTAAATTTCTCCAAATTCCCTTATTGAAAACCCTCCATGTATCATCCTACAGGTAGCTGTCCCATACCTATAATATAGAACAGAAATCAACCTTATTTCGGACGATAATACTTAAATATTGGACAAAACTAAAATGTCAAATAAATAGTCCATAAATTTTGTATACAAAAACCTACCCTACCTACCTACATAATTTTTTTTGGTAATGCTGTAAAATTTGTAGAAAATTTTTTCAGTTTTCGAGACCCAAAAAATGAAAATCGAAAACAAGATAAGGTGCGTGTATAACCGTTGTCGTCATATTTTCATTTGATTTGTTGCTTCTCATCTAACTGTATATAGGATGAAAAAAAAAAAAAAAAAAAAAACCATTTCAGGGTGTTTACCTCAAAAACACATATCACATGGGTATTTTCATTTATTCTTTCTCCTCTGTTTTATTAGAAAATTATTATTATTTGTTGTTGTTCTTGCGGTGCGTTCAAAAATATAATCAGTGAGATAATGTAATCATTTTTCTCTGTGTTTGTGTGTGTTTGTTTATAGAAATTTCCACTAAAGTTATTCGTTGATCATAAAACAAATGATTTTATCGTGATATGTGTCAAATGTACCAACAATAGCAGCAGCAGCAGCAACAACAAAACCAGCAACAGTGAAAAATCAAAAGACAGGCAGGTAAATAGGAGCGAATAAACTCAGTGAAATAATTACTGCAAAAAAATACTTAATTATCGAAAAATAAAAAAAAGAAAAAATTATTTAAAATTATTTCAAAATGGCCGTACAAAATAAATTTTATTTATTTATTAACGTTTGAACCATCATCCCCTAGATGGTTTGAGTGTGATTTTTTTTTTTCGTTGGCTTGGGTAATAAAATAAATCAAATTAACAGTTGACTTTGTTTTTTTTTTTCTCCTCTTTCGTTCATTCTATCTTTCTGTCTGTCTGTCTTTCTTTCTTTCTTTCTATTTTACCACCGATGATTTTTATCAGTGAATTTTCTCTTTTTATCATCGTAAAGTATTTAATAATAACAAGAAAAAAGAAAAAAAAAAGGAAAGAAAGGAGAAAATGATGAAATTGAAAAGGAGAATTTATAGAAAGTGACACATTTCATATACTATAGTAGTGTCTTCAATGTAATATTTTCATGTTTTGCAACGATATCGCATAATGTTTTTGTAAATCATTATAATGGGTATGGGTATTAGTGGTGATGGTTATGATGTTGGATCCTTGATGGTAATATACATATTTCTATTAATATGTATCATTCAAACATACATTAGTAGCACAGCTACAGAGAGAACCGAAAAAAAAAAAAAAATAAATAAAATAAAGAAAAAGAAAAAAAACATTAAGCTCTAAGGGGTGTTGTTTATAAATCAAATATTTCTGACATCTGAATTCTGCGAAGCCAAAAGTTTTATGTTAGCAAAGGGATTAATTTAAAGGGTGGACGGGTGATGCTTTTATTTTTTTTTGTGTCTTTTATATTACGGATAGCGACAATGGCGGGAAATGTATGTTGATTTGCTGTTGTCTAGAGTCAACATAGACTTCTTCCAAGGTATATTTTATACCAAAAAAAATACCCCATTGGTATGACATTTTAATTTTACATAACATAACAAAAAAAAAAAAACCCCATAATACTAATAAGCAAATGAGCTGCTTGCTTGTTTCGCCTCTATCTTTTAGTTATCAACGAGTTTTTTCTTTTTTTCTTTTTACTAAATAGTAATTCACCCACCCAGTTTATTTTATTTTTTAAGGGTTGTTATTAGTGTTCTGTTTTGTTTTCTTCTTCTCCTTTATTTTATTTATTTATTTCTAGTGCGGTTTTTTTTTTTTTTTATTTATTTTTCTACTTACTTGTTTGTCCTAGAACTTTTTGTCACCATATCCTTGTGACACCACCACCAATATCATCTCTCACACTCTCACTATTTCTGTATATTTTCATTGTTTGTTTTATTTTCTATCTCAAAATTACCCTTTAGTGTGTCATAAATTTACTCATAAAAACCAAAAAAAAAAAAAAAATAATAAACGAAAATAATAATAATAATAAATAATATTTAAAATTATTTTTTTTTATTTTTTGTTTAATATTTAAGCTTGGTTAAAGTAAATAAATTAAAAAAAAAAAAAAAAAATTATTTCTACCTGTGTTATTACCTCATTTTAACAATTTTAACATATTTATTTAATTAATTAATTAATAATTTTGATTAATAAAAATTAATAAAAGATTCTGAGGTAATGTATCTTCCGACAAACAATAATTACTTTGCACAATCGTAACACAAACGTTTTATTGTAGCCAGGCCCACATTTAGTAGATTTTAAACAAAGAATTTCAGAAGTATCACGCACTGTTGACTAACTGCGAACAGTAACAAAGTTTCTTCAGTTTTATACAATAAAAAATTTTTTTTTCAGAATATCAAACCCTTTCAGGAGCAGTCCTGCCACAACCTCTGCTAAATGAATTGTTTCAAGGTCCAAACATTACAAGAGATTTACGATGTAACAAGAACGGATAGTTACACTACATTTGGATTACTTCTGACTGTTTTCTTTATTTTATCGAAAGCAGAATAAAGTTTTTCGAGACTAATACCTATCCGAAACTTAAAGAATTTTTTGGGACAGCTGTATTCATTACTGCCGCCACTGTAGAATGAAGGCTTTTGTGTCTAATACCTATCCGAATCTTAAAGAATGTTTCAAGACACCTTTTACCTTTCCTATTTAAATAGCAAAACCCGTCTATCCACTAGCCACCTAAAGACACCCACACAAACTCTAAAACCGGCCCTGTGTCCACAAAAAAAAAAAAAAACGATTATTACGTTGTTGAACTACTTCAAACATAAAATAGACTAAATAAATATTAAAAAACAGAAAAAAATTAATCTTGAAAGCAAATACTTCAAAAGGCATCCGACATGAATAAATTTTTTTTTTTTTTACTTTGTTATTTCGTTATCAGAAGATTTTTTTTATTGTTTTGGGTTATTGTATTAACCCAAAACACACACAGGTGAATTAATAATAAACCGAAAAGCAAGAACCGCCAGAACAAAACAAAATTTCTACAATTTCTACGATATTATTAATCGTTGCGATTTTTTTTTATTAATTTTTTATAGAACAAAACCGAAGAAAAAAAAACACCGCAAATGGTTTCTTAAGGAAACAAAACGATAAAGGAACGCACACAGAATTGTTTTCCCTAATTTATGATTATTATTTTTTTCTTTTTTTTTTAATTTATAAAAGTTTTTTCCTTTCTTTTTATCGTTTGTTTGGTTATTCAAGTGAAAATTGATTTAAAATTTTGTCGAAGAGATCGGAATAATCCTTGTCATCATCATCGTCGTCGTTGTCGTCGTCACCACCCATCTTTTCTTGTAACATTAACACGATTTTTTCATTTATGTCATTAAATCATTCAACTTTGTACATCGATCCCTGTGCTGCCTTGTATAAAGAATCCCAAATAAACAAAAAAAAAAAAAAAAAACCCCGAAAGTAAGAAAAGGAGCAAAAATAATCTCCATTCTAGATTTTTATTATTATTATTTTTTATTTTTTATTACATTTAGTTGTGGGGATGAGGAAGTTTATTATAATGATTCTTCTACTAACTTAGCAAAAATAATAATAATAATAATAATAGTAGAAGCTGAAGTTGAAGCAGAAGCACCATCACCAGCACAAGTATAAAAATGAAAATGAAAAATTTCTGTCCTACTTCATTCAATGACGGTTCTATTGGAATAATCAGGAGACGATGAAGAAAACGACAAGAACAACCAGAGAGTTAAAAGGAAGAATAAAGCAAAATAGAAAAAAAAAATTGCACAATATTGTAATCTAACAACAATAAACATATAAACTATATGGGTACGTCTTCCCTTCACATAACCAATAAATCGTTGCTCTCTTCTAAGCCTGAAAACGGGCCATTAATATTCTAATTGCTATCCGTTTGACAGTTTGGTGATAAAGACTAAATTTACGACTATCGAACCGTGTACTTTCCTTTAGTAGCAGTAACAAAACACAACCAAACAATCGCCCCATTTCTCTCCTATATATATAGGAAAATGCTTAAAACAAAAAATATTAGAAGCAATAAACACAGACGCTTATATCTCTCTACAGTATTATTATTATTATTGTTGCTGTTGCTGTTGTTGTTGTTCATTTATCGTTATTTTACGAGATGTTCCAAGCTTCTTCTTCTGCTGCTACTGCTGCTGCTACTACTGTTGACGACGCTGTTTGACACACACAAAGTTTATTTAATTTAAAAATTTTTAACAATTTTAATTTTGCCATTTTTATTGTTAATTTTTGTACCATCTGCGTGTTGGAAAAAAAAAAACGTAAAAATAAATTTCCTTTATAAGACAATAGATAGAAACCAGAAGCCAATAGATTTTTATTTCTCCTTATTATCACCTTTTACGCGAAAAAAACATATTTTTTGTTTGTTTTTTTTTTTTTTTTCTAAGGGGAAATTACGTTATTTCCACACTTTATGTGACAATTGATTGATTTATTCACAATTTTTTTGATTATTTATTTTTTTTTATCTATCCGGTGACAGGATATTATGTACCGGGATTGGCGATCGTAACTGAAAACTGTATAGGGTATTTAATTGAAGGCACCACATGTACATTTTTTTATTAACCATTAAAAATCTTTGTTACCCTTAAATAAAAATTAAATAAAAGCGAAAAACTATTTTCCCCCTTTTTTCTTTCGTTTATTTAACATAAAGCAGGCAAAAAAAAAAAAATAACATAAATAATTGCAATAAATCTCAAATTTGTAATGCCTATAATTCATTTTTATTATATTTAATTCATTTTTATCATTTTCTATGTATAGTTAAAAAAGAAAAACATTAAATAATTTTCCAGGTTAAAATTAATTTTCGTTTTATTTATTTATCAAAATCACCCTAGAAGAAAGCACATTGTGTTACGTAACGTTTACGTAATGTTGATTACGTAACACAAATATCCATCCTGTCATTATTAATAATAATAATAATAAAAAAAAAAAAAACAGTTAAAAAACATACATTTTGATGTCACCTAAGACATGTGTTGATTAAATATGATTTGATGTGTTTAGTCAATATTAAAAAGACAGGAAAACACTAAAGAGCGCAGAAAACGTTAATAGAAAACCTCCATTACCTCCGTTTACATGATGATGTATCAGTGATTGAAGTCTTATAAGAAAACTTATTTGTCAGAACAAGTTACGTTAAGCATAAATATCGCATATGAAACATACATTAACATTAACGCATAGTTTTTTGTTTTTTTTAATATGTTGTTTATTAATCATATTTACCAATAAATCATTAAAATTTGCATAACAACAAAAAAAAAAAAAAATTCTACTGATGCCACCATGTTTATACGTTTGACGTTTTTGGTCAAAAAAAAAAAACTAAAATAAAAATAATTTTTTTTTATGACTTTTGAGTGCATCATATTTGGTTTTTGGCTGTCTATTGTTGCATCAACATAAAAATGATCAACAAAAAAAGAAAAAAAAGCATAAATAGGCATAAATAAAAAAAAAAACACACACATGAAAAACACATAAAACATTATTTTCGGGTGAAAAATAGATGACGAAAAAAAATCTAAAAATGAATTATTGCATTTAAAAAAAAAAGAACTCTTTTGTTAGAAAAAAACAAAAATGTGGATTTTGTTGCCACAGCAACCTTTTTTTGTTTTTTTTGGAGATTTGTGTTTTTTGTTTTTATTAATGCATGCAGCAATAAAATGGAAGATTTATACGCGTTTTATACGTTATTTAATATCCATAATATAGACTTTAAATCAAATCAAAATAATAAAAAAAAAATAATAATAATAAGAGAATTGATATCTAATGCGAATAGTCAGTAGTATTTCAGTTGATTGAATTGGCAACCAGAAGAGCCAAGTGAGCTGAAAATGTTCAGAATAATAAAAAATAAAAAAACAAATAAGGGTTGAAGGTTGACATGGATATTATAATTTATCTATTTCTAACAAAAAGTAAATAAAAATAAAAATAAAAATAAAATAAGGAACAGAAGAGAATCCAATGTTAAACGTTTTGTTATTAAAAAGTTTCCAGATCATTTCTCATTAACAGGTAAAACAAAATTTTTAATTAATCATAATTTTTGTGTAATTAAACCAACAAAAAAAAAAAAAAACTCATTTTAGGACAACAATTATCATGAAAAATTACCAGACAAACACAACAACAACAAATGGGGTGGTTAAGAGCGTTTTAAATACAAAATTTTTTAAGTTTATCCTCCATATGCATATGGCTTTGTTGTTTCGTTTCGTTTCGTTTCGTTATGTATAGAACTTGGTGTATGCAATTTAACAACAAACATAAAAATGAAAAACAAACTTAATGGCATAAATTTTCTTGAAGCAAAACCCATCCATATAAATCATAATGAGATATGGTTCCCTCAGAGTAAGAACATTATTTTACACAAACAAACAATGAATTTGCTTTAGTTTCGTTTCGTTTTTTTCTTTTTTTTTATTATTATTATTATTTTCCAGTTACTGCTGCTGCTGGTGGTGCTTGTGCTTGTGCTGGTGCTACCACTGCTGTTAAGTTTTGTTGATTTAGTTTTGTTGGACGCTCATTTCATATCATTGTTGTCTTGTATATTACTGCCACCAACAAACTCCATTCTACATACATTTTATTTTTTTTTTTTCATTAATTTTACTTTACTTGGCTGTTTTAGATGATAAAAAAAAATTGTTTTTTTCTGTCCTCTGTAAATGGCGTAGTATGGAATTGTTAAGACAAAAATCGTCATTGTATTTCACTTTGATTTATCCAATAAAAATCCTTTATTCCCGTACTTTGGTACATGACAGGCAGAGAATTTTTTTCTTGTTCATTCTCTGCCTGTGTGTGCATTTTGTAAAATTTCTTATTCGCTACACAATTTGTCGAATAACGAAGTAATAACGAAACTACTTTACATTGTCACCAGGATTGTCTGGAGAAAGTAAGTGGCTTTTAAGATCTAACATAACCGACACACGTGTTTTTACCCTTTTTTCATTTTTTAGGTACAAACGAATACAGAAAATTTCGCTAAACTTATACTGATTAGATAAGGAATCCTTCATAAGCAAATTAGAATTACTAAAGCATTAAAATCCAACGGAAATCGATAAAGGTACGTGGGCACTCTAATATCTCTCTAGTCAGGCCAGCCAGTCAACAACTTCAACAAATCTCATCAACACTTAAGAATTAATAAGAGGAAAAAACAAACAGAAAATGATTTTTTGTTTTCTTTTATTTTGTTTTATTTTGTTTTGCTTTGTTTACAATAATTTCGGTTTTTTTTTATTTATTTATTTATTTATTTATTTTCTCTGGTTAAGGAAATATGAGGGAAAAGAAAACAAGAAAACAAGAAGAATAAAAAAAAAAAAGCAACAAATGGTTGGTTACATGATGATTTTCTTATGTAAAGAAGAAATTCTTTTTCTTTTTTGAGGCGCCAAATAATATACGATCTGAGAAATTATTTAAAACATCTGTATGTGATGTGTGGCGTCGTCGACGTCGTCGTTGTTGTCTTCATCGATGTTGTAGTCGTCGTCGATGACGTTAAACTAATTGTAACAACAAATTTTATTTCAATTTATTACCGTGTGTAGTTTTTTTTTTTTTTTGTATACACAATGCAGCGGTTTAAGCTAGTTACAAATAAATCCTTAACTGGTTCAAATTTAATGTTGGCTTAATTTAGTGTTGATCTCTGTACACAAAATTTACGGTTGTAGAGGAATAGAA
Organism: Ptychoptera albimana; assembly: GCA_961205885.1. Lineage (NCBI taxonomy): Eukaryota > Metazoa > Arthropoda > Insecta > Diptera > Ptychopteridae > Ptychoptera > Ptychoptera albimana. Next base: position 7,447,658 of record OY540801.1, on the reverse strand, counting down.
ATTAGAAATTAAAAAGAAAAAAAAAACAAAAATGTTTTGACGCGGTCTCTGATTTTGATATAAAAAGCATGTTTATCGTTTGTTTAAATTAAGTTTTTGGATGTGTTTATGGTGAAGGAGGTGTTGGAGAAGAAGGAAGAGGAGGCAGAGGACGTGGTAGAGGTGTAAACAGAAGAGGCGCTCATAGGATACTTATAAATTAATCAATTAACTTATTTATGAATTTTTTTCATTCTTTTTTGTTTATTTATATAGAAAAACGAAATTTTTTTTTCATTTTTTTTTCGCCTCCTCACCAAGACACATCTCCATTAACATGGTTTCGTCTTTTTCTTCTTCTACTTCGTCTTCTTGTTTTAATTTCAATTTCAATTTCTTTTCCTAAACACCACCAAAAAGGTGTGAATTAATGTTTAATTGAGTGATGTCGACGCCATTAGAATGGATAACACAAGAAAACTGAATTGAAAATGTCGTTTCATATCCGTTTTTGTTTTGTTTTTATTTCTTTAAATATTTTGCACATGTGCAGTAGAATGTTGTCTAGAATGTTTTTTTCTTTTTTTCTATCCTCTGATAATGATTCTTTTGTTTTTTGTTTTTTTTTTTTCTATGTAAACAAATTTATGTTGCGCACACTTAATGCATACTTTGATTTTTATATTTGTTCTCGCTTGATTAAATATTTAATTTACATGAAATAAAGCCGAAAGTTAACTTTTTATTGTTGTTTGTTTGCTTTTTTTTTTTTTATTCGTTTACAACCTGTCACAACCTGTGGTTAATTACGTTTAATTTAATTAATTAAATATTTATAAAAATAAAATATTTTTCGTTTATATAGGAGGTGTGCACGTCTTTTGAGCCAGGTTTTTGTTTTTTTTTTTTTGTTTAATATTTATATAAATTTTATGATAACATAATCTTTGTTTTTTTTTTTTGTTTATTTTATTTAACGTGTTTTGTGTGTTGTTTAACAACGGGAGTATTCTTTTTTTATTATTAACATCAAAAACATTACTTACCGCCATAAAATCTAAGACAGTAATTTCCGATTAGATTATTAATTAAAAGTAAAACAAAAAGCGAAATATAAAGTGAAATTATGGAATAATAAAGTGCGCATTAATGTGCGGTATATCAAAAACAATTTTTATTTACCTGGATTATTGGTACCTTGCAACCAATTCATTTTACGTATTATTATCTTAATTAACCGTCAGTAATACCGTAGAAATATAAAGCAACGACATTACAAAAGTAATTAATTAATAAATAAATTGAATAAACAAATAAAATTATTTGTTGTGTCACGGAATACAAATCGTGTTTCTACCTAATTTAATTAATTAATTAAATTAAAATTAAAAATAAATATTTACAATTTATTTATTTATTTTTTTTATTATTATTATTTGTAATTTTAATTTAATTTAATTAATTTAAAACGCATTTTGTTGCTCTGTTTGTTTGTTTTTCTATTTTTTTGCTTAAGTAATTTAATTAAATATTATCACAGAAACCGGTAGACAAATGTTCTGCTAATATTATTGACATTCTTTATACATTTTATTATTGACATTAAATCTGTGTAATTAGTTCCATATTATTTGTTTATTTATTTAACAGATAATAATGAACGAATAAATGAATGAATGAATGAACAGCAACAACAGCTACTAACTACCGAGTGTGATTAACTCAATTTCCTTTTGTTTACTTAAAACGTTTTATTAGTTTTTGATTGTTTGTTGGATGTTGTATGTTGTTATTGCTATATCCACTCGTATTATTAATTAATCAAATATAATAATTAGGTAGTTGGGTGATTAGTGTTAGTTAATTAACAAACGATTATGTGGTTAAAGAAGCTTCGATTGTTCTGTATTATCTGTGAAGAGTTTTCATTTGTAGAAATTATATCAAATATGGTTTAGAATTTTGTATAGAAAATTCCTGATAATTCTGGAAAAATGCCACTCGCATAATGCTCACTTAAGTATTCTTATAAATTCAGTAGCCTTCGTTAAAAAATGTGATTTTCCAGAATGAATAGATAATTCTGGTTGATTATCATAGTGGAATATTCAAAAAAAAAATGCCGTACTTACTATGTGCTTTCTGCTTTCAAGATAGTTAAACTATTTTTGATTAGACTTCCTTCAATCATATTTGAAAAAAAAAATAAAACTATTTCAACAGTAATCTAGCTGTTCTAGCTGTACGATGTGTACCAAAAGTTTTTAATTAATTAATTATAATTAATAATTAATTCATTTACTGATAAGAATCAATTCACAATAACAACCACACAAGAAGCAGAAATCACTTAAAAATGTAACTGATGAAGGGGAAACGTGACCAAAGCCACCATGTGAAAAATCAACAGAACCCCAATCTGAAATGTGGTCAAATTAAATTAAATTAAATAAATTAAATAAAGATAACGCAAAAGGTGATTTTTTTTTTTTTTGTAATTTTATTTTTTATTTATTTTTTTCATATTTTATTTTAATTATTTCTCTTTAATTTGTTTTTTTGTTTTTTTTTTTTGTTTTTTCTTCTTTTTTTTCTTCTTTTGTTATTAATTTTGACAGCTTAGCGTATACATGATTCGTATTTAAGTTTTTTTTATTTTTTTAATTAATTAATTAATTAATTTCAATTTTTATTAATTAATTAAATTTAAATAAAATTAAAAATTAAAATATTTTTCTTTTAATTAATTAATTAATTAATTATTAATTATAGTTTATTATATATATTTATAGATTCATTTTTTCTTTTTCTTTTGTTTATATTAATTATTTATAATAATTTAGTTTTTAATTAATTAATTAATTAAATAATTAATTAGTTACTAGTAAAAAAAAAATTTAATTAATTAAAAAATTAATGAATTTACTGTGTAAGGTGAGTAAAATAGAAAAAAAAAATTAAGTAAAGTTACGAGGATAATAATGTGGGTGGTGGTGGTGGTGTAGTGAGATCTTTATTAATTAATCACCGAAACTCCAAATATATTTAGGAATTTTTAATTAATTTATTCAGTTAATTAATTAAGAAATTCATTCATTAATAAATAAATAAATTAATTAATGAACTGAACACTAAACCCATTATCACATTTAACTCGTTATTAATTATTTTGTTTATTTACCTTTTTCTCACCCCTTTAATCACCTTTGTTAAATTTTATTATTACTTTTTTTATTTTTTATATAAATATTTTAAATATTTTTTTAATTAATTAATTAATTTGATAAATTAATTAGTTTGTTTTTTTTTTTTTTTTTGTTAAGAAATACGTATACCATTTTTTTTTATTTAATTTACTTAATTATTTAATTAAATAATTAATTAATAATTTTCGTTAATTTGAAAAGAAAATTATTTTTATATTTTTTTTTTTTAAATCAAGCCATCACTGTGTGTGAGCTTTGATAATTAATTAAATTAAATTTTACCGTGGGTGGTGTGGATTTTTATCCGTCCGTCCTGACTTTTTAGGAAAATTGTGTCTTCCCTTCCCTTGTGACTGGTTTTTCATTCTTAGTTTAAAAGCTCAGGTGTTTGTTTTTCCTTTCTTTCTTAATTAATCTACGTTTTTATCTGACTTAAACATTTTAAACACAGTCACCGGTAAATTTAATTAAAAATTAAATTAAGCAACGAAGAAAAAAAAATAAAACACGAGAAATCCGTTAAAAAATGATGAATTCAATCGCACCCTTGCACTTTAATCAATCAGTTCTGTCCTGTCTGTTTGTTGTAAAACGAAATAAAAAAAAAGAAACCAAACATTTGCTAAGCTTGTTTGTTTTTCTACAAAATTTTTTTACCTTTTTCTTTTAATTAATTAAAAAATTAATAATTCATGTTTAGCTTAATAATTAATAAGTCTTAAGTGTGGGTTTATTTATTTATTATTACATTTTTTTTCTTTTTTTTTTAATTTAATTTAATTTAATTTTTTATTTATCTCGCTCTCGATCGTACTCTCGATCAATAAATCTCGATCTCTTTTACTGGACCTTTGCAAACAGTTGGATTAATTAATTAATTAATTAAATAATGAACAAGGTGGATGCCATCATCATCGTTTAAGGGTGCCTTAATGATGACTTTTTACACATTTTTTTACACATTCAAGCAAAAATTAAATTAAATTAATTAATTAACAATTAAACAAAAGAATTTTATTGATTGTTTTTCACTCATTAAATAATTAATTAATTTATTTATTAATTTTGCTTTGTGTGTGTTTTTTTTTTTGCGAATTTATTTGTTTCTCTTAATTTAATTATTTTTTAAGCAAATTAATTGTTTTTTTTCTTCTTTTATGTCTTAAAATTAATTTTTCTTCTTTTTTTAATTTAATTTAATTTAATTTTAAAATTTATTAAATAATTAAAAAGTGGTTTTTTTTATTATACCGCTCTGTATTATATAATTTATAATTTTAATTATTATTATTATTATTATTATTAATTAATAAATATGTTTTCTTGTTTATTCATTAATTAATTAATTAATTAAATTATTTTATTTTATTTTATTTATTTATTTAACTCTTAACCATCTAAAATCGTATAACTAACAATATTATTTATTATTTATTACTATTATAATTATTATAAAATACAAATATTATTAATTAATTAATTAATTTAAAAAAAAAAAAATTAATAAATAAACTTAAATTAAATTGCTTAATTAATTTAAAAAGAAGCAAAAGAAACAGAAAAAAAAAACTCTATGGACTCATTGGTTTTTTGTTTCATTTCATTTTATTTCTTTAATTAAAAAAAAAAACATAAAACAAAACCTAGCGAAAATTAATTAATTAATTAAATTAAATTAAAAAATTATTACGCACCCGAATGGGTTAATAGATACAACAACAAAGCAATAAAAAATAAATGATTAGAGAAAACAAAGTGACTATTTTGTTGGGTGTAAAACTGTTGCGGAAATTTTTAATTTGTTTTAAGGACGGTTTATTGGTTGAATATCCTTTGTGTAATTAATTCGGTAATTCGTATTTTTTTTTTTTTTTATTAAGACTTATAATCGGTTAAAAATGTTTTACCCAATACAGCAACCACAATGAATAACCAATCAAAGGGGTTGGAGAATTAATTCAAATTCAAATTCAAATTGTTCAACCGTTTTGTTTCTCTTACCACCCTTAAGCCATATAATAGTCATAAGTAAAAGTTTCAGCAGAATAAAACAAAAAAAAAAAAACCCATTTTTGGCACCAATACATTTTTTTAATTAACAAAGAAATTAAATTTTTAATTAATTAATTAATAACATTAAATTTTTATTTTGTTTACGTATACGAAATTTACAAAGAAGTTTTTTTTTTTTTTTTATTAATTTTAATTAATTAATTATTTTTCTTAAGTTTTAATTTAATTTAATTTTTATTAATTGTTTTTTTTTTTTTTATGCTTTTTTTACTAATTAATTTTATTTTCTTATTTTTTTTTGTGTCGCTTTCGATGATAAAAAAACAAAACAACAAGACGACAACAAACAGAGCGATTGGCACACATTTTTAATTAAGTAAAAAGTTTTTTTTTTGCGCTAGTTATGATTTTTCGTCGGTTTTTTTTTTTTTAGCTTTATCTAATTAAATTAATTAATTAATTAAATTTAATTTTTTTTTTTTTCTTTTTTGCACCTTAAATATAGATAATTTTATAATTTTATAATTTTATAATTTTTTATTCTGGTTTTTGCTCGTATAACTTTAAAATTTTTGTTTTTTTTTTTTTTCAATCGTATAATCATGTGTGGGAGTATTTTTAGTAAATTAATTAATTAAATTAAATTAATTTTCTTTTTGTTTAAAAAATTGGCTTTTATATAATAATGTGAAAATTTATAATTTCATTTAGTATAATTAAGTTTTCATTATTAGTATACAAGTAGTTTTTTTTTTAGGGGGTTGGGTGGTTGGTTTGTTTGTTTCGTTGGTTTGGAAGTATTTTTTGGGTGTGTGTGTGTGTGTGGGGGGGGGGGGGGGGTGGGGTATTGGGATTTTTTAATTATTAAATTTTTTTTTTTAATTTCATTAATTAGTATAACGTTTGAATTTTTTATATTTTCTTTATATTATTAAAATTAATTAATATAATATGCTTAAATTTAGGTTTTTTTTTTTTTTTTGTATATCAATTAATTAAATTAAATTAAATAAAAATAAAAATAAAAAATTAATTAACTTGTGTTTAAAATAATTAATAAATTATTAATTAAATATTTGATTGGCAACACAATTTCTATTCAATTTTTATTTATTCTTATTTTTTGATTTGCTTATAAACACTTTTCTCTCTTTTCGCATCACTATTTCTCACTTAATTGAATTAAATTAAATTAAATTAAATTAAATTAAATTAAATTAAATTATTCCTCTCTCACTTTATTTAACTTTGAATTTTTCTTTTGTTTTCGTCGTTTTATTCATCTGGCAAGATATGTGGTTAGGTTAATTCCTTTTACTTATTTACAAACTAGAACTTTGAACATATTTACAAGCATCTTAATTATTTTCTTTTGTTTACATTAAATTAATTAATTAATTAATTAATTAATTATTCAGAGTTTTTAATTAATTTTTTTTGTTTTTTTTTTTTAATAATGAAAACAAAAAAGCGATAAACACACGCACACATAATTAATTAAAACAGAATAAAAATCATTAAAAAAAACAAAAAACAAAACATAGGGGTGGAAGAAGTAGAGGAGAATTAATTAAATAATTTTTAATTTCGATTGCACTTAATTTTTATTTGATTTTGTTATCCTAGGATTTTTACTTGTCAGTTAGGAATGTCAGACATATTTTGAGGAGAGTTGCTTTGCCAGTTCGGTATACTTTAGAAATTTAGCGTGCGGACTCTCTTCGAATGAGGATGCAGACGTATTGGCGCCGGCTGATGATGTGACCACCTGTGTCGATGGTGATGAATTCTTTGATGTGTTGCCACCCGCCGATGATGAATTACCGGATGATTCTCTATTTGAGACACCATTGCCACTAGGTGTATTACCTTTGGGTGATGGCGGTGTTGGCGGTGGGAATTGCTTTTGAGCTTTTATTGTGGCCGGATCGGGAATCACATCATCTTTGACGAAATGCATTTTTGACAAGTGATGGCGGTAGGCACCTTTCGATATAAACGGCGTATCACAAAAAGCGCACTTCATTATAGAGTCGGACGACATTAGGGCGTCGTTACACGCCCAACTGAATGCGACAATTGCGCCCGATGTGGAGGCGCTGTTACTAGATGTGGTCGCCGTTAACGTTTGATTGCTGGCTGCGATTACACTTTGCCGAGAGTTTGGTGGTTGCGTTTCGGTTTTGTCGCACAACTTTTGGAGTGCGGCTAAGGGATGAGAACTTCCCTTTTTTTGACCAGATCCACCTCCTGCGTCAGAGCCACCAGAATTACCAACACCCGTCAAGTTGTCAAACATTGAGGATAATGCACCTAAACTGCCACTACCGATCACAGATTTTTTTCCACCTTCCGGTGTTGATCGTGATGTAGCTGAATGTTCGCTTGCAGCTGGACTGCCGACAGGAGTAATAGAAACACCGGGTGTGGTTTGACGTGGACTCGGTGCTGGACTTGATGCAACACTTGCACGTCGCCTCGAATTGGCTATAATTGATTCCTCCTCACCATCTAAATGACTATGAAGTGATGACGGAGATCCTGACAATGTTACTTTGCTTTTGGGACGCTCCATACGGTGCTGATCTTCATCCTCATTTTCATCAATTAATTCTTTTTTAATGACTACACTTGATCTTCCTGAAGACGGATTCGATGAAGACGTAGAACCTCGGTGGTCAGAAATATCTGCTTGATGTTCCGTAATACTTTCATTATCCATTGGCTCTTGTTTCACATTTATTTGTTTCTCCTCCATATGTGCTTCCCTTGCTTCTACCATGTCTCTAGCATATCTTGCATCACGGGCATCTCGAGCGTCTCTTGCATCTCTGGCTTCTCTTGCTTCGCGAGCTTCCCGTCTTCTAGCACGTTCATCGCGTGCTTCTTTCTCGCTTAAATTTTCAGCGTTCGCATTTAGTTTTTCTGGCGTGGCAATAGTTAATCCATGGATCTGAATATCGTTGCCCTTTTTCTCAGGCGTTAGCGAATCTAGGCGATTACTGCCACGATCCGACAATGAACTAGACTCACTGCCACTTCTCTCGCGACGTAACGCTGAAGTATGATGTTGGTAACTACGTAGTAGATTCATCGTTTGCGAATCAATCAAGGGTTTGGTGCAGTCGAAATTTTCATCGAATCCTAACCGTTTAAGAATGCTGGAGCCGAGAGGTGCAGCAATTGATTGATTAGGATTATTATTTGAATTATTAAAACCGCTGTTGGTAGAGCCATGGCGTGGCCGACTATCGAAACTTTTTTCAATTAGCTGCTCGATTGCGTTAAGCACACTTGGGGACGAAGTGTTCTCCGAAGATGTGGATGGTTCCTTTGTAACAGGTGACGATAAATCCTCGCTCGATGGGGATATGTGGTGTAAAATGGGTGAGGATGCAATATCATCACCGACACTTGATGCACCAACACTCTTTCTATCATCCCTGGAAATTGCTGGACTTGGTGGGGTATCGGAAACTGAATGATTTTGCAAAAGAGCAGATTTATGCATTTGCGAATTTTTTTGTTGCATTGACTGAGAGTTAAGAGCACTTCCGCCCACACACTGCCTTATATGACCCACGAATACTGCTGTGTCAATTTTTTCGCCACACTTGTCGCAAGTTATTCGGGTCGTTGTCCCACCCGATTTAACCATAATTGATACATTCGCATCACCGTTCTTGAAGTCATGCTGAGCACGCTCCAATTCTAGTAATTTTCTAACCGGCAACGATTTCTTTCTTTTCTCACGGGTTTGTCTACGGCGACCACCACTCTCGGTTATTGATCGCATTATATGCTCCTTATAATGGGCATTTTTAACCATATGATTGCTAAGATCTTTTAACGAGGAAAATGCTTGATCACATACCTTGCATGTGAGAACCGCACTAACCGTACTACTTGCTGCTGTCGTGGACGTTGGATTAGAACCACTGCTTGCACCGGCCGATCCACCTGTTTTGCCATCCTCTGATGACTTCCACGAAATAATCTGCTCCTGAGAGATTATATTTGTATAATGCTGCGTTTGCTGCATGTGACTGGTCATTTCCGCGAGAGATCTGAAGCTTTGACCACACCACATACACTTAAGGATTTGACGAGTTTGTTCAGCTCCTTTGCCAAGCCAAACGTCTTGTCCACGAACTAATTTTCTTGGTAACGGCATCGTTTCCTTAATCAGTAAATTTAATTCAGACTGAGTAGGCTTCGAGGAGCTAACACCACCAGAATTTCCTCTTTCGTTATTCATATTCGATGATGTTGGCATACCGTGACGTTCGGAAGACTGTTGTTGATGCTGAGGTGACGGTAAAGATATGTTGCCACTTTGCGATGGTACGTTAACGCCACAATGTTTGGTTTCCTTCATGTGAGTAGTCATTGCTGCCAACGATGGGAAACTTTGTTTACACCAAACACATTTAAGTACGTCTTTGGCAGATTCTGCCCCCTTGTTTAGCCAATGTGATTGCCACGCACTGTGTCTTCCACCCGAATTACTATTAGTCCCACTCTGTTTGTACAGCATATCATCGTTGAGTACATTGCCGCCGACCGAACTATTGCCACCACCCAAACGACACAGATCAGACATTTTTTCCAAAGCTTTCGTTGCATCATTCGAAGCGTTGCTTGATATTTTACTTTTGCCATTCCACTCAGCAGCTACCTTAAGGTTCTTTGGTGAATTACCCGTAGCTGCCGGAGTAGAAACGAAATATTGACTGGGCGACGTCCACGGCGAAACAATTGGCTTATATTCACCGCCACGCGAATGTTTTCGTAAAGGTATTGCTGATGACGCATTGTCATCGGCACCACGCTTCCTACTACTACCAGCGGACAAATCAAGCGGACCATTATCCGATGACGAAGACGATTTACTAAGATTCACCGCACTATTGTCATTTAAATTATGATCAATATGATCGACTAACTTGTTATTGCGTTTTGTGCTAAAGTCTAGAACTGGCGTGTCACCTCCAATCGGTGATGCAAGTGGCATCATTTGTGGTGAACCAGTTCTTGCTTTAGACACTCCACTCATCGGTGATCCCATCATTAAACGGTTCTGTTGTTGTGCGGCTGCTGCTGCAACACCCAAATACGCTGCCATTGCGGCTGACTGTTGTGGTAAAATTCCAGATGATGTTGTCAATGGTAATGAGGCGGGTAATGATATTGAAACTGGACTTAATGCATTACCAGTCATATTAACACCACCATTACCATTGCCATTTCCACCACGACCAGAATATGATGACTCCTCCGATGGACAACGGTCACCATTCGATGAATCACGTGACAAACATCGAGGACTCGCCATATCATTGCATAGATACGGAAAACTAGAATAGAATAGAAAAAAAAAGAGAAAAAAATTAAAAATTTTAATCTAATCGTGAAATAATTGTGTCGCATAATTAACCAATGAAATATGAATTTATTCTATTAATTATATAATCAGCAAATATTTAGAAAATTATTCATGATTTTGCTGTTTTTATTGTTGTTGTAGCGTATAGAACGATGACGCAGGTAAATAAATAAATAAATAAATAAATAAATAAATAAATAAATTAAAGCATAAATATAATATTTTAATTTTGCACAATGCAAAATATTGTATAAAAACTTTAATAACTCCGGGTGTGGACACAGCATTCGAATAAAATCTAATTCCACCCACACCAACAAAAAAATAATAAAAATTTTTATTATTATTATTATTAATTATTATTATTATTATTATTAATATTAATATTAAAATAGTTAGTCAGGGTCCATTGGTTCAATAAATCATATTTTATTGTAATTGGCAATGACAGAAATTATCGTTTTTTTCTTTTTTGGGTTTATATAGAAAAAAAAAAAATTGTCTATTTGAATTAAGCTCTGTATGTATTTTAATGATTTATGTTTGCCTACCAATCTAAATACAAATGCATTTGCATTAAACATGTATTAGTAATAAAAATAACAAAAAAAAAAAAAAAAAAACCCCCCTGACACAATATATAAAATAAAAAACAAACAAATTCTAACACCAACATAGCCTATATTGTCTCATAGTTTTAATCAATTTTATTTATGCAATTAAATACGCGATTAAAAAAATTTTTTTATGTTATTTTAGAATTATTATTATTATAAATAAAAAAAAAAAATTACCATAAATCATATTAAAAATGATTATTATTATTATTATTATAATTATTGATTTAAAAATATATTTTATTGTAATAAATATTAAGTAGATTTAAGCACTAAATTAAATATTTAAATTATGCTTCCACTACATAAATAACATAAAAAATGCACATAAATATTAATAATTTCATTTATATTTATGAATTATTACTGTTATTAGCGAGAAATAATAATTCTTTTTTTTTTTTTCTCTGTTTTTAATTACATAAATTATGTTTAGCTGGTGCTGGCTGGCTAGCTGGTGGTACTATATGGACCAACCGCTTATAAAAGTAATTAAAAAAAATATAGAGTAAAATTCACAATTTATTTATTTTTCTATCATTATTATTATAATTATTAATTAATAATTTAAATAATAAATAAATTTAATCAAAAGAAGAAAAATAAAAAAAAAAATCAATTACATAACCAAACATTATTTTTATGCACGTTTTGTCGTTATTCGTGCTACCGTAACGTTTTTTTTTTTTTTTTTGCATTGCATTGCTTTTTGCTTTATCCGCATCGGTTTAGTAGCGGTTTAGCAGCATTAGCAACAATGTAGGTAGAAAAAAAAAAAACCTCAATAAAAAACTTTTTAATTAATTTTAAATTTAAAAAAAAAAATAACAAACCATGATGATAACAAAAAAAAAAAAAAAATTAATTAAAAATCAATAAAAGAAAAGAAAAAATTCAATTTACCTGGCGGTTAATGCTTGTCGATATATTTCCAGCATAACTGCTTCGTGTAACATTGTAATGCGCGGTATTTTTTTTTTTTACGTTTTTTTTTTTCTAATTTATTTAAATAAAAATAAATCAATCAATTTGTAATTTCGTTTCTACCGATTAAAATTTAAATTAATTACGCAAATGAAAAGTTTTTTTTTGTTTTTCTTTAAGAAAATATTTCAACGAATTAAAGTAATTAAAAAAGTGAGTGGAGAGTACACAAAGCAAAGAAAAAACAACAACGAGAGAGAGAGAGAGAGTAATTTTCTTTTGTTTATTTTTCAATTTTTTTTTCTTCTATTCATAATTAATCAGATTTTTGTAATTGCGCAAACTCATTACTAAGGGGCTGTCGTAATTTGCGTTTTTACGTTGTTTTTTTTTTTTTTTCAATTTTCTTCACAATGTGGTTGTTATTGTTACGGTGTTCTTCTCTTGTTTGATCTTTTTTTTTTGCTTTTATCGCTGATGCTGTATTGTTTTTGTTTTAATAAAAACAAAACAAAAAATTCCTTTTAATCCACTATTTGATCAAAACAAATCGTATGAAATGGACACACACAAAAAAAAAAAAACAATCGACAAGGTGAGGCTGGCATTCAGAATGACACACACCACCAATTATATTATCCGGTGTTAATCGGACAAGGAGAGCTTATATACATAATAGTTGTTAAAAAGAGATGAATATATTATTCATTTTTTATTTTTCAATTTTTTTTTGTTTAAAGTAAACAAATTATGAGACAACCGGTTATGTTTGTTTTATTTTTATTTATTTCAATAATATATTCATCTTTGTCACACATGTTTTTTTTTTTTTTTTGAATTAAAACGTTTTTTCAAATGTCATTACATCTCCCGATTAATTAACGAGATAATCGCGATTTTTTATTTAAAAAAAAAAGGAATAATTTTTTCTTATTTTTTAAACTATCCTAGCGGAGATTAAAAAATTTGTTTTTTTTTTTTTTTTAATTTTTCGTTAATCACATTTTTTTTCTTTATTAACTTTTAAAAACAAAAAACGACACAACACCCATCACGAGCACAATTTAATTAGCGAATTAACAAAACGTAAAAACTTTAATCACAACCTTCGATTATTTTTCTTTTTAATTAAATTTAAATAAATTTCGAAAAACTTATAAACAAAAAATATTTAAAAAAAAATAATTTTTTGTTTTTTCTTTATCACATCTATCTACACCGTTTGTCACTAATCAACTGATTTGGTTCCTCTATTTCCATTACAAAAAAGGCAGACAAAAATCTTTATGAGCGAGTCGCGCGCGCGTGTGTCACATACATATAACCGTTCTACTCTAGCAATTGCTCTTTTTGTTTATTATTTTACTCAAAACCAAAAACAAAACCAAAACAACGAATAACAAATACGTAGCACGGATTGGTTGAATTTTATTTCGTTATGTAAAAAAAAAAAAACAATACAAATTTTTGTTTCTCTTTCACGTTTTATTGATACACTGGGATGCTGTTGATGCTGATACTGATGCAGATGCAGATTGAATGAAAATTATAAATACAACGAAGGAAACGACTTCTGTCTAATTTTAATACCACGATATATGTACGGTAGAGAGATGTCTCAACACATCGAATTAAAGACGGAATTGTGTTGTTAGACGAGGAAGACAAGTGATGACGGTCAAAACATTTATAAGAGAAAAAAAAATGTTAAGACGGAGAAACGTCAACTCACTGCTTTAACACGTTTAAGAGTTTTAAACACGAAACTAAAAAAAAAAAAAAATCTTTCAAAGAGATGAGATGACACGATTGAGATGATTTTTCTGCTGCTGCTGCTGCTGCCTTTTTTGATGCCTTCAAGAGTGACGAGATAAGTAAGCTGAGGTGCACAGAAATCACCACCAAACAAAACAACGTTACACGTTTAGTAAATTAAACGCAATTTAACTTGCGTCAAGAAATTTTATTTTTTTTAGGAACTTCCTACCTCTTGGGATTTTACAATTTTTTTATTTTTTTCTTTTCAAATGAAATTTAGAAACAATTTTCATGGTTTTTTTTGGTTGGTTTGCTTTATAAAACGCTGAGGATCGGCCCAAAATTAAAGTTTAATGAAAAAAAAAAAACGAAAATTTACTTAACGATTCCTATCCAGCACAGTTTTGTGACTTCAGGGCGACGTTATTTGTTTACGTTAAAAAGTGGAACAATCAAATTAAACCGCAAGAAAAATAAAAATACCCACAAATGTCCTTTGAGAACTATTTTTAAGTTTTAATTCCTTTTTTACCACCATCACCATTCACCGCCTACTTTATTAATAATTTAAATTAATTGAAGTGTTTCGCCACTACTTTTCTAAAAACGAATACTGAGCATATTCCAAGGAAGAAAGAACAAAAGTAATAAAACGTAAGAAAACTTTTTCTTTTTTTTTTACAGCAAAAGCTTTATTCAGGACAAAGCAAAGAAAACGAATCGAAAACAAACTTTCTTTCGTACTATTTATGTTATTTTATGCGATAAACTGCAATATAAAAGTGTAATTTATAAATATGTCACGTAAACAGTACAATGATACCCCTGTGCAATATTCACTTCGTTTTTTCCTTTTTTATTATTATTATTATTTCGCTTCATTTTGGATCACAGTTGGTTGAATGGTTTTTTCTGCTAGCGAAAGAAATCTTCGAAGAAACAGAAAAGCAAAATTATGTTGATAAAATTATGGATGGGAAAAGTATGGTTGGGTAATGATTTAAAACGAAAAAAACATAAATACACTAGCATGTGTGTGTGTTTTTGTTTTTGACAAAAAAAAAAAAAAATTGAATGAAGGAACAAATGACGATGAAATAAAGTGACACGTACCGATTTGATGTCTCAAAAGTACTGTTGAACCACCACACCCAACTGTTCTTGGAACTAGGTAGGTAGGTAGGTAGGTAGGTAGGTAGATTCTCACCATCAATATTATGATGCCTTAAAGAACATCTCATACCTCCTCTAAATCGCATATCATAATAACATAAACAGCATAAACATGAACCATCCAACCAACCACCCACCCATCACAACACATTGTCACTTGTTTGTCGTCGATAGGACCGACAAACAAATGAAACGAACATTTCTTGTACGCAGCTCATGTGCGTTTTTTATTATGTTGCGTATATACTAAAAAGGGGTTAAATGGATAATAATAATAATAATAATTTTGTTTTTTCTGGGGTATGAACTTGGTGAGTATGTAAACGTCAAAAATTATTATTATTATTATTATTATTTTTTTTTTTTTAATAAAATGAGCAGCAACCAGAGGCGATTACGATTGCCTTTTATTCTAGCACCAAAATTTTTATTTCGTTACATGAAATTGTTTACCACCCCGTTTGGAATGGCAAATAATAATAACAAAATAATCTCTTTTGAAAACCGACAAAAAAAGAAAAAAAAAAGGATATTTTTTTTTTAGGAAGAATCCAATTCTAATCTAAGTGCAGTGGCATAACGTAACGTAACTGAACGTAACTGAACATAGCATAGCCATAGCCACAGCATAAAACATCATCACCGATTTAACGTTTAAATAATTAATGAAAAACAATTAATATTCGCACTTTCTCTTTCTCTATTAAAAGATGTAGGAAAAAGCAGAGCATTAAATCATTATGTACGTTTCTCATGTACTTGCTGTCATCACAACATAACCGAATCAAGTGTTTTGTGGATGCTTTTTGTTTATTTATTTGATTTCTGGTTTATTGTAGTCGTTGTCGTCGTTTTTTTTTATTATTTTTTTTTTTTTACAAACAATTTCTGTGTACTCACCGTTCATTGGCGGTCGGATGTGTGGCTACATCATGTATTAAAGTAGCCGGTATGCTGTGCTCTAAATCGTCATGTTGTCCAACCGTTTCTGGTGTTTTATAATGTTGATGGTGGGAATCAATCAGTTGTTGGTGATGATGGGATGATAAAGCGGCAACGGCTGCTGCAGCAACAGCAGCAACAGCTACAGCATTTACATTTTGTGCATTTGTTGTTGGTTGATTTGATTTTGGACTATTACTACGGCTACCATCACCATCACCATCACCACCACTGTTATTATTACTATTATTGTAGCAACAATTACTGTTGTGCGTTGTTAACTGTTGCTGGTGATTTTGCATATGATGATCTTTGTCTTGTCCTCGGTGCTGCTTTGGCTGTGGATGATGATGATGATGGTGATGGTGATGATGGTGTTGATGCTGATTTTGATGGTGATGGGCACGCTTATACACTGGCTGGGGTGACTGTGATGAATCGCGTTGATATAACATCGATGCGTTTAAATCACCAGTCGAATTTGGGACACTCTCCTGGGAATGTGTTGACGATGGACTAGCTGACCTTGATGTTAATCCATCTTCAGCATCTTGTTGTTGTTGGTGCCGTTGTCGTTGTTGTTGTTGCTGCTGCTGTTGGTGTTGCTGCTGCGACAAAGAATCATCCTCTTGATCATCATTTACTTGTCGTTCACCATCTGTCTGTTCAGCACCCTCTTCACCTTCATCTATAACAAAAAAAAAAAAAAAAAAAAATACAAAAATTCATCAATAAAATGTTTTTCAAATAAATTTTACAAAAAGACTGTTTCAGGATTATTAACAATAGAAAACACATCACAACCGACAAACAACCACCCATCCATCCCCAAATTAATTATTTAATTCTTTAAATCATGGAAAATTTTGTTTTCCTTTATGCCATGTCTTTTTCCGTTTTCCGTTATGAATTTAAAGAAAATTTTTTTAATTGAAAAACAACTTCAGAAGACAGACAGACATAATAATTAGCTAAAGGGGGATCATTTTCTGTTTTTTGTTCGTTTCTCTTTTCATTTTTTTTTTTTTTTTTTTTAATTAGGTAACTAGAACAAAATTATCTTAGGCAATGGAAAAATAATGAAAAGATGTCAGAAGAGAGACCCAACACCACACACTCACACACAGAATATTACAGAGGAATATCATAGAACAAAAACAACGACAGATGCCATCCTTTCTTGATATGGAAAAAAACATTTTTTGATTTCCTTTTATCAATTTTTTTTTTTTTTTTTGCTAACGCGAAAAACACTGTGCACGTCAAGTCAAACCCAGACAATTTTTGTATTTTCTTTCTCTCTGTGTTGTGTTTGTTTGTTTGTTTGTTTGTTTGTGTTCCTTCCTCCTTTTTTGATTATTTAAATTTTTCTTAATATTAAAACATCGTACGGTTGTACCCAGTCATTACCAAACAATCGACAACACAGTCATAATAATCATCGTCATCACAACCACAAAAACAACTTAACGTAACTTCATTTAACTTAACACAAAACTCGTAAGGTTTTTGTGGTGAAATTAGCACATCAAAAAAAAAAAAAAAATGAGTTAAGGTAGAAATGTGAAAATAAAATGGAAAATTTCTAAAGACATCGCATCAAGCAGTAATAGAAATAAAAAAAATTGATGCCACGACAACATGTTTTGTTTTGTTCAAAAACTTTTTTTTTTTTTTTTTTTTTTTTTTGTTTGATGATTTTGTTTGTCTATTTCAATTCCAATAACAATAAAATGTTTTAATTATAAATTCATAAATAAAAAACACCCAAACACCCAATACCTTCCCACCATAACATTTATTATTATTAGTAAAATTATTTGATTAAAATTCAAGACAATTCGAGAAGAAAAATCGATGTTTGCGAGAAAAATAATCGAAAGAACAACAAATCAGAAATAATCTCTGTTTTCCCTTTTTTGTTTGCTGTCTTAATTGAACAATTGAAACGGAAAAAGGAGAGGAAAGGAAAGGAAAGGAAGCACAAAAAAAAACTCGTTACTTAATTAATTAATTTAAGATTTTGGGTGTGGATTACCCATTTGCAGTGATTAACTTCGATTGTTTAAGAGAGAAGCTTTTCTTTTTTATTTTGTTTTTATTGTCCTGCTGCTGCAGTCATCATTTTCATTAGAAGCTGTTTTTTTTTTTTTTTTTTTGTCCTTTTGTGTCTTTAGGATAGGAGAATAGAATAAAAAAAAAAAGGGGGGGATCTGTTTGTTTTTCTGGGGGGTTTTACTTTTTTTTGATTTTTCTCTTATCTTAAGACGAACAACATTCTGCTACTTTCTTTAATTTATTTTTCGTTAATTTACTAAAGACACACACACACACACACACACACACACAAACGAGAATGGAATTATCATGATTCACGTTTTGTTTTTCACAATTTTTCCTAGTGGGGTTTGATGATTTGAATTAGTTTTACTCTGGACATTGGAATAGTTAACATAAAACAATACATTATACGTCTACTGATTGTATTTATATTTATATATTTTACAATCAACCACCCACCCACACAGCCCATCCACAGACAGAAAATTCACAATCTTTTGTCAATTATTGAATCGTCATTAAAAGGATTTTTTGTTTTGTATTCGTTTTCTGTCTATAAATAATTTTTTTTCTCACTTTTTATCTCTCACTCTCCGTTCTTCATTCTTCTTTGGTTTTGTTAACAAAATACAGAAAATAAACAAAAAAAAAAAAGAAAATAGTTAAGACTATTGATAATAATCGTGATAATAATATTTGTTTGGAAATGATTTGACAACAATTGAAATTCTTCATCCGTTTGTTTACACTTTTGAAACGAAAGCACCGAACGTAAATGAAAGAAAGTTTTTCTTCTTTTTTTTATAAATTTATATCGAAAATTGAATTTTTTTTTTTGTTTGGTTTGGTTTTGGTTTTAACATTGGTGAAAGAATTGGAAAATTACTGGACAGGATCTAACAATATAATTTGTATAAATTTATTGTCGTTCTACCGAAAAAATCTCGAATCTTTTGTGATAAATGTTTAATGTTTGTGGTCGTTGTTTTACCCAAAAAAAAAAAAAAAATAAAATAAAGCAGCCACATAATGATGATCTACTGCTTGAGAACTAAAACTTTGATGGTTTTTCAACTGGACACATATATATTTATATGTATTAACCGATAACCGGTCATAAAAAAAAAACGAAAAAAAACCCCCTAAGGAATCCTCTGGTTGACTATGGTGACGATAATTCAAAAGACAAACAAAAAATTTCTCTGATTTTCATTTCATACGTTACGTCCAACATTGGTAAACCATTCATTTATCTAGCTTCTTATTTTTTTTCTATAACACAGCATGCTCTCATCTCATCTATTTTCCAATGAATTCATTTATTCTTACCCAACGTAACATATCCCCACAAATACAACTCTTTAACTTTCGGTATTTTCGTTCAATACGTTCATCGTCTATCTCCATCTATTTGACAACCACCCAGCCACCAAAAAAAAAAAAAAAGTTTCCAGTGTTAAGACCCCTAAAACAAAGTCCCAAGAGACTAATTACTTATTTTTGCTTCTTTAAATTTTGACTGGAGGTTTTTTTTTTATGTTAAAAGTATTAAACAGAATAATTTTGAACCACTGTATGTTAATTTTTTTTTTATTTTCGTGTTATTGTTGTTGTTTAATGTAAAAAAAGGGGCGTTCAGAATTTGACTACACAACCAAATACCTTTCATTGTTTAAAAAATGCAACAGCAAAAAAAAAAAAAAAAAAGAATTAAAAATCGACGAATGAAATTGATTTTCAAGTATGCAATTGGCATCTAATTCTCCTTTTTTTTTTTTTTGTGTACCTACTTTAGCGTTGATTCTGTTGCAAAACAAAATAAAAAAAAAAAAATTCTGTACATAATGTGTTGGTTTTGTTGTTGTTACATAGGCACAACGATCAACGAACAACAACAACAAAAAAAGGGCAAGAATAAATAACAAAGAAAGACGTCAGACGTAAGCGATAAAAACAATGGACAATAGCAACATAAATCAGTGTAATTAATTTTTTTTTTTTTTTTTTTTGCTTTATTTATTGTTTGTTTGATGCACTCGACATTCTTGATTCAGCATAAACAACATAAACAAAATAAAAAAAACCTCTCAATGTACATGATAACTTGTTGCTTGCTGTTTATATTCATATGCAACCGATTTTAAAACAAGTTCACCATATATCGTGTAAATGGTAAAAAAAAAAAAAAAAAATGAAAAAAATCAAACATATCTAGCTGTATCTCTCTACTTCTCTTCTTACTTTACCATAGTTTACCTTACTTTGTTGAACAAAGGTACACAACAACGCATACAACAAAAATTCACCTTAATTAATGTTTAAATAAAAAAAAAAAAACATTCAAAAACACCTGAATCACCTGAAACACAATCTAAAAATTATTTAAAAAGCAAAAAAAAAACACCCGGAAACTAGAAACAATTCAGAAGCTCCGTAAAAAAAAACCCCAATGCACCCTTAACTTCTGTTTTAAGAGGTAGACATAAACCGTATTGACTTTATTAATTGACTACAATTCAAATGTTAATCGAAAATTATTTTTCATGGTATTTACTCTGTTTAAAGACACCAACCAGGAATTTATGTATCAATTAAAGGGTGACAGTTGAATCAGGATACATCACAAATTGATTACAGATTTACTATAAACTCGTTAAAAATACTAAATGTGTTATTTCTTGGGTTTATAGACACAAAAACACGGGAGTTTCAGGTGCTAGGATTATTTATTCAAATAGAAACTGAGTAGACCACAGAAACAATAAAACAAGAAGACTAGACTGACATTTATTTACCTTTAAACTTTTATTCATAGGGTTGTTACCACCAGAAACCGTACATTTATTATTTTTAATACAAATTAACTTCATTTTCATATTTATTTAGCTAAATATTGCCCTCAAACATTAATAAAAATTTAACGAAAAAATGTACAACCTTTTTATCCCCAACTTCTGTCTGTTGTGTGTGTATATCGTGTAGCCTGTGTATAATGTCCCATATCAACGCTTTACCATGTCTTGAATAACATGTAATTTATATTTTTTTTTTTCTATTTTCAACTAACCAAATGGTTTCTGTATTATTAACTTGGAAATAACTGAATGACATTTACGTGACGAACTAATTTTCCTTGCCAAAAAAAAAAAAAAAAAAAACAAAAAAGAGGAAAAACATCAGCAGAACCACCCCAAAAACTGCAGAATACGTTTGTTACAATAATGTCAATCGATAAGCAAAAAATAAATAAAAAAAAAAAGCAGCAACTGTAATAACTAAAACTTTAACGACGATGACATCCCAAAAAAAAAAGAAATCTCTTCATTTGCTGCTGTTACTGGTGGTGCTTGATTGCTCCTTTATTGTTTTCCTTCCTATCACACTTTTCTTCATAGATTTCGCTTTGTCTTACATTTTGACATAAATGTGACTGAAGTTTGTGCCTTTAACAATTGATGGGGTTCACAACAAAAATATCCAAACACACAAAAACCCATCATACTAACTATAATATATTATAGCTGGCTGTCTAACTCTCATCAGTATTTGAACGAATAAAAATAATTATCTATCTAGACCACCCACATTTTATTAACATGAAAATGCCACCCATTCTCTTAAACTAGTGCAAAAAAAAAAAAAATAAATAAAATAAAATTGTGTTTGCTGTTTCGAACATAAAACTACGAAAATTTTCTTTTATTATCACTGCAAAGAAGAAATATAATAATAATAATAATAATTAGGTATGAGACCCTCCTCATGGCATTAATGTTCTACATCTTCTCACAGGCAACAGCCGACCAGATCACCAGCATACCGTTTTATTATTATTATTATTTATTCTACATAGGGTTTGGGTAAGGGATGCGATAGAAGTTTGAAGATAAACGAGACAACGAAATAAATAAAAGGGACAAATGAACATCATCAAAATAAATTGTATCATCAAAATGAAGATGAAGACACACACAGAAGGAGTCACACTGTGCCACCCACACACAAAATATTATTTTTAATTTCTCTATTGCGTGTTTCCAATACAAAATAACATTTCATAAATAAACGGTACGTGCTTATACATGCATGCATGTTACATAAATATTCCAGCATTATTATGATTTCCATCAATCAAAATTACATCTAAAAACAATTAGCCAATCAAAATTAATTAAAACAAAAAACAAATTTAAACAAACGTCAAATGTCGCGCTACTTGTCACTCTTTTTTCGATTGGACAAATAGTTTAAAAACAAATGACAAGGCAAAAAATTATTTAATTTTTTTTTTTTTTTTTTGCTAAAACGTCAACATGTGACATGTGAATTATTTTTTTTTTTCTTCCTACTATCCAATTCCGCTATAATTACGTAAATGGCAGTTTCTTCCAACTTAAATTGAAATGATTTTTTTTTTTTATTTTGCATTGGTTATGTTATTGGCAGCACATGGCATTTATTATTATAACTAAATTTGATGATAGCAAAAAATAAGAACGACGTCTTGTCCGATAATCAAAAAAGTTTTTTTTTTTATGCTTTTTTATGCTTTTATGATCGTTACTCCTGGCAATCACACATTTAATAAATTTATTAACGTTTCGCAACAGCATTTTGATTTGATTATTCAACTTTTCTTTAAGTAACGACATATTGTCTGATATTGGTGATAATTAATGAGGCCACGATTATTATTTAAGATTTCTTTTGATTACTTTGACTTTTATAGCTTAATTAAGTAAACTTTTCTATCACTGCTTACTTTAATCAAATAACCTGAGCATAAATATTTTTTTTTATGGTATAAAAATAAAAACGCATCTGTTCCCGATAGATAAGAATTTTCTCCTATGATCTAAACTTTTTTTTTTTGTTTTCATTTGCTTGGTCAGCGTTTAATTAAAAGTCAGACAACGTCATATTGACTAGACTAATCGGGGCGTATTTTATATTATATCCTTGTAGCAATTTTATATACAAAACAAAAAAAGATTGCAAAGCATAAATATTAACTAAAAATAAATAAACAAAAAGAAAGAAAGTAAAATTAAATGAGGTGCAAAAAAAAAAAATAAATAAATAAATAAACTATAAAAAGATCTATTGCCACCCACTAGACACGTATAACCAAGCAATCATTTAGTGACAAAAACCTAGACAAACTAACAAAAATATGATGCTTAAACAATATTCTGTCAAAATAATACGTAATTTTCTCAGTAACACCAACAATATAAATAAATATTTTCTTTAAGATGAATTGTTGGAGTTGCAGGAGTTTTCAGTTTAGTTTTTCCAAATAAGAAATTATTTTATAGAAATGTAACTGACACGATGTCACGTCATATTTACTAAAATATGTTTCTAAATAAAAATAAAAATCGAATCGGTTACATAACCGGTTATAGGACATATATTTTGCCAGTGTAGATAAATGATTAGAAAAACCCATAACGCAAAAAACAATAAAACTTCCGTAAAGCAAATTTTTTTTTTTTGTTGTTTTGTTTTTTAACCATTGTAATCCATCAGTCAATTGTTGTAATTCCATTTATTCCCTTTTTTTTCCTTATTTCCATCCAATTCCTTTACTTTTAACTAAACAAATGAAAAACCAACACCGACACCCTACACAAACACTATTTATCCCTTTTTCTACCAAAAATAAAACCGCAAATTCACCGCTGACAGAGTATTCCTGTTGCACGTTTCGAATAAATTCTGTAGAGAACACCAAAAAAAAAAAAAAAATATTTCTGTTTTCCCTTCTATATAGACTAAATTGGGTTTGGGTGTGCACAGAAACGTCACCCAACTTTGGTTAACAAAAGCACACTGGCAACTAAAATATGTTAACAAGAGTATAATAAATACAGGAGAAAGTGAAATTTATTTTCTCTATTATCATCTCTATTCGTCTCTACTAAAAATAAAAAACAAAAAAAAATTATTTAAGAGTTTAATTCACATGTAAAACAACCCTTAGATCCTGACAAAACAAAACAAAACAAAAAAAAAACAAAACAAATCACTACAACTAGAATGAACCTGTCAATCAATGTCAGTCAAATTATTTTCTATTTTATATTTCCACATGGTTTTGTCATTTGTCTCATCAACCCCACTACTCACTATCCACTATTAACAAAACCTCAACATAATCCTATCTTATCTATAACAATAGTGAAAATCATCATCAACGATATGCAGAGATAAACATCGACATTAAACTTAAACGCAGACAACCATTGAATTCCATTATGTCATTGAATTGTTGTTGATGTCACTCTGTCAGTCAAACTATTTATTATATGATTGAATGACAATCAAAAGCACACACACAAATACACAAACAGACACACAGAATAAAACAAACATCTAGCCCAAAATAAAAATAAAAACAAAAAAAAAAAAACACGTCACGAATTACACAAACAATTAATCTTCACACACAATGACCGTGAAGTCCGTTCTAATTAATTAATCAATAGAAAAATAACAAAAAGAAATTATAAACATCGGTAACTATGGTAACGTGAAAGTTTATTATGTATATTGTGCGAATATTGTATTTTTCGCGATTTTACTTTCAACAAACAGTTTATCGCAAAACAGAAAAAAAAAAAAAAAAAAAACACATAGGAACCGCCGAGAGTAGCAGCAGAAATAAAAAAAAAAATAAAAAAAAAAACAAAAACCTGCTGTTGGAAGGTTTGCTATTTTTTTTTGTTTTTTTACAAATGATGGCAACTTGTTGAACAAAAGCACGCGACTAACTCACTCTCTACCTACTACATGTGTTTGTTAATAATAATAAAAAAAAAAAAAAAGCAGAAAAAAGCGAAGCAAAAAAAAAAAAATCACCCTTCGTATATACAGATTACATTACACAACAAAATTCACCCCAAATTCGTGCAAAGAAATATCAGCCAAAGTCAAGTCTTCCCTTTGGATTCCTTTTTTCTTAGAAGAAAAAAAACAATTTTTTTTTCCGCTACATTTTCAATCGTTTTCTGCTTTTGCTTTCTTTTATCATCGATGGAATTTATTTCTGTTATTTTTGTGGAGAATGTTTTAACGTTGTAAGGGGGCAGGCAGAGTTAAACGGAAAAGTTTAGTGATGGTGGTAAAGGTGTGAAAGAAAAATCGCGAAACAGAATCTAACGTGTTTTTGGTCGTTAAAAATTCTGTGAATAGAAAAAACAAAAAAAAAAAAAAAACCTCAGGTGAAAAAACACGTGTTGAAAGTACTCAGTTGTAAAAATAGTTTTTGATTGGTAAATAAAATAAAATAAATAAAAAATTAATAATAGCTGCTGTCACCGATTAAACACAGGTAAATGATATAATAAATAATTAAATAAGGATTATGGTATATCGTACTGTATCAATAATTTCCCATAATAAATAATAAAAATCGACATTGACATATTCGCGGTTTACAACAATTGTATTCAAATAACCGAACACGAACAATATTTATTTTACGCTAAGGTTTACACAACGGAACAACATTTATCGTTTCCGATTTATTTTATTATTCAAAAGCAAACAAATAAATAAATAAATAATAAAAAAAATTAAATCGCATAATTATTTGTGATGGATTTTATTAACCATAATTAATCTCATCCCCACAATGACCAATAACCAATGACTGTCATCATTTTATAACGCGAATGAGGACACAATCATAGTCTGACATTATGAAATGTTTTGTAATAATCTCCTATAAACTAGTTTGTGAATGAGTAGAGAAAAGTAAATATTTAGTTAAGTAAGAGGCATCATCACCATTACCATCGGTGTGTAACAACAATTGTCCATTTATGCCTTGTTATACATTTGCCTTCCTCAATGTATTACTGCACAGTACAAATTATGACACTTAACCAAAATCAGATGTATATTATGTAACGGATGGACAAATGCGGATGGAACGGACG
This sequence comes from Ptychoptera albimana, assembly GCA_961205885.1. Lineage (NCBI taxonomy): Eukaryota > Metazoa > Arthropoda > Insecta > Diptera > Ptychopteridae > Ptychoptera > Ptychoptera albimana. The sequence goes on along the minus strand of OY540801.1, from coordinate 7,421,653 downwards.
GATGTTAGTTTTGTGTGCCCTGTCAAGCTTTATAGCTGCTGATGATACCGATGAGTAATTTGTTGATGAGCAACAATTGTAAATAATTTTAATGAACAATTTAAACGCCAACACCTTACAGAGCGCACCCAGAGTAAATTACCCGAAAAAGAAAAGAAAAAAAAACAGAAAATCAAATGAATTGTTCTCGTCTAATGTTTAAATATAAAAAAAAATGAAGACGCGATTTTAAGATGACGTGTAGTAAAAGACAACGAAAAAGATACAAAAAAAAAAGCAACAAATTGATGAGTTTGGGGTGTCAAAATGATGAATTGTAGACAGGCGGTCCGTCGTTATTTTCGTTTAAATAACAATTGATCGTTCCTCTTGTTGACTTTTTTTCTCTTTTTCTTTTTACATAATCTTTGATATGTTTCGCTTGTTGCTTGTCGCTTGTTTGTTTGTTTTTTTTTTTTTATTCTTTCATAATTTTTTTTCTTTCTTTCCCGTCAAATGATAGACGTAATAAACGATGAAAACTACGTAATTTGTAACGAATCGCTGAGTTATTTCTGTTTTTTCTTTTTTTTTTGTTTTCTCTCTTTATGTTTCTGTGTATGAGGCATTGGAATTTATGCAGATTTCTTTCTTTAATTTCAAGTGATGAAAACTCCGTAAAGTGTTGATTTTGAAGAGAAAACTCTGTTCAATCCTGTAGCTATTCGGGTAAACATTTGTACGATTCCAAGCCTAAAAACTAATTAAAAAACCTAAAAACAATTTCAGGATAATTTTCTTGTTTCTTTCATTAAAACACTGAAAAACCCTCGAAGGCAAGCTTTCCCTTTATAATTTACGCAATGAAATAACAAAAAAAAAAAAAAAAGAAAAAACCACAAATAAGGCAAACACAAATTAATCAACAATTTTAAGTCATTGAATCCTTGAGTAAAGTGACTTTCATTGCATAAAATTTAATCATAAGCGAAACAAGAAAGTTTCACTTAAGCTAAATAAATTAATTTTTTAATTTATTTTAATTTTTGACCAGAAAAATATAAATTAAAGCAAAAGGAATTTAAATAAATAAATAAAAATATTTTTTTTTTATTTAATTACTAATTAATTAAATCAGTAACGGTGGATTGGATTTTTAATTTTTTTCTTTTTAGTTGGTTGGTTCGTTGTATAAATAAACAACAATCAGCCGTTTATTGATTTAAAAAAAAATTTATTGTAAAATAATTCGCGGATCAACGGAAAGTCGCAACAATCAGCACAGCACAGCACAGCAAAGTATCAAAAAATAAATAAATTAAAAGTAATAAATAAATTAACAATAAATGTTGATGATTTCATAAATTATTTAAATATGTTCACAGAAAATTTAAAAATTCAAAAATGCAAAAAAAAAAAAACGCGAATAAAATAACGCGAATTTTTTTTTTTTTTGATTTTTATACAAGAAGGAATGTGGCAAAATATAAAAAGAAAAGAAAACGAAATATTTTAATTACTTGATTACAATAATAATAACAGCATCAACAGCATCATCATCTTATTAATAATTTAGTTAAATCATCTGATAATTCAACCGTAAACCAACCAACCAATCCACACGTATCCATTTCTAATCAATTTCTTTTCATCAAAATTCTTTTATTATCGAAAAAAAAAAAAAAAAAAATAAACATAAAATTATCGCGAAATTAAATTAATAAAAAACCTCAATAAATTTTAATTAATTATGTCAATAAAATAATAATTGAAACCGATCGAATAAATCAACTGATTTGGGATGGTGCAACGGTTAGGTGTTGAAATCACCGTTGAAAGAAATAAAAATTTCAGGTTTTTTTTGTTTTTTACCTTGGTTTTGTTAGGAAAGTAACATGATTCAAAATTGTTTAGGATGTCCTGAGGTTTAAAGTGTGCAAATAATTTACTTACGGATGTTTCTATAAATATTACAAAAAAAAAAAAAGATCCTGAATTCTGAATAATCTTAGACGCTAGATACCACAGAATCTAATTAATAATGAAATTTACACTGGTGAATGATAGCAGATACCATCTGAACCGATCATTCACGTCACATATCGATGTTGTCATATGCTGTGATGATTTTATTATGTGACACAAGTTTTATTTATAACATTTTAAGCACACAAAAATAATTTAACTCAACCAAATAGACAAACAACAAACACAGTGATAGAGAAAGAGCAACAAAAATAAAATATCAAAAAGTTTATTTATAAATAAATTCTATACCACGATAGTGACTTATTATCATTATTTAGTTTGACAGTTGTGTGCCATATAATAACCAAAAGTATCAACGAAAAATTCCATCCAATAATCATAGTTGGTACCGAAAAATCCTTTCTTTCATTCTTTTTATAAATTTCCACGTGAATCAAATTAAAATTGATGCAGTTTTCGTGCAACGAAAATTAATTGATTAAAACCAACAACAAAAATCATCATCAACACGAATTTTATTTATTCGCATTTATGTCGAGGTTTATTCATATATTTTTTTTTTTTTGTATTATTAATAAGTCAGTTCAGTTGTGTTTACTGGTATTGAAAGATGGGCAATTGCGTGGAGGCGAATGGAATTTTGCTTCATAAAGCGAAATTTTTTGTTTAACAATATTCAGAAGAAAAAGAAAAAGAAGAGAAGTAAAAATAAGAAAAAAAAAAAAAAACAACCAAAGTGTGGTAATAAATTAAAATTAAAGTTGAATTATTTATTATTATTATCATAATCAACATCTCCGTTGTGTCCCCGTCATAATTTTTTTTTTTTTTTTCATTACGTTCTTTCTGTCTTTAATTCTTTGTTTCGCTTTTTTTTTTTTTTTATTTTTTATTTAACATAAAATGTGCATTCATCGCAAACTGGACAATTCATCAAACGCCTACACATAAACTATTAATAATAAAAAAAAAAAAAATCAAATTGATGGTCGAGTGCTTAAATGTACCGAAAAAAAATTGAACTCGAATTATTACTGCTGCTGCTGCTGCTGTGTAGCTGCTTCGTAATTCTTTAACTGAGTTAATGTTTGCTGTGTTAAAATTGTGACTTATCAGGTACTCCTGAAAACTTTAACATTCTATTGTTACTACAGTAAATATCGGAATTATTTTAAATTACTACCACAGAATACTTCTGAACTTCAAGAGACTTCTGAAATACTTTCCAAAGTATTAAATTTGGATAAATGTTTATTCCGATAATTTTGTATAGCAAAGATATATTCCCTGTATATTAGTTTTCTGAGACGATTATCAAACTTCTACTTAAGACAAATAGAAATTCAGTAACTTCTGAAATTTAATTAATCCAATCGACCACAAAAGCTTTCACCTGTCAACGATTTTATATCACCAACGATGACAAAACATTCAAATCTAATAAAAACAAAAAAAAGGTCATCAGAATCATCAAAAATGTTCGAATAGAAATTAGAATGGAAGTGAGTAGAAACTAGAAAATTATTATCGCATCATAAACACTGGAAACATAGGAAAATAGTGAAAACTTTGTTATTTCTTTAACACAAATTTATGTAACACAAAATAATCATCATGTCGATGTAGAATTTTTCAAACTTTTCACAAAACTGGGAAGGAAAAGTTTTTTTTTTTTTTTTTTTTTTTTTTATTGAAGACTTGAAACCACAACTCATCATCTGTCTGTCTGTCTATCTATCTATCTGTTTTGGTTGTACAAGACAAGACACGACACGACAAGACAAGACACCGGATTATAAATTAAAAAATTTTTTTTTTGCTAAAAAATTAAGCGCCAAATTTTTATGCAAATTTTACAGGATCTACTTTTTGTATAACAGAAAAAAAGAATAATTAATTTCTCCCGAATTTTACATGGAAATAATGGTGGGATTATTTAAGTCAAATGACTTAAAAACGACAGAAAAAAAGAATTTTTTTTTTGTTTTTATTAAATTTAAATAAATCAGAGATTGAAATGACGAGAAAACGGTTTAGTTGAGCCCGTTCAACATTTTTCTTTTTTTTTTTTTTTTTTTGTTGTTTTTAATCCAAAAATTAACAAATTTTTCAATAAATTAATAATCTTTGACTTGTGTGTTGTTGTCGTTGTCGTTGTCGTCGTCGTCGTCGATATATTTTATTTTATTTTATTTTAACAGCATAAATTAATAAATTAAGAAAAAAAAAATGTTTTTTTTTTCACTCAACCGCATCCCAGAAAAAAAAAAAAAAAAAAAAACCAAATCGACCAAACGATTTCATCCGTTTGTAAATAAATTTTTTCTTTCTCTCGTTTTTTTTGATTATTATTTATTATTATTGTTAATTATGTATTTATATTCTATCGAGAAGATGATGATGAAGAAGAAAAAGACAAAATTCTGATTCTTTATTATGATTAACCAGAATTAATTTTTCCATCAAAAAGAAGATTTTTCGAAATTCCTTCAAACAAAATTTTTTTTTTTTCTGTAATTTTTATTTTTAATTCAAACAAATCATTCGACAAATATATATATATATATATATATTTTTATTTATTTATATTTTCTGCCTTTTTTTTATTTATTTAATTCTTCATCATCTTAATTTATGCTCTTCGTCTTGTTGGTTTGTTTTGTTTTTAATAAAAGAAAAAAAATTTGTAGAAAGAAAAATTTTTTGTTTTAAGCAGGTTTTATCGTCGTCGTCGTTTTTTTTTTTTTTTGTTAAATTTCAACAACACATGCACACAGCATAACACACAATTCAACAACAAATAATAATAATAATAATAATAATAAAAAAAAAAAAATATATATAAACTTGTCACCATAGATCACACAGCAGCGAGTGACTGTCATGCAGACCAAAACATTTAAACAGAAAAGAAACAAAAAAAAATAAAATCATCGAAATAAATGGACAGTGGCGGCACAATGTTAATCATTTTTAACAAACAATTTTTTAAATAAATTTCAATGACGAAATCAACAAAAATAAAACTCAAAGTCAAAATCGATTTAAAAACGATAAAATGAATAAATTTATTTGTTTTAGAAAAGCAGGAAAATTTATGGGAAATTTAACGCAAAAATAAAAAATAAAATTAAAAACAAACGAGACGAATTTCTATTTGTTGTAGGAAAATTTATTAGAATAATTGAGTAACAAATACACACAAGGCACGATAATTTATTAAATTTTTGATTAAAAAATTTTTGGAGACGCCACGCTAACGTTAATTAAGAAAAAAAAAAAAAAATTTCACACTTTCACATAATTATGGTAATTTTTCTCTGTTGTTTCTTTGATATTGTTGGTGATACAGTGGTTGTAAACTGTCTTAAAAGTCCTGCGATTTCAAAAACTATCTCAAAACTAAGGGAAAACAATGAGAATTAATCTCCGGAATACCCAACGCAACAAAAAACACCAAGAAATTTTTCATTAAACCACAAACAACCTCTGTATTCTCTTCAATTATCAACTAAACTGTACTTCCACTATGAATTTTGTTTTTTTTTTTTGTTTATTCACGAATAAAACCGTTAACAAGCCACCATTTAACATAAAACAAAAACCAAAAAAACTCTATTCCAACGTCTAATAAATTGACTTAAAGCTATAATAAAGTCACGCATTAACGTGACAACCAAACATAACAACTTATAACCAGGTGAAAATAAATAAAAATAAAAAAGCTCAAAGCTTCAATAAATCAAACGAATGTTTCTACAATAAAATAAAAGAAAAAGGTGGAAAACCACTGCAATTAATTATGAATTTTATTGCTGGGAGGAATTTTGAAATTTTTTTCTTAATAATAAAATAAAATAAATTAATAATAAATATTAATAAAAAAAAATTAAATAATTATTAACAAAGAAATTTAAACAGACATCAGAGCCAGCGAAATAATTTATGTTTATTCCTTACGGAGAGCGAGAGGCTACAGAATAAAAATGAAAGAATGGAAGAAACAAAAAATAATAAAGAAAAAAAATTCATTTCGATCATCGGTCGGTCGATTGGTAGGTTGGATACATGGTTGGACGTTTGGTCGATCGGTCACACCCCAAAATAAAAAAAAAAGAAAAACTCCAATACAATATATCAGTGATGTATCAAAAGTCATCGGTTTTAAGTCTTCAGAAGAGAAGCAACGAAGCAAAATCAGCAAAAAACAAAAACAGAAAAAAAAAAAAAAATACCAAAAAGGAAAGGAAAAATAAATAAACAAATCATTTGGTCGTTCCATGATATGTGAGTAGCTGCTAGAGTCTATAAATCTCTCATGTCTCTTGTCACTGACAGCATTTCTGTTGGGTGACTTATTTATATAAAAGATTTTTTTTTTTCGTTTTTTCCTCCTTTTTTATTTTATAACAAATTTGTTGTTGCCGGTTATTGCTGGATGACTTCAAAAAAAAAAAAAAAAAAAAATATATACAAAAATACTTTTCTTGTAGGATCGAAGTGAATTTTTTGTTAAAAGTCAGTGCTGGCGAACCTGGTGATATTTAATCTTCTTCACTAATGCATAGGAAGAGTTTGTGGAGGACTAAAACCCTTAACTTCTCACTGAGAACTAAAAAAAAGCTAAATATCCAGTAAGAGTTTTTTTTTTTTTAATTTCAGGTAGTAGCGAGATAAATCCTACAAATCAGTAAAACTGTATAAAAAAAAAAAATTAATAATCCTAGGAACTAGTTATTTAGTCTTTAAAAATTCCTGTACAGATTTTTCCGGATGCACAACTCATTTCAGGTACTCTGTAAACTTTAATCATATTTTTTTCCCGACTCAATCATTAAATATCCTCATTTAATCAACTTTCTACAGTGAATAATTCATGTGGCGCCTAGAATTATTTTTATTTTCATTAAATTTTGCCAAATTTGGGTACCAAAACCATAAAAAAGGTCCTTAAATGCGTGTTTTGTTTTTCGTTTCTTTTATTTTGTTGTTTTTTTTAATAAAAAGATAAAAAAGAAACCTCAATGATGAAATATTTACGATGATTTTCCAGGGTAACAATATTTTATCTCCGGAATAACATTGTGTGACGTGATGTAATCAAATAGCGGCATTGATAATAAATTTAAATGCAATAAATCCACCGTGTCACCTGTCATTGACTAATTGATTTTTCTTGTTTTCTTTCTTTCCTTTCCTTTCTTCTTTCTTCTTTCTTCATCTTTATTTTCGTTTCTTTACTTCATTAAATATTTCATTTGGTTTCAATTTTGTTTGGTTTTTTACGTCGTTACATTTCTATTTATTTCTCTTTTTTATTTTTTATTTCATAAAAAAAAATTTAATTAATTGCATTTTATTTTGTTAATTCAAAAGACATATGAAGGATTATTACCTATTAATAAACAGAAGTAAACAGCTGACGCTTAATAACTGTCGACGGATATTCTGTCACTTTTTTTTACGTTAGACACACAGAAATTCTCTTCGACAGAAAAATACTCGAAGAAAAAAAAAAAAAAAACAAATTTAATTAGTTAACAAATGGAAAAAGCGTCGACTTATCATTCGGTAACCACAATAATTTATGCAAATTTTGAGTTAATTAAAGGTAAAGCAAAAAAAAAAGCAAAAAAAAAAAACATTTTTGAATAAACTGGCTAAACCGGTGCTTCAACACTTTTTAAGTGTTCAACGTATACACACAACAGACACTTTCAAGTTAATTTCAAACTTGAATTAAAACAACAACAACTGCCTGACCTACCATAATATCTTAAAGACTTACTTACAGCAAGAATACAGCATAAAGAACCCAACATATCGACATAGTTATGCTACTTTAACCATCATCACTCAACTTGTGTAAAAAAGGAAAATGAGAAAAAAAAAAAACAGCAGCAGCAGCAGCAGTAGAATGTTTTTAGGGGGTGGCTGGCTTTGACTGGCTTTTCTTCTGCTTTTTTCATCAGCAACAACCAAGAGAATTTCTATGATAAAAAAAATCCTTTTCCTTTCTTCCTGAGAAGGGGTTGCGTTTAGGCCTGTTTTCTTTGCCCTTTTTTTAGATTTTTTTCCTTTTCTTTTCTTTTCTTTTCTTGTTATTGGCAGACGGACAACTGGTAGGAAATTTTAGTGTCTTAAATGCAAAGTCATTTAATGTAAATAAAAGAAATAGGGAAAAGGGATAGGGAAGCGCCAAAAAAAAAGTAAACAACGTAAACTATGTCAATTTTGATAGACTTACGGAATGTGCTTAGTATTTTTTGTCATTTTGTTGGGTGAACAATTTGTTTAGCCATTCACAAATACACACAGATAGATAGACAGACAGACAGAGAAACAAACAAACAAACAGACAGACAAATCTAATACGAAATGTCTAAACAATTTGACAAGACGACAATTTAAAATTCTTTTCTTATTTTTGTGTTATCCTTGCATAATTTTTTTTTTTTTTTTTTTTTTCGTTAACTTTTTGATTCGAAGCTTTTCGTTTTTGCATAAAAAACCACAGCAAAAGCTCAAATGACGGACATAAAATAACATTTCGTTGCTTTTGTTTTTATTTATAGTTTGTTTTTTTTTTTTTTTTGGTTCCACTCCTTCCAGTGTTCCTACACACCGCCCCACATATAATCACCCACATTGACATCAAACGTCGTTTTCTTCTATTAAAATTTACAACCATTACGAATTGGTTACGTAAAATCTGTCGCAGTCCCAGAACCAGCAACATTGGATTTTATATCGTTTTAAGAAAGGGCGTCCAAACTAATACCGAAATATTGATTGGGTAAATTTTTTATTTTTATTTATTTTTTTTTTTTTTTGGGTAGTAGACTTGATGCATAGTAATTAGTTTCCTTTGTATTTTAATTTTATTCCAACTGCTGCTTTTAAACAGATAATATTTTGTTGATTTCTAATAGGAAATCTGTTGGTTATTGAAGTTAATATATTTTTAAATTTATAATGGAACTTGCATCTAATAAAGGACGAGAAGGAGGTCGACAATGACATAATCTATGTATAAAAATACTTTGGATTTACGTTGCTTTCTTTCTTTCTTCCATCTTTTCAGTTTTTTTTTTTTTTTTTTCTATCTAAACTGATTTTGTGATTTATCAATTAATTTGGAGGTTTTTTTTTTGTTGGTTGGTAAATATTATGCAAAAAAAAAAAAACGAGCCATTAAGCTTGAAAATCGTAATTAAATAAATCAGTAATAACAGTACGGGACCCACCATCACTACAAAAATTTACTCTTGTACTGCTACTGCTGCTGATGCTCTTCTATCTGTTAATAATGTCAAAAAATTTACTTAAAAATAGCATCAGGATGACGACTAAATAATAATGAAACAAAAAAAAAAACAATTATTTTCAAAGTGGATGGAGATGGAAGAAAATGACGACGACGACGACGATGATGACGACGACGACGACAATGAAGAAAAAATTCATCACAATAAACGGAAATTTCTATGACAGAAACTTTCTGTCACATTTTATCGATCAGTCGTTTGGTTTCATTCATTTTGTTCTGACCTATCGTCTAACTTTCTTTCTGTTTTTAATTTTATTTCCAGTGTTTTTATTTTGCCAAGTGGTAAGAGAAATAAAGTTTCCGTTTAACACCAGAACAAACTCAAACCAAAACAAAAAAAAAAAAAATTCTATTTCTTCTTCAAAAAAAAGAAAAAAAGTTGCAAACACCCCGATATAATAGTGGAAGTTGTTGGACTGGTGAAACAGAGAAAATACAAAAAAAAAAAAAAAACTCTGTGACTCTGGTAGAGAAGTGTTAGAGAAAATAAGTTTTGACATGAATCCAAAAAATAAAAAAATAGTTTCTTTTTTTTTTTTGGAAAATCCTCAACCAAAATAGACAAAACAAGGGTCGTCGTCAAAGTGGTTTTTTTTTTTTTTTTTGCTATTTTCAAATTTCTCAGTCGTCAAAATAGAAATAATTATTTGGCAAAAATAAATAATTTGAATAGGAAACAGCGAGAGAGAGAGAGACCTGAGACCAGAGACAGTGATTTTCTGAGTTTCAGAAGGAACATAAAATAAAAATTCCATAATTATAAAAAAAATTGTCACAATGTTTAGGTATGATAATTGTGGATGGGGGTTTTGCTAGGTTAATTATCATCGTAGAAGAAAACTTGGAGAGAGATAGAGAAGAAAAAAAAATAAAATGATTGACAGTCGAGTTAGAGTGACTGGCGGTGACATGACAAACATTTCACAAAAACTGTCTGCTTCTATTGACATTCTTCATGTTTTCCACCCATGATAATGACGAGAATTCATGCTTTAGACAATGATTCTATGACAATTCGCTATTTTCTGTGTCATGTACTCTCTTACATCCATCAAAAAAAGAAAAACTTTTAAAGAAAAACTTCGTTAAACGGTGGAAATTTAAAAAGAAAAAAATTTCTTTCTTCGTTTTGTTTGTTCTTGAATGGGTGAAATGGTTTTGCTTCTGCTTCTTCTACGTCTTCTTCCTTTTTTTTATTTCCAATAATATTATTTTAAAGATAGCATTTTCCTTACATTTTATGTATAATTCAATAATGAAAATAGAAAACAGGGACAACATATCTGCAGTTGACATTATTGTAGCTTTTGCGTTGCGCTCTGTGTATTTTAACAAAGATTTTTTTTTTTTTTTTATTTTTTCTACTTCTAATTTGCAAAAAAAAAAAAGAAAATTGTTTTTTTTTTTTTTTATACTGAGATGATGATATTTTTCTGTCTGTCTGTCTGTCTGTCTGTCTGTCGTCACCAAGCCAAGGCAATCCATCTATCTATTGCTCTCATTGCTCTCATAGCATTTATGATATTAACTCGAAGAATTCTGCAGAAGAAACACTTTATGTCAGAAAATCTTGTCATTCACTTCAAAACAGACGGGTGTCTGTCGACATGACATTGATGGTTGTATTTATTTATTGTGAGTGATTTTTTTGGGATGGTTTCAGGGTGATGATAATTTTCTGTTGGCTTTAAAACTTTTTCTTGATTGTGTAATTGAAGGAGATTTTTTTACGTCCGAACAAACCTTCTACTGTGCTTTGGTTGTTTTAAAACAGAAAAACAGCAGAGAAAAAAAAACCCATCAAAAACAGTCCGAAAATTATTATTTTTTTTTTTTTGGTGACTTAACTATGTACGTAAGTATACTTAAGTATTCTCTGCATAAAACACAACAAATGTTAATAGAAAACATTTTTACCCAATAATCAATTAAACTTTTTCCTTTTCCTTCAGTAGTTTTTAATTCGCAGGTTGATAATGGTGATGGTGATGGTGATAGCGATGGTTTATTATTTATATCATTTAATCGACATACAACCAACCAACCAACCATCATAAAAAATAATAAATCAATAGATTTCCTCTGTATGCCATCCTTTCTTCTTCTTTTTTTTTTAATGTGTTAATAAATTTTAATTTATAAGAGGCTGCTGCTTTGAAAATAAATTATTATTTTTTAACATATAAACAGAAAATCAACCCCTTGTATAATAATAATAATAATAATAATTTTTAACTAAACATAACACATTAAAGCGCAAAAATAATAATAATATTCAACCATTTAATGCATAAAACTCAAAGTAATTATACATTTGTGTCGTTTTTATCTCTCCCCTATGTCACCCCATTCTTATTATTATAAATAAAAAATAAAAAATAAAAAAAAAACAAGAAAAGGAGAATTTATTTTCTGCTTGTTCTTTTAACTGTACGATGCACGGTTAACGTATTTTCAAAGGTTATAAAAGTAGCTGATGGTGGTGGTGGTGGTGGATATTTCGTTACAATTCCATACCATAACCGTTTCATACTACTTCTGCTGACTCACAACACCCAATACCCATAAAAACTGTACAAAGTTTTGACTACGCAAGCAGACACAATGTCATAAATTTTTTGGCACATCATGCTTTTCGCATTTCTTTTTATGCCTCTTGGTTTTATGTGAGTTTTTTTTTTTTTTTTTTTTTTTTTATTCCGGTTCATCAAGACATTAAGGGTGCAAAACATACATAAAACATAAAACAAAAAACCAACTGAAAACAGAAAATTCTTATTATTACTGCATACGATTTTTTTTTTTTGGAAATTTTTTCTCATTTTCATTTTCTGATGCAAAAATCAATACAAATTTTCTTATAAGCCACACACTACCCACCAATCCACACACATTACTAATTTTTAGTGTTAAATCGGTTAATTTGAATAACGTTTGAGTTTAGAGCCAGAAAAAAAAAAATTAAATGAAATAAAAATAAAAATAAAAATAAAAACAACCACCTGCCCCAAACTTACATTATTTATGGTGTAAAAACTCTTATCAATGCATTTCATGTTGTATTATTATACATAATTTCAGTGTTACTCATCCCTTGTGTCATATTGATCAACAGTAAATGTGCTTCTACGTTCGCGGTCATAAAAATAAAAATAAAAAAAAAAAACGAGATCGTTTCGATTCAAAGCAACAGCAACAGCGTAAAAACACCCAAAAAAATAACACAGAAGCCGGCTGTAAAATATTTTTTTATTTTTATTCAACCCCCTTATTTATATGAGTGTGTGTATCAGTTGGCAAGGTGGTTATATGACTTTTACACCATTATATGTGTTGGGTTGTTGTTTTTATTTTACATTTCTGCAAACGTTTCTCAACGTCGACATCGTTACGTTTCTGTCGTATAAGTCAGATTTAATGTTTATTCTTATCGCGTGGCCGTTTTATTTAACTTTTTCTTTGGAGGGTGGTGGCTGATGGTTAAACTCATTGGATTTTTATTTCATAAAAAGAAGAAGAAGAAGAAAAATAATAATAATAAAATAAATAAATAAAAACACAAAGTAAATGGGAATCGGATTTATAGATGAGATAAAAAAAAAGAAAAAAAAAAATTTCAACTTCAACCCCTACAAAAGGGATAAAGGGGATAAATTATTACAAATCAATATAATGATGTTTCCTTATACATATGCATATTGCGTATGATGATGATGATGATGAAATTTCAACAATAATTACGAACCAACAGAAAAGAGTTGGCTACAAAGCAAAAACAAAAAAAAAAAAAAATTCCACATCATAGCGTGATGTAAAAAAAAAAAAAATAAATTTCTCATCGTTTCAACTGACATAAAGTTACTTAAAGGTAGGAAAAAAAAAAAAAATCAGTAAAAACCACAAACATATAGATCACTAAGATTTATTGGTAACAGCAATTCGCGTAGAACATATTTATCCTGTGTATTGCATTAAAAACTCAACACAGCATGATGTCTAAAGAGAGGAGACGTTTTGTTTTTTTTTTTTTTTTTTTTTTGCCATCTTTATCGTCGTCTTCGATGCTGTTTTCTAAAAAAAAAAAAAAAAACTTACTTAAATCGCGCTTATTTATTTTCCTTGTATATTACTTCTGCCTTTATTTATTTATAATGACCAACAAAAAAAAGGAGCCAGGGTTTTATAACCTAAACTAATCGGTAACGGACACACTAATGTAACCCTACAGGCACAATTTCTCAATTTCCATCCTGAGTAGAAAGAATTTCCTTTGTAATTTTTACCACAGAACACATTTCGAGGCACATCAATGCCAAAAATAATTTCTTGATAATAAATAACGAAAGGAGCAAACAACAAACAGTCAAACGGTACGGTGATAATGATAGTTGTTTATCTTTTTTTATTATAAAAAAAAAAACAAAGCAAAATGTCATAAAATAGGACAATAATCAACAAGATAGAAAACAAATGAAGATCACAGGGAACATTACTAGGAAATGGAATAGGATTATAAAATAGGGCGAATTATCATGTTTCTATCCATGTAACACACTAATATAGAAAACCTTTTGTTTTCCTTTTCGTATCCTTTCCCATCCAACAAACATAACAAACGTAAAAAAAAAAAAAAAAAAACAAAAACAAAATCCTTTTTCGCTTGATGGATGCTAATGAAACAAACAAACAAACAAACAAACCAAGCGCATTAAGAGTAAAGAAAATACGTCATATACACGGTTGAGCTTCCTTTTGTTTTTGGTTTGAGGATACAAAATAAGTAAAGAAGGCTACTGTTGATGGGTACTGAATACTTGGGTACTTGTTGGTAACGTACTGTAGAAAAAAAAAACCATCTGACTTTGTTGTGTGATTCTGGGACACATTAAATTGCCCAAGGGTGTAACTTGTCTTAAAATCATTTGACAAGCAACTCTGGTTGCAAAAAAGGATTTTTTTTATTTTATTTTTTTTGAACGGACATGGACATAACCATCTCTAACTTTAACTTTTTTTCTTTTTTTTTTTCCTTAACTGGTTATATATCAGTTTTATAATTAAAGTCTCGTTGTGCTTCTCTTCATATCCTTTTTTTTCTACTCTATGGTATGTCACTCGCTTTTAATAACCGATTCCCTTTTGTCTTTATTATTATTATTATTTTTTTTTTTTTGGTAGCATTAGCTCTCTTAGTTAACTATTAAAATAGACAAAGAATATTTGCAACATTACAACACAACAATCTATGATGATTATTTTTCTTTTTCCTTTAATTTTTCAATTATTGTCAAGTCTAGTCGAATTATTATTCTTTCCTTACTTAAACAAACGGGTTGATTAACAAATCCATTAAAAAAAAACAAAATTTTCTTGTAATGAGACAGAGAATACGTTTAATTACCGAAAAGAAAACTATTTAAAATATTTCTACTGTGCATACCTGAACATATTATTTTAGATTAAATTGTTAAATCATGGTAAATTGTACGTTAAAAAATCACACTGTGTGCGTTTTATACGATAAAAATCGTTTCACGTACTCCCACGACAATGTTTTTATTAGAACCGAAAGCAAACCAAAAAAAAAAATCATAATTCATGTAATTAGATTACTTAAGACAAACAAAACGTACGAATTATTACTTTATTAATATAAAAAAAAAAATACGTAATGACGTAATTTACGTAAGAAATGTCACAAATGACATTTCTTACGTTTTATTGTGGCTGAACAAAATAACATTCCCCAACTATACATTCTTTAAACAATTAAAATTTTTTTTTCTTTTATTAAACAATTTATTTAATAAGTTTTTAATTTTTTTTTTTTATTATTCTATATAAAAAAAATTAAATAAATTAGTTAATATACGCTGTGGTAATAAATCAATTTAAATATAAAAAAAAAAAACCACTGTACATGGTGGCGGTTATATTTTGAATGAAAACTTGTAATGATTATGATGAAACGTCTAACGAACAATTGTAATAATAATGAAGAATTTATTTCTAAAATACATATATTTTGCCTCATATAATTCATCCCTCAAACTATGTTGCTATTTTGCAAATGAAAACGCAAACACACAAACTGAAGAAGTAATTCTTTTTTTTTTTATATAAAACTTTGTGTGTTGAAGTTTTTACGACTATGCCGCATATAAATGTATAGAAAAATGAAAAGAATTTTTATTTTTATATTTTTACTGCATTATATAATCGGTTTTGTTGCAACGAAACACCATTCCGTATGCTTTTTTTTTTTTTTGTATCCTTACATGTTTATGTATTTAAAGATATTGCCTTTTACTCCTTCATAATATCATAATAACGACTAATAATAA